>SRSE01000949.1:1200000-1830000 GCA_005024645.1 Planiliza haematocheilus | reverse complement strand
GTAACTGCCTTATCGAACAGAAGCCAGCATGTACACCTCCTAGACGAGCCCAGCGCGGCGTGTTTGATCATTTGGTGGAAGAGAAAAAGTGTGCTGCGAAGCCCCTTTTCAGTTGTTAACTCCCTCTTCAGTTGCATTGTGAGGCGGAGGATTACGGCGCGGTTACAGTAAAAGGGAGGACAAGGTTAAGATTTGTCCATCATCAGGTGTGTTCTGCGACAGGAGTGATGTGTGTAAGAAGATATATATTGTCCAGGCAGGTAGAGGTACTTGCTTCTTGTCTTGTAGAGGCATTAATCATAGCGGCGGCCAAGCCTAACCACCAAGGTCAGCAGTCCTCGCTTGTGTGGGAAACACTCTCCGCAGCTGCCAGCACAAAACGCTGCTGCAGAGGGGCTAACAGAAGCGGGGGGCTGAGGAGGGCGAGGAGCCGGATGTTGAAGTGACAAGGTGAAAGTAGGCGGATTACAGCGGGGTGGGGGTTGAGGGGGGTGCGGCTGAATTGGTGTTGACCCCGGGGGGGGGGGGGGGGCGTGGTAGGTAAAGGGTGCCTCTTGAGGTGGTAGCGAAGGAGATTGCTAAGCAAAGGTAGGTGGACATTTGGGGATAATGGATTAAGGCGGGCAGCGCAGTTGTTGGTGGGGGTAAATTAACTGCACTAGTTGAGTGGGTGGAACTGCACCAATCAGGGGGAGGAAGGTTGACAGGGACAGCGTGCGATCTGGCCGCAGAGTTCTTTTAATCACACCCCTCGAGTAGGAGTTTCGTGTTATTAAAATAGGACAGAGGTGAGAATTACGCCCGTTCAGGGAGAATCGTGACTCGCTCGGCGCTCGGAGAAAGATGCCAGACGAAAGGTGCTGTTAATTTAGCAAACTACGCAGCCAGATATGCTTAAAAGTATCCACAGAAGGATTATAGCAAGCAAATAGGTGGTAATATATCCGTGACAGGTTATATTACATCGGGCAAGTACCATTTCTCTCCTGTGAGATCTAATTTTATAGGGTCATATGTGGTTTTGAATGTGTCGTAACCCCAAGGAGGTCTATCAAATGAGTGGGAGGGTATTTCCATTCGACCGCTGCAAAGAAAATACAATAATCTTGTGCTGCGGCGTGAAACATAGGTGCAATATATCCTCACATTCTGTAGTCTAAGGAGCCATGGCTGCGGTCCAACTTAGTCCAACTTCATCTCCCTCACTATTTAGGAGCCTTGATTGGTATAAAATTGATCCATGTGGGATTTTCTACCATATCCTTTGCCCGTTTATTCTTTTCAACCCCACAAAGGAGGAGATACTCTGAAGGGAAATGTAAAGAATTAGAACACACTGGAAGGGCTTTGTTGTAATAAGCCGGCGCACAAGGTATTCTGTGGGCCCTACCCTCTCCCCCGAATATTTATCATAGGCCATTACAAAATAATGCACCGTATTCTTTTTGTGGACAAAACAAATCTCCATAATTTAAAATGATCCGCGAGCGTTTCAGCGACATAATGGCTGCTACTGGTTGGAAGAGGCTAACCTAAGCTGAGGTCAGGGAGATCGTTGTCACGGCTGAGGCGCCGCGTTGCTACCAACAGGCGAATAAAATCCTTGACGTAATTAAAAGAGATTAATGTTGACGGCTGCTCTGAGACGCGATGTGAATAAGACGCTGTCTCCGAATGAGTCACATATTTTGAAAGGAATATATACGGACGCCGCGGTAATCCTACCGAGAGAAGTTGTTTGCACCACAGCAATATGTCATTTTTAAAATGTCAAGCGACTTTTTTTTTTATGTTTAGGGCTCGGGCCTTTACAGACAGGTTTGTAGACGGAAGGAAAATGTGGGAAGAGAATGGTGGCTGTGTCCGTGACATTGTAAATATTAATGAATGTAAGAATTAACAGAGTATCCACATTTTAAACTTAATGTTAAAAAAATGATTGTATAAGTTTGTATTCTCGGCGTGTTGTGACAATGTCCCAAAGAGCTCCTTGTGTTGACTTGTTCAGTGGTATTCAGTTCAGGAGACAGTGGTGGAAAAATCCATGACAGTCAGTTTGACACCACCTTGTTTGGTCAGTGCAAAACTTTCAGAAGTGTTACGATTCGTTATCCTCATGCAGCGCGAATCCTTCTCCGCGAAGATCCAAACCAGAGGGTGCAGCGTGTCTCTGAATATTGGAGTGCTGCTTCACCTTGGTCGGCATGGAGTCGGTTCGTTTGCAGGTGTCCGGAGTAGCAAAACAAACCCCAGACTTTAATATTCCCACCGCTTTGTGCCACGGAGGGCCTGATAATACCGCCGCATCATTCTCACTCGTTTTTTTTTTTTTCCCCGTCTCCCTACATACGCCCTTCTGTTACCGCCACGAATTTCTGTCTCGCAGTTGTGAGTAAACAGGGCTTGTTTTGCATCAGCCGCTGCGAAACGCGGGTATGCTCAACCTCAAGAGTGCGGTTTTGTTCCCCCTCCTGCAAAGTGGTTTAGAGACTCTGTCGTCCTCCGAGACCACGGCTGCAAGTTGGTTTTGGTTGATTCAAATCCGCCCGAGTGCCATCTGAACACTGCTCAGGGACCCATTCATGACATTATGCGGTTCGGCGTAATGAAGCGGTGGCTTCACTTTTATAGCAATCCCCTAGAGGGACGAAGAATGTGAGGGACGGAGAGAAAACCAGTGTTTGGTGCTGTCAGCTCAGTCAGTATTGAGATGCTCTGACATATTCGAAGTTTCGTGCGTGATATAATCAAGCACGACGGAGAAACCGAAACAAAATGAGCGGTTAGAAACAGGAGAAAAAACCTGGAGAGCAGCTACCCCCGCCTGAGCCTCGTGCTGAGCGGCTGACCCGCCTTTTTGCCGCTGCATGACCAGAATTTTAGATTCCACATCAGTGCAGTGCCGAGGATTGATTGGTTTGGAGTCTAATGTAAGCCAGCAACAACAACAAAAGAAAGTTATGTATCAACAGCATTCTGAAGGGGGGAAATGAAATTACAGCACGACAAAGCAGCTTAGAGAGGAACGGAAGCAGTGCAGATGGTTGATATCCAACAATTCATTTGGAAAATATATATTGACAGAGTAAGTCTGATATGGTTTGCCTTTAGACAACCAGGAAGAAACGAAGGGAAACAAAAATGGAATACCATCATAACATGCAAAGGGAATCAGGTTAAACCAAGGAAGCTTTTTGCGTCCAGTATTTTTAGGCGTTTGTCCACATAAATCTTAACAAAATGTGTATTTTCAGACTGAAACGATTGAATAGGGGCTGGTCTTTCAAGCAGAAAAACCCTTAAAGGTTAACCACGGCAAATGCAACATCAGGTTTTGTATGAGAGCATCAGGATAAAACCCTGTAAAAGATAAATCCTCAACCAGATATCTTAAATAGGGGTGAAATTATCTAAACTTGTAAGTTACAAAAGTATAAGTCAGTGTAATCAGACATGAGTCAGAATTGTTTGTACAAGCATAACTTCGTATTTCTGGAAACAAAACAAAGGCAAGGGATTAAAATAATTTCATTCAGACGTAGTGCTGCTGGATTTACTTTGGTCTTTTACAGTGTTCATTCTGCTCTGATGCTGGAAAAAAAAAAAGCTGCACATAAGGTAACTAATGAACAGCAGGGCTTAATTGAGATTAGTTTATGGAACAGGAAGAAGCTTTGTTCCACACAGGCGAAAGAAGTTCAAGGGGTTTTTGTAAATATCATGCGGGACCGATACGAGCGTCAGGTGCCGCCGAATGCCGGTTTTCTCATGAATAATAGCAACGAAATGTGTTGATAAATCCTGAACGTCTTGTTGAAGTTGCGTGGCTTCAGGTGTTGGCTGACATTCTCTCCACGGAGCTGCCTGTCAAATCGATGCTGGGCTTCTGGAGCGCCGTCTCATGCCTCTTTCCTTTTTTTCAAAAGCGCAGCCGCTGCACTTGAATGCCGCGCTTCTCCTCTGCAGTGCAATGCCGAAAAATCCACAACCTCGCTAGCGCGCCGCGCTAAGATCCCTCCCTTCGTATTCCTGAGGTCTCATCTGCTCCTGTTTTGTTTACACAGACGCGGGCCTCGCTGTGTTTTCACATATCAAACTGTATTAGTTTCTGTCATGGCTAACCCGACGTAGCGGGCTAATAAAAGCATCAGTGAAGTGTGCAGCACATGGCAGCTGCTCTGGGAACGGTTGCTGCAGAGAAGCAGCACTCGTCTGGTTCCGGAAAACTGTGGATCCCGCTACCATATATTGGCCAGGAGCCCATGTGAGTTGTGACCCCATGCCACTTGTCCTTTACACTCGCTGGCTGCATGCTGGCAAGTTGACCTTTATCATTAACCCCGCTGCGTGCCTGTCATTTGAAGTCTTTATTATTCACGCTTCCCTTTGGGTATATTGTATACCAGGGAGCATGATGGAGGGATACTGAGCTAGTTAGCACATTTGCACTCAGCAATTACAGCAGTTAGTTTCTGCAGGGAATAACAGACAAAGGTCTGCAAAACTGCAAAACGTCAAAATGTACAGCCGTCTTTCAAATATGTAGCAATGCACCAGCAGCAGCAGCAGCAGCAGACGACAAAAATGCCCCTGTTATTTCATCATGCATGCACGCATCTCCCTGTTTACCACCATGCACACACACACACACACACATGCACTGGCTTGAGGCACAAGATTGCTTTGAAAAGAATATGAGAGTGCATACAAACTGTACCTTGGTATTTTATATACATTACTGATTCATCTCTTCTAATGTTCCATTTTTTGGCTTTGAACCTCCTCGCAGCCCAGGCAGACGAGAGGCACGCACTGTGGCTGAGTCCCTACTGATATTCTTTGGACACCCGTCTTTATCCAGCAGCAGTGTTAATCAGCGGCCAGTCTAATTAAACTCAGCTGGCCCTTGAAACGCTGTAAAACGTGTTCAAACGCTCCTGAGCGACAACTGTCTGGCCGGACTCATTTCTGTCTGCGACCTGCTCGCAGGTGATAAGCGCGGCGTCTCGCAACAGACGGACGCGACAGACATGTACTTTTAAAGTGGAGATTGTCCGTGTGTAATCAGGCCAAGCCAATCCGCGGCGTGCGCCTTCCCCCGTGATATTATTCATGAATGAATTTTACCCAAATCCCACATCCATTACATCTTTATCACAGCTATTTTTGTTATCATCCGGCTCTGCCACTTGCCTTCACTCAACCTCATTCTGCTGCGTGCCAAGTCAGCAGTCTCCCACAAAAAGTAATCCGCTGCTGCCTTTACTGATGGGCTGTGATATGGCTCTCATCGTTTTCAGTGCGGCAGTGTGGCAAACAGGCAGTTGACACCCCACTTCTGCTCTGTCAACTATTCCATTTGAGCGGAACGCTATCAAAATGGATCCTATCAAATTACCTGATTGCATTATACATTCAATTACGGAGTTTTGCAGCCGTCGCCGGGCCGTTTCCATTAGTAAGGGATGTTATAAAATCAACTTTGCACCTACAGCCAAAATATACAGCTTAGTTTTGCCGTACCGTTTAGCATGTGTGCTTGTTTGCAGTATCTTCAAAGCCCTGCATACCATATTACATAAAAGTTAGCCAAAGGACGAATTAGACACAGAATTTTCTGTCATTAAAAACCGTGCGGAGGAATGCTATTTGGATTACAAATGTGGAAATTGCAAATGCGTGTTTTTTTTATTTTTTCCCTTCCCTGTCTGAATCAATTGAACAAACCGGCATGATATTTGATGGCCTGTGAGGTCCAATTATTAGAACAATATTATGGCTAGGGTAAGTCGGGGGCACTCTAGTGGAATTCCAATAGTGTTTGGGAGCTGTGTGTATTGGTGCTAGTCCTTCAGGGGCTGGAGAAGGGCATACAGCTCAATAACTCAATTCTTAACAATTAGCCCCTGACATGTCTCCAAGAAAACAGATAGAAAGAACTCCAGCGGGTAATATTTTCCAAAGTACGCAGATCATTGTTTTCAAAGGCCCAAACGGCGGCACAAAAAGTTGCGGGCGTGTTTTCAAAACATGCTCGCCGGTCCGATAAGATCGGAGCTGATAGGTCCGTAATTCTTCATCTCTCGACTGTTTAGGTGGCTTTTATTTTGTCTGCATCAGCACCGATTTCATCACGAGCTTCTCGCTGCACTGCGAAAACAAGGTTGCCTGTTCTCCTGGGTCGCCGATTATCAACAGCACACTTGCAACATTTTAAATGGCACAGGCCTTATCACTGTCAATTATAAATGTATTACACTGGAACCAAAGGGGTTTGCCGATCTCGGATCAGATCTCATCTAACTGGCCGCGTGCTCACCTCTCCCCTCCCCTCCCCTCCTCTGAGCTCACCTCCTCAGCTGTGGACCCGGGAGAGTGACCTTGGACCAGGGCCGACCTTGCTGCATCGCCGCGGCCCGGTGTTATTAGATTGTCCAGCGAGGGGAAAGGTTAAAAAAAAGCATACGCAGCCCGTCTCGCCTTAGTTCGGTCTTTGGTGCACTTTCAAGGGGATAGAGAGAACAAATAGAGCCGTCTTTGGGTGTTTGACTTCTGTGTGTGCGAGTGCAAATGTGTGTTTGATGTTTGCACGCGTGCAAGCAATATGTGTCTGTTCAGCCACAAAACACACGACTCGCAGACAGACATGGAGGTGGCATTTGGAGTTGTCTGCTCAGGGGAGAGCGCCTGTGCCTGAGGGGATCATATTCAGTCAGGCTCGACTTCGGGTCCTAATGGGCCGTGCGCTGTGGTCTGATTGCAAAGAGGTCATAGCTTTGCGAAGGAAGCCCCAGAGGCCAGCAAGAACAATTAGAAATATGTGTTTCTGGGTCACTGGAGCACAGTTACAAGTCTGGAAATACTATTCTATTTCCTGACAGTGGAGGGAGAGGAAATGGCTTTACTCTGGCTTCTGTCTGATTTGTGATATGATATCTCTGTGCTCTAAACGCCACACATGCTGCTGTGTTTGAACTGATTTACAGTTGCAACAATGCCGTAGATCTTCAGGCTTTTACTTTAAACTGTATATTCTAATCCCGCTCTCCTAAACTCAGTAGTCCTTAAGTCAACAGCAAGCTGTGCTGCACACACTGCAGCGACAATACAAATGCATGAGCAGTAACCCCGCTACGAGTAAGCTAAGCCTAAAGCAAACATGACCATCATTTCACATATGCTCAATACGGCATGTACAATACCAATATAAGTAATACATCTGGAAAATAGGCTTCACTATTCCATAAATATTTGATGAAATCAAATAATACGGGGTCCGCAGACCACCTTACTACATGTGTAATTCCATTCATTGTTCCTATTACAGTGCTGTGAGCCTAATGCTTTCATTGGAGGTAAATTGCCACGGGCTATATACCTCTCTCTCAGGCAGCATATCTGCTGCTTAATATAGCAGTAAACAAGTTAACAATGCTTGACAGGGGCTGGAATTGATAAGGATCCCTGAGTGTCACAAATCCAATGACACAGATCACATTAGCTGAACTGTTAAAAGTGTCAGACCATGTAGCTTGAATTCAGTTTTGTGAGTCGTCGCTGTTTTCCCTCACCGATACGGGATCCGTGAAATTCTTTGACTGGATTTGCAACACTGTCACCCACGGCAATAATATATGAAGTTAGTTTCACAGGTGCGTTTTTTTCTTTTTTCTTTTTGAAGTATGAAAAGGCGCAGGCAGAGCGACTGAAGCCGATCGATGCCTCCAGATGTTATGCACGACCGAGGACAGCTATCATCAGGGCTGCATCGACGCAGATTATGTCCTGACTCCGTAATTTCGCAGGGATGTATCGTATTAGTCAACACTGATCAACCACCCCCGTCGCTTTGGAGCCGAATTGTGCATCAATTATCTCTCCAGCTCTGGCAGGCTGGGATCAGCATCTGAACACGCGCGCCTAACATTTTCACACAGGATTATAAAAAGCTGACGGCATGTTTTTCACGTCCTGCATGTGCAATTTAATGTAAACTCCCATTTACATTTACTAACAATACCGCTGTGGTCAAAATTATAATGGTAATACCAGCAATTGATTTTGAGTAAATAGTCTGAGGGAAAAATCCTTTAGGCTTTAAGAGAAGAGGATAGCATCGTGTTTTAAATATAGAGCGCTAACAGGTTTTTCCGTGCAAACAAGGCAGGGTCCAGTGCCATTTGCTGGTGGCCCCATTACTATAATGTCCATTTCCCCCCCATGTAGTAAAAGGCTAAATTAGACTCCTCTGGAGCCAATTTAGCCGAATTAAGGAGCTTACAAAAGGTCATACTTACATTTCATTTGAACTTAATAGACATTGCAATAAGCATGCTCTTCTGTGTTTGCCTACATCACCAGAAGACACTTTCAAAATTAATAAGACCAAATATTCAGTCATTATTTCTGATCCCTCATCATCCGGAGGCTTTGCAGGTGGCTAGGGCAAAAAAACCTCAGGTATCCAATATCTTTATGGCATTTTCCCAAATTAGACCTGCAATCCGCAGTATGTTTGGCCACTGAGCTACCTCGTTAAGTTAAATAATGAATGAATTGCACGGGTAATTATGAAAACTGCTCACAAGCGGGACTAATGCTTCTGCCGGTTTAATTAGAACAGGAGCCTGCCACTCAAGGCTGCTCCTCATGCCAATCCAGGGGACAGAATTGAGGAGTCTGGGGCTAGAGGAGATAAGGCTCGGCTCAAAGCTCAGTGTGGTACGGACCTGCCTGCCTCCATTACGCACACTGCTAAAGGTAGCGAGGCTGCAGGATTTTCAGCCACAGGTAGGGATGTTTCTGACACAATACACAGCTTTATCCAGTTTTTCTAGGCTACAGAAGATTGGATGGTCGGTTAACCTGTTTTGTGGCACATTATTATCATCGGCTTTTGTCTTTGATAGTACCACTAAGGGGAGATATTGCAGAGCACTATCCACCGCCAGTTAGTGGACACGAGTGAAGGAATAGATGTGGGGGATGTTTTGATCAACGCTTCATTTCTGTTCTGCACCTGCTAGCTGTTTGCTGCTGATGCTGTCACGGAGCCAGAGGGCTGCTGGAGCACTGAGTGAAACAAGATGTCCAGCAAATGCGATTCGCAATTCTTCCTTCCCTATTAGAACGTGCCTCTTCACCACCCATTATTGCCATTGTTGATGGTTCAGTAATCCGCCCTTGCAACCTCTAGGCACACTGCCCCTGAAGGATGCTACGTTAACAACAGAGTGTGTCAGTGAGCTGCAGAGAGCGCCAGTGCAGGCGCCGATGCCCATTCAGTCTGAGGAGGGGTGACATTGGCCGTGGCTGCCCAGAAACACCACATAGCAATCTGTGTAATGAGTGGTTTCCCCTCTGACTGAGATGACTTGTCATTTCATTCATACGTCGTAGCTCGATACATCCTTCCCTGCTCCTCTCAGCCCTCTCAAGCCTGAGGGGGAGAGGAGAAGACAGTGGGGATGACATAAACACAGAAAGAGATGAAGTGTTCAGCAGGGGGAAACGAAATATGTACTGTATATTAAATGAAGGAAATTATCACAGTGATTCAGTTGCTTTGATGATAATTTTGCAATTATAGGGTAACCATGTTAGCTAAAATATGAGAATTTACCATTTGAATACTGGGATAAAGTTTTTTTTTTTATGCAAATACAATTCCCTCTGCACATTTGGCAGAAATTGGTTTCGCTCATTTGTGTCCTCGGTGTATAACAAATGTCTGAGCTCGTGTTGTTGTTTACATATGTCTGTTTTGAGAAGTGCGAGCATGTGCCCTAGATAAGCCCATAGGCTTTATGCAGCCGCGGTTCAAACGTATGAACTCATAAACGTCTATCAAATAAAGCAGAAGAAACTCAATTAAGGCGAGAGATCTGGTGGGGATTGCATCAAATTAGGGGACTGACAAGCTCAGTAATCTGGAGCATATAGCATTTTCCATCTAATAGCACTCAGAGATGTTCTTGGCAAATGGAGTATACGTTGCGATGCTCGCCCGATAGAGAGGGAGGAGAGTGGAGCTCGGGGGCGGGGGTCATGTACGAGTACGGCGACAATTTCTTCCGACAACGTCCCGTCTTACTTTTGCTTCGTCAGCACACTCTTTAAAGCAGGCATGTCTCATTTAATCAAATTACCTGCTGGAGCTGCTCCTTCTTTTATTCATTTATTGAGGGGCGGAGGGGTGATGGAGGGGGCTGGTCGGGTTGTATGACGGGGCACGGAGGAGCCCCTTTGGGATAAGTGTGTTTGTGCTCTCTGGAACGTGAACCAGAGAAGGCTGAGCTAACAGGAGCTGACAGTGGCAACCGCCCTAGCGCTCGGCTGTGAGAGGACCAGTCAGCTTCTTCACTCGAGCCTCATTAGGGAAACAGTGAGAAGAGTCATCTGAGGCTCGGAGACGGGAGATGGGTCTGGTGCTGCTGCTGCTGCCTTTCAGGGAAAAATGGATCAGGTTTGACTGTAGATGTCAAGAGTTTCAGGCTCAGAAGCTGTAACGTGTAAGCGTTGGTGAGGCTAGCCGGCTCTTATCCAATCACATCTCCCTGTAATATGCAAGGAGGCTGAATTAGCTCTGCCAATGAGCCATGTAGGCTTTCTTGCGGTTTAATCATATAACTGAAAAATCCCCGACCTAATTGTCCATCAAGAATGACTTTGTGGATAAATATAAAATGCAGGCTGTTAACAAAATATGGTGTTGGCACAGGCAAGAAAAAATGAACAAGACTGGAAGCAGCTTTGTGCCGTTCCACCTCTTCCTCTTTGCTTTTGCTCCGCGCTTTGGCCTTCGGGTTCTCAGGTGTACAGTGCGTCTGGCCAGCATATAGGGCACGTGGAACAAAGCCACGGTGACATTTTATCTGACGGTAGCTCCTGTGGGGCCTGAGCCATGCTGCCGAACTGTCAGGCAGATTTCAGCGCGATGAGAAGTGAGGAAGAAAGCCAAACAAACAGAGCCCTGGCACAATCTCCCATCGCCAAGCAGTGCAGACGAGCACAGAGAGGCGTCCCCGGGGAATCGCAGGAGGCCGAGATGAAACAGAAAGCGAGATCTAACCTTTTTGTTGTTGATGGAACCTGGTTCTTTAGTGCTGCTAGATTAAAAGGAAGAACTGCGAGGAGAAATGAAAAAGGGATCACTTCAGCGGTTCAAACATGGAGACCCTTACCGGAGACAGGACTTCCATATCAAGTGAGGGGAGGAAAATGAAGCAAATATTCTCATCCTTTGTAGGACACGGGTACAAGTGTTTTTTGCACCGTGCATGGCCTTTGTGTAACATGCAACAGCACATGACAACCACACTCCCTCTATTGTAGATGCATTATGGTAATCGCACGCACTATTTCAAAAGCTTTTCATCCATTTTTCATTTGTCACTGTTCTCGGGGTGAGAGCGTAGGCATGCTTCATCAACAAAGGAATATGTGAAGCCAAGCGAGCCAAGCACCCTCACAAGGTAGAAGATAATAAATTCTGCATACGTACAAACCCAGTGCTTTCAGATTCCAGGATACTCAAAGGCTGCCAATTGCTAATATGGACGTATCAAATATGTTCAGTGTTGTTGAGCATTGTTAGCAAACCCCATATGCCACAGATTGACTTACTTTCATTGCCTTTCTTAAAGAAGGTGGCACTCCCGTCGTATATATTCTTCTTATTGTATAATGAACAACTTTGTCCTTGATCGTGGTCCACAGAAATGCTGCAGCACTTTTACGCAGAATTTCAGAAATCCTGGCTTTAAAGTGCTAAATGTGAAGACATGGAGCGGTCTAATTAGATATATACCTTCTCCTCTCTATAGGGTTGGCATTAGCCTCCAGTTGCTTTCACAGGCAGATGAAGAGATACCCACCACTGATGTTAAGCTGGAACTGGAGCTGGAGCCCCAGGAGGCTCTGATCAAATCCCCAACTTAGCACTCCACAGTGCACCGCGTAGCCCACTTCAGCCTCACATGGCCCAGCCTGCCCCAGCTTACACCAAAGTGATCCTCTTTTACCATTCTCCTGTCGTGAAGAGGAGGATGATTGCAGCAGAGAGAGAGAGACAGAGATCAGATGGAGAAGAAAGACGGAGGAAGGAGGAAGCGAGAAGGTGCAGGAGAAGTAGGATGGTGATTGAGAGGTACTTTAACATGGAGGGTTTAGAGGAAAGTCTGCAGTATGGTGAAGTCTTTCTGTGTCAAAGTTCACTCAAGACAGGCAGGACTTTGAAACAAGGCTTACTGCCTCCAGTTAGATGCACCAGACCTTTGAAAATGGGGCTTAACACTTCTTTTATAAGTGACAGACACTTTAAACTCAGCCCTGGCTCCACTGGTTAGTGGTGTCAGGCTTTTAAGAATAAGGCTATAAACAGCGAGGGTGGAGGTTGGACCTTTTATACCTGAACTCAGTTTGTCAGAACTGCTGCTTATTCTGATGGCTGGTACAGATCTTGTACCGTTTTCCACATCGGAGAATAAATGCATGCTATTACCACTGGCCCAAGCGGCTGCTCACATTGCCATCGTTTCGCCACTTCATCAAATTGATATTGTGGGAAAACACACAGGCTGTGCCCAGTCTTCAGTTCATAAACACACCTAGACTCTCTGCCAGTTTTCCATTGGCTAGTGCACTGGCCGTAGACCTGGTCAGTGTGCTTGGCTGATAATGTGAATGGTAATGACGGACTGGCTGTTGGGATTGAAAGCAAAAGTTCTGTCGTAATTGAGTTTGATTAATTTAAGTCACTCCGCTGTATTCTTACAGATCAGTGCGTCTTGTTAGAGGGCAGAGTGTTGAGTCACCGGAGGGGGGGGGGGTGTTTTTTGGCCAATGTGTATGTGTTTGTGCATGTGTAACCTGCAGATTGTGGGTTAGGCAGGTTGTTGTGTGAGGAACTAATTGAAATGAGAGGCGATGTGCAAGTCTCAGCCAACATGGCCGGTCCATTTGTCAGGGTGACATCACTGCACTCACACCCCATCCATCTCCGCTCGGCGCCAAAGAACCATGCTCCTCCTGGTGATTAATATCCATACCTCCCTCACTGTGCTGCATGCACCCCCCACCACCACCACCGCCACCGAACCCCCCCCCACTCCCCACCACTGCACCCGCATGCTGCCGCTGCTCTGCACATGCACACCCACAAACAAACAAATACTCTCACACACGCTCCGTTGGAAGCCCTCCTCTTCCCCTGTGCACACAGTGGCGGTGCTCTCACCCACAGTCACTGCCACGGCGCTCCCATTGACTCTCTCACACACACACGCATGGCTCGAGCCCAAAGCCAAAACAGTTGCACACATAAGCTTCCTAACTGTTCCAAACACAGCCTGTCCTTTGGTACGTTGAGGCATTGCATACCATTTGTCCGTTCAGACTATTATTGCTGAGTCGAATTAAATCCTGCTTCCCGTTCAACTTATTTTTAATGGTTAAGAATGTAAGCCGATATGTTTTGAAAGCAGCATCCACCTTGAGTATTTATTTCGATGCACCATGCTGATAACTCATGAACTTAAAAAGATAGAAAAGAAAAACCTGCTGCACTCGTGCTGTGATGCTGCAGGACGTCATTTGTCATGTCAGACAGACCTACAGCAATTAAATACATTTTAAGCCATAATTTCATTTTGCTATGTCACCACAGTCTCTGAGAAGCTTAAAGGATAATGTTAGCGATATTTCATATTTATTCTATTGTAAAAACGCCTTAATATGCCCCTCGATGCTTCCTAACATCCTGTCTCTGGCGCTTTTCCAAAGCCTTGTTCCCTCCTGCTTAACATTTTATATTTTAAAGAGTGGAGCCCTAATGTCTGAGACCATAGGTGTCATGGTTTCATGTTAACCTGGAAGCAGTCAGATGGAAGGTCTGAAGATTTTAAAAAATATCACAATTCGTGAGAGAAAATTGTCAAATATCCAAAGTGCTGCAATCTGTTTTAAGCAAGTTTGTGGCATTGTTCATGCAAACCCATTTGTACAGCTGGTTGGATGACTCTCTTCAGATGAAGAGAGTCGGACGTGCTTCGACGAATGCATGGTGCATTATAAGAAAGTGACAGATATCCAATTGTTATTCAGAGCCAAGAAAGTATTTCTCAGCATCCAATCACGGCTGGACTGAAGGTTTCAGCGCGTTGCACGCTAAAATGCTTTGAGGAAACTGGATGAGCTGTGTCCAAAGCACGATCCGGTGGGTCAAAAGTTGCCATGCCATCAACAGATCAATACTGGCCTTGCTCACTGTGAGGAAGAAAAAAAACAACAACAACAACTTAATTACAGATGCAGAATTTAGCAGAGAAATACGACTCCAGCCCGTAAACAGGCAAAAGAGGGCTGTCTAGTGGAGATCTCGGAGCACGAGTAGCATCTCTAAACCTCTTCTCGGGAGGGGAAACAAGGCCGAGCACTCAGAGTGGACTGAAGCAGAGCAGGCTTTCTGATTGGATTACTGGAGAAAAAAAAATAAGTTCTATTTAATGCATTTGTAAACTAAAAAAATAAGCTTTCCACCAATGTGAGTCAAACAATAGTAAGACATGTATTTGATAGGGTATCCTTTCCATCTGGGATTTAAATTGAACTTCACAGTAATCGAGGAACATGTCATCCAATGCAGTAGTTCCTATGATGAGTTTTTCAAAGACAGCACTTGAGTATGACCATTAACAACAAAAATGTATGCATGTATCACCAGTCTAGCAGTTCTCAGTGCTCATCAGGCTTTGTATATTTAGTGTGCAGTACCTAAACATATGTATATAACCAGACAGTCTGCGTACAATCGAGGCAGGTCCAAACTTTTCCGTCAGTGCACGATACGGAGAATCAAAAAGCAGATTTCTGAACAAATCATTCCTTCCTGTAAACTTGGGAGTCGGTTCCAAA
This sequence comes from Planiliza haematocheilus, assembly GCA_005024645.1. NCBI lineage: Eukaryota > Metazoa > Chordata > Actinopteri > Mugiliformes > Mugilidae > Planiliza > Planiliza haematocheilus. Next base: position 1,815,087 of record SRSE01000949.1, on the reverse strand, counting down.
TCCGAACACAACCCCACTGGCAGCAGCTCTACCTTTTGTAGCCAAAAATATCATACCCATCCGAAGACAAATAAAAAAAATCACTCAGGCAGTACACATCACAGTACTAAACCTCAGGAAAACAGATGCTCATTTAAATTGGCGCTATAGATTTACAACAAACGTTGGCAGGATTTTATAAATGAACAAACATGAGACGACGGGATTTACAGTATTAGGAGTAAAAGCTGCAGAATGGGCCGCGTGTTCTCCAGTCGAACGGTCAACCAAACCTAAGCTCATTACGGAGCTACTCCAACCTGAGGAGAAGAGGAGTTTGAGGCTTTGAAGATCCTCTAAATGATGACCTTTCTCTCCTACTCTGCTCCACTGATGTGCTTTGATAAGCTGGGCTCTGATCTCTTCCGTGGCATCGCGGCGCATCACTGCACAGCACACTGCCTCATCCTCATCCTCATCCTCATCCTCCCGGAGCTGGGTTTTGCTCAGCTTTCTCACCGCGCCCTCAGATTACATCACCCGGGCTTGTTGTCATGTTTCACACCAAGCCTTTAAACTCGTCCAGCCACAGGCCGAAGAATGAGGACAGGGCACCCCGAAGATGTGCTGCTCTGAACAAAAGATCGCGATGATGCATAATATATGTATTTTTTGTTAATATCAAGGTTTAGTAGAGTCAAATTATTGCTCATCAAATATCTCCCTGCGGCTTGTGTTCCTCCAACTGGAACCAAAGTGCTGCTTAACCTCACAGTTGTGACTCTCAAACACCAGCATCTCCCTCTCCCCCCGTGGAAGCATGCAGGCCCGCCTCCGCACCAGCTGTGAGATGCAAAGCTCCCCTTCATGTAAAAGCATTTCGCTGTCTTTGAGAATCCTCTGTCCGTGCTATTATGTGAAAAGCGAGACGCTGAGAGACACTGAGAAGAGAGTAGGTGATAGGTAGCGGTGGTGGGGGCAAAAAAAAAAAAAAGGCAGAGGCATATATGGAGAACAGAGAAAGACGCAGAGAGCCGAGCGAGAAACATGACAGAGAGATCCGGCAAAGGCAGGGAGAGACGGTGGGGGTGGGGGGGATGGAGCAGAGGAGAGCAACAAAACTGGAAGTCGACAGCCGCCGTAGTCTGCGTGTGATTGATTGAGTGGCACTTAGATACCAGGGGTCATACATATGCAAACTGCTCATTTGTAGTTGCTGCCAGGGCTGCTGTTCGCCAGAGCCCTTGAATAGTCGCCTGACCACCGGGACACATCACACAATCAGATTAAGCAGCCCCAAAGTCACATGCAGGACGACCAGCAGCTGCCACGTGCACCACTAGCTCCGATTGCGTGTTTTCCATCCCCGCCCGCCATAACAGGCCTTTGTCAGCCTGTACGAGATCTGGGTTTTAAGGCCTCGGATATGTGTCAGATGAGCTTTAGTGTTTGTGCGCCACATTTTTTTATTTTTTTTTTTTCTCTTGACATTTTGTTGTTTTTTTTTCTTCTTCTTTTCTCGCTTTGTTGCACACAAACCACATTTTCCATTTGAGCGGCTCGGTCTGTTTACAGTCGCGCCGTATGCATGGTGCTCTGTCTTCGGCGTCATCCAGCAGGGTCGGTTTGAGCCGCATCCGTCTGCGGAGCCGAGACTAATGCTAGCCATCGGTCTGTTCCCGTTCCCAGCACAAAGACCTGCATGTTTAGCGAGTGTGTTATTATTCGGTTTGAACTCAACCCACGGTGTCGAGGGGCGGGCCCCTGAAACATCGGATGACTGTGTTGCCGTTTGAGGCGGCCTGGTATTTTCTTTAATTATTGATTTGCGATTAGGCCCGAAAGAATCGGGGGCTCATACATGAATTATTTCTAACCATTATCTAGTCTGATTCTTCAATCACGTTGTATGAATTAATACGGAACTGGTAATTGGGAATCAGAAAGAATGTTTCTCCGCCTCCTTCGAGGTCTTTATTTTCTCTTCTACCGGAAACAAGGATGTGGTGTTTAGTAAATGGACTTCTGTGTTCAGGCTGCCATAAAGAGGCTTTCTTGTGCTTGCTTGCTTGCTTGCACTTCTCTCTTTCTCTTCCCCTCTCTCTCTCTCTCTCTCTTTCTCCCCCTATCTCTCTCACCCTCCTACTCTCAGATCAGACTGCACTCCAGCCATGTTATTGGGCAGTGGGCCGTAAACAGGAGCTGCACACTGATCCAAGTAGCAGTCACCTTCATTCAGGCCCACACCCCATTCCCTTTTGCCCGGCTTTCCTTCAGTGTTGAAATCCTCGCCGGCATTAAAAAAAAAAAAAAAAAAAGTGATGAAAAATCTTATGGGAATGGCTCCCTGTGTGGAGGATGGACCGCTGGGTATGCCCCTTGCTCATCTCGAGCCTGACACACAGGCCCTTTATGTGGCTATGTGGAGGGCGGCCCCTTCCATCCTCTGCTTCTCATCCACACCCCAGAGGCTCCCATTCAGCCCGGGCCTGGCTGGGGGGGAAGTTGGAGCTCTTTTGTAGTGGGGGATTCTTAGTGGGGGCTGTCAAGGCTGTGACTGTGTGGGCCTTTATTTCCTCAGAAAAGAGAAGGGGGAAGAAGAGATAGAGGGAGAGGGCATGAGGGAGACCGGGGCGGAGGGGGGTGGTACCAAAGGAGAGTTTGGACACAGACAGCCTTGTTAACCAGCACCCCCAAAGAGAGAGAGGATGAGAGGGAGAAAGAAACAGGGAAAAGGCGAAGTAAAAGCAAGAATGAATTCAGCCCAAAGCCAAAAAAACGTCCTCCCCGTTACGTCACCGTCGCTTTTCCCATCCTCGCTCCTCTCGCTTTCCCTCCACTCTTCCGTATCTGCTCCCTCCATCTGCCCCTATGTAAGCTCACTCTTCAGCTCAATAACAAGCTTTTGCCCTCCCCCTCACCCTCCCTCGCCCCCCGTCTCACCCTCCGCCATTAGTTTACACACATTCCATTATCTGGGAGACCAGGCTAAGAGAGATGTCTCGGGTCAGAGCGATCATTATCATCACCTCTTTCCGCTACACTCTTGAGTTATGGCCCGCCGTATAGGAAACAGACATTTAAATCATAATCAATAGAGCAATATCAATGCTGAGGAGCATGGCTAAAGGAAATCACTGCCGCGGCTCAGGAGGAAACGCACGCGCCCAGTTTGGTCTGAGATAGCGGAACATACGTATTGATAAAATATGATCACGCCGCAAAATGCATTATGTGGCATCACGCTCAGCGCAGTTTGTTTGTTTCTGGGGGAAAGCATGTGTGGAAATTGAGAGGAACAGTGATCACCTGGCCTCTGAACAGCAGAGCGTGCCTCACATGTTATTGCGTCCGACGCGGCGTTCGAGGTCAGCAGCGGGAGGATGCTGTCATGCTGTATACGTTCACTGACCCTCTGGTCACGTTAAGGTGTCATGGGAAGTAATGTTCCTTGCAGGGAGAGCTGTACTACATACACACAATATTTTGTCCGGCAAGGACGATGCAAGGAGACAGGTGAGACCTGACCCGGCTGTGACCAGACCACAGCCACCAGTGCCACTCCAGCTGAGATCAGGACTGAATCTCTGCCTCTGTGCTGCCACAAGGAGAAAACGCCCGCTCTCCGTACAGCAGCAGTGCACCACATCACTGTCAGGGAAGAGCGGCTTCAAGACACGATACAAAAACATGTCATGTAATCACCCGGTGCAAATTACAGTTCTAACGTGTAGAGAAAGAGCACAGAATCACTGTTATTAACTCATACAGTTTGTTTGTGATGAATAAGACTCTCTTATGCAAATGTACCGTCGGATGTAGCTGACACGTGAAGACAGGTTTGTTTCTGGAACGGAGACAAATTGAAAAGTTGTACTTTGACACAACCTTTTTGCAAGTGATGCTTATATAAGTACTTTTCTTACAGCTCTCATTAAACTGATTTTGGATTCAGCATACATGATTTAAAAAGGTAGCAAAATAAGACCAGATACCTGGTTTCTTTTCTCCTGTGTAGTTTCGCTTCAGGGCATTTCTCATTTGCTTAAATGTGACCATTTTCTACATCAAGGCAAACACTTTTCACTAAACCTCTCGAGTTAGACGTATAAAACAGCATCTTATTGTTTGTTTTTTCTTCTTCTTTCAAGAGAAAAAAGCATCACCTAATCTGTATACAAGATTTGTATTCAACATATAGGCATAAGGCTTAGCCCAAGGGGTGTCAAACATACGGCCTGGAGGGTCTAACCTGGCCCGCGGCATGAATTTGCAAAGTGAGGTATCTGGAACATCCTATTTTCAACATAGCTCTTGAACGTACCACTGCCTTGTGTTGTGAATGGTACGGACAGGTGACAGTCTTTATTAGCAAATTGTTTTTATGTTGTTAAGAAAGAAAGGCACAGCTGAAACTTAGTAAAGTACGGGGTTTGAAGTTACTGTGATTTAGTGTGTGCCTGCACGGTTTGGTGTTTTTCTTAGCTGGAACGACTGGATGCTCCTTGGAAGCCTGTTTCTATCAGGAACTCTGCTTAATTGATGGTAAACCGTGAAAACATTGCTATTTAGCTCCTCATGCTAGCAGTATGAGGAGAGACTGTGTGAGAAACACTTAATAAGAACCTACTCAACGCTTATGTACATGGACAGAGCCTGATGACGTGTTTCTTCACAAGCTATACAGCATTCAGCTTCCCAGGAACAGTAACTCCTGTCTGAACACTATAAACTGGATTTCACTGAGCTCCAACAGACACGCCTACGGTTTGGTGTTTTGATATTAAACTCAACCATGAGGACCACCTGGTCACAAATAAATTGCATGTGTGCTTCTAGAAGTACCCTTGTGATGATGTGTTTTCTTCCAGCTGGTAATGAGTAGGGAACTATGGGGCTACAGTGGTTTTATTAATGCATGGGAGGCTGAGCTCACATGGCCCGCATAGCTGCATATGAAGCTAACCAGGTCTCTCTGCACCCAGGAATGAGTCATACATCCTAACAACTGGTATACACACACCTCCCATGCAAAAGGTGGTTTCTCAGAATTGTTTTGTTACCTACCCCTCTGTAAAGTTAGAGAGGGTGGGCTACAAAAGTAGTGGCTATTCCTAATTTGTTTTAGTAAGAGTAGTGGACAGAATGCAGTGCCCAGAACTAAAGAGCAGACAGCGATGAAATAGCATCTTTCTTTGGAAACTTCCGGTTCTTAAAGGATAGTTCATTAAATTCAAACATTTTCATAATGCACTTGAACTTCTTTGCCCTAAAACAAAGGGAAAAATCTGGAGTTGTCATTATTTATAGGTTATTATGCTGTTATGTTACTGGTTCGCCGCTTTAAATCGAAATTGGGCTGTATGTGGCCCCTGAACTAAAACGAGTTTGACACCCCAGGCTTAGCCTCAGTTATTGAGGTGAAACATTAAATCCATAGTTTGTTAGAGAACTCACATCAGGCAGGATTAATAATGTCACAGGGAAAATTAAATTAGCACGCATTCATTTGTATGCACTTTACTTTTCAGTGTATCAGATCAGCTAGCACCGTTTACTATTTAATGATTATTTTATATGAGTGGAATTAACCTAACTGACTGTAATTGTGTGTACTGTTTGTGCCAACGTTAATTGGTCACATCATTTAAAAGAGAAATTTGCATATTGATTTGAATTAAGGCAGCCACCAAAGATGGATATTATGCAGTTGCAGCTATTATAATTACATGCTCATTGTAAAGCACCTAGTGTGTGTTAAAAATTTCAAGTGAGTGGCAGGTTGAGTAGCGCAGTCAAGCACGTTGCCGGCCCCACCAAAGGGTTCAATAGCACCGAGCTTCAGCCCAGAATCCCAAGGTCCTGTGTAGGTGTGAGCTGTGAGCGGTTCATGTGCAGCCAAAGCCCACGCAGTGCTGATCAGACACATATCATCCACTAAATCGGGAAATCTATAACTCAGTTCGCAGAGAGTACGGAGCAATTTAAATAACCAGGAAGATGGCGAAACTACACGGAGTATTATGTGTCATTATTTGAGGAATCAAAGCGAGCCTATATATTATTTTTTCTGCCTGTACATTCATCTTATAAGGTAGATTGAAAGCCCGGAGGTGATGCACAGGTGATCACCCCCCGTGCGTCCGACAAATATTTGCTAACGGACACCTCCAGAGCACGAGCGCGAAGACATATTGCCATAAAATGTATAAATAGAAATTGCCACGCATGAAAACAATTACTTCGCTATCTTAATTGCTTTCCAAAGAAAATACATTCTGTCACCTTTCCAATTAAAACATGACCGGGAGCTATATTAGATGTATTTTTAAATGGTGCCTGCAGCGCGTCTTGTTGTCTAAGATATTGGATTCCACCTCTACATTTTAATGACCAGCTTCATTTATGGATGCATGGGAACCGGCAAGGGCTAAACAAAAAGTCAAAAAAAACAAAAACACATAGCATTGAGTAGTATTTTTACGATGCCAGCTGAAGATCCAGTTCTAATGATGTACATTGTGTCATTTAATAATGGCTCGGATTACAATGCCAAATGGATAATGTTTACTGTATCTATTCAATTAGGCTAGCAGTTGTACAGAATTCCTTACGCGCCACTCTCCTGACATTTCTTAACCCATGTGACATGCACTTGGTGAAGTGTGAACCATTTCGCAAATGAGGGTTATTCTGGGAGAGTCACGTCTCCCCTCTCTTTCTCTCCCTCTTCCTCTCCACCCTGGAGAAGGTAGTGAAAGCTGCTGTCCTTCAGTCACGACGGAAAGCGACGAGGAGCTGCTGGAGAAAGCGAAAGGGAAAAAGCACTTCAATCGGAGTCCTCCTTTCTCCCCCCTCTCTCTGTCTGCGTCTGTCTGTTTCACTCTTTCTCTGCGTGTGCCCTGCTGCTCTGTCATCCTCAGGGATGCGTCTGAAGGAGACCATCTGTTGATCCATTTGTCTCCTGCTTTGCTTCCTGTGCCACAGCCTCTCTCCTATCGATGATCGGGCCCGGCCTTTCCCCTGCTCACCCTCTTTGTTACTGCCAGCAGTTCCTCGGGTTGAGGCCGGTCTGCTGTTGGGGGGGTGGGCGGGGCAGGAGGTGGTGCCCCGGTTTCACACAAACAAAGATAATAAGTACTGGCGGACATTTTCTTTTTTTACATCCACGACATGCCACATACAGCCACAGACCCTGGAGCAAGCTGCATTTTAGTGCTCATCTAAACTGAGCATCGTTGAGCTGACCTCAGTCAAAACACACAGATTTTATCGTTTTTTTTTTTTTTAAATATAATGTTTTGCATTGCTGAAAATCAAAACAGCTCCCTTTCCCCCTGTAGGACTTGAAAACAGATCATTACATGGAGGCACAGACCATGAAATAGATGTTAGGAACAATGCTGGGACGCTGAAGGACCATCACTGGAGGCCTGCAAACATTCACCGCTAACACATTTATCGCTTGTGAAATGTTGCCTCTAAAGAGAGTGGGCTGTTGGTTTCCACACATGTCTCCTAGCTGTCGCCTCGCGTGCATGTTCAGGGGTTTGATGGACACCGAGTCCACCGTGGGGACTTCAGGGATCGCTTTCCTTTGATCTTCTCCCGCGACTCTCGATTACCCATCATTCAGCGGGGCTTAGGCCCTGAAGAGCATCTTGGAAAGGGTGGTGTGTTAACATGAGCTCTGATGTACCCTACAGAGACATACTGTCCAACTCAGACCTCATGTAGCAGATTACACAGACGCGGAGAAAAATGCGCGCCGTTAGAATCGAAACGTGTCAGAGGGAGATTGTGACTCCGATGGGATGCGCAGCGAGGTCGCAGACCATCCTGAGAATTTTGCAGCTTCAAAAATGATTGTAAACCTTATTATCATTTTTTTCCCTCTCTCTCTATGGTTTTCATAGATTTGCAAGGTTTTCATCAGAACTGCTCAATATGTCCGATGATGGGTGTTCACCCGGGGAGACATGCCATTGATTTCCCATAAGGTGCAGAAGACATGTGGTCACACGCGCGTCTATTTTACCAACAGCCATGTCATCTAATAAGTCATGATTTCACCGCTGCTGCTGCTGCTGCTGCTGCTGCTGCCGCTTTCACCTGCCGCTGTGGCCTTTCCGACAACATCAGGGTGGCCGGCCTTTTGTGGCTATCTGCTTTTTTTTTTCCCCTTTTCGAGCGAGTTTTGAATTTCTTATCTTTATCTTTGCCTTGCAGGCTTCCTCAGCACAGGTGACCAGGCCGCCAAAGGGAACTACGGGCTCCTGGACCAGATCCAGGCTTTGAGGTGGATCAGCGAGAACATCGGCTTCTTCGGCGGAGACTCCAACCGCATCACTGTGTTCGGTTCTGGGATCGGAGCTTCCTGCGTCAGCCTGCTAACCCTCTCCCACCACTCTGAAGGTACAGCGCAATGAGGGAGGGAGGGAGAAAGGGGGGAGGGGGTGGTACAGATGTAGCTCGTGCCTGCTGGCGTGTGGACTGCTTGATATTTGAAACAGGTAGCGAGTTATAGAGTAATGTATTCCACCGTACTGTACAGCATAACGAATGATTTAAGAAGCAGGTGTTTGCATTTAAATGACTGTGAGACTCAATCCCTCCAGAAATTGAAAATCCTCGGCCGGTATGCACTCACATGTAGGTCTTGTCATATTTCTGGTGGTTTGCTAGTATTCCTCTCTGTGAGAAATAAACATGTCGGTGTGGTATAATGTGTCTTTGTAAGCAAGATAAAAAAGGACAGAGTGTACCAGGGAGCAGATACAGACGCACACATGCTCACACTGTCCTCCCTCTAAGCAGCGTTGTTTATCTGCCGGCTACCTTAATGCTACTTCATGATGATTTACTGCCCATGTTGGCCATGTCTTTAATACTAAATGCAGCATGCGTTCTTGACTTGGACATGCAATAAACATCCCTCATACTCATGATCCTCTAATGCATCACTGAATTAAGATGGGTACATTCTTGCAGGACGTGCTTTGGCTCATATCAATGAACCACCCGTGCTCCGTGTGTGAGACTCCAGCCGCACCCCCACGGATCCCAAACTGGTCACTGCATCATCCCTAGCCTTAAGTTATTGTTATTATAGAAACATATTGATCAGACGGTTTAAAAGCAGGTTGTTTCCATTTAATTGAGCTTTTGTGTGCACGCCAGGCTATCAGGAAATTAAAGCGCTTTTTATGGTTTCGCATTATGAGCCGGTGATATTCCAAATGACAGATCCCTGCATTTAGCCACGCTCGTATAACCTGCGTGTGAACATGTTAACAAGCCGCAAAAACATGCTGCTTTGGACACACATGGCTGAAAACGCAACGCGGGGGGTTATACTGTACATTACTCGGAGGAGAAGCACATTAAAGAAATCACTCTTGCAGGAGATGGAGGCCTGGTCCTGGGTAGTGTTGTGGTCAGGGAGCTATTTAGCGTCACGCCCCCCCCCCGCCATCACCGCACATACCAAGAGACGCTAATGCACACACGCTGTGTTTTTTTCTTGTCACCAGGCAGAGTAGAATCTGCTCCTGGATTTTTGATTACCAGACCGACGTGCGTTTGAAAAAGGTCATTTGAGCTGCTCTTCTTTGAGCCCCATTACGGTGCCAAGGATTTGTGATGTGTTTTGCGTTCTCCAATTTGCATTAAAGTGTTACTAATTGCCTTGATTTCCTCCGATGAATGATGACTGCTTTTGGATTGAATTTTTACCATAAATGCCTTTTTTATTCATACTCTATAATGCTACGCTCCATGTAGCATGTTATTATACTGCCAGTGAAACCATCTCCTCTGCCTCCCAGTAAATTGGATATTACCGGGTCTGTTTTTTCCCCTGAATGGAAATGTATGCCCCACTGATGGGATAAAAAAAAAAAAAAAAAAAAGCCAGTAAAACTTGAGGGATCCTAGAAAATTGAAACAGGAAGCCTTCTATCACGCCAGGACTCTTGCTGCGAATGTTACCAATGGCAATCAGATTTCACACAGACTCTCTCAGAGCACAGATTGTTGTAATTATATAAAGTTTAGGACTGGAGTGGGCTGCAGGATGTGACAGGAAATCCAAGTGAAGAAATGTCTTTTTGCACCTGTTTTCACAGCCTCCACTGTACCCCTCGTCTCCTATAGTCTTAACTGTTGAAGCGAAAACTGGTAGGACGCGCCTGTTGCCAAGACAACGGCATAAACAAGAAGGGGAATCAAAGCGTCTCGATCTGCATAGCGGTGAAAATTGAAGTAAAAATCTATAATCAAATGAATTATACACTGTGGCATGAGCACACCTGGTTTCAGGTGGCCTCTAGTAATGGATTTGTGTAATGATTTCCTATTCGTGTTAGCAGACTGTTGCATCTCAGGAAAGAGCGCCTTATATTGAGTTTCCTACTTTGCACTCTGAATGGAAATTAAGTCAGGAAACAAGATTGTAAACAATGCACCGTAGCTCCTCCTGACTTTTGATTCCGACTTGCTTACAAATAAGACATCATTCTCTATGCCTGGAAATGCCGGCAGCGGCGTCTCATTGAATGCGACACATTTGAAGTCTGGAATAGAATAGGGTGCGGTGTGATGACATAGGATGAGATTCACATGCCTTCATGCCTACATGCACATGCGCACACACACACACACACACACACACACACAAACACTTTCCTTCACCTTTTGCTCTGATGCAGGATAACGAGGCCCGGGTAAAAAAAGAAAAAGTAAATCAACGATGACACACTGTTCTGGAGCTCCCTGGTGTGTCGGTGTATTTAATGACAGTATTCCTACTCTTACTGTACACAGTCTGTCATCACTGCCTGCAGTGCATAGACTTTCCATCTAGCGGCAACTCTTTTTATGCCTGTTGGTGGCAGAGTGACAACTTATTTCAGATGCTCCATGCTCCTCCTGAAGCTTATTTAATAAGCTGAATCCTCCTATATCATCCTAGCCCTCCGGCCTTTCTCTTTGATTGCCTGCTCCTCTGGCCTGGCCTTGGTGGCGTCTCCATGTGGGCGTGCCGAGGGCTCCAGTCACAGGGTACATCCATCACAGAGCCTCCGCCTTCTGGCCTGTGTGGAGGCTGGCCTGGACGTCCTCCGGTGAGGGGCTACATTTTTTTTTTTTAGACCCCGGTCCCTGCCCTGCCTCCTCCATCTAATCTCCTCCTTACTGCACCCATCCGTCTCCCTGCCTTCACAGACAATAAATGCATGCAATGGACACACACTTTTTCTCCATGTGCCAGTGTGTCTTTCTCTCTTTTCTCTCCCTCTCAGGGCTTCTGCTCCCTAGTCTGCAGCATGTGTGGTGCGTTGCTATTAATAAGATGGCTGCCTTGTCTGCTATGTGGCAAGCAATCGAGCTGCACATCTGAGACTTTGGAAGCAGAATGGTCATTAAAAGCGCAGTCTCTCTCGGCGGGAGAGTGTTTTTGACCGGCTTATTAAATGTAGCTCAACAGTTGTGTTCCCACAGAGGAAATCTCCGTCCCCATCTTCTTTTTCTCCAGCTTCAAAAAGAAAACGGCTACAGAAGTTCAGAAGCAAGGACATTAGCCAGTCCCATGTATTATCTATCTGGCATCGCGCAGGCACTAATTGAACATGCAGATTTGGCTTTTTCCCTATCTCCTAATAATCATTATGATTTAAAAAGTGAGATGGCTTCTCTGCACACGAACAGAATATCAAGTAGACAGTGACTCAGACATGTATATTTGTACATACATCTCTGGGTGCGTGCAAGAAAACACACCAAGCATCTACATAGTCATCTGCATGCATACCCCCGCTCTGTGCATGAGTGCACGCAGGCGTGTCTGTTTCGCGGAGCACACATGAGGGAAGGGCTAGCTGTGGAGGCGCTGAAGGTCGTTTAGTTTCTTTTCTTTTTTTTTTCCTCTCTTCCTGTAAGCAATCAGGATAAAAGCTCCTCTTCTAAGGAAGTGCTCCCCTTTTAATGGAATGTCTTGGACATTAAAGACAGCTAGTGTGGAGGATCCTTCATGCCAATGTCAGCTTTCATTTTTATTAAGACTTCTGGGTTATTGAGGACCATAAATGTGCATGTTAAATGCTTGGGTTTTATTACAGCAGTGCAGGGAGTACCTAGACTTTTCAATGCAAGACAACCCATAGCAAACTGAAACCCCTTGAACCATGGGTATTAAGAGGGCAGTGGGACAAGTGCTCAGTTTTCACAAAAGGGTGCAGTTTTTGAATCTTTTTTTATAGAGAGGGCTGGCCCAGACGACGATTAAATTAAGGGACGTGTTTCGGGTAATATAGATCTTTAAGATCATCACGTGAAACCTTTTGTTTCTCAAAGTAAATCTTAAATATGACCTTGTTCTTCTTCGCAAATTCCTTGCTGATGATTTTCCATCTGACACGTGTAGCGTTAGAAAAGGTGTGATTGGGGGTCATGGGAAATGATGTACGGTACAGACTGCCTTCTGCTGATTGGGTAAGATACTCGGGCTTCTCTTTGAGTGACTTGATTGTGGTGAGAGAAGTGCAATGAGACACACACTGAAATGTCCTTTATTATCATTATTACAGTGAAGTATGTACAACCAGGGAATCATCTGAAGTAAAAATGGCTGACCAAGCAAAAGACTAATCACTATTCGGAAGCCTGGCTTTATTGACAGGCAACGCGGTTGAGTGAAGTTATGAAACATCTATAGATTCCTTTGAATATTTTTTTTCTTAATCCTGCTTGTAATTATTCACGTTTTTTTAGGTAGGTTGTCCATCTGATTGATTCAAAACGAATAACTACTTGGCTACAGCAGAACAAGACCTCGGGATCAGGGCTGTAAGGTCCCGTTTTTGCCCCCTTGCAATTTCAAATCAGTGTAAATTTGCTGTTTCTGGCATGTATTTAACCTATAGGGGGAAGGAAATAAGACTGACAGCAACGTTTATTGGATCGCAAATCAATCTGCCTCTGTCAATCTCGCCGCCGTTATGGGATTCAAAGCCCGCGTTGCCACGAGCGCCTAACCTCTGCTCTGACAACCATTCACCGTGTACATGCAGGCTTGTGCTTGTCCTTAGAGTAAAGGATACAAACACCATTGTGCGACGCCTGCTGGGAAATGCTAGCATGCGTTGAGCATTGTAAACTTGTGCAGTCCTTCAGCGCTGCATGGTGAGATACGATGTAATCAGAAAGGCGAGCAGAAATGCTATTTCAAATTACCCTATCTTAGAGAGTGAAGAAGGAGGCCAGCCGGTAGGAGGCTGTATGGTGAGTGCATGAGTGTAATGTTACCTCACTTCTTTAACTGTGATATTACGTCTAGCTATGACCTTTGAAAATAACATGTGTGGGTTTCCTTTCTGAAACGAGACCCTTGGGAGGTTCTCCTTGTGGAATGGCCTCCAGGCCCGCACTCCATAATGTCCCCGCACTGGGCTCGCGATGTGCAGATCTGGAGGTGCAATCCATCCACACTCAGTGTCAACTTCATTTCTGTGGGCTCAGGCATCCGTCGTCTTTTGGGTTTAACAACAAATAAAGGCACCTTGCAAGAGCTGGAATATGAATTGGAGTCACGGGGAAAGATAGCTGCATAACCATATGCCCGGGATGTTATTCATACACGATGCAGCTGCCATTGTTGTGCAAATGCCTCATGCTTGAGAAAAACCAGGGACAATTGTCGAAGTTGAATAGATCCCATTTCTAAGGTGTCAAAGGCATTCAGCAAGTCGACACTGTAAAGTTACCTGGGTGTTTGGGGCAATAGAATGCCTCTATCTCGAGGTTTGATTTGGCTGTTTGCTGAAGGGTGTCTGTGCATCTCAGGGTGTGAAAAAGGACTATACGAGATGAGAGAATGGGGACGCGCCTTGTCAGGTGCCGTATTCTTCCACCTCGATTGACAAGAGCGATAATTAAACCAGGGGGATGCCATCTCTGCGGAGCAAGAATGCTTGTATTTATTTACGCTGACTACTCGGCTTTGTTGTCTGCCATATACTGTGGCCTTCACTGTGTTGAAGGGAAAGCGCGCCGTCTTTAACAAGTGGCCTATGTGGTATTTTTCCGTCACTCTTTGAACAACAGTGTCTTGGACTTTGTATATCAGAGCAAAAATTGCTTCATTTTTGCAAAACAAAGGTGGAGGATTACCCGCCAACTAAAAGGTATTACTCTCTTTTGAACTTGAAAGAAATTGGAAATGGCCTAATTCAGGCAGCAAATGGGTTTTTTCTCTTCACTACTCAGCGTTGCAAACAGAAAATGGGACCAAAGTTGTGTTGAGTAGAAAAAGAAAGGGGAGCAATGTGGGGTGGGAGGTGTGTTATTAGGATAAAGATGAAGCCTCTGCGGCCAGATAGAGGGTTTGAGGTTAACACTCGAGAAAATAATAAATATCTAGTCGGATTGTCCATCAACGTCAGCTTTACCTATCCCCGGCCAGAAGAGAGCAGAGGAATGAAGAATTGACGAATGGTCCTAAAACAGTGAAGGCAGTTTATTCAAGCACTGCAGGCATCAGTCTGTCTCTGCTTGCAGCCGGTAGTTGAGCCTATAAAGCATGGAGTTATAGGTGTTAAAGAGATGAACAGCAGGTCAGAGAAAGAAGCAGGAGATAATTGAGTACTTTAGTAAATCCATGCCTCCATCAACCAAGGTAATGGCTCCGAGCGTTGCATATACCTGTGGCCCCAGATCCACAACTCCGTGAATGGGCTGGAGCAGCTTGAGCGACATGTGGCACGCATGGGCTGTCTAAGCAATATCCTCCAAGACAATACTATGAGACCCATCTGGTGATGTATCACCGAGATTGCTTTTGGAATCTAATCGGCGCTGATGAACGAGGTGAGTACAAAATATGTCATCTGTTGATGACCTACAATCCCCAGTGAAGACGATAGCAAGTCATTAGTTCAGGTAGACGGCATCTATGAATCATCCTTGATAAATCATTCTCAAGAGCACATTCATACACCTTCTAACAGACAGTGACAGTAGGGATGCAGGTTGAACAGTGGCTGCAGCTCCTGGCTGTACCCGGGCGTTCTTTGATCCTGTTAGGCTTTAGATCAATTAAACCAATAGCTGCATCATATTGCTCCCAGACTGTCTCGTCTGTTTCCTCCCTTAATTGGTCTAATGACTTGATGGAGTTTTCTGTCTGTCCGTCAATTTCCTCGCTGCACTCCTCCCGACTCCTCAGCCTCCGATGCGCTCTCCTCGGCTCTTTTCCCCCTGTTTCTCATAGCGGTGGCTTTCTTTTTCTGTGGCCCACCCTCCCCCACCTCCCCGACCCCGCGTCTCCCTTTCGTCTTCTCACCATGTCTCCCCCTCTCTGCCTCAGTCTTTCTCTGGCACCAGTGTAAAGCATCCATTATAGAGCGATGCATGGGTGTCTGTGTGAGTAGGAGAGAGGGGACTTGGCACTCCTCCTGCCCCACCTGCAGAGGAAGCACTGACAGCTGAGCACTCGGGGGCTCATCTCCCCCTCCTCCTCCGCCCATCTCCACATCTCTACTGACCTCCCTCCTCCTCCTCCTCTCACACCTTCTCCATCGCGCTTTTTCTCTCTCACCCTTTATTCCCTGTTGTTCCACGCAAATTGGCCCAATTTCTGCCACCACTCACTAGCTTCCCTCGCGCTATCTTCACATTTCATTATGTCCGTCCTCCCTTTTGTCCGTTCTTTGTTTTTGTCCTCTTTGTTTTTTAGTTGCCGTCTTCAGTGCCTTTTTTAAATAACTGTCTTTATTTTTTTTTACCCATGCTTTCTATGTGTCTACCCATTAGGCATTCCACACCAGCCGGCAAGGATGGCCTAGATGTGTTGTTAAATAGACTGTTGTTTCCATGTTTGTCTGCCAAATGAACAACTGCAGTGTAATTAGCTGAACTTTCCCCCTTTGTGACCATGAGCACTGTGTGTTTGCTTGTTGTTGCTGACAGCTCACCTCCGAGGCTAGCTAGGTCAGTCCTTCGGTGTCTGTTCATCTGTTTATCTCGGCCCGGGGAAAAAATAAATAAATAAAAAAATGCTCAGCGTCTCTGCGTGAATTACAGATGGACACTGCGGAGCTGCTTTGAAGGCAAGGCATGCTCGAGAAGCACCATCACGTCATTCCTCGTCAATTTCACAGGTTTGCAGCACATGTGATTTATATACTGCACGTCCTCTGCAGCTGCAGTATGGAGCTGTGCTTTCTGGAACCTTGCAAATATTTTCAAATCAGAAATGACTCAGTTCACAAGGAGGAAAAGTACCTGCTTACTGCGTGATTATAGGTGTCCAGGAATATATGCATCATTTTTATTTTTTTGTAATGCTTGCTACAGTCTGTGACAGGATAATTTGGACGGAAAATTGTTTTTCAATGTGTGATAAGAAGTGTTGCCCAGATACAGTCCAATTACTGTGCAGTAGGAGTGAGCTTGTGGGATTTCCTTGCCGAGAGCCTTTCACAGTGTGAAACAGAGGACGGCATTCATGTATACCATCTGGATTTCTATCGCACACGTAATGTGCTGTAAAGTGCACGCTTTACGGTTAAAGTGCATGTGATATGTGAGGGCACAGCTCGTGACATGCCGGCGCAGCTTGCCTACATAGTCGTTCGGTTCTGGGCAGTGCAAACCCATTAGCCTTAGCTGTAAAATTTGCATAGTCTGAGCACAATAAAATCCCCAATGAGAGGAACTTCGGCAAACATGCTGACGAGCTGAATCCTCTTCTATAAAGGGCTAACATTGTGCTATCTGACAAAAAGACTAAATCTTTGGCTCTCAAGCCCGCAAGGCTGTAATAGATTTTTAGCTTAAAGAGGTAACATAAGCTATAGATCCTTTCCAGAGGTAAAAGCGTGTGACTCACCTAATCGAATGTAACTGTTAGAGACCAATATTGCCAGCGTGTTATTTCACAACTTAGAGACAGTTCTCTTCTTCAGGCCTGAAGTTCTACATCAGATTACAACATTCATATTTAATTTATAGTTGGACTGAGAGGTGTACCTGTTGCAAATTCAGTTTGACCCCATAAATAGCATTTGTGTTGCACATGTAGCATGCTACACCAAATAAAATATTATCTCAGGTGCAGATAACAGCTTCGGCCTGCTTTTAATAGAACAGCTCGTGCAACATATTCAACCACACCTCGTGTCTCGCACCTCGACAACAACGCAATCACACATACGGCACTCGTGACATTAATTAACTCCTCCAAATTACTCCTGCCCCGCCACAGATACAGACCTACAAGATGGAGGAAGGCTCGCCTCCGTAGGTGCTTCTTATCCTCTCCATCGTAACAGCCCCTGAGGAAATCCCTAGGAATTCCTGGCATTGTCAGGTATTTATTTGCGTGTCGGCGCGGGTAATTGACGAACGCGAAACGTAGAGGTGCGTCTGCGTTGCGTGCTCTCGAGCCT
Source organism: Planiliza haematocheilus (assembly GCA_005024645.1). Taxonomy (NCBI): domain Eukaryota; kingdom Metazoa; phylum Chordata; class Actinopteri; order Mugiliformes; family Mugilidae; genus Planiliza; species Planiliza haematocheilus. The sequence goes on along the minus strand of SRSE01000949.1, from coordinate 1,797,664 downwards.
GCCTATGTTTTGTGTTTGTTTGCTTTCCTGTGAGATGAATGCTGCTCATCCAGGAACAATATCTGTAAGATGAGGCTGTAAGACATTCACGGCTTTTTAGCTAAATCCCCGGAAGGTTGCGATGGAAAAATAACCCATATGTGTAGCTCAGGGAGTTACTGTTGTGCACAGAGAGCTAAAGAAAAATCAAACTATCATATGCCGATAGAGATGTGACTACTTTTGCTTACTATTTTACATTAGCAGTACTCAGGGCGGCACTGAATTAGTTCACAGTGACTAACTCAAAGGCGCCCTGAGTCGACTAAAAGCTCCCATGTGTAAGATTCGAAAACTTTAGACGACGGCAACAACAGAGTGCGATCTGCATGCAGCAGGGTTGTGGATAGTAGCTGCTTTTGATCCGTATTAACTTACTCATGTGCACTGCAGGAACTGAGAACAGTCGTTCTTCTCTTTTTAGCTCCTACTTCTGAGTTAGCACATCCTCAAAACTACAGGAACCTCGGTTGAACACGCGGATCATCACAGGATAGAGTTATATGAAACAACAACATGTGATCATTGTTAACGTGCTAACTGTGCCTCTTAATGTTAGCGTTAAACTAGAAATAACACATCAGCTGCCATCACATCGGCATTCCTGTTGGTGCTTTTACTGCGAGCAGTGAAGGAAAAAAAGCTCTTGAGGATTTGTATTTCTCAGGGGAGCTCCACAGTGCGTTGTTACCCTCTGAGAGTCCTAAGACTGGCTGTGGCCCAAAGTGCACCCAGAGCTCACATCCTTGTTCTTTCGGGGGAATATTGGGCTTTTAGCACTCTTGCGGGGGCTTCTATCTGCAGTCAGTAATGTACACAGTGCGGGCGTGTTGTTATTTAAAGAAAAGATAATTAAGAGAGTGATTTGAAACATCATCCAGAGCTTCCTCTCTGAATAATAAAGTGCTACTTTATGGAACTTTATACTAATTGCAATAAAAAGAAGAGAGTGTGCAGAGACAATGTTTATTTATTTGAGTCTATAAAACACTATTGATTTCCTTTGAGTATAAACACTCACCAGTTTTCACCAAGAGCATCTCATTCTTTCAGCAAACACATATACCGTCGGAGTAATCTTGATGATAATTCTATTAAATGAGAAGCAGGAACGGGAATTAAGGATTAAAACAACACTCCTACAATATCCATTAGGTAACCAAGGCAGATTAACTATATAGGGAATATATTTTTTTTTTTTTACCCCCCTCAAAGCTTTTCATAATGAGCAGTTCCAAAAAAGGTTTCAAAAAGGCAACTGGACTTGTAGATTTTGGAGAAGACGTTTCACCACTCATCCGAGTAGCTTCTTCAGTTCTGAGGGACTGGTGGGAAGTCTGAGGTTTAAATAGGAACTCTTCCTGAGAAACATTGCTTGTTATGCTAATAACCCGAAACTGGTGCAGCTATTCCCACTAACGACCGGGAGATGTAAACTGTTGGGAATGATCTTATGTTGTCTGCATCTCAGGTTGAATCGTAGGTGATTCCTGTAGTCTGCAAGTTTCCTCGAGGTCCTCTCATACTCCCGCACTAGTCGAAGGGTGCTGTTCCCAAAGTGCGTCGCAATATGTCTGTGTAGGTTCTCAGTTTTTTGGATTACCATGACCTGGATGACTGAGAACCTACACAGACATAATGAGCAGTTAAATATTCAGCACGGCCGCTGGAAGTTGCTCTGTGAAGAACGAGCGGGAGGAAATTGCAGAGAACTCAAAACTCATATCTTCACACCTACAGTAAGCCCACCTGGCTAATTGCTGCGAAATCTTAGTGTAGACTTTCAGAGTCTTGACGTCTCCTGCCCGAGCTTTGATGTCGTCCCACGTTCAGAACAGCCCTTCATTTAAATCATGCAGCAGACTTGACAGCCAAAGTGACTGCTCAACAAAGGAAAAGAGAGAATACCTGCAAAGTGAATCGTACCCCGTGTAACATCTGAAGGTGACCCGGGCCCTAAGCAGACAATCAAGCCTTTGACAGACTCAACCTTTAAGTGAAACAAATAGGGCTTTTTGCTAGCCAAGCGTAATGCTGCATCATATTTTTATAACATGAAAAATAGGCGTCGCTCCTGAGGCATTTCTCTTTGTTTAAGTGAGTGCTGTTTGGAGAGCGTGCGTCCCCCTGCAGTATTTCAGATGTTGACAAACCCATATGGCGTGCCACTAATCTTGATCGATGCCCACCACCGTGAGCGCTGCTCACACTGTAGAGGATAATGAAATGTAACCAAGCAAAATTTCTCAAAAATCATCAGAGTGATCTTTTTATTATCCATTATGAAATGCATCACGGCGTCTGCAATTTTCCAGTCGCAGACCCAAACAACAACGCAAAGGAGTGTTTACTTTCCAGACGCAGAGTGGCGCAGAGTGCTCGTAAAAATGTCTGAGCTCGGCCAACGTGCTATTCTTAGGGTTCCCCTTGGAGCCACTATCTAATTGGAGCGGCGGTTGTCCTATCGGGTGAAGCCATCCTCCGCGCGGATTTTTCTCTGACTGAGATTCCCTGTCTGGGTATCTGTGGCTGTTTCCCCGGCACGTCCCGGGACTCCTGCTCATCGGTGAGGGCTTCATTAGCCGAGGATGGGAGGTGGCAGCAGAGAGAGAACAGCTGTTTAGCTAACCACTTGCATTGTTAGCCAGCCTTCTCCGTCTGCCTAACTGCCTAAATCCGTCCCCTAGCTGCTAATAGAATGCTCATTAGGAGAGGAGAGGGAAACTGGATGTGAAACAGCGCCACTGTACAACCCAACCAGCTTCTGCTACTCCTCCTCTCCCTCTGGTCTCTATTAAAGAACTATACAGAATAAACCTTCCCTCTGTAGATCAACTATCTTTCCAGCCCATCTTGCCCTCTGATCCTGACCCGTAGGGAAAGACAAGGGGGGATGAGTTTTCCTTGGGGACAGCCTACAGCCGCTGCGATGCCAAAACACGCTCCTCACTCAGATACAGAAAGATACAAGATTACAAAATCCCAGAGGACAGACAGATGATACCCTCTGCTGAGAGTGGGGGTTACTTCGGTGTGTATTTATTTTTATTTATTTATTTTCAGATTCCTCCCCCCCGAGCGGTATCGTGTTCAATTATTCAAACACTGTAGATTGTATTGCTGTAATTTGTCAGGAACCCAAAAGCACAAATCTATTTCTCTGTGTCAAAACTGATGAAGCTGGCAAGGAGGACGGAAAGCTGCGACATCAGAGATGGCACTGTGAATATCTGATGGCATTCATCGGAACAGCCACAGATCCGAGCCAAAAACACATCCCTGGCTGAAAAGAAAGAAAGAAAAAAAAAAAGAGAGACGGCTCATGTTTGATTGAAATTCAAACAGGAAAACATGTTACCATGGATGTGCTTTATTGAATTAACATTGGGCTATTCACTGACATTCCCCATGCAGAAATGCAGACAAACAAAGTGAAATGAAGTTCACAGCCTCATGGTGAGAGACTGACGGAAATCAATGTGTGGTAGAACTGATACGCTCCGAGCTATTTACTAAATGACAGCAACCGAGGACTCGGCTGTGTCACACGGAAAACTTTGCACAGGGAGGCGGGAATTTTCTCCCTTGCGAATGAAGATACCACGTTGGCACCACTGAGAGGACAACTGTAATATTAAGAGGACGCTCTCCTTTGTTAAAACCTGTTTGTTTTAAACTACTTTCCTGAGCAGCGGGAGTTTTCCTAACACTAACTGAATTAAACAAGGCAGAGAGATTGTAAATCTTTTGGATTACGGTTTTAAGAACATAATGGGGAGTCCTGTTTTGGAGGGTATTGAATTTTTGCATCGATGTGATAAAGTGCCTTCATTTTAGGCATTAATTTGACAAAATGCGAACATTCCTGTCTGGATGTTTTATTCTTGAACAGTCTAGGAACAAATTTAAAAATATATATTAGAACATATTGTACAGTAATGCTGTGTGACTCCATACAATTGCACACTGTGCATGTGGAAAAATATTAATCATGAAAATATACACCAATCAGCCATAACAGTATGACCACCTTCCTAATATTGTGTAGGTCGTTGTGCCTCCAAAACAGTTGCGATCTGAGAATGGACATGGGCCTTCTGAGGGTGTCCTGTGGTGTCTGGCAACAAAATATTGTTAGTGGGGGCTTTTGGGCGCTATTAATTGAGGGGTGGGGCCTCTCTCGATCATCTCACAGATACTTGACCAGTTTGGGATCTAGTGAATTTGGAGGCCAGGTCAACACCTTGTGCTGTTCTTCACATTTTTTTAGTTGTTTCTGTGTTTCTGTCAAGGAGTGTCATTGCTGGGTGGGGGTGCCTGGTCTGGTCTAGGTGGGTGCTACATGTAACATCCACATGAATGCCAGGTCCAAAATTTCCCAGTAGAACACTGTATTGTCACAAGATGGTTAGTGTTATTTACATCCCTTGTCGGTGGTCGTAATGTTATGCCTGATCTGTGTACGGTTTTGGAAAAAATAAACTTTGCATCGTGAGCAGATGGTGTTTGCTCAGTTGTCATGGAGATGGGTCAGTGGTGGTTTTGATACGTGGATCAAGATCTCGCGATTTGGTTGAAAGACGCGGAATTATTATTTTTTACATCGGCCATTTAATCAGTCGTTGTTAACGTATTAATCTACTGTAAATATGTGTTCAAGAGTAAACCAGCAAACCAGTACGACAAGTTTTCTCTGTTTGGTTTCTGTTGGCCCATCAGATAGCTCCATGCAGTTTCCACTGTAACTGAAATATGATTTGCAAACACCATCTGTGTTTATGGGGGGATTTGAGGTATCTCAACCCCATAATTAAGACTTGGACCTGCAAAGAAAGACAAGTTGTTAGTGTCCAAATATTTAGAAATCCTTATCTGTAACTGGAAATGTGACAGTATGCAGTGTTGTCCGCGTTTATTGCTGAAGGATCTTGTAATACATTTTCACACCCTTGTAGTGGGCCATACCACGTCTTAATCTTGACATGAGGTGAACTCAATTACATTATTGCATCAAATGCGTCTTAAAATTCAGATTATTGGGTGATCAGTGCCTTTTGTGTTAGTCACACATAGCTGACCTCTCGGGTCCTGGTGGAGCATTGTTCAGGAATGACGTTCAGACCAGTTTATTGGTAAGTCCTGCACATGTAATGGATGTGATTTGGTATCATTTACGCCAAACACTGGGAGACTGTAAAGAGTAAAATCCTCTGAGAAAACATGTACCCCTCCATTTGTCCTTCTATATTTCACCCTGTGGTTTTCGGATCCGTGTTATTTGAAAGTCAACAGTCCACAACAGGCTTTTTTTTTTTTCCTCTCTCTCTCTCTCCACTCTAGCCGTGCAGTCACAGCAGCACATGTGTTACTAACAACATGAGCAATGGCTCCGCTCTGTTTAAGTGTCCAAATAAGTTGTGACAGTGAGCCAGCATGCACAGTACAGGGACGCCGAAACAGAGGCAAGGTAAAGGGAATTCAACCATCATTGATTTATTATTTATAACCGTGCTTTCCCTGCTGTGACTTGTCAAATGTCTGCCATGAAAAAAAAAAAAAAGCTATTACAGTGGATTGTCAACACAGATACAGATACAGAACCACTGTCAGGGCACACCTGGCCCAGTAATTGCTGCATATCTCTGTAATACGCCCATTATATAATGAACAGGAGAATGAGATCGTAAGCAATTAAAGATGATATAAGCCTACATTATCATCAGCATACCACCATACATGCCTCTGTCATTGATTAGCTCAGTTTTTTAGCGGTATGTATATTTATGTCAGTTTTCTGATCTGTGGATGTGTGCACACATACAATAATGTTCCCTCTGATAGTAATAATCATTTCATCAGTGCTGAATTCATTTAACTATTATCACATCCCCCTGTGCTATTTCAAAAAGAAATGCAAAAGAGATTTAAATTGATGCAAATCATGTGGGAAAAACATACCTGACCTTTAAAACACAAAAGTATGTTGATGGTGTCAGAATGCTAGTGTGCTGAGTATAACTATTTCCCACACGCTTTGGTAGCTGTAATTATGACAACTTTGTTATATCATTACACGTTTTTGAACTTGAGGGCCGTAGAAGGAACGCAAGAGTATATGTAATTGTAATCTGTGTATGACAGACCTGACCTGCATGCCATTTCTTTATGTGGTGACAGAAGCTGACAATGACATATTCTATAGTAATGGCAATAGGCTTACCGATGCCACTCTGACTGTGTGCTGGAAAAGAATGTCTGTGGGTGAGATATGTGTCAAGTGTTGTGACGTTAGTTGCTGTTGAATATGTGTTAGCTTGACATTGAGAAAGTGGAGCATGCCAGCATGCGGCCTAACTGATAGACTTGCACGCTCAGCCTCGCTCACGCGCCTGTGCACGCACATAACTCACCTCCACGGATCCACATCAGCACTGCGCAAACATGTGCCTACGTGCACAAACACTAGGACGCGCGTCCCGGTACACACACACACCGGCAGCGCCAGCTATGGCAGGTTCCAAACCCGTGGGATTGACTGTCGTTAAAGGTTGTCCAGCATAAATACACCCCCACCGCCACCGCGCCCACCTCACCTCAGCTCTGCACACACACACACACACAGACATGCACACACAAATAGACATACTGTCCCTCTCCAGGGGATTTCATGTGGCTACAGCTGTGTGCCTACTGGCGCTGGCAGAAAGAGGCACAACACAGAGGATATGGTGGTGGGTATGGAAACGGCGAGATTGGAATAAAAGGCATGTTACCATGGAAAAGAGGAGGAAAACATGAGAAAGCAACTGTGCAGTCTATCACACAACCATGATATTTTCTTTCCTTTTTTTATTTTCTCCCCATAACTGCCTACAGGCTGGTTTGAATGTAAAAGAGCGATAATCTGAAGCGTGACCGCTGAGGCGGAAAGGCAACTATTGAATGCCTTTCTTTACCTCGGCGAGGCAGTCACACTGCTCCACGAGCAGCGCGGAAAGTTCGTACGTTCGCCCGTACGGCATAAGCAAAAAGTATGACGCAAGCGAGCACAGGCGGTTTACTCACACACACACGCGGAGACATACAAATAAATAGTGAATGAGGCTGCCGCGGCGGGGGCTCGCTATAGCTCAGCTCACAGCTCTTTGCCCTTGTGCCGGGACCTCGGCCTGTCACTCCGTGTTTTACTCCCTGCAACACCACTCCACTGTAAGCAGCCAGCACAATTTTGGGTATTGAGGTGGTGAAGGAACTGTCCACCACCATCCATTTGGCCTTTTCAGAGCTTGACAGAGAGGACTGGAGGTAGAAGAAAAAAATAAATAAAATAAAATAATACCCTGTATTCAGTCCTGCCAAAATTGAAAACGTGCTGCTGTGAAAGGGGAATGTATATAGTCCTTGTTATTATGCGAACTGGCCTGAAATGAGGTTGACATTGTGCCAGACATTGAGATGTTTTCTGTCATTCCTTTTCTTTTTTTCTTTTTTTTGTTTCATCTGAAATTCAATATGATACACGAGTGTCCCAATGGAGGCTGTGCAATGGATATTAATTACTTGTCCATTACAGTTTGTGACACTATCAATCTGTTATCAGCGGGCTTCACCAATGACTGAAATTAACTGTCACTTTTCGATATCAGGCGAGTCATCTCCTTGCTTTATTGCCTTCATTACACTGTTCAGTTCTTAAATGGTATCCTCATGAGTAACTAAGATGTTGGCAAAGGCTAATACCAAGAGATGGATGTCGCGTCGTTTTATCTTCGCAAAGTTGGTAAATACCAAAGTAAATGTCAGTATCAAATGCCTGGCAATCAGACACATCGCGAGGAGCAACACAAACGTGCTGCGGACTCGAGGAAATAATGCGAGTGCAGCCATATCATAACCTCATGTATATTTGATAAGGCCTGCCAGATGTGGCCTTGGACGCGTGGATTCGTATCAGCAAGCAATCTCTCTCTCTCTCTCTCTCTCTCTCTCTCTCTCTCTCTCACACACACTGAGCTCATAGAAATTAGATTTCAACTCAGGCCCAAAATCTAATACACAGGCTTATATTTACTCACAGTTGCAGAGCATCATGAGCCAATATGACCCTATAGAGGGGTGGCAGAGCTGCACAAAATACACTTAAATGAAAATGCTGTGAGCAAACTGTTCCGAAAGCCAATGACGCCTTTTATCCGTTGACTAGCTCTGGATGTAGCTGCATCTCTACTGCACGGGCCCAAGCTGTCATAAAATAAAAATAAAACAGACAAAAACCCAATGACGAATAAAGCAACACCGTTATTTCAGGTTCTCTTGTTGTCTTAGCTTCAGTGGAAATCCAATAGTTCTGACACTGGTCTGACAAATGTGCGTTAGGAGGGAAACAGAGGAAAATAGGTGTATTTCTAACTCGTTCTGTGGAGGAATTTAATTCCACCAAATCACACTCTGGAATCATTTCCAAGGCTTCGTATTGAGCTTCTCAGAGCAGCGCATATTGGAGAAGAAATGGTTGCATGAGTCACCCAATACATTAGGATGCCTGTGTCTTCCTCACAATGAATGCAAAGTCACAGCGTGCAGAGTGCCATTTTCCTATGCAGAGAGCCTCTGTCTGCCTTGAATACTCTCCAGGGACAATAGCACACACACTGAGGAACTTTAAGAGTCTTATCACTTTTATTTTTTCTGTTCCTTCCCCTCCTCTCTTATCCTCCCATGACCTCCCCCTTTTCTCCCCTCCCTCCCTCCCTCCTCTCGTCTTCTGTGGCACAATGAGAATAGATGTCCCCGGCTCACTTCATCCATATGTCTGTCTGTTTGTCTCGGCGAGATATATCTTCAAATTTGCCGGGGCAGATAAATGTGTAGTCGGCACGGTTTTGTTCAGTGGAAGCAAAAATGAAGGATCTCAGATTGATGAACACCTTGGTCGACGTATTTTTAATCTCTATTGCTAAAGTCAACATCTCAGCGACGCCGTGCGTTTCCTAATCGAAATAAAAACATTTGAATGGATTGATCTGGATTAGTTGTGCAGCGGATCGATGCTCAGCGGCCGAACACTGAGTTCAGGTAGGCTGCGCAAATAGCTCTTAATTGTTGGGATTTCCAGTTGACTTGATTTGTTCAGGCAGATTTTCAGGCAACCGCTGCTGCCGATGGGACTTTTCTAAGCCATTTTTACAGCCGAACATGTCATAACCCAATTGTTTCAACGTCCACTTACAGTAAGTGGCTGTGGTGGCTAAAGAGTCTGCCACAGTAATTGACTCAATGGGAGTTTACAGTATGAACCATGAGGCAGGGTAGGCATAGTGCTCTCCAGGGATGGGTTGTTGTGACAGTGCTGCTATTCCCTCCACTGTGTTCCTCTCTGCAGACAGAGAAGTACAGGCCACCGCACAGGCACAAATAGAAGCACACAGGCGCACAATGAATTCACAGCTGCCTTCCTCGGAGCAGGTAATTCCACAGTCAGGTGCCGCGATCACGTCCGGAGTGCCGTCCCATCCCAAACCCGAGTTTCGCCTCTCAATTTTTAATGCGCGCCCAAGAATGAGCGCGCGGTGGGTCGGGCGGGGAGGCATGAGGCAGACGCATATCCGTCCTATTTTTGTCTGCCGCTCGCATGGTGTGCCGTCTTGAATTAAACAAAGCTTGTGTGGCTTCTGGCTGCAGGGCTACTGGCACAATGGGCCAAGGAGGGAACAGTGGTGTCAGACGCTGTGAGAAGGGAACACACAGAGTGACAGAGGCACAACTAGAAGAATATGTTTACGCTGCTGGAGCCTGCGCCCAGCCTGGCACGTTCACGCGTGGTACAGTAGTTAATCAGCTCGGACGCTGCTGCTGGTGTGACCACTGACCCCAAAAGGCATCGGTAATAGGGGGCTTCTTTCTAATAGGAGCAGTATTATTATTCTGAGAGGGGGCGGCAGGAATTACAGCGCATCCAGGGGAGTATTTCTTTTTTCCAATGTGTCCTCTGGTTCTGGTTCATTAATGGTGGTTTAGATTAAAAGAGTTGTTGATGTTCTTGGTAAAAGAAAAAAAGGTTGCTGCCTGCTAGGTGCTCTGTGTGTGGCGCCTAATGAGCTTCCTGAATTCTATATGTGTGTGCGTGCGTTTGCGATTGTAGTGTTTATGTGGGTGGCTTGTGTAGTAGGCTGTATATATATTAAACACTGCCTCTAGGTATTTTCTGTGTAAGCTAGAGTAGGATTGGACTTCCCTGGAGAAACAATTGATATTTTGAGGATGCACACATGCAGCCAACATGTTTGAGCTCCGCGCGCATGAACGCCACTCACATTGTTTGTCTTTGTATGCAGAGCTACAATCAGATTGGGAACGCATCCTTCTCCGCGCCAGACTCAAAGGCTTGTAAGCGAGTGATCTGCTCTTCTGGAAGTCTGTGAAAAGGGCCAGAGTTAGCAGTAAGCTTCCACCCACCTCCTGTTTTTAGCTGGGATGCGCGCATCCGTCTCAGCTTCACCTCCCGTACCCCGACAGCTCACAGCTAATTTGTTTCTGTAAGACTCGGATTCGGGTTTCTCTCCCTTCGCTCCCCTCCCCGTGTGCCAGTCTTTCTTTGCTTCTTTCTCCCTCACCAACCCCCCCAGGGAGATGTACACCCCTTGTGATAATTTGTCTGTCACAAATGCAACCGCGCCCTCTCCGTGGCTTTCCTTGGCCCAAAAATGAGTTTCAGCCATCCCATCTGGCTGTCAAAGGCAAGATGTCGCCGAGAATAGAAGCTTCCCATCCTTTCACATTTCATGGCTGGATTGTCATATTTGTGTGTGACTTATATCTTTGACCCTCCCTTGCTAGACATATTTTACATCTGATTTGTACTTATGGAGTTTTGCTTCCTTGAAGTCAGTGCACTCTTTGTCTCTGACTGTCATTGCTCACTGTATGTATATATATATAAATGAACCAAGCTTTGGGGCTGCTTTGGGCGCAGATGGGGTGTAAAATGTGGTGTATATATTTAGAAACAACAGGAGTCAGATGTTTTTGCACCGTTACTACACCACAGCCCAGTTGTAATGGTGAAAACCGGTTTCTGTGGGCGCTAAAGGCACTAATCATTGCCTCTCAGCGCACTGATCTGAAATCTATTTGTGGACGCAGTAGGAGAAGAGAGAGGAAATCAGAAAACATCTTTAACAACTTGTCTCATCTAATGAGATTAGCAGAGCCGCTTACACAGTCATGACATGGAGATACACACAGATAACCCTGTAATAACTCATTATTCTTCGCATTTTCGCATCGACGCCTAGTCAGGGCTCGCTGACAGTGCGCGTTGCTGTTGTGTGCACACAGCTATCGGGCCAATCTGAGCACTGCAGCAGCGTGGAGTGGGCTCGGTGAATACCGCCTCAAACGCCACGGCACAAAAGGGAGCTAGCACTGGAAGGACGGGGACGTAGCATGTGAGAGATTGTGAAAACTCAACATGCTGGCTCTTTTGTTTCTCCTAGCATGGCAGGGTGGCTGCAAAGGCACTCGAACATGCATAGTAAGTACAGGAAATGGTGTTATCTTGGTGTAAATGCACATAAGTTCAATAATAATATAATATAATTGCAGCGTGGTCTCCTCCTGCTTTTGCTGAAAGGAATTCTTCCTTTTCATTTTGCATAAATTGTATTTCTATTATAGAAAATGTCGGCTACATGCACCCTGTGATAGTTTCATCCATCAAACACATTTCCACATGTTTTCTTTTCTGGCTTCTGGCTACAGCAAAGCACATAATGGCTGCCCTAACCTTCATTTTATCATCATAAGTGATGTTATTTAGCCAGTAGTAAGTGAGTGGGTACATGTGTGTTTATGGTTGTGCTCCAGTCTGTGATCAACATAACTGGATCACGCAGGATGCTCGAGTAAACTCGCAGCATTATCCCACCGACAATGCCAGATCCAATTTGCCGTATTGGACGATGCGACGCAGAGGCTGCAAAAAGTTTAAACAATCGCGCAAGAAGTGTTTGACATTTCAGCTTAATCTGCTTTACTCCGAATGACAACGCACACCCAGAAATCTGTTCCAGTGTAGTAAACTCCACCCACGCCAGTCCTCGGCTGAACTAAATTCTGAGAATCGGCCCACAAATGTGGTTCGACTCAGGTGTGCTGCGCATGCCTGTGATTAGCAGCCGGATTGATGAGTTCAAGGAGGAGCGGTGGCCCCGTCGTGCTGTGCGTGCAGACAGAGGGAGGTCAGCGTGTGTGATGATGAGGCCTGGAGTGTGTGGTATTGACCAGTAGATGTCACGTTGTGATTAGTGGGAGATATCACACTCTCCGGGCTCAGATGCACATCGATCCTTAAACCTGGGTGCAGCCCGTCAATGGGGTCATTTTTATCCTCCTCCTCTACTTTCCTCTACTTTCCTCCTCCCTTTTGCCTTACGCCATTTCGCATTTCCTCCTCCTCCCTCCTTCGCTAATACCTTCATCTTTCCGCCTGCCTTCCTTCCTCTCTCCCTCCTCTGTTCTGTTTTTTCCCATTCCCTCCCTCTTCCTTCCATCCACCCTCGTGGATCAAACTCTTTATCTGGCCTAAGCCACAGCCTGCAGGCAAGCAGGCAGTCTCTACAGAGGCTGGAGCAGAAGACCAACAGCTTCAAACAACATTATATAGGGCTGGCATGAAGCATGTCTCACAGTGATAGATGAAAACACTGGCCCCTCAGACACTGTCTCTTTATGGACATGATGAAACCCGAGCGGGCCAGTCCTTCTGTTTCAAAGGCCGCTACTCTTGACTTAAATATTGCTACAATCCCTCCTGGGTTATAAGATGGGCAAAAGTTTTCTTCGAATTAGGCAACAGTGCACTTTTGTGCCTATGATCAGTGCAAAAGAAAACAGTTGTTTCTGGGAGGAAGATGCATTTTCTTTGGCAGCTCTCTTGTTGGATCATCCGTTATGAAACAAGTCCAGAGTAAATCTGGTTTCAGAGGAAGCATTCTGTGTGAAGCTAGGTACCAGTAATAGTTGCAGCCATGAGAGAGCAAGCTCACAAATCATGCATGCTATCAATCCTAGTAAGTCTGGTTTGGGCTATTTTTCATTTTTAATGCTTGATGAATGCTCATGGACGCACACTCACCGCCTGGATGCTTTTGTGTTTCAACCAACAGTGTTTCATAGTAGCCTAAGGAAACCCAGGAAATCTGCTATGTGTCTCAGAAGTCTTCAGCCTGCCCTTTCCCTGATTCCCTTGTTTTGAAGCTGACGAGTTCGATGTTGGGAGGAAATTTTAATGGAACAGAAAAACAATGTAGGTGTTGTTTCAAGGCTGCCAGACCAATGTGAAATTACCCATGGTGTAATGCATGATCAGACCAGAAGCACTTGTGTTTAAGTGGATGTAGGCCTGTAGGCTGTAACTATGGCGACGGCGGCTTTAACCCAGTGATATGAGACAGCAAGTGGCCAAGGTTATACAATTAGGCAAATTTATTAGTTTTTTTAAGCATTCATCTCCCAGCTGGCTTAAAATATTTCACATGAGATTTGAGCACTTCACGTGTCCCCATAATTAAACTGTAACTCTGTGATTTCATGGAAGGAGATGAGTTCAGGACAAAAAAAAATTAACAGCGCTGAAAAAGAAAGAAAATAAGAGCTTGAGCGATATGCAACAAGAGAGGCAGAGCCACATTTATTGAGTGTGTCCAACTGAGTGCTAGCCTAGTTTGACTGCAGACGGAGAGACATTTTTGCAGCAGAGGGGGCTCTGCAGAGTCCACGGGTCTGTGGAGATTTGCTTACAGTGAAGATATGGTGGAGGTAAGATGGCTCAGAGGATTCAAGCTCCGCTGAACGCAGGCTTACGCCTAATAATCAGCAGGGAGGGACTCAGCGTGGTCCCGCAGAAAAAGAAATGGAGAGAACGCAACAGAGAGGGAGAAAAACAGCGGAGGAAGGATTGGAGGCGAGAATATAAAAAAAAAGAAAGTACAAGATGTAGTAGAAGAAAAAAAAGAGGGAGAGAGAGAGAGAGAGAGATACATGTCCCCGTGGCCACGTTATTTCTCTCTGGTGATGGCTTTTATGTGTATGAGAAGAATTCTGATAAGATTTCGCTGCTTTGCATATTTTCACCCCTATTAGCCATGAAAGCCACGTGGAATATTGTTAGCAAAATGAATTTGCCGACCTCTAAAACAGAGACTCGGGCCATCCGAAACTTTCAAGGTCATCTGATAGACGCCGACGTTGTCTTTGTTAATCTTTGCGGTTGTTGTTGTTGTTGTTGTTGTTGTTTTTTTTTCATCAGGGTGACATTGTTAAGGTTAAGCTAGCGGTTGCTCGCGATGCGTTTTACAGTCGCATATATCTCGGGGGCCGGACTGATAAAACTCACGCTGATGCCTGAGTGAATTTTGCCAGCTGTTCCAGATTACAAAGCGCGGTCATTTATGGTGCTAACTGGCATCGTAACCGGCAGAACACCCTTGTCCGTTAGCGCCGACTCAACTCTCGGACACAGTTGCCGCCACATAAATACATCAGCATCAAACGCAGCCGCTGTCTCATCAGTTAAAAAGAAAAGGCCTTATTATATTCTAAAGCCTGTGGGTGTGTTTTAGTGTGTGGCTCTTGAACCTAATGCTGTAGTTGCCATACCCCCAAGGTCAAGCCCCCCCTCTCTTCCGCTATCATCTGTGAATTATCCCCACGAGCCCACTCCACCTATCCAGGACCCCGAACTGCATGCCCGTTTAACGGGTGTCTAGCAAAGGGGCAGCGCGGTCGAGGTCAGCAAACCGCAGCACGGAGTCGGCTGCCGAGCGACGCGACAGCATTTTAGCGGGGGCCCAATGAGTGATTACCTTGGAGCGCCAGTCATAATTCAGCGTGACCTCAATATGCCAACAACGCTGGGGCTTGATGGATCTGCTCGGAGTTTGGGTGTCGGGTTCTCGCATGTCAAACACGGGCAGATAATGATGGGGCTATCTGTTGCTTTTTTCAAAATAAAACACGGTCGATACGGGTGTGACACACATGTCGATGGCGCCTTTTTCACGCGCTCTCCTGTTTAATTCATCCGGATGCGGAGCGTGCCGGCGTTCGCTGGATAGACGCCGGAGTAAATGCGGAAGACAAAAAAACGGTGCCACAAATGGTTAACCCCCGATCATGATGACGCCCGTCGTCTGTCGGCCTATTCATCAACTCCCCGTCTTATCAATCAAAGTCAGCACAGACGCACGTGCACATGCACACTCACGCATTTGCGCTCACACACACGGACGTATCCACCTCCCAGTGTGGATAATTAGTGGATTCCCTCAGTGGGCGATAAAGCATGTGCTCTTCTCTCCTCTCTCTCTGACCTTCCCCAGCGAGCTTCCTACCACAGTGGGGCTCATCACACACAGCTCTAATACATATTTATCGGTCTGGTGACAGCTCGTGTGCGCTGGATTTATATGTTTCTCGACAAACAATTGTAAAGCCGCAGTCACTCTTCCTCCCTTTCATCAACCGAAGCGGGAGATAAATCCGGTGGTGTCAACCTGGCTGCAGCCCTTTCAGCAGCTGGCCGTCTGTTATTTTTGGGCGCAGGTAGACACGGGATCTAGCCGAGCTACAGCCAAGCGGTTCTGCTCAATTACGGCAAACGGATTTGATATACGTATGTCTGTCAAATCGCCTTGGCAATCAGAGCAACTTCTCTTGTGGCAACCGGTTTTCCTCCAGCAACTTCTGATCAAAGACATTCAGAAAGTGGCTGTGGCATGACTGGCGGCATTGAGATTCAGGACAGACTCCCTGCACCATGACTGGCTCTGTTTGCACAGCGCAATGTGAGTTGAGATGTGAAGAGAGGCAATACCACTAAAGACTGAGGGGTGGGGAAAGGGAGGGGAGAGGAGGAAAAAGAAGGGAGGGATGGCAGGATTAAGCCCCCCGCATCCCCTCCTCCTCCTCTCTGCCTCCAAGCGGCCATCTTTCATCTTGCGACTGCCCCTCTAATGCTTTCAAGTGGGTGAAACCCTCGACATCTGCTTCCGCTCCCTGGGACACGACACAGGCCACCATCCTGCAGAGATGCACAACCGCAGGAAGGCTCGAAGGGCAGCGGCGGGGCAAGTCCGCTGTAAAGCTGATGGCCTCATCCGTGTGGGGAGGAGCACGCGACGCAGAAACGCAGAAATCCAATTTGATTTCTTCACACTTTTGTTGAAAAGCACATTCAATACAAAAAAAAAAATCTAATACACATAAAGTGTGACTTAAACTAGTACAGACTCATCGCAGGAATATTTCACAGTTCACTTACCCAGACACATTAATTCTACTTACTACTTGCGAACAAATAAATGTAAATAGCTCTGTAAATAAACACTTTGTCTTCGCCAAGATGAAATAAGCCCCCCGCCGCCTCTGATTAAGACTACCGAAGTGATATATCTGGCACTTAAGTCTGCTGTTTACCTCATAAACACAAAGATTTCAACAACCACCCACACTGCCGCTGAAATATCACAAACTGCGCGCCCGTGTGTGCCTCCGTCTTTGTGGTTTAAATGTGGGATCGTCTAATGACCCCCATTTTTTTTTTTTTTTTTTTTTTTCGGGAGCGTTTCATCTCGCCGTAGCTTTCATTACCATGAGTTCAGTGGAATTCCTTGACTCCGGCAGAGATAGCGCCACGAGCAATAAAGCAGCGTGGTCAAGTGGTGGGAGCTTCGCCTCTGATTTTCAGCGAGATCAGTAAAATAGCACTTGCGAATTCGAAAATCACATCAGGTGGACAGATGAGCTGCGCGCGCCAAGACAGGGAGCAGCAGCGATGTGAGAGAGGTTCGCCCTAGAAAGAGAGGCTGTCATGTCACCTTCACTCCAGTGGAGATATATATATATATTTTATTTTTTTCAAAGGGGGAAGCAATTCAATTATTTCCGAGGAAATTATGTTTGTTATTTTGGATCTGTTCCTCGTGCTGAAAAGTCATTTCAGATTTCTTTCATACTGCACTGCAACTAAAATGTAATTTAATTTGCGAGAGCACCCCCATGAGGCTGTAGATTCGCTCGCCATGGTAACCCACTCCACCCCCCCCCCACCCCCCTTTGAAGCCCACACACACACACACCCACGCACAAACACCAAACTCCAATGTCAGTTCACATAATACGTGATCTGTTGACTCTTCAACGTGTGTCTATTTTGGTAACACAGGAGCGTAAGACCACGGTTCTCTCTCCCGCTTGGTCTTCTTTCATTGCGTGCCACCATGTTGCTTTGTAATGCCAGGTGAAAACGCGCGGCTCGGTTCCTTCTGCAAATGTAGGGAGTAGGAGTCTAATTTTATTTATAGCAATCCGCCCACAAACTTCTGCAGAATTTAATGATCTTTCAGGTAAGAAAAAAAAAAAGAGACTTTTAACTTACATAAGGCTTAGCTGCTGCAGTGGGACTCTGTGTGTGTCTGTAATGACTGCAAAAAGGAGCATGTGTCTATAATTGCGGTGTTTGAGGTTCATCCAATTTAAGGTACCTTGCAAAGTACATTAACACCAGGAGGGAATAGGCAACAGGGTTCATATGTTCAACACTTAAATCAAACTGTGGTGCATTTCATAAAAGGGAAAAGTAGTAATATATACTCTATGGCGTGGACTAGCTTGCCAGCTTTTATTCATCTTCCGCGACTATAGGTTCACACTGGCAGCATCTGCTCCCGACAAACATACACATATTATTATCACGACGGCATATAGAGAGAGATGGAAGAGGAGAAGATGACAGACACCATGCTGATTCCTTCCCCTGTCTGCGAGCCGTCTGTGAGACCAGGCCATCTGCACATTCATTATCACAGCTATGATTCCATTATTGTTCCGTGTGGCAACAAGGACTTGTTCTGTCTGGCCTTTGTTATTCTTATCAACTGTGTAGCTGACAGCCTCCCTTTTGATCATGGCAGCAACAAAATTAACAACTATCATGTAATGTAGCGCATAACTAAATTATCCTGCCAAATAGTGACACGCTAAACACGATCCTCGTCTCTCCTCCCTGTGTCCTTGTGCAGGTCTGTTCCACAGAGCCATCATTCAGAGCGGGTCAGCGCTTTCCAGCTGGGCGGTGAACTACCAGCCGGTCAAGTATACGCGTCTGCTTGCGGAGAAGGTTGGCTGTAACGTCCTGGACACATCTGACATGGTGGACTGTCTGAGGAAGAAGAGCTCCAGGGAGCTGGTGGAGCAGGACATACAACCAGCGAGGTACTACGTGGCCTTTGGACCTGTAATTGATGGCGATGTTATCCCCGACGACCCGGAGATCCTGATGGAGCAGGGCGAGTTCCTCAACTACGACATCATGCTGGGGGTTAACCAGGGCGAGGGGCTGCGCTTCGTGGAGAACGTGGTCGATTCAGAGGACGGCGTGTCTGGAAACGACTTTGATTTCTCCGTGTCTGATTTCGTGGACAGTCTGTATGGGTACCCAGAGGGCAAGGACACGCTGAGGGAGACTATTAAGTTCATGTACACGGACTGGGCGGACAGGGACAATCCAGAGACCAGACGAAAGACACTCGTGGCCCTGTTCACGGACCACCAGTGGGTCGAGCCGTCGGTGGTGACCGCCGACCTTCACGCTCGCTACGGTTCACCCACCTACTTCTACGCCTTCTACCACCACTGCCAGAGCCTGATGAAGCCCGCCTGGTCTGACGCCGCCCACGGGGACGAGGTGCCCTACGTTTTTGGAATTCCAATGATTGGTCCCACCGACCTTTTCCCCTGTAACTTCTCCAAGAATGATGTGATGCTCAGTGCTGTGGTCATGACCTACTGGACCAACTTTGCGAAGACTGGGTGAGTAAAATCAGTTTTCTGTTTTAGAGTTATGGTTCTTGTTGTTGATTCTCTACTATTTAATTTTAATGCGATTGCAAAGTATAACCTGGGGCACAACCACTAAAGTAAAATATTGTAGTATTTAGTGGAGCTACATCCGATCAGTCTGTTAATGAATCAAAAAAGACAAAAAACAGATCAACACTAATCATTTTTGTTGCAGCTCTGTTATACTGTTAATTGTTGTTTACAAAGATGAAGAATTCAAACCTGGTATTAACCTGGGTCTCTAGTGATCAGATCACAAGCAGGCAGCTTTAAATACAGGTGTGAACGCAATTAAAACACACTGTGGACGCATCTGAGATCTGAGATCACTCAGGCCTCATTTGGAGGTGGTCTGGGCCGAGTGCTGCCACTTTATCGCGCCACCAGCATCTGTTGTGATTCCAAAGCACCAGAAATGGCACCTGTTTGTGAATAAATCCACAAACTTATTGCACATGAGGAGGCTGCGTGATGTTTGCTTATTGGATCACTCGAGACGTATGTGAAGATTCATTTCAGCGCTAGGCTAGGTGTAAACATGCATACTGAGAGCAGCCCACTAGTGATCATATCACCCAGAAGGCATGGTATTACCAGGTCTGAACAAGGCCTTAGAGTCTCCTTTTGAGATGAGATGCGTGTGAAATCGACTTCCACAAGTTGTGTAGCCTGCATGTGGTGCAGAAAAAGGTAACAAAGCAACTCCATCGCGTTAGCTGAGAGTAGTAAAACACAACTTAAACTTGTCACTTTCCACGGTTAATAATTGAGTTGCCTCATGTGACAGAGTTTTACCTTGACTGGAGTCCAATTCACTGAGAAATCCTGGCACTGGTGAGGCTCGCTAACTTCCCGCAGTGATGGTTATGCACATAGGGCTAGCTTTATTTTCCTTCTCTCCGTGACAGCTAGCTGGATACAGTCCACAGAAACGTGGGCAAAGTCACACAATTGTAAAGAACATGACTTCATTAGCAGCTGTCTGTGCCACATACCATATGCTAATTAGTAAAACCGGTGATCACACAATTACAAACTTGCTAAGTTATTAATAGAAACTCACAGAGAGAAATCCTATCTCTGTTCTATTAAAAGCAGTTTTGTGCAGCAGAAAAGCGCTGCGGGGAAAAAAGCAGCTCCACAATGGATAGTGTGGGACAGAAAAGGCATTTTTCAAGAGAGACATTTTTTTTTTTTTTTTTCAGAGGCGTTTTTTTGCCCGGACTTCCTGGGTCTCAGTCTGCAAACCTGAGACATATTGAATCTGAGGAAGATTAAATGTTCCTCCAGAGTGTGTGCTGTGCCATTCGTGCTTGGCTGAATGTTTGGGTTGAGTATGTGTGCATGGCCGCCTTCCTTTCTGTATACTTGTGCGTAAGTGTGTGTGTTTGGCTGGAAATACTATCTATGCTCTATTATGCCGGGGCCCAAAAGACACAAAGACTTATCAGGGAGGCATATCAAACTCTTGCCCTCGGCGGTATTGATTCCCTCAGCCTGGACCCAGTCGATCACTCGTACCCTGAGTGACTCCCGCTCCCCACCATGCTCAATTTCACCCCCACCCGTCACAAAGCCTGGCCATTTTGTATGACTACTAGTAATCATTTCTAACAACTTAAATTTAATTTGACAATCCTGTTACCAGAGAAGTATTGATCCCGCCCCGAATGCGATGCCGCCTGAAATCTTGTTCTGTTCTTTATCTGTCTCTATATCATCCGCTGTCCAATCAGGTGGCATTTACATTCCAGTCATCTGGCGTGCTGGAACCTTGAACTGCTAATGGCAGACTAGTGCAGATGGACTGATGTCGGCTGTTTTGGCTCCTCAAGGAAAGCACTGAAGTCCATCAGTGACACTCGGACTTAACAGCTGTCTCCTCTGCCTGGCAGCCATCTTGTGTCAACACGCACACGGAGCTGCGATTTGTAGTTACAGATGGAATGTATTGCTTGTCCTTTCAGGAAAACTATCAGCTGTTGGAGGAGGAGAAAACGTGTTCGTTTTAATGAGAAAACTTTGAGGCCCCCAAGGTGAAAACGCGCGGCGCTTCTGTTCTGAATCGCTCTCAAACGGGATCTCGTGATGTCAGCGAAATGAACTCTGACGAACGGCGACAGCCCGTCCGCCACATAAGCACCAAGACTCTGCACAGCACCATGGGCAGGGAGCCATCTGTAACCTTAACCTGGCTTTCACCCTGACGAGCAGCAAAAGTAGAATCAACAAATCGCACTTTGCTGCTGACCCCGTGTGAGTTTTGTAGATTTCCATGTCAGTGATTGATTGAGATTAGGAGCAGAGCAGTGGGTAGATAAACGGGTTCTAGATCCGTTTCCGCCGCGTTATGGGTAGTATCCGCCCTGCGGTGTGTTGCCTTGGCGTGACTCCAGACACGGGGATTACAGGCAAAACCACAATTAGGCACTCAGATGGTAAAGAGCTCGGGATTATGCCAGCGTAATAAAAACTCAGCATGTCGCTCTAAAGGGCAATTTTACTCCAGCCCATGTAAAGGAATCTACCATTAAATCCTCATGGGGGGCAGAATTCCCACAGATTCTGAAGTTCATTCTCCTCATTTAGACCTTACTAGGGGATATAGAGCTCTCCCCCTACACCACCCAACCCAAGCTGGCTCAAGAGGACATACTTTTAATTAAGACCCAGTTGAATTCCCTTTGCCTTCGTGCCACGTCCGACAACCATCTTGCCTATATCTGTAAAGCAGCTCTCGCTCCCCTTCCAGATGTTCGTAATGAACTGACCCAGATTGAACTTCCTGCCCCTGCCTTTAAATCGGATGTAGAAACATGTGCGACACGATGTCGAGACACTTGGGCTGCATGTCAACAGTGTGTATCATAACAGCGCCCACCCCACCCCCCACCCCTCCTCCCCAAAGCTCTTCCTGTCCCTGGCTCTCTTTGTGTCATCTTTTACAGGGCAAATCCCTTCCCATGCTTTTTTTTTGCTCCTCCATCAGTGTCAGTGAAGCATAAAAGCATACAGAGAGTGCACACTGTCAAATCTCCTTAGTGTGTGCGTGCGCGAGCGGGTGTGATTGCGAGGAGCGCGCGCTCGCACTGCGAGGCCGCGTCTTTCCTGAGAGTTAGGGATGTTTTCGGAGGCAGGGGATTTACTCCAGCTCCAGTTATTTATTTTTTTCTGGCTGCACCATTTGTTTTACTATTGACAGGCGAAATTGGCCTGCACTTTATTATTGCCACAACAACTTCTTCTGAACCTTTTTCTCCAAAACTTTTACCACTAGTCCACACACACACACACACTGCACCTTATCCAAAACCAATGCGAGCTTACAAGAAAAACACTGGCAGAGCACTTCATACGTGGCCGAATGATGAAAAGCCCAGAACGGATCAATCATTATATATCATTAGTGCTATAAATACGTCGGTCCATCTTCTCTCTTCTTGTTTTTTTTTTTCCATTTCTCATTTCCCTCGGCTGTACCACATGCTGTGCAGGGGGGGCCTTGCTAGGTAGTTAAAGAGCAGAGGGCTGTCATGTGTAGATTTTTCTCCTCACTCTCCTCCACTGCTTTGCCGTCCCTCTCTCTCTCGTTATTCTATGCACAAATAAAAGAGAAAGCCTGTACTACCGCGTGAGCTAAGACAACATGAGCTGCTATTGATTGCCTTAGTGACAATGGCTGGAGACCAAACTAATGTAGACGGAAGTAACTACAGAGTGTCCATGGCGCGGCTTAACGGCCGACTATGATTTACTAGTTGATTTTTCTTTTGTTTTCCTCCCACTTGTCAATGGAACAGCCCTCCTCTGTAGGGATTAACAACACATATACATCGTCTCTTTCTCCTGTCTGACCTCATTCAGCTTCAGCCTTTTTTTTTTTTTTTTTTTTGCTCCAGCTGTCTGCTAGTTACATCACTCATCCCCGATCTCCCTCTCTCCCTCCTTGTCCTTTCTTGGGATTATCTCTTTAGTTTTCCTTCGTTAGGCAACCTGTACCGGGAGTGAATGCTTGGCATTGTGAGGCAGCACAGCCCCCAACAGCCACCTACCTACTCCATTAAATAGGCACTCACTTGATAGGAGATTTGTAGCCAATATCCTGATTTGCATTAGAGAAGGTAAGGAAGTGGTGTGGCTTGTTAAGGGGCCTGGATGCCATTGATCGGTGTCCATGCTGCGCGCTGAATGTAATGAGAGGAGGGCAGCGGGGGGGGAGAGCGAAGAATAGGAAGTAGACCTGCGTGCATACGTCTATGAGTAAGTGGATGTGACATTAAAATTGGAATAAATGAGAATAAAAATAGTAAAGTAATTAGGAGCAGGCGAGGTGGGTTCAGAAAGCGTCTGAGTGGTCTGAAGAGGGGAGAAAGTGGAACGTGGGGAAGGTGGAGGAAGAGGAAGGTGTTTAGTTTGCTGCCACTCATCTAATCAAACAAATCAATAGCATCCATAATAAGGAGTGGCCCGAGAGCTGTGTCCTCCAACACTTTTGCACACCCCAAAGTCAAAGCGCCTCGCCCTGCATCACTTAGCCTGCTGAACCGAAGGCTGCCATTAAATATGAACCACGCATCACTCAGCCCGCGTGCCCCGGCGTGCAACCACATGAAGGGTAAAAGAGCACAGCCTGATAATTTGCCTGCTCACTGCGGAAGTTGCCCCCTCACGCTTTTGCTTTGCCAAGACACAGTCTACAAACAAAATTAGATTGAGCGCATAAAGAATTTATATGCAGAATGCTGGGAAAGGTGTTTGGTAACCTTCTGTCTGAATGAAAATTACAATTAGCTCCTTACTTTGTGTTACCTGGTAAGTAGATAAACAACTGCAGGGGATGAATTTGTTACACAACAGTGACAAGAATAACTGGGGGAGGGAAAAAAAAAGAAAAGAGACAGGCTGGCGTATTTTTGCAGCTTAGCAAAATGAGCATCAGTGCCGCCGAATTAATGCATGCTCCTTGTTTTATATTGAGAAGATATACTCGGAGACCTTGAGTGTGGTGAAAATAGATTCTTGTCTCCTGCCTTAGGGCACCTAAACGTGTCTTTTCAGATTCGGTGATGGCTAGGTCTATGATCATTCAAGCGCTTCAAATTACATCAGGATGAAAAGGGGAAGGAGGTACATGGGAAATGAAAAAAAGAAAGAAATGATATTCATTCTTCCCCTTTATCTACCTTTTACATCAGCGCTCGCAGATAAGGCTTGGAATAGGTAATGAGCTCAGGTTCCACTCTGCCGCATGTGTAGGTAGCGCCGAGAGTCTTATAGAAGAGCTGTTTAACACTTACAAGCGGCCTTTTCGTATATCAGCGTGGAGGGGCCCCGTCGTCATTACTACATGGCTGTGGAAAAAAATGTGACATGTTTTTCGCTCAAGTGCTGCATTTGCGTGGTCCAGGAGGTCATTATAGTGTGATCACAATTACAGTTCAAGCACACCGACAGACACAAGATGAAGCGCGCAAACTCCCAATGAATCACACACGTACACAAACACACGGGAGCACTTCAACACGCGTGGCAAGCCAAGGTTAGCGGCGGGTCAGCAGGTCGTCGAGATCGGGAGGGGGCTGAGTGGGAGATGAAGGCGATGGTTTATGGTACCGCAGGCATATGAACATATCAGAGGAAATCTGAAAGGCCATTAAAACGCCTGCTTTTATGGGTGTAATAATCCCCTCCTCTGCCTGGGAGTCCAGCCACAGCTTCAATGACCGGCCAGATTAGGTGGGAGGTCTGACAGGAGGCAGGCCATCAGCTAATGCAGGGGAGCTCTGAGATCCCAGCAGGACCACAAACATCACATCGTCCCAGGGCCGATCATGCAAGTCTGAGCGAGGCGCTCGCCGTGTGAAGCGTTTCGGACAACAGGGCCCTTTTTGTAGTTTTATCGCCCGGCCTTTACGGTGTTTGAACGCGAAATTATGCGATGACCAACAGGTTCAAGTGCAGAGTGTCAGCTTTAATCTGAAATTATTCAGGCACATCAAATGAGTAGGCACGTCCCCTCGCCGCCCCATTTAATTTCAGCTCGCCAGAAGCATTTTGACAGGTTAAGATAATGTTTAATAAGTGTTTTAATTTTTTTTTTTTTTTTACAATCTCCAATAAAATAGTTATGAACGTCTTTAGCCCGTCCCGAACAGCAGACCGCTGATAAGTTTCGTTTTGTTGCCTCTGCCTCTCTGAGTGTTCGACTGTGATGGATCTCAGCTGACTTCCTTTGTCATTACATTTCCTCACATATAAACTGAAAAGACAACACAACACTTCTCTGTTCACACACTGTCAAGATTAGGGCACTTTGTACAGTAAAGTCAGTCTTTTAATTATTTATTGTCTACAAATAGCAAACAGAGTATCTTGTGAAGATTATTACTCGTGCGGGTGTGCGTGGAACTGCATCCATGATTGCAAAAACCACACTTTGTTGTTGTTTGGTACTCTGTCACATATTAATTTTTCATGATATTTTCTCCTCAAATGCATACTAAGGGGACGAAAACATAATAATAATGCCTCTCAAAAACCAGATACCATCAGCTTCACTCTTGCAGAATACATTGCAGCACTATCGTACTGGATTATAGAGCAGAGGTGTCATAATGCGAACTACACACAATTCAAGACAGGTTGGCATTTGCAGTAAAAAAAATATTTTAGAAATGACTACCGCAGTATTTTACCTCAGATGGAAACACAGCAGCGCAGGAAACAATATAAAGTGGGTCCTGAGTACATCATTGCATCACGCAGCAGTGCCCAGTAAGCCCTGACACAAATAGAGCCGTGTAACCTAGTAGCCTTCACCGCTCTGAGAGGGTGAGCTGTGACTCTGCAGCTTAGGGCAGGAACTTCAAAGCCACAAAGCCGCCCAAAGTTGAGCAGCGGTGCTAGAAAGGAATGTAGACTGTTTACTATTGACTTTGCAACAATTACCCAAGCATATGTGTGTGTAATTAGATAAGGCAGCCAGTTGTTCTCTAATGCAGCAAATCAAATTAACTAAAGATGCCACATTGATTTCTTTGTGTTCCTTAAATTATTCATCTTCACTTGCAGTGAACCAGCCAGCCTCCAAAGAGCTTTTCTGACTCCCCTGCACCGCCGCTCCCTCGCTCCCTGCACGCGCCGGGATCCATCCGAGCACCACTGCGACGCTTTCGGCATCGCAATTCGCGGCGAATTGACCCCCGCTGAAAAGAGTGCATTTGCGTAAATGCAGAATACCCATTAGCTGATAGAGCGCTGACCTCCATCTCTGCTGTCGTGTGTATCTATATATGTATATATGTGTGCGAGGCACCGAGGGGGAGGAAGTGTGCTTGCTTGCACGGGTGTGCGTGTGTGTGTGATGGCACGCACAAGACCGCCATGAGAATTCATGAAGCACGCAGGCTGCAGACATCCTCGTCTCGGGCTGCTCCATTGACATCCTGTTCTCTGGCATGTTGCGCGCGGGGAGATCAATATGACCTTACCTCCACCACCCGCTCCTTTGAAACTTAATTACTGATATTCAGCTACAAAGTCATCATAGTCTGGCTGTCAATATTCATCGGGGATCATTACGGGCCTAATAAAAGAGGTTATTTACGGGCTGCTATGCTGACACCGGTCCAGTTCCAGGGATTCAGCTCCAGCCATCTCAATTTGCTTTACCTCGCTCTCTTTCTCTCTCTCTCTCTCTCTCACTCACACACACACACACACTCTCACCTCTCCCAGAAGCACTGACCTGAAAAAGAAAAATTGACAGCAGAGAAACGAACAGGAGAGAGGATGGAGGGTGAATTCTTCTGGCACAGCTTTTAATTCTCTTAGCCATGTTTGGAGGTTTTTCAGCCTCTGCCAAAAACCCACTGTAGCCTCCGTATCCCCAAATCCCCTACTAAATTTGAACTTTGCTTGCCACCGACATCGCAATCAGACCCGCAAAGGGATATTTCATGACATTTAGAGAAATGTCGCGCCAATCCTTGCCTTCCTTGCAACAACACGGCTCCGGCGTCGCCGCTCCAACATCAATTATTGTGTTTTCAAGGCTACAAGACTATTCTTCGGGCTCCTCCGCAGAAAATCATTTCATCAGTACCAAAAGCAATACCATGGGCCACAGAACTCCCACTCCTGACGTGCTGTAACAACAAAGAGTTGTATGATTGCTGGAGATTGCTATATGTTAATTCCTTCAATAAATCAATAGCTTCACTGTAATTGAAATGGTTGCCCACTTGAGGCAACGTGTTGAACGCTGAGAGGTGGAACAGTGACCTCTGTAGATCAGAAGAGGTACTGCATGTACATGCCCGGGTCTCACGCTCACACACACGCCCCTTCTGTCTCTCGTTTTCAGACTCACACACACAAATCACACCTTAAATCCATGCATGCACACGGCTCTGCAGTTCCCTTAGTGTCTTGATTAATATGGTCCACTTTGCATCACTACACTGGATGCCAAGGCACACTGTGCAGCCTTCCCTGAGCAATTAGCGGAGGGGCTCCACCCGCGTTGGATTATCAACAACAAGATGCCTCCTGACGCGAGCCCTAAAGCCTGCTGACTTATTCATATGTGTTTACTTTAAAAGCCTCTGCCCTGGTTTTTGTGGGTGGGCTGCCTCAGAAATGAAATAAGAACAACATCTGGGGAGAGAGGAGAAGGGGGATGAGACAGAGAGGCGCATTATGAACCACAATGAGATGGCTGAAAGGCAAGAGGGACTCAATCCCGCTGCATGAAGGCTCGGGAAAATAAGTAAATAAAGAGAACAAAGAGAAAAATCCGTGGCAGCTGATGCAGTTACTTAAAGTGTGATCTATATCACAATACACAGACCTGGATCAATTATTAACTGCAGTTGCTGGTTGGTTAGTTGATGTGGGTTTGTGCCGTCGCTGCTGTTGATTTCGCCAAGCAAGATCAATACGTTCTCCAGCAGCTGAACCCCTTCTACGCCAAAATATAAGCCGTGACTCAGACTGTTATGCTTTCTCCTTATTATTTGTATGTGCCTCCTGCCCCCACATGAATGTCAAGGCATGAATAATTTAAATGTGCTGTCAGAATCTCATTTAACACTCTATCACGTCTGTGTCTTTCTCGTGTGCAGGGATCCCAACAAACCGGTTCCTCAAGACACCAAGTTCATCCACACCAAGGCCAACCGTTTTGAAGAGGTGGCCTGGTCCAAGTACAACCCCCAGGACCAGCTGTACCTGCATATCGGCCTGAAGCCACGTGTACGCGACCACTACCGTGCCACCAAAGTGGCCTTCTGGAAACACCTAGTGCCCCATCTGTACAACCTCCACGACATGTTTCGCTACACCTCCACCACCACCAAAGTGCCGCCGCCAGAGACCACGCAGAACACCTTGTCCACCAAGAGGCCATTCAACACCAAGCGGCCGCCCATGTCCCCTGCCTATAACAGTGAGGACAAAGACTCTTGGAACGACGATGAGGAGACGGGTCCACTGGTAGTGGAGAATCCTCGGGATTACTCTACCGAGCTCAGCGTCACCATCGCTGTGGGCGCCTCGCTGCTGTTCCTCAACGTCCTGGCTTTCGCAGCCCTCTACTACCGTAAGGACAAGCGGAGGCAGGACTCCGGCCACGGCCAGCCCAGCCCGCAGCGCCAGACCACCTCCAACGACATTGGCCACCACGCGCCCGAGGAAGAGATCATGTCGCTGCAGATGAACCAGACGCACCATGAGTGCGAGGCGGGAAACAGCAACGAGGGGGCTCTGCGGCTGGCATCGCTGCCCGACTACACGCTCACTCTGCGGCGCTCCCCAGACGACATCCCCCTCATGACCCCCAACACCATCACCATGATCCCCAATTCCCTGGTGGGCATGCCCAACCTGCACCCCTACAACACCTTCACAACCGGCTTCAACTCCACCGGCCTGCCGCACTCCCACTCAACCACCCGCGTATAGCTTTAAGGAGGCCAGAGGCAGCCGGCGCGGGCGGGGGAATGGAGGGGGGGCGCGGCGGTGGGGTGGAGGAGGAAGAGCAAGAGGATGAACGAATGGAGAAGAGGATTGTGTTTTATAAATATCACAGGGAGGGGGAGGGCCGCGATGGGGACGGGAGGGGAAGGGCAGGAGTCGGATTAAACGTGAGGAGATTTAACTAGACTTTTACTACGAGGAGAGTTGCTGAGAGCTCTCTATGGATGTCAAGTTGTGCAGAGCTGCCAAAATCAAACTGCTTCCCTTCTCCTGATCAGGGGAGGGGGGTCTTTCTGCAGTGTTTTTTTCTATATAAAAAAAAAATCATTTTAAAAGCCTTTTTAAGCAAACTGAGGAGATATCAACACTTTTTTTCTTGAATTCATAACAGAAACAAAGAGAAGTGCTTTTTATTTCCCATCCCTTCCTCCTGCGGGAGACACATCTAGAACAATGGCCTCTACGTCGATATTCGCGAAATTGCTTCTTTGTTTTGTTTTACGTTTCAATGCCTTACGAAGCTTGTTCTTTTTAGTCATTCTTTCTTTTTCCCTGAGACTATTCCATGCGGAGTGGGTTACAAGCAGATGAGACTCAAAGATGAGAGACTGAATCCAGGAAGGGAATCTAGAGGATATGCAGATGTAGAGATTTAAACCCATTTCGGGGCAACTCGTTTTAATTTTCTTTTGCGTACCAACACAACAGCCACACAAATGATGTTATCTTTTTTTTTTTCTTCTTTTTTTTTTTAGCTCGTATAGAAATAATTGGTTTGGGACAGCTCTTGCCCGGGAAGATGACAAGGCAGAGATAAATACTATGTTACTGTGATTGTTTTGTTAAGAAAAAAAAAAAAAAGAAGTGCATCTTTTACAGCCAGTTTATCTGTTAAGCTATCTGATATTATCTCCACAAAGTGTGCACGTACACATGCTGCTTTGAGCACCCGTGTGTTTGTGTGCATGTGAAAATGATTTCCCATCCGCTGCGTGCAAGTGCGGTCAAGAGGCTGAGAGAAAGGAAGAGGCACGGCGTTGGTAGTTGCACATGCAAAAGTGGTGGGTGAGCAGGTCTGTGCGTTTGTGTGTGTGTGTGTGTGAGAGAGAGAGAGAGAGAAAGTGTGTGAGTGTGCACCTGTTATTTTTTTTTTTTTTTTTTCTTTGTAGGTCATATAGTGTGGGTTTAAAGGGTTGCGAGGGCTCAGTACTTTCTCATGTTGTTGATTTTGGTTTGCCACCCGTAGTGTTTCTGCTGCGTCTCTGGGTGTCTGTCTTTGCGAAATAGCACTTTTGTTATTTTCAAAGTTCTATATGTCTAATTTTGCTTAAAGATTACAAAATAAATCTATTATTTTATGTGTAAGAGAAAAAAAAATAGCTAAAGATTCAACTGAACTAACTGATTCCATTGACTTTGTAAGAGTTTCTCTTCAAACGCAGACAGTGGCCTGTTTGCACTGAACAAACCGACATCAGTGCACACTTGTATTTCTTTGAATATATATATATAAATATGGGCATACATACATATATGTATAGGGCTTCTATGGAGATATCATCCCCACGTACGGGCGATTAAAACACAATAGACTGAAATCACCAACGCAAATAAACTCCATGTATTGTTGTTGCCATTCGAGACACGCCAAGCCAAGACCACTGTAGGTGTCTTTGTACGAGCTCTATATGTATATTTATGTATAAAATATTTAATATTTATTTATGTATACCAGATGCATACATGCTGATTGTGCCATGTGCCAAATTAAAACTGTAAAAAAAAAAATGAAGAATATAAAGTTTCACTAAACTTTTTTTTTCCTCTCTTGATCAAAGTTCTTTTCTTCCCTTTATGACTTTTTATTATTTCCATTTTGAATGAGTTAAAAAAGAAACACTCTTGCAGCGAGTGCAAGGCTCCCCCCCAGGACTTCCTCTCTACCTCCCTTCTTTCTCCATCCCCTCCTCCTCGTCCTCCTCCTCCTCCCTCTCTCCCTTTCTCTTTCTCGCTGAAACCTTTGAGAAAAACAGGCTAACAGCTAGGGGCCTATCTGCGTGCATAACTCCAGATTTTACTGTAATTCATGCAAAGCAGTGCTGCAGCAAAGGCAGATTGTGAAAAGATTGCCTTGATGTGCCCACATTGCATCCTATTATATGTTATTCTCGAGTAGAAAACTGGAGTTATTGATTCCGCGAGTAAAGCTGACAATTTTCATTAAGAGTCTTGGCGCAGCGCAGATTGTCTCCTGCTTTGCAGCGAAGTGCAGTAATGTGACCTGACCAGTGATCCAAGATCAGCGCTGCAATTTCTAGATACTTCA
The DNA here is from genome assembly GCA_005024645.1 of Planiliza haematocheilus. NCBI lineage: Eukaryota > Metazoa > Chordata > Actinopteri > Mugiliformes > Mugilidae > Planiliza > Planiliza haematocheilus. The sequence continues at coordinate 1,766,421 of SRSE01000949.1, read as the reverse complement.
TGCACGTAGACCTCAATATTTTTATGAGGTATTCCATTACAGCCTCTCCTGGTATTTAATGACTGGAGACGCAGCAGAGCGAGGAGCACAGTCTGGTCAGCTCGTCACTGATCCAGCCAGCAGCAGAAAGCGAGAAGGGGTCATTTGAGGGAAAACGCTTCGAGACTGATGTATATGAGTCATCTTGTTTTTGCTCATCCTGCCGTACATGGGGCTCACCTACTAATCAGTCGCCGTCTTCAGCTGAGCCACAGCTGCTGAGAAAGAAACGAGCAGTTGGTTTCTACTCGGAGCCGTCTCATACATACAGAAGCACTTAACAATGTCTGTGTGCTTGTGCTTACACAAGACGTATGCAAATAGTCCAACTTGTTTCAGTTGCAGTGAAGTCGGCAGAACCTTGTTTTCTTGCAGAAAATGAACACGTGTCATCAGTTTCGCTCTTCTTTTTTGTAGCGCAACGCTTTTTAAATACTCATGACTACCAGATCTCAAATAAGTCCTTAAAGGGCTCATTTACTCAAAGTACTTAAAAGTAGTTTGGGTTTTTTTTATACTTCGGGAAGTTTTGATTTTATTTGTGAAGGGTCAATGATTAACAATAGTTTGAGGAACTGAGATTTCTGCTACCGCCTCTATCAGAAGTGAACTAAAATTAGTTTGTGGTATTACCAGCAGTGACTGTCATATCTATAAAAATAACAATGCAGTGTCACACGTATTGCTATGCTGCAGATATTTGCACATGAATATGATGAAAATACATGTGTTTGTACACAACTCAACTCACCACACTGAACAGGAAGCCATAGCCCTCATTTCTGATCTGTTATCTCCATGGCAGCGCAGAAACTGTTGTGCTCAGATGCTAAGTCGTGAGGCGGTAGCTGTTCCCGGGTTAGTTATCACCCAGCTATGATTATTCGCACGGCATTTTAGCGTGTTTCAGCTACTTCCCTGGTTCTTTTCACCACTTTTGTTGCCTGTTGGCTTCTCATTTAAAAAGGGCCGTAGAGAACAGCGGACAGACAGGCAGCCAGAAGCAGGACTCCAAAAACAAATGCTAATGTTGCTCCGTCCCTGCCCTGACGTGTGAATAAGCAGCTGCTTGCCAACAAGTTCACAACAACTGTTGTGTGGCCAATGATAGTCATTATAGTTTGAATATTTTATTATAAAATGCTGTTAGCACCACAAACAAAATTCCAGTCGCCATTCTGGTCATTATTAATTCATGGTTTGATATGAGCAAAGACCAGTTGCTGGTGAAGGCCGCGAGACGCGGATGAAAGCTCCCGAAAATTGTACAGTTAAGTGCACCTTATGCCCCTGAAAGATTTTTCATGAACATGTCTTTTGATAATTTGGGTGAGCCGACCCTTTAAGGCAGGATATGATTCAAAGTGGACTGTTCCCTCGCCTGATTCATGCGCGGTGGTGGGAGGTCAGTTTCCATTGGCTCCAGCACACACACACTCACACGCAGAGAGAGGCTAAAATTGAGCGGTGGAGCTGAGAGTGAAGTATCAAAGGGAAGAAATGTCAGGGGAGGGCAACTTGTTTTTTGCCATGTAATTTTCCCATATGCTGTTAAAGCAGAGCAGATGTCACTGGGTATTGGCAGGGGTAGACCTGGTGGCCTCTGGGACACGGTTTGGTATACATGGCCCTGTGAAGAGCCACATAATTAAGTGTCGAAACCAAAGGGAAAGGCGGTGGACACTGCAGTGGTGTGTGGCGTGGTGCGGCAGGAGAAAACGGGGTCAAGCTCCTTCTGCAATCAGACACCTGAAAGCTTGATGAAATTAGTCCAAACTCCCCGTGACAAGAATCACCAGCATAAGAAAAAAAACAAAAAAAAAAACGGGACAGCTCTGGGTGAGACACTTTTCCACAGCCGAGATCCGTGTGCAGTTCAGTGAGTGTGTTTCCAAAGTGACATCATTCAAGGATTAGCTGGAATACCCCAATGGGGTTTGCGACTGCCTCGACAGCACTGAAGACAAACCCAGCCTAGGAAATGGATGTGCCAAATTACACAGTGCCACCCGTTGGGAGAGAGCTGCAGGTGTGTGCGCGCGGGTGGGTGTCTTTTGTGTGTGTGTGTGTGTGTGTAAAGATATTGAGAATTTTATTTGTACTGCAGTGAGTGTGTTGTTACCCACATATCCTCTCACCGTCTCCTCTGCCTTCATCTCTCCCGCCTCATTCGTCTTGTCTCTTTTCTTTTTCTTCCGTGCGTAATTTCTTTTTTTCTTTTTCTTTTACCTCCCTCATGCAAAATGCAATCTGAGCAGCTCTACCTCTGTCTCCCACAGACATGACTTGGCCATTTTCCCTTTCTTCTTCTTTGTAAGTGCCATACTCTGGACCGCTCGCTCATTTCCAGCCATTTAAGGTCTAATTTTCTTGAGTTACTGTGTTTCTCTGCTGACTAAGAAGCTAATGAACATTACGCGTTGAGAGGCAGAGCTGAATCAGTCGCCCCAAACTGAAACTCTTGTTCTCTAAATTTGAACAGCCTGTTTTTCTCCAAAAGGGAATTCATCCAGCATTTTGTCAAAACGTCAATAATCTATCATTACCGTGTAAAAAAAAAAAAAAAAAGAAGAAAAGAAAAGACATGCACTCTTGACAGGTTTCTTTTGTACCCACGGAGCATAGACAAATCACTGGCATATTTTTCAGGTTTTTCCAAACAAGGAGCGTCATGCACTGGTGCTTTATTTTTATTTTTATTTTTTTTTGGCATCAAACCCAGATACTGTAACACCTTTTCACTTAAAAACTAGGACTGTAATCAGAAAAAGCAACGCTCTCTGAGCCCGAACACGTCATGACAAATCTCTGTTATCTCAGCGTCATTGTACAGATTACTAAAGATGCCCTGTTACTTCTATGTTTATGTCCATATAATGTATTTATAATCACAGAAAGTGGAGTAATCAAAATAAAATATCTATTCTTTCTGTACCTTATTGTGATTCTCGTGAATATGGAGCGTGGCATCTATTCGCAGCACGTCTGACTGCTATGTTTTTGTGTGTGTTTCATCCTGCAGCGTGTTTGGAGGGAGCAATCCAAGAGAGTATCTGTAAAAAAAAAAAAAAAGAAAAAAAAAGCTATATTTGAATGCTGTGTTGCTCCAAAAACCACACAGCTTTTGCATTAAAGGATAAGCCAGGCATATTTTATCTTTTTACTATTATTATTATTATTATTTTGAACAAATCCCACAAGCAGACCAAAACCAAACAACGCATTTATCCCGTTAACAAGTGCTGTCTCTGCAGCCAAATGAAGCCTCCGTGCCATAGCACTCGCTGGCGTCCAAGAACTATTAAAAACACAGAGCAGCCAGCCAGGCTAGTGCACTAGCGGGTGACATATTCTTTAATTACAATGAACGCGGGGCAGTGTGGCTCTTCCCTCGTCAAAACCAGCAAAGCAAGGAGGACACGCCTGCTCGGCATGGAGCTGCTCTCCGGACAAAGTGCTGCCGCGGAGTTGTCAGAATAAGCTGGAATATCACCCAGCGGTGCGGCTGTTTTATGTGCTTTTAATGGTTTTCGGAAGATGATGGAGTTCCGCGGCGCGGAGACGTGAGGTGCAAGCCGAGGCCAACGCGGACGGCTCTTGTTAGCAGGATGGATTCGTTGATATTTTTTGGCTTTTTTCGCTGGGATTAATTGATGAAAAAATAAAACGGCACCAGTGCGGTTTCTTAAATGCCGCTTTGGGTGCAACAAACTGTGGCGTCGGCGTAAGAACAGAACATGTGCTATTCAAGTGGAAAAGGGGCTGGTTGGGTTTTTATGGAGCTCCAGTAAACAACAGGAGTAGCCTATAGTTCATCCTGTACAAGCATTCCCACCTGCCCCGAGCCTAAAGCTGCCTGTCGACTACATAATGATCTGCCCTCTGTAAGATAGATGGCTTGGAGATGCCACTGAGGCTGCTGAGACTAAAGCCTGCACACTCCCAGTGTGTGAGGGAAGTAACAACAGCAGGCAACAAGCACATTTGAAGTCTCAACAGAATATCTATCCTGTATCCTGTCTAGAAAACCCCCCCGTTACCACGAGATGCTGCTTGACGGCTAATTTTTCCTCCTGGCTGTTCCCATTCTGAAGGCGACACGGGATGGGAGAAGAAGTTTCTCTGCCAGATTCGCAACTTCTAGGACGTTTCATTTCTGCTTTAACTGCACTCATGCTTCACAGATTTACCTCGCATATTCAGAGCTGTTTTCCAGAGTCGCTCCCCGCCACCCGAGGACGGGGCCCGGCGCTATCTCTCGGTTGCATCAGCCGGGGTTCACCATCAGATGGCAGTCCGCTAATGCCTTTCTCAGATGTGAGTTACTGGTGGTAGGGGACGGTTGCGTCACAGGACTTTTGGTGTCAGAGCCCGACCGGGCTGCGCTGCTCCGACACAGACTAAAGGAGGCTCCCACAGGACTTCCCGAAAGTATCTTATCACTTAGATCACATTACAATGACTTTCAGTAGCACCAATTTGATCTGTACAGCTAATCCAGGCTACCAGGCTTTTCACAGATCTTTCAGATCAAATGCACAGTGAGTTTGGCTTCAGTATCTGAGCTTACTCAGAAAAAAGAAGGAAAGAAATAATAAAATCTGCACCATGAAATACTGGAAACAGCCTTTGAAGTTAAGCCTATTTTGCCCCGGGAGGCAGAGAACTTCATTTGTCAGGGAAAGCCTAAATGTTAGTCTTGTGTGGTGAATTCTCCCAATTTTCTGGACAAAATGAATAGATGTTTGCGTGATAGCTTGTTTCCACCTAAACAGACCCAGACATACGTAATACTCGAAGTAAAACAGTCGCCTGACCTTAAGAAACCTTTGCAAAAAGAGAGGCGGTAGTTTTGCTGATGGGACTGGGGATCAGGAACAAAGGCATTTTCATGCACTTCAAATAATTTAAAGTTCCTTTTGTGGTGCCAGGTGTCGGCTGAGGATGTATCAGAAGTGGTTCCCACCACTGAGATAGACAGAAAATTGCAGCGAAGCAGTCTTGGACACCACAGGAGCTCAAACGTCTCCTCTTGAAGAATTGTACACATTTGTTTCTGTCCACTGTCCTGAAAGTGCTAACACACTGGAAACATTTTCACAGCTGTAAAGATGCCCTGAGACCTCCTTGTGAGACTGACAGCTTACCAGCTTGCTACTTTACAATAAAGAGCTCAGTTTTTTTTTTTCTTCGGCCCACTAGGTCGCCCATGGCATTTGCTAAAACTCTTTCCACTGTCACTTCCACTCATGCTTCTCACGGCTACTTTTTAGTCCCTTTTCCCATCAGTGTTTTAATTATAAATGGTTACTGCACAATATATCATTACTGCTCGAGCCGGTTTTTAGTTTTTTTTGTTTTTTTTTGCTTGAGATTCAGTAACGATTTCAAGTAAACCGTCCGTCTGAGCTGAAAGAGGAAGGGTGAAGTGGTGTCAACGAATCCCAACTCAGCAGTGATGATGTAATGACTCATTTGAAGTCTGGGAGGCTGGATGACTCACATTCTTTGGGACTGAACTCTTTTCAAAGGATCTGCACACTGGTTTCCTGTGCCATACAATGAGACGGGATTCAGAGAACACAACAGGAAATGACATGTTAAAGGTGGAGATTTGGATTTTACGTGACAGCAGCCACAAGAATCCAAACACACCATTAAAATGTTCCCAAATAAGCGGTGCGTTTAAAGTGAGGGAACAGTGATTTTCTGTTCCTCGGGGAAGAGAGGGGGTCGGGGGTTGCATTTTTTGAAATGCGTTTGAATTCGAGAGCCGAGAGCAGCACTTAAATACATTTCCGTCAGTCATTTCTGGAAACGATTCAGGAAAAATAAAAGTGTGCCAGTGTGATCAATTATGATAAGTTGACAAAAACCCTAAATACTAATTTCTAAAATATTCTGAAATAAACTGAGCGACACCACACAAACCTAACAGACTGCAGCCACGGCGCAGTCTCTGTGAGGCTGCTCTAAATGCATTTTTTCATTTCATCAACTTAAAAATAGTAATTGTGACATGTGAAGAAAAAAAAAATGGGCCACCTTATTAAGTCAGCGCTTAATAACTTCCCATTTGCTCTGCCTTCCAAAAATGACGTATTCAGATGTTGCTTTGCATATTTTATGCGCCGACTTTTGTGATGAGGTAGCAGGTACTCAGAGGCATCCTATTGATGACTCAACTGTGTAGAAGTTGTAGCTAGCTCGGGAGCGGCAACGCGCCTGCGGCGGTGAGCAGGAAGTGGCGGAAGCTGATGCTGCGAGAGATGCTTCTAGAAGGTTTTCAGTTTGTAATTCCAATTCCTGAACAGCTTCATAAAACCCAACAAAGCAACTTAGGCCGCAGTGAAGTTCACTTTAAAAGATGTTTTTTATTCGTGTGCGTGTGCGCTTGTGAAGAAAAGTGATCATACAAAACATCGACTTTGCGCGGCAGCACGAAAACCTCTTCACGCAGCTACATTATTTCACAGCAAAGCACCGAGTCCTTTTATGGTACAAGCTCTTCTTTCTGTCTTTTGTGAGCTCTGCAAGAATAACAAAGCAGTGATGTGAGTCCTTGATCCGGGCTCAGGGACTGGCCTCGGTTATGTAAGACCCAGTCTGAATCCTGACAATTCATTGCGTGTGTGTGTGTTGGGCGGTGGAGCAAGCTAATTCCTTGGGAGAGCGTTGTTAGCCAGGACCATTTGGGGGACTCTCGGGGGAGAGGCGTTGCTCTGGTCTCTCATCAGGCAGACGACAGAAGACTGCGTGCTCTGCATGCTGCTCTCATCTCGGCCATGATAGCCTCACTGCACAGGCCATATCTCTGCTTCATTTACTCATTGCCTGATAATAACAAGTGTCTCCTTTCTGCTATACTCAATTACATCTTCATTAGCGTACTAACTAGCTTAAAACAAACCAGCATTGTGTGTAGAGATTTTAAGTCCATGTGACATTTATTACCACGATACCTGAGTCTGTAAGCGAGGGGCGTAAAAGGGTACAGCGTAATATTTATTATGTCTTCATCTCTCAGGACTGTTCACTGTCTCATCATAACACCAATTCATTTTAATTTACCAGCTAATGAACTCAGTTCATTCATCATTTAGTCTGTCTGTTATCTAAACAACGACGGGCCGACGTATTGACCTCTCACTTCGCTGTCCTGCCACTCAAACAGTCTCATAGTAATGGGCAAATAAACAATGTGGAGGCGTTCCCATAAGACACACTGATATATCACGTCAGGTCCCTCTGAAGAGGAATCTAATAAAAAATCATGGGGCATAATTAACCGCTCGTGGCAGTGAAATGACAGTGTGATCAGTGTGGCAGTAATGTCACAGCAGAAAGTGCCAACACTCTGCTGCAACAAGAAAACGAGAACTAATTCCAGCGCTATTCCTTTCAGTTTCACCTGCGATTCTTGCACCGTTGCAGTTCCTTGCCTTGAGCCTGAAAACAGGATGTGCCCTTCGTTTGAGAGGGAAGTTCCATCATGTCAAAGCCAACTTTGTTTGTTACCATCCTGAACAGCTGTGGCCTCAATCAGTCATCCTCTCCTTCCTCTAAGTGGAACAGACAACACAGTAGAGGCAGGTTACTCCACACTACTCCTTTCTCTACTGTGTGAACACTCTCGTTTAGCGTTTCGGTCTCTTTCTGTTCCCATTATTTCTCTTCGCTTTACAATAATGTCAGCTTTGAAGCTAATTTACTCTCCACTACACCTCACTCCGCCTCTCATTCCCCCCGCACCAGCGGCAGCGCTTGTCTCGGTCAGCAGGGTTAAATAGTTGGCCAGAGTTCAGAGCGGAGCTGAACTTTATGAACAAAGTGTCTTTTAATGAGACACGCACAGACAAGGAACAGTATCTTAAATGCTCAGCCTTCCTTTTGAGCTCTGCCAGTGACATGCTGTCAAAAAAATGGGTCCAGCCCAAGCAGTCTATCCATAATATATCACCAGGGCCGGTGGTCATATCAGCGAGCTGTCTGGGGATTTCTAAGGAGAAAGCAATGACAGCCCAATAAACTGCCGGTCCCCGACATCTAGGTTTCCAAAAGGCCAACGCTTTTCATTGGCTTTCATCACCCTGAAACCTATATCAAATAAGATGTCTTGCTAAATATTTCAGATGGCTGATGGTTGGTTGCACTTCCTCAGATGTTGCAATTTTTCAACAGGCTAAAAATAATGATGCAGGCATCAGCTGGATTACACTGTTGATGTCCCTCGGTGTAAAAGTCACAAGTGAATAATAGCATCTTTAAAACCACGACATTCACCTCACCCTTGGGTCGTCTCGTGAGGCAACACAAGCCTCGACAGCTGGGAGGGGACACCTGAAAACGGATGTCGGTTGCTAAACCTATGCTCGGGTGAAACGACCGCTGACACATCAGCGCAACCATGTTGTGAATGTCTCTCATATGAAGCTTAAATTCGTGTTAAAGCCGGGTCAAAGCCAGCGCCAAAGAATTCCAGCTCAAAGGCTAAACGGGCATTGTTTCTTTCTCACAGCGCAGCTGACGCACTTCCCTTTCAATCTGGCTTCACTTGGTGTCTGAGCTAAATTTACGGTTTTCCTGAGTCGGCGGCAGAAGTGAAACTCAAAGCGTAATTAGAACAGACATACAGGAAGCACGAGAACAAACAAAGAAGAATGGGTGAGGGGCTCCGGAGACATGTGGTGTGACACTAGCAGCAGTCAATTTAGGAGATTGTGAAGGTGTGGGCACATTGAATATAGTTAGTTGTCAGTGCTGTCAGGGGGCTTCTTTTTCTTTTTCTTTTTAGAAAAGTGACAACCTTTCAACACTGTGTGTGAATAGAATCAGATGTGGCCACCCAGTCCAGCCGTGTCTCGGCACTAAGTCAGGAAAAATTCTGCTTTATATACGAAGAACAAAAGATGGTTTAAAATTCAAATCAAAATGCTTTATTTATATTCATCTGTACATGTACAAAAAGAAATATCAACAAGAACTGTACACTGGAAATCTCTGCATATAGACGTTTGACTTTACACAGCAGATCTGAACCCCTTGGACTGGAAATTAGTTTTAAACTAAAGTGCCATCTGTAATTTTGAACCGACAAAGCCCAGCCTTCTCTAAAAATATATGGCAATGAGGATTTAGAGCCCTTTACTGGCATGGCACTTATGGGAATATTTAATGTGGCATGAACCTGCTGTCTATACTCCAGGCAGTGTTTTTTTTTTTTCATATGTCAGGACAGATGGAAGCTTTGTCTAGTTTCGGGAACGTGTCGCACATCTTGGATCTGATGCCGCGTCGACGTCGTCTTGCCGGCTGGACGCTGCATTGCCGGGGGTCTGGGGGTGTTCTTGCATTTTCGGAATGGACTGGCCTTTTAATTTCTGATGTTAACCTTTTCCCCTGGAGCGGCAGTGGGAGCATTCGCTCCAGCAGAGCTGCTCTGGTGTAGATCTCCCTCTCCGCTCGACAGTAGCCAGCCACGTCGCCCCCGGCCTGTTTCTCCTCCCCCCACTATGTGTCTCACTTTCTCTCTGGGTTCACATGTCTGGAAAAAAAAATAGAGAGGAAGAGAAAGCTCAGGAGCAGAATAAATAAATGAGCACGGGTTCTATCAACACACATACAAGTAAATAGGTGAGCCTGGTGACGAGACAGTGGGAGCTCCGATTAATTTGTAACATTAATTCTCTGTGTCAAAGCCACTGATAGCAGAGGATGTATGTTCTGTTGCTGTGTGCATGCACAGTGCAATGCACGTGTTCACAGGCCTCTGGAACAGCTTCAGTGCTGATAGCAGCATCACGATGCTCATGTAGTCAAGTATCCTATTATCACTAAAGGACTTGGAGATAGTCCACCTGAGTCCCCACACATGGCATTTACACATAAAAGGTGCTCAAAGATAAAACAGGAGGGGGGTACTACAGGGCGGATAGCACTGCACACTGTGTTTTTCAATGTTCAGTACATGTTCTCTTGTCTGCATCCCTGCCACCAATGCAGCCTGCTGGTTTGTCAGCTTGCGTGTATAAGGGATGAAGAAAAGATAGAATGATAGGGGGTGTAATTCTCTTAAATACGCACCAGCAAGTTCCCGGTCCAACATGTCGATAAAACTCTCAAGTTCCCTTGTGTCTCCCAGCTTGGCTGCAGAAAGAGGATAGAGAGAAAAAGGAATTTGAGGAACTGTAAAGGGGGAAAAAAAGGCTCCATGGAACATTTTTGCAGAGAAATGCAGCTCAGTTCAGTGGTATTTCCTTTGGACCAAAAGATGAAAAACGAATCCCAGAACTACATATAAGCTAAACTGCTTTTGCACTCGCCGAAACGTCTTCAGCTTCTTTTCTCCAAACTGAGATAAAGCTCATCTTAAGTGCGTCAAAACCTCGACAGCTTGCTGGATCACACCAGGATCTCTGTTGTGTTTTTTTTGTTTGTTTTTTTCCAGCGTGCAGCCGTACACAGCCGAGTGGCACCTTCTGGTCACCTCCTTGTTTTTATCCATTGAAATTAAACGATAGTCTGCGCATATGAATGCAGCAAATTACAAAAGCACTCATTCATTTACACACACACACACACACACCTGAGCCAACACATAACAGCACAAATAACCCCTGCAGGAGACTTTGAAAGAGGGCAGCTGAGGCACTGCAGTCTCAGCGGCAAGGGCTTTGTTGTGCAAAAACAAAAGAGCTTGCAGCCTAATGTAGAGGGTTTGATAGTGATCAGAGCAAAAGTGATAGTGATCACTGTAAGAATGAGGGCTATCTGGATGGAGATAGACTGATAGAAGACTCTAGTACCTTTCGGTGCCTGCATCACGCCTGCTGTGTGTAGCTCCTCCTCGCTGGTATTCAAACTGTTTCCCATAGAAGCCTCGCTGCCTGGGGGGGGGAGAGGGAGTGAAAGCAGATAATAAGCACCGAGGGCAGTCCATGCAAATGATCAGCAATGACAATTTTAACACAATGCAGTAGTTGCACACAGTGTTGTGCAATAAAATGAAGGTAAATGCCTGCTCTCTGCTAGTGACTCCCATGTGTCAGCTTCTGAAAGCAGGTTGCCTGTTGAAACGTTCGGGGGCCAAAATACTTTCAATAATGACGACACATGGGAGCAGGGGGAAAGAAGGAAAGAAAACCCAAACACTTTCTTCTTCTTTTATCTCATAACCGTCGACAAATGCGCAACAATAACAAAGGGAGGGGGAAAAAATGGCAAGTACAAAAGATGGGTTATCCGTAATTGCGGCTCATTCCAGTACACAGCTATTGTCATGAGCAAAGCAGCACTTTAATAGAAGTGTGCGGGGATGTGTCCTCTAATGTACTGCTAATTTCATGCAAATTAAAAGTGTCAAGCTGCAGTTGTTTGGGCTGATAAAGGGGCTCCACTGGTGTCCACGGGGACTCCACACAATGTCAGTCACCAGCAGATGATGCACTAAATAAAGTCTTTCCTTCTTCACACTTTGTACATTAAGCAAACGATCTTAATCACAGCGGCATTGTTCTAAAGTGATTTTCTTTTTTACTCACTGTAATCTGAGTCCTCCACCCCGCTGTCGTCCCCCAGCCCCGTGCGGCTTTTGGCCTCGTGCAGTACGTGCTGGTAAGCGTGGGGTTTGCTCTGCGAAGGGACCTTCATCTCCTCCACCACATCCTGGAACTCCTGCAGCAGCTCATTGAGCTCCAGCTCCAAGTCTGCGTGTGGAAAATATGACAGCAGTTGGAAAGAAATCACATACTCCACTGAAATAAAAAAAATAAAAAAGTATGATTGCCTCAGCTTTTCAGCAGCAAAGCAAAATGGAACTGGAAAAGTAAAGTTTTAAAGCCCTGAATAAATGTAGGGCATTAGAGTTGTATTTGGGAAAAAAAGAGGATATTCAAGAATATAAGAAATAGCATAAAAACTTTGTAGGTGATAAATTAAATAAAAGTTAAAAGCCCAAACTGTCAATGAGCTGCATCCGGTTACTGGTTTCTGTGTAAAATAAGCCTAACAGCCCATATGATATATAAAATATCAGACAGGCCAATAAAACACCTGGCCGGCAAACTGGGATAGAAAAACATTAAATTATAAATCAAACCTCTGTGCTATGGGCTGCCATAAAACAACATTTTAAAGGACATTTATCCAATAAATGCACCTTTGTAATATACTAGATGTGCTATAAGATCAACAAAGTCTGGCTTATCCATCATTTTATTAAATTTACATGAGCAAAGTTTTAACAGTGCCTCGTGGTAAGAATAGTCCAAGCAGAAACACAACGAGGAGCAGTAATTTAAAATGAATAAATAATAATAATAATTTTTCAAAAAAAGTAACTTTACTATTTGGTTCTACAGAAATACGGCCAACCACATTTAAGAAATATAAGTTCTTTGGAATAAAATGCGAACAGCTGCAGAAATTTAGAAATCTGTTCACTGTTTCATTTGGGAAATCTCGAGCAAGGCAGGCTCACTGAATGAATTATACCAGTGTTATGTGTTGCCTATGATCACCATCACTGCGTTCATTTAAAATTAATGGCTCAAGTAGTCGTAGGACTCACCCGCGTTAATGTCTGAGGACATGCTGAAATAAAACACCACCGAGCTGCTGTGCGTCTGGGTTCAAAGCGGTTTAAAGCTCGGCAGCGGGGCTGTAGTTTTATTCTGAAGCCCTTCGTACCCGCTCAACTGAAGCAGAGGGGCCAGCCAATCAAGACGCAGAAAAAACTCAGACGGTCTACTGTAACTAAAAGGGAAAAAAAGGTGGGCGGAAAGTAAAAAGGGAAATAATTACGCACTGAGACAGAAACGATCCGTTACGCAAAACGAGAATTGGGGGGATTTTTCCCTTCCTCACAAAGCAAGAGAAAAAGTTTAAGTGAGCTTGAACAACTCTTTTGGTATTCGCGAAGGGGACAATCCAGTTACGCATTCTTGCAAAAGTGCTCTCACTGTACAGTAATGAACTCAAAATAAACACTGCGAATATTTTCACTTCGGACTTGTTTGCGTGCGGGTGGTTGAAATAATAACTTCCTTGAAGAATAACTTCCGAACTTTTAATTTGCATTACAGTCCTTTAAACGCGGCAGTACCCTGCTCCGTCTATAGAGGCCCCTCAACTCCAACAGAGTACAGTACAGGATTATGTAATGGTCACTGAAATAGCTTTGCATGTTTACAACTGGTGGAAAAGTAAAAGAAGCCTTTATTAAAATGATTAAAATGTAAAGGAAACGCTGAATACTTAGTGAGAAATCCCCAATTCAGACTTTTACCTAAGTAGAACGAACAACATACACTTAAAGTGCCATTGTGCACAATAGATTCTGTCATTTACATTAGACACAGCTGATTATTTTTTGTACTGTATTGTCATTTACGTTTTGTAGCTAAGAAGAATCTCCATTATCTGACATGTTGGGTAGTTTTAGCTATAGAAATGCCTTCAGTTCTAAAAATATAAAACTACATTAGTGGTAGTAAAGTTGTCAAATATGACATAATAAAAAAAAAGTTAGTATTATTAAAATACACTCGTGATTAGACACCCATCTCTCAGAAATCAGACCAAAACTCCAGTCTTCCTCCCTGCAGGCGTCAGAGACAGTAATCCTTAAAAATAAAGGCTGTAACCCCCGCATCCGAGTACATGTCACCACAAGTCACTGTTATCTTCTGGTGTCAAACTATGCATCTGTGAACATTAAGCATTGTTGACATTGTTTATTGTGCTATTTCTTAAGTGCCCAGACTTTATAAAGTCCTAGGATTATAAAGGTTTGGACAGAATACCATAAATAAATCTGAGAGGAAATGATTCAGAGACTGTCAAAGCATTATGAAGTGCTTTGAAAAAGAAAACAGGTGTCAGGTGTGCTAAAAAAAAAGAAAAACTCGGTATGCAAGCACCTTTGATGTCGGCTCATTAATCCAGTCCAGAGCAGAAGCAACATATCTACACGGCCGGTGCTTACGCATTGTTTTATGCCTTAACAAAGCATGACTTGCTGTAAAAGCATGAACTGTGCTCAGGCAGGTAAACCTGTTGTTCTCCGGACTTCTCGTGTGTCAGCCTGACACGCAAGGTAAGTGTTGTAGGAGGGGCATGTAATGAATTATGCCTTCAGCTGTGCAGGTGTAGATTGCTGCCTCCGTCCTCAGCCTTCACTTGCTGCTGAGGAACTTGGGTAACATGTGTGACTGCGATGGGCCTCCATGGGACTCCTGACAATATGAACTGGGCTGGACTACTGCAGGTCAGTGAGTTAAATAAAATAAATAAAAATCTCCATTTGGGCAGGATCTGATTACTGTGTCAGTGTTTCTAACTGAATGAAAGCTATATGAAGAAGATTACTCTGTAGTGTGCAATTTAAAACAAAATTAAATTATGATTACATTATGATTATTTAGAACCTCAAAGATTAAATGAAAAAATATTTTTGAAATACCTTCTGTGAAGCCAGCATGTGTACAAGAGCAATTTGTTGGAGATAAGTCAGAGGCATCACGTTACTTTCATTGTGCGGTTGCTTGCTTTTAAAAGAGTTTGTTGAGCCGTGAAGTTTAAACTTTATCACCGACTGGGAAAACTGCTCAGCAGCGCCCTGTCATTCAACAGTAAAACTAAATGAAAAGCCGTTTCCTCTCCCTCTCTCTTTCAGAACCTGCTGCTTCTGCTCCATATCAGGCTGACTACATGTGGTCCCGTCCAGTTTTCTCTCCCAGAGGAGCTAGAGCCCGGGACTCTGGTCGGATCACTTAGTAAACACTTTCCACCTCCATACCAGCTCCTGACTCAGGAGTACCTATGGATAGACAAGAACACGGGGAATTTGTATACCACGGAGCAAAAAATGGATCGCGAGGCCCTCTGCCCCGCGGAGACAAAAGCTGAGGAATGCATTATCCCGCACAACGCCGTCGTCGGGCCCTCGGGAGACCTTATACAGTTTCCTGTGATCATAGAGGACATCAATGACAATGCGCCATATTTTGAGAGGAGTGAAATACACCTGAGGGTCTCTGAGGATGTGACAGCAGGGACCAGTTTCTTACTGGATGACCAGGCTCAGGACAGAGACGCTGGGACAAATGGAAAGCTGCATTACCACCTGAAAGGTTCTGAAGGAGTTTTCAGCTTAAAAGTCGATGAAGATCAGATTGGGCTGGTTGTACTAACAGCTCTGGACAGGGAGACACGGGACACGTATCAGATGCAGCTGGTGGCCACCGACTGCGGCGCAGTCCCTTTAAGCGCGACAGCAACTTTAATAGTCACAGTGACAGATGTTAACGACAACTGTCCGAGCTTCAGCTCCGACAGCCCCCGCAGTGTCGCCATCCCGGGAGACTCTCCCAAGAACACGGTGGTCGCTCAGGTCAGAGCCACAGACCCAGATACAGGCCCGAACGCTGCCATCGTTTACTCCCTCAGTCCCAAAGTCTCTGAGCGCGCCAAGAAGCTCTTTAGCCTCGACAGCCTCACAGGGCACATCAGACTAACACAAGACCTCCAGAGTGACAACTCAGAGCTGCTGCTGTTGAAAGTGTTAGCTAGCGGCCATCACTGCCCCCCAGCAGACACTCAGGTAACTGTAACCGTGCTCCCCAAGGCCAACCAAGAGCTGGCGATCAAGATCGGGTTCATAGCGGAGCATCAAAACCAGACGATGGTGTTACCAGAGAACCAGCCTCCAGTCGTCTTAGCTGTTTTAGAGCTGGAGGGTGAAAGTGGCTTTAAAGGCTCATCTCTTGCCATTGAGGGTGAAGTGCCTTTCACTTTGAGCCCACAGAACGGCAAATATCTGCTTTCCACATCAAAGCCACTAGACTTTGAGGAAAAAAGGGAACATCTCGTATCTGTGGTAGTGCAGCAGAGATCGGCAGGAGGATCTGTGATCGTTCCTTTAAGGCAAGTCATCAGGGTGTTGGTTGCAGATGTCAATGATAATGCTCCACACTTCCTTCAGTCACACTATGAGCTGGAAGTGGAGGAAAACAACCAGCCAGGAATGTCACTGCTCCGGGTCTCGGCTTCAGACGCAGACAGCGGAAACAACGGCAGGGTAACCTACAGACTGGGCAAACACACATCTGCTACCTTTAACATTGACTCCATAACAGGTCAACTGTCTGTGTCAGCCCGTCTGGACAGAGAACAGCAGGGTGTACACAAACTCACCGTGTTTGCTCGAGACAGCGGTTCTCCTCCGCTAGAGTCCATGGCCACAGTAGACATTCGCGTTCTGGACCAGAATGACAATGCGCCCGTTTTTCAGACCCCTCACTTCACCTTTTTCATCGCTGAGAATGTGCCGTCATTCGCACAGGTGGGAAGGATAGACGTGAAAGACCCCGATGAAGCGGATAATGGGAACGTAGAATTGCGTCTTGTGAACAGCAGCAGTGGACCTTTTGTGGTAGACAACGCCCAAGGGACACTACGCACAACCACCAACTTGGATCGAGAGATAGAGGACCGCTATGATCTCTACCTGCTGGCCAGCGATCACGGGCATCCGGTCACTTTGACATCCACTGCCAGAGTAACCATCTTTGTGGAGGACATCAATGACAACCAGCCAAAAGTCATCCTTCCGAGCAGCAACTCTTCATGCCTTACCATCTCACCAGGTACCCTGGCCGGCACTATGGTGACAAAGATCTATGCCATCGATGAGGACTCAGGCTTGAATTCGGAAATTACATACTCTGTTGTGGCACCAGACTCAGTGCAGAACAGCAGCCCCTTCCAGGTAGATTCAAGGTCTGGGAACATCATCCTAAGTGAGCAGCTTCTACACAAAGACCTGGGAATGCATCACCTCTTTGTTGTGGTCAGAGACGGGGGGAAACCATCTCCACTTTACACCACTGTCTGGGTCAACCTGCTGGTCAATGAGAGCGCAGAGCCCTGCCACTTGGAGAGGGCGCCCACCTGGACGGGAACGGCCGATTTGGTTCAAAGCCCTTCGAAGGCCCCCGTCTGCGAGGTGGAGACATCCAGGTTTGCACAAATGACTCTGTTAATAGGCCTGGGTATGTTTGTGGCATCCACATGTTTGCTGGTGGTGACATTTGTGCTTTACCTGAAACAGAGGAGAAATAAGTTGACATCGAAACAAGACAAGTACGCTGAAAATGAGATTCCGCTCAGGCTCAAAGACAAATACTATTCGGACGACTAACAGGGGGGGAAAAAAAGCAAGTGTTGTGTAATCTCACTCACAGTTTCAAGGATAAATTAAATATACTTTGAATATTTGTCAAAGGCTTCTTGCATTTTAATAACCAATCAAATTAGAGTGACTCACGGTGCATTCAAACATTTATCAAAAGCGAAATAGGAAAACTCTGAAGGTGTGACATTTTCTGATAAGGATCTATACAGGCTTCCAGAAAACTACAGAGGGCGATAAGTATTTCTGCACAGGTACAGACACCAGAAGATAACAATGACTTGCAGTGACATGTACTCAGAAACCAGAGTTACAGTCTTTATTTTTAAGGATTACTGTTCATGACCCCTGCAGGGAGGAAGATTGGGGTAACAGTCCGCTAAGTTGATTGGGCCTGTCTCAGATTTCTGACTCTGAGTGATGGGGAGGCTAAAGTATTTAGGCACACAAAGGGGTTTAATGTTCCTCCAGCGGGATGTGATGAAAGTCCCCAAAGAAATAACTCTGAGGTGAGCTCAGGAGGCAGAGAGCGGCCGCAGACAGGTGAGAGGCGGCAGAGGGAGGAAGACACACCGACATCTCAAGTCACCGCCTCACACCTGTTACCCGATAGCTCCCCACTCGCCCACAGCTCCGGATGGCACTCAAAAGACAGAAAAGTCACTGTACCGCACCCGCCAACCCAACAGGCTTCTTGCTTTGATAGCAGATGTTTGGGGTGAAATCACACCGTGTTCAAAGGAATCATCACAAAAGACAGTCGCTCTCATGTTTTAACTAATGCATTTGCATGTTCAGGGAACAACCTGGGTATCAAAACAGGTTAAGTGATGCATAAAGTATGAACATGCTGCGCGCTTGCAGATCTGTAAACACAACAGCAGCCGCACAAAGAGGGCACGCTAATTATTTTTGCTTTCGGAAACTTCTTTCCTTTTACTCGTTACGGTATCATAAACTATTAAGCAGCCCTTTCAAGATACACCTGTGTTAGGAGGAAGTAAGCCAAGACTCGGAGCTTGTAAAACACAATGTGCAACAACCTGGTTAGTGGAGAACAAGGCTTGTATAACATGAGCGCCGTCTCTCTGAGGATTTCTGTGCTGGCAGCTCAAAAATAAATAATCTAATAGGGTTGTACTGCCAGAGTAACTCCATTAACTCGGAAGAAGTAAAGAGCTCCATAACAGGATTACAAATTAATGTTGCATCTTTACTTAATACATTAAGGAAGCCACTGAATTAAAACATGTACAATGTCGTATTAAAGCAGCCCTGTTGTATTTTTAAAGACAATAAAACTTTTTTTTTTCAAATTGCCAACTTTTTCACAGCATCGTGTTCTTCTTGAGGAAAGTGACCTTTCTCAAATTAAATAAATAAATAAAAAGAATAGATGTATTGTGCTGTGGTGTGAGATTGAACCTGCTGTCAAACTAACGTCGTGGCAGGAGAAAGCTTGCCATCTACCGGGCGTGGATGATGATGATGATGGAGAAAATAAAGAAATAAAAATAATCTTTTCATTCTTGGTGTTTGGCCAGAGGGGTGGAGATGAACCAGAGGACACATCCTCACTCTCAGGTCGCCCGAGATCAGTGATGTTTCCCCCGCTGCACCCTGCGCATTTCATCTTCTAAATATATGTATATATTTTTTTACCTTCTCAAACTGAACATGAGGGCTCCGAGGATGCGTGCGCTCACATGGGAGCGAGCTTGCACTGACCCAAGAAATACCAGCTGGAGTATGTAGATACACATCGTATCGTGTTTATGATGTACAGTAACGAACCGATATAAACTCCGTGCTTTACAAAGGAGCAATTAAAAGGCTCAATCTGACTTTATCTACATTTTCATTTATACAGATCTTCATGCCACATTTGCCTTCAGAGGTACATTCCTGGTCTGAATAGCCAGTTTCCCGCAGATATGATACAGTCCCTTTTGGCTTTCAGTTTTGCCAACTTGGATGTCAGGCTTTTTATGTGCAGGGCTGTATCTCAAAAGCTGCAGTCAAAACAGACTGTATCTAGCTATCAACAAATATTGCAATCTTAGATGTGTCATCAGTCCCAATCTGCATGTTTAATTTTCTCTTGTGCTGGCCTGAAGTTGTTGACACATGTAAGGGTTTGTTTTTGTTTTGTTTTTTAAACTAAAAGGCCCAGTGGGATTATAAACTCGGTATGGTCAGCTCACAGAAGAATAAGAGCTGTCCTTCCCTCTGCTATATTTGCATAAGAAGCTCTCTCTTGCCTTCTCTCTCTCTCTCTCTCTGCGCAAGCGAAGCTCCAACAATGAACTTAGTAGATGTCTGCAAGTTTAAGAACCCTGACCTCCTCATTATTCTCCGCCCTGAAGTTCATTGAAAAGCGACATTGTTTCTTTAAGATTGCACCCGCAGTCATCAGCGGCTCTGTCCATTGTTGGGGGGGAACAGAACGCGAGTTGAGATTGATATACGGGGGCCGGAGACAAGTTGCGCATATCATCAGCGGACCAGCTGCAGTGCAGGCGGCAGTAGCGCAACAAGTCTCTTAACGCGTCCTTCCAGACATGGGTAAGAAACTCCAGCCACAAGACCGTCGTTTAGAGAATTTAGCATATTCTTATTATCAGATCTCCATTTTTCTTGTGTGTGACTTGGCGCTGATATAAGAGGAACTGTAAGAGGGCATCAGAAGTCATTAAGTTTTTTTTGTTGGATTTTTTTTTGGAGGGGGGTGCAGTTTAGAGGTCGGCTACTCACCGGCTGATGCTCCGCTGATATTATGAGATTTATTTCATGCTTGAGGTGGCAGGGCTACTTTTCAGAGGAAGGCTTGTCGCATTTGCTTTCGGTCGCAATCTCTCTCAATTTTAAGAGGCGACGTTTGCCCCAGCTTTGCATTTTCTATCATAGAATGCTTCTTACAGACTGCCGTTGTGTTTTGGGTCACAATCAGGAGGCCGCGGGGCCGCAGTGGCTCTAGTTTGCTCATGGCTGCTGTCGATTAGTTAATTGGCGCAAGGTGCGTCTGAAGGTAGTAATCTTCACACTTGTGGAGTGCGCGCAGGATGTGAGCTACTTTACTAATTATTCTTGCGGTGGCCAGAATGCATTGAGCACATGGACGTTTAATTGTCCGGCCTTAATTTACGCCCGGTGGCTACTGAATATAAACTGGTGTTTTGTTTTCTCTCAGTTTGACAGTGCCCCAGCTTTGCGCGTCTCTTGGAGACAGCCTCCAGAGCCGTGCAGACGCGTTCCGTTTAAGCGCTATCTATTTGGCCCCGCTGCCATCTGTGTTTACTGTAATGGTACCAACCGCAGTCTGCCTGCTTCCATTGTGCGTCTCCGTGTGGATGCAGGCGAACAAACGTGCAAAGGCACACGCGCGCACAACACAGCTGCATTGTTTGTTTATACATTTGCTTTTCCATCCTCTTCCAGCACTGACCACTGTCACTTTCTTGTCCCCTCAGAAGGAAGTCTATGAGTGTGCGTGTTTGCGAGGCATAGAGGTGCCTCTGGTCTTTGTTTGCTTGACATTGGTGGCCCTTGTACCCCCATGCTGCTGCTGGACAAAGCCTGTTGTCTCCCCCAGTCACAAAAGCAGCCTCTCTCTCGGTTTCACTTTGTCTCAGCACTCTGTCCTCCCTCTTTTCTCACACTCTCCATGCTGGGTGGTGAATGGAGTCAGGGTGTGAGACGGGTCAGAGCAGGCGCATCCCCAGTGCCTTTGGCTGTTGGCATCCATTCAGACGGCGTATGACTGTTCTGCAGAATGCAAAGCTCTTCCAAGTAAATTGAGTGTTTACAGATGTGGCTCAATCTACCTGAAAGTTTCTGTCTCCAGCCCCAATTCAGAAGAAATTATCTGGTGGTCACACCGTGAAACTATGAGTTCCTGTTACTCAGGAAAATCTACCCAACAAAGAAACTATGCAAACGGCTGATATGAAATTCTGTGAATTACCCATCTGTTGAATATTGTAAGTGGTGCTCAATCAGTGTCAACATTTGGACGTTAAACGAATGATCAATAATGAAACAGCTTGCAAATTTGCGTTCACATTGACACAGTTTTAGTGGAGAACAAATCTCATGGAGTGTAGACGGGTATCTCAGAACTAGAGCGAATACCACCATGTAAATTTGAGTTAAGAGTACATTTCATTGAACAGACCCTTTTTAATATGTAGCACAAGTCTACATTCACTAACCCTTTAGAGTAAAGAATCTGTCCCTCAAGAAACCAGCGTATAATCTGTACATCTACAGTGTTCACATGCTCAGACTTCCATGGTGCTGCGTTTTGAATGACAGGTTGCTATGACTGCTGTATGCGCTGTTTGGGTGGGGTTCCATACTGCTCCCTCATCGCCACACTGCTATGCTTCTCTGGCATTGCCCTCTTCTGCGGTTGCGGGCACCAGGCGCTCACCGAGACGGAGAGACTCATCGAGACGTACTTTGCCCGTAACCTTCAGGACTACATCACGCTTGCCTACATGTAAGTCGCAAAACCTCACCGTGGGATTTCTCAGCATGCATAGTCACTGTTGTGCAGGTTTAGATTCTGCGTCAGGCTGCATTTTTCTTTGACTGTTCTCCTTTCCGTCGCAGCATTCAATATTTCCAGTATGTCATCTACGGCTTGGCCTCCTTTTTCTTCCTCTACTGCATCGTGCTGTTGGCCGAGGGCTTCTACACCACGAGCGCTGCCAGGCAAACCTTTGGAGAGTTCAGGAGCACCATGTGCGGCCGCTGCCTCAGCTCCTCGGTGAGAGAGCCCTGAGTGGGACAAGCAAAAGGGGATTGGAGAGATTGGATGGGATTAATACACATATCACTCTCTGGTGGGCGCTGAGCTGAAAATCTTAAGGCTCCTAAAAACCTTTGGGGACATGCAAAGATAAGCATGTGTTTAAGTGGCCGGGGAAGGACAGAGTGGTTGGAGGAGGAGGAAAAAGAAGAGAGTGAGATAATAAGTAAAGCTAATCACAGAAGAAAAAATGTAAATGTGGCTACTAAGTGAGTCGACGCTCATAAAAGCACTCTCTTAGATTACTTATGTGCATCAGTTTATTGCGAAGATGCGCTCTAATGTTTGCTCTGCGTTTTCTTTGTGCAGTTCATCGTGATGACGTACGGACTCGCTGTGCTCTGGCTCTTGGTGTTTGCCTTCTCTGCCTTGCCGGTCTACTTCTTCTACAACATGGACGCGACCTGCCACACCATTGATGTTCTGACTGAGACCCCAGCCAGTATCAACCAGCTCTGTGTCGATGCAAGGCAATACGGTAACAAAAACTCAATCCGTGGCGGCCAATATCGCAGACTTCTCACACACCGGGATAAGTCTGGTGGTGTTCTATATTCATCTTACAAATCACATACAGTGAAGGCCAGAGTAACAAACCCTGATAATAATGTATTCCTCTGTGACCGTGGTCCAAAACCTATTAAAGGTTTTCTCTGAACTGGGGTTGGAGGAGGTACTTGTCTTAAACGCTCATATAGAGTATATAGTGTGTGTATTACCCGCACTAGACGGTGGTCGGCACTCTGCCAGTGTGGAGAAGCAGCTACAAGTACCAGCGCAGAAGCAGCAAAATGTATTACTGGCACCTATAAAAAGACCAGCCTAAAAAAAAAATCAATATGAGTTTTAGTGCGTGCTATGTTTAGGATATTATCGCTGTTTTATCTTTCAGTCAGGCAGTCCTTTTCTGGCAGCAAACTAAAGCCATAATATCGCTCTCTTCAAAGAAGCCATATCCCATTGAGAAAAAAAAACGGTAATGGCGCACAGTCGCTTTCACAGCAAGAGTCGCCGGTCTGCTGCTGCGCTGCGCGACTTGGGTGTTTTTAACGTCCTAATTTAGATCCAAACTAACATGTTAATACGCTAAAGTCACATATCAGCGTGGCAAACTAAACAATTATGGTGCTGTTTTTTTATCAAAGGTGTCTGATGACTGTGCTCCACTTCTCCAAACTATTGATTATGAGTAAGAAAGAAAAGGCAGCGTCTCTTTAACAAGACGAGGAGTCTGCAGCCATCCCAGCAGAGCTCTGTGAAGCACCGAGCTACAGGTGCTAAATGCTGAAGTCGACATGCCACCCTTCTCATGGAAACTTGATGAGGTTCGGCTCACGTCGACCATTATAACAACTGGCGCTAAACACAAGTGCAGCCTCATTAGTTGTACGAGTATTCTGTCACAAATCATTACATTTATCAAAATAAAACCGGCGAAGGCAATGAAAGAAAAGTCAACAGATTGCCACATTTGATCCTGAGCCTAGCATAAATGTACAGCCATTCCTCTAGTTGTTGAGATAAGAAAATCCAAAAATATAAACTTTCATGCCTCTTTTGCGGACTAAGAATGTTTCTACAGAGTTTTAAAGGAATCCTGCCAATAGCTGTCGAGCTATCAGTCCAGAAATAAAAGTGCCAGCAGAACCACAAACCGACACTGACGTCCCCGGAGCGAGGCTAAAAAATGCATTTAACCACACAATCAGTCACACTGGGTGACTTGTTCCTTTATTACCATGAACATGGCTAGTGTGTGTTTTGTTTTTTTCTCTTCCTGAGTCAATGCCACTTACGCATCAAATGTGTGTTAATCCACAGCAGAAAACGTTCCCCAATACATGCACCGTTGACTCAAACTACAATGCCCAGCTAATTTGGAAATGATTCAGCCTTTTTAAAACAATATGTTTGCGTGTATTCGGGACATTTTTGTAAGATTTATGTTTTTAGTCAGAACCAATGAGTTGGTTCTGGCCTTTTCATGTGATTTATAGACCAATATATAATAAAGTTATCTTCATAGCTGTAATTAGGAATTGGTTCTTGATTATCAACAGGGCTCTTGCCGTGGAATGCAGTACCAGGGAAAGCTTGTGGCATGACCCTGTCCACTGTTTGCAAGACCAGAGAGGTAAGAACCAGGAAGCCAACTGCATCCTCTGCCTAAGATGAAATGAAGACGACATATGAATCGACACTAACTCAAATCTCCTCCTATCAGTACCGAATGACCTATGACCTCTACATCGCTGCCTTCGTCGGCGCGGGCATCACCCTTCTGGCTCTGGTGAGTGTTCATGCCGAGGCCGGGGGGGGGGCCAGTTAGACTGCACTCGCACAGTGGCGGCGCAACAATGGTGCTGCGACTCATGTGACTCAGTGACGCCCAAAGTGTAGGCAGCGAGGCATCTCCGGCCTCCATGACTGATGACTCTTGTACTATTGCTCTCTGTTCCTCTTTCTCAGCTGACACAAACATCATAATAATGCTGTAATGTCTGGTGGAGTTCCAGACGCTCAGGCAAATGGTGCGCCCATTATACACTCATGCTCCATTACAGAAGCTTTTATATGGACGGTGTCAAATTAAAGTCATTAGCACCAGCGTGTTTTGTTCTTATTTGTTCCAGGATGTTATGGATTATTTGTTTCCTCGCTTCTCTGCTGATTCTTCCTCTTTCTGCTTTTCTTTTTCTAGCTGACATACACTGTGTCAACCACCTATAATTTTGCGGTTCTGCGGTATCTGGGGAGAAAGGGCATAGGTGCACGGTGTTAGGCGCCCGGTTTCCTGTCCACTCTGTCACTACTTTTCCAGCAACACGGGGACGTTAAGGGACGGCTTCTCTTCTCCCATGTCACCTGCACAGAGCCACCTGTGGTCTTGGACTTTTAAAAATGTTGTGTTTTATATTTACTTTCCTTGCTATAAAGGATGTTATTGTTTCTTCTGTTTTTCTCTGTTTTCATGGGAAATCTTGTTCCAGTATTTTTATTGTTACTTCGACAAAATATTTGTGAGTTGTTACTCTCGCCGAAGTTGGCGTCTGAAATTAATTTCTGCCTCCCAGTGCGCTCAAAACACAAATAACACGCCACTAATCAATTAACGTAACGTAAGAAACGACCAGCGATTTGCAACAGATGCAGGTAGAATGCAGCTGTTCTCTGCAGAGAATTGGGGATTAGCAGTAACCATGGCCACCGCCCCTCACATCTGGTTGCCATGGTGGCAGACAAGCATGCACTGGCAGTCTCACGCTGACCTCAGGACTTTTCTCACGGGCTGGAGAAAAGCCTCAACAATGGAGTCATGCCTGGTTTAGACGCTGGCCAATAAGGAGCCAGATCTAGGGGCCACCTGCGCTACGGGTCTCTACCAAGGGTTATATTACATGTCAAGGGAAAGGGCCATCTGGACAAAGGGAGGGTTAGACCCCTCTAAAGCCTCAATGCAACTCTTCTGGGACGGCAGCCACACAAACACGTCCACACACTGCTGCGTGACCCCCATCTCTCCTCGAATAATGGAAATGATGGATTCAGACTGAGGGGCCTAAAGGAATTTTAGATTATTTTGAATAGTTTCTTACTGAAAAGGGACATACTTGTTTAGATCTAGTGAGGTCTGAAATTGTTTCTCTCATAACTGTGAGATGGTAAAAGCACTAGGTGCTTATTTATCAAGTAACCTCATAATATGTAAGACCAAAAACACGTTGAGGTGTGATAGCCCCTGCTGTTAGTGCATGACTGAGGTACTTTATAGAGAAAGGACAGCTGTGTTTTGTCACTAATATTGTTGTAGTTATTGTATAACACGTCTTTTGCTAATTGTAGCTGATTTATTTACTAATACTTTTAATTTTGGCTATAGAACCCTTAGCAACGTGAGAAGTCAATTTTTCTGTTTGGAAGCTTTACTGTAAGCGGTGGGTTTGTCAGGTAGCAGCTCATCTGGTTGATTATTTCCTTGTGTTGGTGATGTTTGATAATAAAAAGAACAATTTGAAGTATTTGTGCAAAGTGTCTCTGAAAGCATTTATAGTCTGTGTGAAAGTCGCTGTGTTCAACCGGTGCCCTGTCCTTGGCCGCCTGCCACGACCAGGAGCCAAGGTGTTTTGTAAGGTGTTTTGTATTATCTCCTCTTGTGTCCACAGGTGCACTGTTCCCTTCACTTGGCTGTGTACCAGGCGTACCTGAGGAAGCTGAGGCACAGGGCGAAAGAGGAGATGAGAGGCTATGACCTGTATGCAAGGTTGCAGAGGGACAGAGGAGGGACACTGTGCTCTCCATACCCTGCAAACATGTCTGACATCTCCTGACAGGACGTGGGAGTTTTTGCTGCTGGAACTTCAAGTGTTGATGTTCAAGTTTAAGTTCATCATCAAAATACGTGTAATGGTATAATTTGTTAGCATTTGTTAAATTCCCTTCATTATTTTGATGCTTTGATTGAAGCTTAGGCTGCTGTAGATTACATCCTATGTTGTAAAATGGTACAATTGGAAACTTTTGTTTTGAAAGAGCATAATTTGGTTCATAAAAGGAGCTATATGTGACCACTGTCTATAGATATGTACCTTATGGAAGTCAGAAGCTTAAAAATATGTATTTTGTACGGCAGATATGATTTATTTTTTCTGCCCAGGTCTGATTTCATAGTATGCAGCGCATGCTTGGTTATCCTTTTTAATGAAGGGAAAATAAAAATGCAGCGCGTGTTTGATATTCTCTTTTTTGAATAAGAAAATATTTGCCGTCTCTCAGGTCCCCACACATACTTGGTGATTCAATGACACTCGAGCTCTTGTGTGGTGAAAACAGATCAGATTTAGTGGTTCCAGACCCTTGTTCTAATCAAACGCCAAGCTGTGTAATACAAATGCTACAAATTACTGCAAATGTTGGCGCTTTTTCTAATATTTAAGTTACAAAATGTGGTCTGAAACTTGCCACGTCCTATTGATTTGCAATGTCTTAGAAAAACAAAACAACAAAAAAAGAACAGAGAAGCTCATGTTTTCATTTGGTACGTCGCATGTTTTATTTGCAGCCAAGCACTGGAGATCATTCACCACAGTCCTCGGTAGTGCAAAAAGAGGAGTACGGGAAGTTATCCATTAGCTCAACACATAATCAAGATGAACAGTCAAACTTTCACGCAGCTTAAATCACACTCATGGGATGAGCACTGAGCGAAACAGACGTTCAGTGTCATTTTGTACATTATTATTAAATGAATGCCCTTTGCAATCTACATAAGCCATTAACATGGACAGCCCACAGAAATTAGTTTCTACATTCATAAATATTACAGCAACATTTGAAAAATACATTAGACGGGGTAGCGGTGATATAAGAGGCAGAATCATGAGAGCAACATACTGTAGTTATGCTACCATCTTATAAACATAAGATCTCTGGTAAACACTGCTGTAGGCTACATCATCTGAACAAAATAAAAAGTGAACCGGTATTATAAGAAGACGGAGCATCTAGTTTAATTAAGAAATCATTAAAGCTGACAAAGCCCTCGTTTTTATTTTTCAATTAATGTACCAGTCAGTTTTTTTGTTTTTTTGCTTACTTCACAGTTAATCAAGTTTCTCTCGTTAAGTTGTGAGGACCAAACACATCTTACAAAACTTTTAAAAGCAATAGTATAATAAAGTGACTACTGTATACGCCTCCATTACTAGACAGCCACATAGTATGTGACTATGACAGTACCTAAGTGGATTTGGTTCACTCTCACAGTGGAGCTCTTATAATGTTTACCATGAGCCTGCATGCACGCTGAAACATGTTTCTGTTTTTGACTTGGAAGGCAAACAATGTCACATTAGGCTGACGGGTAACACCAATATAACAAAAAGAATGTATGACGACATGGCGTCAGAATGAAAATTACAGTGCAAACAAGATAATTATTTTTGAGGACAGAATATAAAATAGTGAGGACACCGAGTTTAGACAAACACTGTTGGAAGAACTGACCAGCAAACAACAAAGCCCTCTGGATAACAGCAGTAAAAAGTAAAAATGTACCTGTGGAAGGTTAACCGGTATTTAAAAACAATGGAATAAAAGTAAAGTACCATCCAGCTCAAAACAAGTTAACACTGTTAAGTTGCCATAATACTAAGTTGTATGTAATCACTCAATACTGTGTGAAAGGACAGGGGAGGTGACGCACAATTCACATGCTGGAAGAAATGTGAAGATCCTTGTGCTCACACCATTTGACATTTAGCTTCAGAAGAATATAATGACCGGATTGACAGCTCATGGTATATGTCATATATCAGTAAAGCACAAGAGAACCTCAGGACAGGCAGAGCTAAAGGAATGTTAAGGCTTATAACACAAATCAACGAGTCAGACACATGTTTACAAAGATACCGTTAATACTTACAACTTCCTCTACTCTCCAGGACAGTAATCTGTCCCTGATCCAACGCTGAAGCCCAACATAGATGAAGATGTCAATGTTAAAAAAGTCTGCAAAATGTAACACTCTGAAGGACGGCAAAGCGCTTAACAGGGAAATAAACACTTCAGAAAGAGTAGCAAAAGCAGTGCTACTTCTGTAATTGAGCAAAACAATTACCTTATCTTGCCTGGTAAACATGTACATAAATTACAGGAACCAAAACTGACAATGGCAGATTCCCTGACACCTTCCAGCTACAATGTAGTGCTGTAGTAAAATGACCAGTTCAAGGAATAAGAATGCCACGATACTTCGTACCCGATGCTCACAGTCAGAGCTACAAAGGTAAAACTCAGTACTCCCTTCCCTTTGAAGACAAACAAAGTCTCTTTCCTTTAGAAAGCAGCAATTATTAAAATTCCCCCATGCCTCGAATCATGTCATCTTATTGAAGTTGGGAGGTCTAAAGCTCAGTGTTTGCCTGGACTGGAAAACACTGTTGTTCACAGACATGGTCTGTATCTGGAAAATACATTAGCACTCCGGCAACTGCAAACATATCAGATAAAAACAGAACGTAACGTTGAATTAATTCCTTCTAAAATCCTTAAAAACAAGCTTGTGGACAGAAAGTTGACCAGTTACAAAAGTATTTGTATGTTACCGTGTGAATGGTACAGTGTGCTCTGCAAGAGAAGATTGCGTTAATCTCCCTTTCATTGTTCATTTGAATCATCTTGATTGGGTAAAAGTTTTAAATACACTATTTAAGTCAACCCCTGAACAGGCAAAGACAAAGCTGAAGCTAGATTAAAAACATTTTGTGCAACAGTACTGAAAGCAGACAGAGCACAAAAGATGAGTACACCTGTTCCAGGATGCCTGTACCTTGTTTAGAGCAAAAATTCTGCAATATAGAGATCAGCTGACACTGTGACACCACCCTCCTCAGAGCAGCTGTATCTGATCCATATTATCTTTAGGGGACACTGCACTCAGCACCATGTACCTACAGTATCTGTACCATAAACAATATCTAACTGGCTCTTAAAACTACTACAGGCGAGTTTCAGCCAGAGAGATTAAGCCATGCTGGATTCACACCTACCCAATCAGCAGCAAGACGAACGAGAGGTTTTGCGGTTGCCATGGAGATCGATAGTACTACTCAGCAGTGTATGGTCAATCTGGTCCTCAGCGGCCAGAACCTCCCTGACAGTAGCCTCAAAAGCAGCTGTGACATTAGTGTCATCTTTAGCACTGGTCTCAAAGTAAGGACAGCACCCGTTCTCTTCACACCAGGCCCGAGCTTCATCCTCCCCCACCTCCCTCTGCTCCATGTCTACCTTATTGCCTAGCACCACGAAAGGGAATCGTTCAGGGTCCTTAACATCAGAGTAGTACATGAACTCCTTTTTCCAGCAGCCGAGGTTCTGGAAGCTCTGCAGATCGTTCACAGCAAATGTGAGCAGACAGCAGTCAGCGCCCCGGTAGAAGGGTGTGCGCAGCGACTTGAAGCGCTCTTGACCTGCTGTGTCCCAGATCTGAAGCGTGACCAGGCGCCCATCCACCTCCAAGTCCCGGTTTAGGAACTCCACGCCGATGGTATGAAAGGACTGGGAGTCGAAACGGTCCGTGACGTAGCGGTTCATCAAGGAGGACTTTCCCACTCCTCCGTCTCCCAGCAGAATCACTTTCAGCAGCACGTTCTTCCCACTCATCGTGATTCCTCCCACCCAGCTGGGCCTCCTCGCAGGGTTACAGGCCTCCGCACCAGGTGGCAGACCAGGGTCGACTTAACCCAAAAAGAGGAAGCACAAAAAATAGATACCAGAATTTAAAAGTGAAATGCAAATCAACACTGAGCAGGTGGTAATGAAAGGTAATAACGTCTCAGTAAACATTCACACTGATGATTCAGACAA
Source organism: Planiliza haematocheilus (assembly GCA_005024645.1). Taxonomy (NCBI): domain Eukaryota; kingdom Metazoa; phylum Chordata; class Actinopteri; order Mugiliformes; family Mugilidae; genus Planiliza; species Planiliza haematocheilus. Next base: position 1,736,014 of record SRSE01000949.1, on the reverse strand, counting down.
TGAGAGGACTGGTTGCACCTGTGTTCAACCTGAAATCTTTATGAGAAGTGAAAGCCATAAGAGGGACATGCAATGGTTTACTAGTTTCAGGGACTGAATGACAGGGGTGAAGGACCGAGGTGTCTGTTAAAGGTCTCTGGCTTAAAAAGAGGACGGCAGACTGATTACAGCGTTGTTGTTTACTATATTACACAGTCATACAGACTCAAGACTGGCTTCATAATGTGGATAATATAAAGTCTTACAGTGAATAGGTGAGAGAAAAGACATAAACACAAAACCAAAAGCTGAATACAATATTGGTGTGTGGCATAAATATGTATAAGCCCGGCGCCACAACAACATAAAACAACCTGACTCTGGAAAGGACCATAACATTTGCGCAAACGTGTACCAGCTTGTTGTCAACAGTGACTGACGGATAAAAACTCTGACTGAACCCGTTCAACGACGGTCTCTGTGAAACTGTCCAGAAAGTGTTTCAGAGCAGAAGTTAACGAGGAACCGAAACGGGTAACAGCTTTCTAAAATGCGTTCGTGCTACTGACAATGACACGGTGTAGCGGTTTTAAACCTCCTAGCCAACTAGCATGCTAGCCGGCTAGCCTGATGGCTTGTTGACATTCTATCTTGCTCGCGCTAACCGTTAGCCTCAGTGCACAGTATACGCGACTCAGAACTACATTAAAAAGCGCAATTAATGTAATTGACATGAGCTGTAGCAGTGGCGGCGTGTACGTTTAACAGAATGCATTTGATATCGATAAGTATTTTTCACTCACCCAGTTCCCGATAGTTATTATTACGTGGTCTGACCCGCTCCCCTACATCTGACTGTGATTGAGTGTCGTGACGTGCACGCCCCGTCGAGGAGCTGCACGTGCACAAACCCAGGTCCTAAAGCCCGTCATGTTATTTATTTTCATAAATAGTGACGTGACTTCTATTCTGCGTTGGTTTAGGACTTCTCAAGACAATTTTTTTCTGTCTGTCTATCTGTTCAGTTATATGTTTGATAGTCGATTCTCGAGCTGCAGGCATTCAACAGTATATACACTGATCAGCTATAACATTAAAACCACTGGCAGAAGCTGTAAATAACATTGATCATCTTGTGACAGTGCAATGTTCTACTGGGAAACGTCTGGACCTGACTTTTGTACCACCCACCGACACCAGACCGGGCACCCTCACCCTACAGCAATGAAAACTCCTTGACGGCAGCAGCCATCCCCAGCAGGATGCAGCCTGACACTCAAAGAACATGAAGAACAACACAAGGTGTTGACCTGGCCTTCAAATTCTCTAGATCCCAAACTGAACCAGTATCTGTGGGATGATCCACAGAGGTCCCTCACCTCAACCCATAGGTCCCAAAGGCCCCTACTAACAACATTCTGTTGCCAGACACCACAGGACACCCCAAGAAGGCCCATCTATGTAATACCTATATAAGATTTATATAAAATGTGAGTTTTTTTCTGATAATTGTTTCCTCAAGTGTCGACCATAAATGTTCGGTTCATTTTAGGTGACTGTGACAATGAGAGTCTGCACTCCTTAGTCTGCTAGTAGATGCAAACAAGAGAGTGTACTATGTCTCTGAATAATGGAGTGCTGCTTCTCCTTGTTCAGGGTGGAGTCAGCTCAGTGCAGGTGTCCAGCTCCAGAATAGCAAAACAGACCGTCCTCGCCATGTTTGACTGTGGGTTTAATGCACCGTGACATTATTCTTTCTCTTGTTTGTCTTCACATAGACCCTTCTGTCACTGCCACAAATTCTAACTTGGATTAGTCAGAATATTTTTCCATGATCTATTGTGAAAAGCTGCATTGTCTTGGTTGGGTTTTGTTTCCCCTGGTTTAGAAATGCTACTCAGGCCCTTCTTTTAATGATACCTAAGGTGATTGTATAGCAAATTCTGTATCCGTGATCAAGTTGTTATTCTGCCTCTCAGTGAACAAAGCTTGATGTATTAATCTTCTGATGTTGTGCTCCTTTCTGGCCAGCTTGACGTGCTTTGAAATACAACTCATTTGGTTTCCTTGAATTTGAACTGACCTCTCAGAAATCTTCAGTCTAGCCATGATTCAAAGTTGAGAAAGATTGTCTTTGCTTAGAATAACAATTGGACTTTTGGTATCTTCACTTGGTTCTGCTTGTCAGCCACCTAGTCAACAATGTTTTGCTGGACACAAAGGAGTTAGCAAACATTTGCTTAAACTTAACTGTTGGCTTTGAAATGAAATACTTTTTTGTTGATTTCATGCCATAACTTTCCAGGTCATCAAAGTTTCTAAACATTTCCAGGTTGAAATAAGACAGATTTTACATATGCTCTTGAGTTTTGGACTTCAGTTTACTTGAGTATGCTGTGAGTGTGCAAGTGCTTCCCTTGCATAGTTTTCTATTCTTTGCTAATATGACTTGATGCCACTACAATTCAGCGAGAGCTGTTGTACTTTTTACTACGGTAAATTAATTTACAAAAGTGCAGTTAAAGATTAAGATTCTGTTTGGAAAACTTATAACTTATGAGCTTATAATACACAATTACTTAAACTTGAATGCATTTGGTATTAAAATGTCTAATCATGCTGTGTATTCATTTTTTTTAAGAAAGCATGTAACATTCACAGAATAACAGGGTAATATTCAAGTCTGTTTTACTTATATAGTGTCAGCAACAATACAAACTGTCTCAAGACACTTTACAGAACCCAGCCTGAAACTTCCAGAGCAATGGTGCATATATGATCTTTGTACCAATTAAATTGCATGTTTTAAACTTAGATTTACTGCAAGAAATGTCTCCCTTCAGTGCATTAATTCATACAGAACTTATGTTGTTGAAACGTACACATACGTAATTACATTGTTGTGTTTTTCACTCAATTAAACGTAAACTGGATATAAATATAATAAATTAATTAGTATAGCCTAGGGGATGTTTTTTTTAATTTGTCTCCTTGTTTATTATGATTGCATTGCTTCAAGTTTTTGTTTGTTTGTTTGTTTAATAATTTTCACACTTTACATACAGTATTTTACGATCTAGAAAAAAAGTTTGTAATATTTGGTAGCAAAATAAATTCACACCTGCGATGGACTGGCGACCTGTCCAGGGTGTACCCCTGCCTTTCTCCCGATGACAGCTCTGCGATAGGCTCCAGCAGACCCCAGGGACCCTTAAGTGGAATAAGCGGGTATAGAAGATGAATGAATGAATGCATTAATTAATAAATTCACAAAAAAAACAAACAAACAAAAAACACTAAGCTAACTCGTCACTTTGGTTCAGTGTTGTTGTAAGTTCCTACTCACCAGCGGTAGGTGGCGCTGTGCACAGAGCGGTTTCTGACAGAAGAAGAAGGAGGAAAGGCAGAAGCGTAGAAGAAGAATTCGGCCGCTTCGTATCCGTGGACTGTTGTTAAGCAGCACCCCGTTGCCACCGCTCACAAAGCCGACTTTAAGAGGAATAGTTATATTTATATTATTTTAAGAGCTAAGGAGAAGGCTCCTTCATGTATTTGCTGCTGTGACGATGGTAGGAAACGATGTCAATGTTTAGATATTGGTGTTTGCTCTTTAAAATACTGACACGAGTGATTAGGATTGTTTGCTTAGCGGAGTTAACGCTGGAAGTAGCTGCTTTGAGGATTTACAAACTGCTGTAGAGAGACACAGAAAGTTAGTGATGAATGTTGTTTCCAACCCTGCAGATGGCCGGTCGGAGCAGGCTGCTGCCCTGCGTGTGTCTGGGGCTGTTTGCTGTCCTCTGCTGGGTCTGGGTGTCCTTTGCCTCCTTGGCTGATGACCAGTTTCATCTGGAGTCCTTGGATGCGGTGGACCGAGGAGCCTTTCAGCCTCAGAGTGCTCTGTCAGACATGGAGTTTGCTTCTGTTGCTTCGTACAGAGGACCTGGTAACAGTGACCACCGCAGCAACAAGGAGCTGCCCATTCTCCTCTGGTGGAGCGGGGGATTGTTCCCACACTTTCCTGGGGACACTGACCGCATTGACTGTGCCATGTCCTCCTGCCTGGTCACAAGCAATCGCAAGGTACCAAGATGCTTAACCTCCCACAGAACTCCTGGCTTAGACAGAAGGACGATGCATGCACACATTAATAACAATTATAATCCTAATTTGTTGTGCTGCAGTACTAATCTCGACTGTGATCTTGAAAGGTGCAGCTGTACAAACGGACAGCATCCATCATCTTTTACGGGACAGACTTCCGGGCGTACGAGGCGCCGCTCCCTCGTCTCCGCCACCAGACCTGGGCACTGTTCCACGAGGAGTCCCCCATGAACAACTACATCCTCTCGCACGGACCGGGAATCAGGCTGTTCAACTACACCGCCACGTTTCGCCGAGAGTCAGACTATCCCCTGACCCTGCAGTGGCTGCCCTCTCTGGGGTATCTGCTGGAGCCTGTGGCCGTGTCCCTGGAGGAGAAGAACCGCCTGAGGGTGGAGGGCCTGGCTCCCGTTCTCTACATGCAGTCTCACTGCGACGTACCATCGGATAGAGACCGATATGTCCAGGAGCTCATGAAGTACATTGAGGTACAGATGGTTCTAGATTTGGCTGTGTATTAATACTGCCCTTAAAGTGTTGTTTGTGGATTATTGTCGTTGTCTCATAATTTCCTAAAACCTGTCCTGTGTCTCCGTAGGTGGACTCTTACGGGAAATGCTTGAACAACAAGCCTCTACCTGAGCATCTGGAGGACACAGCCACAGCCACTGGCGAGGAACCCAGGTTCATGAATTTCGTCGCCCGCTACAAGTTCCACCTGGCGCTGGAGAATGGCCGGTGTCCAGACTACATGACAGAGAAGCTGTGGCGGCCGCTCCATCAGGGCTGCGTGCCCGTCTACCGGGGCTCCTCTGTGGCGGCCGACTGGATGCCCAACGACCACACGGCCATCCTCATCGATGACTTCCCCTCACCGAAAGCTCTCGCTGACTTTCTCAAACGGCTGGACGAGAACGACGATGAGTATGCTAGATATTTAGAGTTCAAGAACCGCAGGCGAATTACTAACACTCGTTTGCTAGAGGCACTGGAGACCCGCGAGTGGGGGGTTAATGACATGAGCAAACCGAACTACTTAAATGGGTTTGAATGTTACGTGTGCGACCAGGAGAACGCACGGTTAGCGGCAGAAAGAGCATACAGAAAAGCCCCTAAGAAGAACCACCCCCCTCAGCCTAAAATGGCCAGTAACTCCCACATGGGATGCCCACTGCCCAGTCCTGGATACGGAAACGTCCAAGACTTACCTGCAGATGACGGGTGAGTGTGATCACGTCCCGAGGGGCGAGAAATGATTCTGTTTTGATAGTCTAATTAAAATACCCTGTCATGAGCCTAATCTGTTGGTGTATCTCTCCACAGATGGTTGCAAATATGGCCTCAGGATTACTGGCAGAGCCTGGACCAAGCGGAGGGGCTGGAGTCTCTGATAAGAAATAACGAGTCAGACCCTTCGCTGCTGTGGAAGCACATCCAAAACATGGCCGTGAGCAGAGCCGGAGGAAAACACTGACACGAGCCTCGACACAAGCCGAGCGTGAAGATCGTCCAGGATTACAGGGGCGTCCCATATTATGCAACTTCTCTGTTTAAATGATGGAGTGAAGTTGACATTATACTCATATTTTTGCACCTGAGCCAAACCTCCTGTACCCCTGTGAGTAGTTCAGTTGTACTTGAACAGATTCTGTCTGTTCAGCTGACATAATACTTTTGTCTTTATCCCAAGTACGGTAGTAGGAAAATAATGTTTCAGAGTGTTACACGCTAATATTACCGACCCCTTTTTATTACCATGACTGATGTGCCATTATTGCCTTTATTCCACTTTGCATTGTAAGCATTAAGTGCAGTTGTTCCAGAGAGGCACATTCCCATGAGAAGCAGCTTTTCATTGGACTGGGGCAGAGCCAAGGACTCGTCCTCTGTACCGAGGCAGCTCTGCCTAACTGTGTGTGAAGACCATCAAGACGGTAGCCAGTGAGCAGCATTAGCTTCTTCACAGCAACTCGGCAGGTAGCTGATGGCTATTAGCTAAAGCCACATTTATGTACGCAGCTATGCAAGGGAAAGTAGGAGAGAGGCAAATGTAAAGCGTCCCAGTGGGAAATTACAGCTGTATTTGCAAAGTAGTTCTCAGGAGCAGCTTTGAGTATTTCAGGTGGACACTTAAAGAACATGTCCGTGACCGTTTTCTGTTACATAAGATGACCCTTACGTGCAATAATTTTTAATCACGCTTTCTTTTCTAACTGCTTGAGACGAGCACACTACTTTTTGTACGACATGTTTACACCATATCAATCATTTTATTTTGTTAACAAAGCATCAAACGTACATGTGGACATAGTTATATTTGTATCGAGAGCAAGACGAGCAAACATTTTGTAACAGTCATTTTGCTAAATTATAATATTGTACCCCACTTGCCAGTATTAGTCTGTTCATTTATGGACGCAGCGCAACACGTTTTCGACAGACATATCCTTCATAGTAAACCGAGCCGGATACAGCTTTCACCAACACGGAAAGGAAAGTAACATTTTCAAGACATTGACCCGATGTAAGCGTTAAGTATTCACTATCACAGTCTCTTTGATCACCTTAAACTATATTCAAACACAGTCCAAACTTTGTGAAAGACCAGTTCTCACTTTATATGCAAATGAACATGCAGGAGGATAAGAGGCAGCCGGAGAGCTTTCATAATCAGTCGGCTGTGGCGTAGCAGCTCTCGCAGTGGACTATCCCACCATGTAGGAACATGCTGTGGAGGAGATCTCCCATAGGCTTACTACACACACCACACTGAAAAATAGGGAGGAGGAAGAAAAAAAAATGTAATTACGAGAAAGTACGGTGAAGAGAAGTGCTTCTACACTTGGAAGTATAGAGAACACTTGGCTTTAAAAAAACACAATTAACTGCTTAAATCTCTGTTATTTTTAAACATTTAATGACTGCCCTGCAAGGATTTGGATAAGAAGATCAACGCCATTCTCATATTAGTCACATTTGAAGTCACAACCGGTTAGTTTAGCAGAACGTCTGCCTCTTTCCAAAGGCAATGATAAAGTGCCAGCAACCCCAAAGCTCTCAACAATTAACACGTTACCGGGCAACCATGACAAACTCCAGGAAGTCACTGCTGTTGACTGAGACACAGTCACCGCACAAACAGAGGTAGCATGCTTTCTGTTAAGGCTACGATACTGATGAGAAGGGCCTAGAGATGTGGAAGTGATATCTATCTGGTAACAGCTGAATAAGATTAAATTCTATACTAACTATAATATTTAATGTGAAGAAAGGTGTATTTTTTGCAGATCAGATCAAAATAATACAAGAGAAAATTGCATGAGAATGGATGAATAAATTACCTTGAAGCAGGCAGGGTGGCAGTTGATATTTAGGTGCTCAATGGTAATCTTGGCGTCGTTGCCCACCTGCTCGCCGCAGTACGTACAGGTGGATGAGACCGGGGCTCTGGGGAGACACAGCAATTAAGCCAAGTTAGAATGACCGCCTTTTTGAGCAAAGCTCTTGTGCAGTCTGGTTAAATAACCTGTGATCTTTTCAGTCCTGTGCGAGGAAATTTAATAAGTGTAAATAATCCTTTCGTGTCCCCCGCTTAGCCTACTAATGAGCAGGCTTGGTGGAATTTCTGCCCTGCTGCTTAAACATATCTAGTTTTGTCAGAACTGCAAATAACAAGGCAGGGGGGGAAAAAGGGCTCTGGCTTACAGCTGGTTTAAAACCGGTTTAAGGGATTGTGTTGTTGCCAAGAGTAAGTGGAGGGGCCGCTGTCAAATAATCTGACCCGCTGCGGAAACAAACAAGGGTAGCTCAAAAAAGCAGCATTTGATTTGATGCTTAAAATCAAATGGAACTGTAGAATTTAAACTAATTATTGTTAATGAAACTGTAGTTCCTTGAATGGCCGCTTGAGGCTGGCTCCAAAAAAGACACAAAGTATACACTGATCAGGCATAACATTATGACCACTTTCCTTATATTGTTTGTGCCTCCAAAACAGTTGTGACTCATCAGAGAATGGACATGGGCCTTCTGAGGCTGTCCTGTGGTGTCTGGCAGCAGAATGTTGTTATTTGTTGTTAGTGGGGGCCTTTGGGTCCTACGGGTTGAGGGGACGGGCCTCTGTGGATCATCCCACAGATACTTGAATGTAGTGAATTTGGAGGCCAGGCCAACACCCATTTTTGTGTGTGTGTGTGTCTGTGTCAGGCTGCATCCTGCTGGGGATGGCTGCTGCCATCAAGGAGTCACTGGTACATGTCTAAATAACATCCACATGAATGCCAGGTCCAAAGGTTTCCCAGAAGAGCATTGGATTGTTGCAAGATGGTCAATGTTATTTACTTCTTCTGTCAGTGGACATAATGTTGTGACTGATCGGTGTACACCCGCACGTTAAGATGCCTGACTTTACAACAGAGTTAAACATGTTTACAGCCTGGTGCAACGATGGTTTGCCCTATAGCAACTGTATAGGGGTTCATTTTTATATAGTCTAACTCATTCAGTTAAATCAGGCCATGGCCAGACTCTGCCAAGATGACAACGTCCAGAGCCAACTACACTGAGCTTCAAAATCGCTTTTCACAAATCCTATGGGCGATGTAATGTACGGGTTCATTTAGCTTTAGATACAGTCAAAGTCTAAAATATGAAACAACACTAAAGGTGAAGCTGAAGGCATTACAGACTCTGAACGTAGCTACAGTGGCAGTTGCAGTACAAATATTGAAATATATTGAAATGACCATAGAAATTTCAGTGCTGAAAGTGAGAGCGCTGAATCAAGTACCAGCCGCAGCGAAAGTGCAAAAAGTACTTGAAATGGCGCTCAAGGTGGAAGCGTCTGTCGAGAAGAAAGTCCTCAAAAATACTCGGGTGTATTAAATGACAGATATTACCTGACGTGTTTGAACCGAGACCTGAAAGCAGCTACGCTGATTTATGTAGGATGAGTGGAAGTCAGAGTTGGAAAGGGTTTGAAGTGTCATCAAAAGGAGAAAGAGAATAATGCTGCTGATGTAATTTATAAAAGCAGCCGAATTACGCTTTATAGAACAAACCGTGAAGGCGGTTAAAGCGTTGAGACAGGTACGGGGCCGGGGTTGATACCTGTTTAGAGATCGTGTCATTACCTGGAGTTGGTGGTGGGGCTGCTGTAGGAGTAAGTGGCGGAGCTTGAAGACAAATAATCCAACCCGCTGTGAAAACAAGAGCAATACGTACATCACCATGAGAGCAGCGTCGGAGGGTTTATCCAGCCGCCTTTTATATCAGTGTTGTTATTTGACTGTGTGAATAATTTATCAGGCCTACCTGTCGATTGCGTCTCTGGGGTTGTGCAAGGACAGCTCCGTTGCGTTGACATACTCCTTCACATACACAAACCCCCTGAAGCAGAGGCAGGCGAAGCAAAGAGTGCAAGGTTAACATGGACCTGTCTGTTCAATTTAAAATGCCTAGCTTGTAATGTTCCTCACTTTTTGGTTTCCGGTTCTGGTGTTTGGACGCGCTGCTCCTCTTCTCTCACCGTCCTAGAATAGGGTTCATATCAGGAGATGGAGCGCAGCAGCGTTAGTCTTTGCGCTCACCAGATAGACTCTGCATCCGTCAAATGTAACTCAGGAGATAATCACTTTCTGCCATTGCTTGTTAATGAAATGCTGTTTAACGGGCTGTGATTTGACAAAAGGACATCTCTAATACACATCGTTAATCTGACATCTGGAGACTGATAATTAGAGGGGGAAGGAAATGAGAGCAAATTGAAAGACAATGGGCGAGCAGATTTTGTCATTTAAACCTCAGGAGCGGAGTTAACACAGGAATCCGTCTAACCGAGCGTCATAAAGGAGTTGAGGGTAACTTTAGATCCAGAGCCGAGCATTAAGCCGATACAGCTGCTTTCCCACAGGGTTTGGCCTAAATCTCTCACTCCCGAACTAAGGCGCCTGTATTTTGAGACGGTGGGTGAAAGTTTAAAGCAAACCCGCACGACCTGCATGTTTGATTTTAAACACATTTCTTGAAATTAACAATTTGCCCCACTCATTAAATAACGGCTCAATTTAAGGCCTACGCCGCGTGCAGCATCCCCTGCCTAAACGGGCGTCACAGAAGACAAAAAGCTCCAGGAAAGAGGCGCATCCTCGCAAAAATAAGAAAGTCAACAGACCAAAAAGCAGAAAATAACACTCCGGAGAAAGTATTGTTGCATTTACGCTGTCTGACGTTAACAAGATCATAAACTTACCGATCCATGGCAGGCTCTGGCTCGCTGTACGTCTCCCTGGAAAGTAAAGAAAACTGTATTAGACTTTTACCCCCGGCCGCAGCAGTCAATAAGCTGAATGCAGTCCAGCCAAGAAGAATCCGCAGTTTTTACAAGTGCATGAAGCTGATCTTTCTGACTCAGCGCTCCGCCGAGGTCGGGGTTTATTGACCAGGTGTGGTCTGTTTTTCATCTGGAGCACTCCTCCCAAGCGCTGTCCCTTTAAACACCACCTACTCTTACAGAAAGCCTTTCTAATCTCCCCACTTTTTGAGCACAAGGTGGTAGGGTATCAAACATTTTATATTTTCCCAACCTGATAGTAGTGGTGGTTGTGACTGTCTGTACATCCTCCGGGCTACAACACAGAGGACAAAACTGCATTATAATAAGCCCAGCAGTGCAGGTAAAGACGTGACAGTATTAAGCAAAAAAAAAAAAAACAAGTTGGGAAATTATTCTCAGACTGAGCCGCGAGGAAGTTTCAAGTTGTATTTAGTTGGCTTTCAATTAAATGGTTGACAGGAGCTGAATTTTAAGGTGCTACAATCACAGAGTAAAATAGGTGCTTTAATGTACACTTAATGAGCTCCGGAGAACCCACCTTTCTTCCTCTTCTTCCTCCTCTTCCTCCTCTCCTGTAGTACTGGGGATGGTATAGACGGTGGGCGAGGTCCATCTGTTCCACGGAGAGTCATTCTCAGTGGACCTTGAGCACAAACAAAGACATGACACAGTAGCATAAGAGGATTATAAATTATAAAAAAAAAAAAGAAAGGAGGGGAGGGGGATCTCTTTTCCACAGTCGTGATGGAAAGTTGGAACAAATAAATATCTGACCTATTTTCATGAGCACCAGTGCACAATGTCTTCTGACTCAGTGAGCAGATACCGCAAGAGCCTCGTTACTTCGCCACACACGAAGGGGAAGGAGGTTAAGGGAATAAAAGGAGCCGACGCACGCCCGCGGCTTTTTAATAAAGAGATGACTTACTTTCTCTCAAACTTGATCAGCGTGTGTGGCTCTTCATCTTGGCCCTTCGCCTCCTCTGCGTCTTGGCTGAGAAGGGGGACATATACATTGAAAGGCTTTTAGCGCGTAATGGACATGCACGGGGCGGGATGAATGAAACATAGCGGGGGCGTACTTCGAGTAAATCAAAGTGTGCAATCACCTCTCTTGTGCGTTAGCCTCCTGAGGTGTGCCGGCTTCCCACGTGCGTGCCCATGACCTTTGAGTGCTTGAGTGCCAGAAAGAGCAGACATGAAGGAGGAGAGCATGAAGACGTTGCTCACAGTAACGAATCGATTTCTGCAGATCCGCAACTTTTCTCTTCTGTTTCATATCCCACACGCAGATTTATTTGACATTTAAGCGCTGGACTCAGTTTAATACCTTGTGGTGTCTGTGTTTAGAGGGTTCACATCGTCCGCAAAGGACACCAATGCGTTACTGCAAAACAGAAGAAGAGAAGAAAAACATTAGACAGCATGACTCGCATTTTATTGTGTGACATTCATTTAATGCGGGGCTGAACCTAATTATCATTTTTGAGTTATGATAATTGATAAATATGCAGATCATTGTTCTCCATTAATTGGTTTATGTGTAAAATGTCAGTAAATTGTGGAAAATGTCCACTTCAGATGCCTTGCTTCGTCCAACTACATGCACAACATCTGAAGATAATTAGCATAAGAGAGGAGCAGCACCTTTAAATGCTACAACTAAATAATGTTTGACCATTTCCTTTGCTTTTCTCGTCAGTTTTCCATTTATCGACTAATAGATAAATGAATCCACTGCCAAAAAATTAATGAATAGTTTACCACTAACTTACTCTTCTGGAGTTAAAACGCTCTTCTCTGTGGACGTGTGTGACGGACTGAAGAAATAAGAAAATTGCACGTCAGTAAAATGTCCAGGAGCCACACAGATTGTAGATTATTAGTGCTTCTTGTGTGATAACAGCTGATTTTCAATAACAATTACCGCATTGACTTTCAAAGTGAATCAGCTGCAGTAATGAGGACATTATGTGGCAACACGACAGCGCCAAAGCTACAAACAGACGTTACATTACAGCAAACGGTGGATTTGCATTATCATTCCAGTACCTGTTGATGGAAGTGTCGGAGAAGGGCTGCAGCAGGTCAGAGGAGCTGCAATAGAGAAAAGAGGCTCATAATCAGCAGCTGCTGCATTATGCATGCTGAGGCGCTATCTGGCTGGCTGGAAAACAGTCATAGCTCCAAACCAATATGATTACCTGTTAGGGGATGTGGTCTCTATCGGATATGGATCAAACGGATCAGCCGAGCTGAAAAACAATTTCACACTGATTTCACTCTCAATTGTCAGCGTGGCCCATCTTGTGTCGGAGGAATTCTGATCACATTGACTCATAATGGAAAGATTTAATGCAGTTTGAATGGTAAACAGAAACACGGAGAGACCCGGGGCCAAACTCAATCAAAATCAGAATCTGGATGTCTTTGACAAATAGAAGGATTTTTTTTTTTTTTTTTTACTGCTGAATGGCAAAATCAATGTAATTCAGTTTCTTTTCAACAAAAAATGAACCTTGAGCAGCAGTTACACTAAACCCATAATTAATATGAAGTCAGATATTTTTCTGTCAGTTTCATTGAATGCATTCGACTACTGTTCTTCACAACCTGGACCTTATTTCTAGCATAAAATACAGTTATTTACTCACCCATATAACTTTTCATATTCCTTCAGGAGATATTTAGGTCGGTGTATATCTATATTGTGGAAGCATCTTAATGCAGCCTTCTAAATAACGCATTATCTGGCGCAAAACTCGTTCATTTCACCATAATTTTGTTATCGTATGCTAGTGTTATTCCCCGTTGAGTCTGGAGATATCTATTATCATCATCCGGGGTCTGTAGATTGACCTACAGACCATGGACGATGTCTTCTGACCTGGATGACGTCGTCTCTGAGCGACACGCACAGCCGCGACAGTCGGCTTGTTTAGCTGTAATGTGCTACTGCTGTGGTTCGTCCACAACTTCAGAGAGAGAAATGACATCATCCAGGTCAGGAGACATCATTCTGGGTCTGTAGGTCAATCTAATGAACGAACGAACAAGTTTCGCGGCAGATAATGCGTTATTTAGGGGCTACGTTTAGGTGCCGCAGTCACTCCCACTACAAGGATATACACAGATCTAAATACCTCCCGAAGGAATACGAATTACACAAGTAATATGGGTGAGTAAACGACCGTATTTTATGCCAGAAATAAGGTCCAGGCTGTAAAAAACAGTAACAGTCTTTAAAGTCCCTATCAAGTCCAATTTGATGCTTAAATATTTTTATACGACACATTTTGCACTATGCACTTTCAAGCCAATATCAGGCTCAGCATTTTAGAAAATTGTCTTTTTTAGGTATCTGTAATGATACTGTAGAGATGGAATACTATTTAAAAATGCTGATGACTCATCCTGAACTTGTGGGCGTATACTAAATCTGCATTCACCAGCAGCAGCAGCACTGCCAGCCTCAGCTCTTCATGTTCACATGTACTTTATGGTGACTGAGAATCTAAGATATTTTTTCAGTCACTGTCATTTGTATAAGCTATAATTTAAACACATTTACATCCACTTATGAATATAATTATACAGTTAAACTACCTTGATTCAGAGACTACGGTCGTCACGTGTGAGCTCCAGGGATCTGCGTTGTCCTCTTTGCTGCACGGCGGCGAGATAGAATAGCAAGGAGGGCAGTGCGGATGAGTGGCATGATGGGAAGAGAAAAGAGGGCAAGCAAAGGTTAGTGTGGTTGTTCTCATACACTATTTACAATGCAGGTCCATCAGGAAAGCCCGAAATCCACTGAACTATTTAACAAGCGCGAACATCGTCTGGATAGGGTACAGACGTTTCCTTTCTTGTGAGCGTGAGTGCCGTCACACTTTTTTGTCAGTAATGATCACAGGTTCGGTCGTCACGGTGACCGTCTCTGTGGGACTGGCGCGAAAGCAGACTTAATCGTCGTCGAGGTGCATCGGCATAGGATGCATTTCTCAAGAAGGAACAGGCCAGCGCGGCTAGATAATTGTTTGAGAGTGAGTCTGTCATCTCCCTCTACCTTTGTGTTTCTTTGGCTGTCTCATCTGTCTGCTCCTCCTCTTCTGGCGGTGTGCTGAGGCTGGCGGAGACAAAACAAAGGCGCAATACTAATCAGTACAGAACATGCTCTTCTTTTCGCAGTCGCGCTGCAGATAAAACATGGCTTTGCATTTCAAAGTGCTATTCAGGAATCTGACACCTGTATCCGTCTTACATGGAACATGGGTTAAAATAAAGACTATTGACTAATAGTCAGACTATTGTAAATCTTACAACTAAGGGGTATGTGTACCCTTAATCTCTATCAATACACTTTTTTAACAGTATCCAAAAAGGCCATTGTGTGTCTGTCTCTTTCTCACCTGTGTGCTTCCGTGTTGATTAAAATGATATCATTGGCCAGGAAATCCAGTGGTCCACTGGTCTTTACTGGGGATGGCTCACTAAAGACATCAAACATAAAAGTCAAACACAGAGCTGAGTTTGTGTGCAGAGGCTCTCTGGAAACTGTGCACCCAACTCCTTCAAGGTAAGTTAAGGTGATATGTTGCTAGTTGACAAGGGAACTATTGATTTTCCACTGAAGAATGAATAATTCGTCACACTGCTCTGTATTTTTTGGGCTCCCCCCCTACCTCTCCAGTTCGCTAAGCAGATCCTGACTCCAGCGTCCCGGGCTGGGGGGAACAGGCTCTGCTGACTCCTCTGGACTGTGGAGGCAGAGCAAGTAGAGGAGGAAGGAAGTGGAGAAGTTGATGAGTAAGAGATGGAGACTATGAGCAGACCAACAGTGCCACCCTGTGGTCAACATGTGTGGAGCCTTTTAACTTCATACTCGAATACGAATGTGCTTATAACAAACCCATCAGTGAAGCCCAGGAGATCATCTGTTATTGGTACACAGTTGCTGATTGCTGGCGCTGGCTCCTCTTCAACACTACAGGGAGAAAAATATATGTTACTGCAACAGGTTTGGCAGGAGAGCTCATTTAATCAAGTCTTATTTGGGACGGCGTCTTCTATAAGGCTTTTAAATCGCATGAAGCATGAATGCACTGAGCTGTGCTTTATTATTATTTTTTAATCACTCTGAAGTGAACACAATGGCAGTTAGCCCTTATCTGGTTCTTGCCAAGCCTGGTATGACACGAATGAGGAAATTGTTAGGTTTGTACCTGTTCCCTGTGGTGTGACTGTCCGCTGAGCCTCCTTCTTCCTTTGCCAGCGCTGGCTCATCGTCCTTAGAGCTGAAGGGAAAGTAAACTCTCATTATCAGATGGCACACTGTTTGGGGCCACGTTACTGCCAAGGTAATTCATTTCTCTGTTTTATATATATAAGTAGGTTTCTGCCACTTTCATCTTTCTTTTTGTTTTGGTTTTGTGGAAATACCTGGATGAACTTGTGTCGAAAGCAATAAGAGTGTCGGACAAGGCAGCGAGCGTGTCAACACCGGAGCTGTGAGAATAGATGAAAAACAAACACATGGCATTCAAAGGTTGCTTTCATTCGCACATGTGAAAAGAATGAGCAAACATACCATAGACATACTCAAAGAAAACCACCTGAAAGCGCTCTCAGAGCTTTGCTTCAAAAGAAGGCTGACGTTTGAGGCTCGTTATCATGGTGTTAGATATAACTGCATGTGATGATGTTACAGTGTATGGTGTCTGTTATCTTGATATGAAAATTATACTTAATACTTTCTCTGTGAGGGTTTTGTTTTTCTAGATCATGTCACCGGACCATATGAATTTATGGATTAATGTAAAAGGAGCATTTTCGAAACTGTTGTTGTCATTTTGTAATGCTGAGGTGATATTGAGTTCATATGTTTTGTGTATAGGAATTTAAATAAACAGAATATTTAGCTTAGTGTAGCTTAGATAGACATATTTAGGGATCATTGATATTTTGCTTGAAATTTTTGCTATTGCTGATACTATGCTAAAACATGTGGCAGCATGTTGGTTTGTGGAAATCTTACCTTGGTTTAGCTTCCGGCTCTGGCTCTACTTCAGGTTCAAGTTTAGTTTCTACTTTGGTTGCCGTCACGACAGACACTGGGGCAGGTGATTTTGTAACTGTTGCAGTCGGGGCAGGAGACACCGGTGCAGGTGATTTCATGACAGTTGCAGTCGGGGCAGGAGACACCGGGGCAGGAGACACCGGTGCAGGTGATTTCGTGACAGTTGCAGTCGGGGCAGGAGACACCGGTGCAGGGGATTTCATGACAGTTGCAGTCGGGGCAGGAGACACTGGGGCAGGAGACACCGGGGCAGGAGACACCGGGGCAGGAGACACCGGTGCAGGTGATTTCGTGACAGTTCCAGTCGGGACAGGAGACACCGGTGCAGGAGATTTCGTGACAGTTGCAGTCGGGGCAGGAGACACTGGGGCAGGAGACACCGGGGCAGGAGACACCGGTGCAGGGGATTTCGTGACAGTTGCAGTCGGGACAGGAGACACTGGGGCAGGAGACAACGTGGCAGGAGATTTCGTGACAGTTGCAGTCGGGACAGGAGACACTGGGGCAGGAGACACCGGGGCAGGAGACACCGGGGCAGGTGATTTCGTGACAGTTGCAGTCGGGACAGGAGACACTGGGGCAGGAGACACCGGGGCAGGAGATTTCGTGACAGTTGCAGTCGGGACAGGAGACACTGTGGATGCTGGAATAGGTGATGTTTTTGTTTGTGACGGTGGAGAAAGTTCAACCAGAGGCGCATCAGTCTGCCCAGAAATGTCAGACTCCTCCTGTTCTGATTTTGTTGGGGCGGCTTTAACACAATCAGCAATTAGTTCAGGGAGGGGCGTGTCCACCTTGGTGCACCCAGGTTTCATGTCTTCAAATGGGTCTTTTTCTGTAACAGACACGGGAGCGGGGTCTTCTTTCACAGGCTCCGGGGCGGCCTCCTCAACCTTCGGAGCCGCTGCCTCTTTAACAGCCGCGTCAGCAGATGTCTTAACGTCGGCGTCGACTCTGTAAACCAGACGGATAATGAGTGAGTGGAAGTGAGACACAGATTTCGGTCGTTGCACTGGAATCAGAGACGTGGCGGGGGGGCTTTACATTTTCCGCGGAATGGGCTCTGGCACGGAGGCAACAGATGTGGCAAGAACAGCAGGGGAGGGAGGCACAGCGCTGGCAGGTGCTGGAGTCACATCACTCTCATCATCATCAGTAATCTCCACCCTGCACATTTATGGCCGAGCACACGTATGAATGCAGAAGGTTGGCGAGGGGACACAGCTTTACTTTTGACTGAACGGTCAGAGACCTTACAAGAAGAATTTACCTTTTAGCTACGAATGACAGAGTACTGGTGTCCAGTGATGTGTCAGGTTCTTTTTCTTTGGCCCTAAAGGTGTAGAACACATTCTAAATACCTCCAAAAAATGCTAAATATTAAAGGGGAACTACCGTTTTTTTTTACAACTTGGACTTATTTCTGGCATAAAATACGATGGTTTACTCACCCATATAACTTTGGTGTCATTTGGAGTCGTTCGAAAAATATTATAGATTATAGATCTACGTATATCCATATAGTGGGAGTGATTGGGGCACCGAAACGCAGCCTCTACATTACGCATTATCTGCTGCGAAACTTGTTCATTTCAGCAATATTTTGTTATGATACATTGCTATTCACCAGGTCAGCCCTACTAACCTCTGACCTGGATGATGTCATGTAATGATGCGTCATTTAGAGGCTATGTTTCGGTGCCCCAGTCACTCCCACTATATGGATTACGCAGATCTAAATATCTTCCGAATGACTCGTAATGACGCCAAAGTTATATAGGTGAGGAAACAATCGGATTTTATGCCAGAAATGACGTCCAGGTTGTAAAAAACAGCAATTCCCCTTCAACACTAACTTTTGAATGAAAGGTAGAATTACTAACCACGAAGGGTATTCTACTAAAAAGAACATGCAGCTTTCAATCTTTGTTATTTAAGGATTAGAGAGACAGGTTGGATCTTACGATAAGCATTCAGAGTGTGACACGAGACACACATACTCATATTTCTTAGCGGCAGAAAACACGTAAGACCGTTGCTTGACTGCAGATCTCTTCAGAACACTGATGGCTGCCTCCGTCCTGCAAAATGAATCATTACGATGTTAATGCGATCTCTTCCCTCGAGCGCGTGACTTCAGACCGTGCTGAGAGTCTTACCGTTTCTCCTGCTCCTCGGGGCTCAGCTGGCCCTCCTGCCTCTCTGCAGTGGGTCTCACGGTATGAGGGGCTCTGGGGCACACAAGCACAAACACACACCTCAAGAAAAGACACTCGCACGCCGCCACCGCCGGCAGATCGAATCTGATTTGTGCCCACTCACATTCTCTTGTAGGTCTCTGAAGGCTTTTTGGTGAACTGCGTTGTTTTGCTGCAATAAAATCAGGCAACATTGAGGTCACAGTTATCAGAGGACATCTCTGCTAGGTCTGCTTGTTCGAGTAAAAGACGCTCTCACCTGAAGCCATTGGATGTTGTGGGTGACGCAGGCTTGTCGAGTGGCGTGAAAACGCCTCTGGAAGACAAACAAAACAAATGTTCAACGAGCTTTGTCTTTGTGTAACATGGTTCATTGACGGTGTGCTCCATCCATATCCGTATGTTTGATTTCTCAATTCTGGTCTGTAATTATGTGGATTATTTCCTAAGAGCTTCTCTTACCTAATCAGGTATCCTGACGTTGGTGCCCTAAGTTCAAAACAGAGACTTGTCATCAGCACAAATGTGTTACAAAGCGCTTGCTAGATAAACTTATGACACTATAACCTACATAAAATGTTACCTTTCAGTGTCCGTCTTGGGCGGAGTGGTTTCTGTTGGTGAAGACACTGGACTGGTCTCGATGGGGGCTCCATTCAAACGACTGGCTCTTACTTCTGCCACCCTGCACGGAAGCACAGCAATGTCTTTGGGGTTTATTTTCTATCCAAGTGGCTGGAGATTATGAAGAGAACCCTACTTAAACAATAAGTTTACCATGGTTTCTCGTCCTGGGTTCCGGCCTCAGGTTCCTGTCTGCGCTGCAACCAGCTGGCATCTCCCTTCAGCTTGGTCCGGACTTTGGTGGTGCGAAACACAGCTGCTCTGTCTGCCTCTGAGAAACACAAACACGAGGCTACATCTGAGATATGAAACACACACTAAGCTGCAGCTTAATGACATCTTAATCATTGTTGGCGCGTGGCATGCAAGATAAACAATTCTCCTTTGACCTGGCACACATTATCGGCCACTCGTGCTGAATTGACACTCTTTATCTTCATTTGGCTAAAAACTCATCACCTCACATTCAGATCTGAACCGTCGGCCCGCTCACCTTTTGACATGCTTGATCTCTCTTCTTTGTTTTCCTAATGGGCCACCTAAAGAAAACATAGTGGAGAAAGACATCTTGTCAAAATACGCTGTTCAACTTTTAACAGCGAACTCACTTTGCCGCAGTCTCTGAATGGTTCTTCCCACGCTGTGTCCCCTCCCATTAAGTCAAGCATTCCTCACTCTCATCCCTTAAATATGCAGATCATCCTGTCCTACCACTTTCCAAAAAATACTGCTATTGCCTTGATATGACTGAACACACACAACCCATATCAGACCCCTGTGTGTGTATCGGATACAATACATAATTGCGCAAACTGATTTACGCGATTAAACAAATATTGCTTCATTTCCAAATTAGTTGACCCCTCGGTTATTTAAATGAGCTCCTCGGCGGCAACCCCGCTTCCTCTGGGAACATAAGAAAAGGAAAACACTAATGAAACACTGACGAGTGTTCCCTTATCTGAAAGCAGACATGGACTGTGGCTTATGCAAAATTGTGGAGCACTGCCGAATTCACAATGCAAATATAGGCTCTCTAAAACTCTCGGGGCTGTGAATTTACTCCTTCTAGAGCACAATTACTCTGGAGGATATTGTCCTGAGCGCTGGTGGCAGAACAAACACGCCGAGGGCTCAGAAACATATTTATCCTGGGTTTAGTACATCAGTCCACACAGAATAAATGATTAATGGGGAGCGATAGCATTTAAAGCAAGCACTGTGTGCCACAGTCAGCTGTACTGACAAGAAATCATGACGGGGAAACACCCAGAAAAAAATGAGAGGGCAAACACTGGTGATCACAAGCGAGCGCTCTCATCAAACGCTGTATATATAACATGACAGATCACTCTATAAGCTGCTAAATGATTGTAAAAAGCTTAAGGCAGAGTGCTTACCTGCTATTACTTAGTATCCAGCAGAGCAATGTCCACGCAGTCAGTCTGTGACAGTGTGTCCTAATGGCTGTTGTGAACAGAGGGAAAGTCTTTTTCTGTCTGACAGGTGTTTCAGCCCTAGTGCTAGTGAACAGGTACGGGCGTGAGCTCTGACAAGCCCAGCAAGTCAAGGAAGGTAGATAATGGGGTGGAGCAGTGTGTGCACGTATGTGTGTGTGTGTGTGTGTGTGACACAGAGAGAGAGAGAGAGAGAGAGAGAGGTAGTCTGTGTGAGGTTGCTAAGAACTCATTTTTGTTTACTACATCTGTGCTTTGTTCACGGGGAATCGGCAAGCACGTACCTGTCGCACAGGTGACTGACTGTCAGCCCTGTAGAGCGTGCAAGGCCAAGGGAAGACGGCGGCGACAACGGATGACGACGAGGCGCACAGCGTGGCACACACGAATGAAGCGACTCGCAGCAATATCCCCCGTGGGAACGCTCATCTCATGCTCACCGGGTAGGAAAAACCCAGGAAGCACGGTCATCATTAAGAAGTACATCAAGAACACCACACGGATCTGGTCCGCGGTGGAATAAAAATAACATAAAAGCCTGCTTTCACATTTGGAACATTCTGTTTTTTTCTGCTTCCACAAGTTTCTTCCTACAAACAAAATTTCACCTTCATTTGTTTTATACATATCAGCCAGGTTAAGGTCTTTTACTGCATAATGCATTCTCTAAATATAATACAGTGTAAACGAAATGTTTGCTCAGTGCGGGTGACTGCTTCCATGTTTGTTTGAGTGCAAGAAGGCAACAAAAACGTCTGTGTCTCTGCAATTTCAAAGCAATTTCCTCAACAAACGGTACCACAACACTTTCCCGAGCAATTGGCCCCACTATCTGCTCTTTGTAAACACAACATGGAAATAAACCAACCACCGCGCCTGTAAAACAATCTCACACACGCTGAGCACATGTTTACAGAGCCCTTTCAAATCACAAAAAAAGGGCGTGACTGGATGTCGCAACCTGTCAAAGAAAGGAGGCGGGAGAGGACATCGACGAATCCGAGAGACAAAGTTTCACTCTGGTGCGCACATTGGCAAGTGTAAACGCACAAGTCTATTATCTGCCCGGATCCCTCTCCCTCTTTCCCTTGAACAACAAACCAGTCGGACAGCCTAACCCTGTGGCTCCGTCTCCAGCGGTGAATCACTGAGGGTGCTGCTGGCTCCGAATTAAAATGAGAATGCAAAGTATCTGAACTTAACCCCCACCTTGTTGTCACCACGCCAAGACGCGGCATGACAACAATGCTCACTAAGGAAGGACAAACGTATGTAGCAGGTAACTGATCCATTTAACGTGAACACAGTGAAGACGGGGCACTCTACATCTGGAATCTAATCTAAGTTTCACCACTTTTCACACCTTCACTGCCATCAACATGACAACAGGACGCGGAAACTGAGATTGAGAACAGAGGTCGTTGTATATTTTCATTGCCCATCCCATTGACATTCCTTGCATTGCTGGAACAGTTTCGTATTAAACACCTGCCACCCCAGTTAGATTCGGATCTAATCAGATCTAAGAGCAGAGTGGCAGAGATACTGTTGAATCAGATTGTGTGAAAAATGTATTGTAAATATTAATCTATGGCCAAAAGTTTGATGGCACCAGATACTATAACAAGCATCTGATTTCAGAATCAGACGACTATTCTCAACCCCACTTCTCTGTAGGGTTTACTGGTGGCTGCAATTATTCTTCCTGTTCATACCACAGACAAAAGACGGACGTAGCTACAAGGACACCAGCTGCCGGTCTGGTTTGGCATTTGGCCGTCACCACCTTGGGTTTTTTTTAGAGCCGTAATTGATTTGTATTCGGTCGAGAGGCAGAAGCAAAAAGCAGGAACGAGCTTGTCAATCACTCCTGACCACACACGTCAGTCAAGTCGAGCAAGCCCCCAACAATTGCCTCTGTTTGGGGCCTGATACCTACTTACATAAGACGTTATTTGCAAAGGGACGGCAAGTAAACTGACAACTGAAGGCTACTGAGAGCGTACAACTTAAAAAGTTAAAGATTTTGGAGCCTGAGATTTTTGAAGCACCATGACCTTGTAGCCATATTTTATTTACAGTTCACATTGGACATGAAGAGCTCAGTTCATTTTTTTTTTACATTTAAGTTCAGCCTAAGCCAACGTGAAACTTCAGTAGTCTGGTTTAGACGTATCAAGTGACCATCTTCCACATTTACAGTGAGTTTCCTTTCTGTTTTCATCAGCTTCCCTGTGGTGGACAAAATGTAAAGTATTAAACTAAGAGGCACATTATGTTTGCTTGACACTCATTTGAAATGTCCTGTCACAGGCTGCCAAGGCCGCAGGATGTCCGTTTTTTAAAACTGTGAGCTCTGATATTCCGCTGCATTCGCCGGCCTTTTCTCTTCTGGGGAGGATTTTACGAATAACTTTGGAACCTGACAGCGGGGATTTGGCCCCTTTCATCCGCAAGAGCATTAGCGAGGTCAGCCATTGATGATTTGGTGTGTGTGTGTGCGTGGCCTGGCTCACAATCAGCATTTTAATCTGTCCCAAAAGTATTTGATGGGGTTGAGATCAGGCTCTGCGAAGACCATTTAAGTGCTTTTACTCCAAATTGCGAAAAACCACTTCTTGATGAACCCTCGGCTTTACGGATGAGGGCACGGTCATGTTGAATCGGTAATGGGCCTTCCTCAGACAAATTTGGACGCACAGTATTGTCTTAAGTAACTCAGGGGGGCTTAAGCTAAACCCCCGCCCGGATCAAAAACGCACATCGCAGTTTACAGACGTGGTGTACTTTAAGCAGTCGCTCTCACACCTTTTATCAGCAGCGCTATCGCTTACAGCAGGGGTGCCAAACATGCAGATGAATTTGCAAAGGAGGAGAATAAGGAAGAATAAGAAGGAAGGAGGAAGAGAGAAAAGAGGGAAGGAGAAAGAGATGGGCATGAGAAGGGGGAGGAGGATTAGGAGGAGGGGGAGAGTGAGGAACAGAAGGAGACGATGATGAAGGAGGAGGAGGAGGAGAAGCAGATGGCGAAGGAAGAGAGAGGAAAAAGATGAAAAGGAGGAGGAGGTCTGAAAATCAGAAAGAAGAAGGAAGAGGACGAGGAAAAAGAACGCGCACTAAAACGAATGAAGAATTTGGAGTAGTCGTTATTTTTATTGGTTATGATGCGGTTCTGTTGTTGGCTCAGCCCCCTTGAGATCAAAATGGGCTGAATGTGGCCCCTCAAATGAGCTAAGTTTGACACCTCTGATTTAGTGGGATTCATTAAGGCGCTTTGGAAATCAGCAGCAGCATCTCAGTGCGTACACAACATATGTGAAACACAAAAATCAAAACGGAAATAATAATCAGTTGTATTCAATTCATTGTCCCTTTTTTTGGTAACATATTGTGTCTGTTACTGTTTACTAATGTCAGGGTGCACCGGGACCCTTTGCTGCCATCTGCTGGTGGAAACACTACATGTCATAATAAGAAGGCACAAGTACTACACATGGCGAGGCCTGGATAAACAGTCACTTCCCTCGTTTTATATTGCCTACAGCAGTCTCTGTCTCCGGTCAAACATCAAGCACCGTGTCTGAGATGAGGGTAGCTCTGCACCGTGCGCGCAATGGCCTCCTTCAGACTGACAACGGGTTTGTAGCCCAGGTCCTCTTTGGCTCGTTGACAGCTGTAGTAGTGGTGGGTCCCGGCCAGAGCCACTCTCATGGGCGAGAAAGTGGGTTTGAAAGACACGAAAGGACGCAGGATGAGGCTCAGCAGCCAGAGGAGCAGCGCCAGCCCGTACACCAGAGAGTAGGGGAGGTGGTAGCGCGGGGCGGCGTATCCCAGACCCACCAACACTTCGGACATGAAGTCCCAGAAACGGATGGGCTCGTCATTGGTGATGTGATAAGGCTGGCAGAGGAGCGGAGGGAAGAGTAAAGATTAATTAACCTAAAATATACATCCAGTAAAAAAAAGTCAAGTCTGACCCTGAAGAATGAAAAGTTATATTAACAAGGATTTTATCACAAGGTCGGCTCTGCTTTGGATTTTATTCTTCCTCACTTTTCCACATATGGGAGAGTCTGGTCTGAGGCGCTCAGCAGCCAGGATGTGTCCATGAACTACGTTCTCCACAAAGGTGAAATCTACCAGATTGGTCCCATCACTGTAGACAACAACAACAGAATAATAATTTAAAAAGGAAACCATCAAGAAGATAATATAACAAGAATTAAACTGCCCATTACTCAGTGCAGCAGTCCACAGGCATGTAGATACATTTATAATGTACTGCAGATGTTTGCCTGCCACTACAGACTTATAACTCCTGAAGACCAGTTTGTTGACACTTTTATTCTGTTTTGCCTTTTTATCTGGCTGTCTGCGTTTCGTATGGGTCGCTCTTTCTTTTTATCCGCTTTTGTGTCTTTCGTTGTGACCTCTGCTGCTGCTCACTTAATTATACTTCAAGATGGAACAGAGTGGGATTTTTCATTAGACTACCTTGATACCTAAATGCCACTGTCTTTCAATGTCTGCACCTCTAGGCTGTAACAAGGGCAAATAATGTTAGGACTAGGACTGTTTTCCAGACTTCAGTTACATATAAGACATATAGGACACTTAGGACACTTCATCCTACTGAAGTTCATGGGAAAAACATGTCAAATGTTCCTTTAACTGCACAGCTTATATGCAATTTCTGCATGACGACCTCAATGAGCTATAAATCAGTTAGTCAGTCAGTTTGCAATAGTTTATCTTGCAGTGCACCAGTTGTTTTATCAGTTGAAAGCCGCCACGACTCACCCGATGATGAACTTCATCTTGCCCCTACGAGCTGTGTCCACCATGATGGGAACCAGCTGCGGGTCCCGAGGGCCAAAGATACCGTGTGGCCGAATAGCAACAGTGAGGAAACCCTTCTTCTCGTCACATGCTTGGAGGACCAGCTAAAAACAGAGAGACAGATCCCGATAAAAATCTGCATACCGCAAAGCAGCAGATGCTCCATTTGTCCTCTTCTCTTTCAACATGTGACTGACTGTCAAGGACAACACGGGAAGAGGATGGCATACATGTATAGAAAATAAATGTGGAGTCTGAAACTGAATTTAGAGTCTCGGTTTCATATCTGGATAAAACATGCTCTCTCTCTCCTTTACCTTCTCCTGCTCAATTTTGGTCTGGGTGTAGTAGTCGATGGGCTTCTTGGCGTATGGCAGATCCTCCTTCCCGTTCTTAATGTCGGTCCCCTCGAACACCACACTGGCGCTGCTCGTCAGGACCAGTTTCTGGAAAAACATTATAGTTAAAGCACCCTGAAATTACCTTTGTAAGGAGGCATAAAAGTGCACTCTCTCACCTGCACGCCAGCCTCGATGCAGGCCTGAATAACAGTCTGCGTGCCCTTAATGTTGACCCTCTCAAACAGTTCACGGTCATCACTACCAGGGGCTGGGGAGGCACAATGGAAAACCAGGGACACATCCTTCAGAGCTGAAAGCAGAGCCTGCAGAAGAACAAGACACCGCTTTACTCACATGCACCAGAAGAGAGATATTAATCCAGGCAAATGTGTAAGATGTTTGACACTGCACGGTCTGTTACTTTACTGTTGCATAATTGCACCAGGTGAAAGTCTCACTTGTTTGTCGCAGAGGTCTCCCTGGTGGAAGGTGACACCAGGCAGATCGTAGCTCTGACGGATGTCAAACACAGAGACAGAGTAGCCCTTATCCAGCAGCTTCTCCACCAAGTGTCTGCCCAGGAAACCTGAGCCTCCGATGACTGCACATCGCTTATTACCCTGTAGCAGAAGGTAGAGAGCGATTATTAAACGGACAAAATAAACTGTTACAGTAGACTGGAGCTAGTAATAAGTTTTAACTCACCGGTCGAACACGTGTAGCCATAATAAATGAAAAGGGACCCACAGGTGAGCCAATCAGGAATCGTCCCAGGCAAACGTGTTGAAAATATTTTTTCCTTTCAGGCAAAAAAAGTGCGTCCTAATAATTATATTACGCACAAAACGTAAATGTGACGACTTTTAGTATAAGAAACAGGCTGCACAAGTCTGCCCCTATTTTATCTGAAACCGCGGACTCTTGACTTCACCGTGAACTGTTCGAATCAGCTGAGAGAGAACCGCTCTGGGATTGGCCAAGCCGGATCCCAGCACGAAGGTGACGTTTGCAGACAGCCAATAGCGTTCAAGATACGTCAAAGAACGCCACACTTTGGACCAATCAGGGATCAGAGGATCGATACATCCGCCTCGTACCTCAAAGACCACGCCCCCCGAGTCACACCAACGGAGAGCTTTCAGTATTAGATACAACTCTTTTGGGGGAAATATTAATAAGATCTCTCTCTTTTCTTATACAGTATATGGTTTGAATTAGACTTACGTATTTATTTTAAGTGAGCCACATTATTATTACTATTGGAATTTCCTATTATCTCATTAGCCTCTGTGATATTATTATTATTATTATTAAACCACCGATTCAATCATTTTCTTCTTTATTAATATTATTATTAATGAGAATATACTCTCTTAGTACATATACTGTATGTTCTGAGCTGTTTTAAACACCAGGGTCCTTTGGTGGCTATTTCATAGGGGTACCACAATCAAATGTATTATTCATATTTTGCAATAATATGTTTTATCATCAAATAAATATGCAAATATGACTTATCTATACTGAGTTTCAGCATGTAATGGTTAAAGCTTTTCAATCTCTGCAGCTCTGAATTTCTCCGTCCACCACGTGATTCTCAGCAGCCACTCAGCTTTTCGCCCGACTGGTGCGTTGGATTTCTACTCCCACCTGTGCCTGTGTGGTTCCTGCTCCGGCTTCTCGGTGGCCATTAAACGATGGGCTTGTCAGCTGGCACAAAAGGAAAAGCAAATCAAACGCTCACACTCCGTGACAGCAGCTGCTGTGCAAGCTGTAGACCAGAAACGTTCATCTTTTTAGCAGGTATTTCTGGAAAATAAACAGCAGGACTTGGTGCATTATAGACTATCCCGACATACATTGCGGTTGATCGGTTAGAAACCGTTTCATGGTCGCATCCTCCCTAAATGATACAGGAGGCATCAAAGCGCCGACGAAAACAGTGACTAATATCTGCAGTGTCTTTATTGTCAGTCAAATATACAATAGTAAGTGATGGTGAGTGAAAACGTTTTATAATCCACTATAACGCATGTTAGTGTGTTTGTCGTGATCTGCTGGATTAGATTGTTATGATTCTCGTAAAGAGACGTGTTTAATTGCTTTATAGGCATGGGGAGGAAACAGGTGCCCATCCCCTCAAAATCAACCTCTTTGAATACATGTTTCTCATCGTGTCCCACCAGGCAACCAGTGCCAAGAGACCGTCCCTGCAGGGTCCTGTGCCGCCTCCTCGCAAGAAGACAAGCCCCAAGCCAGAGCTGACCGAGGAGCAGAAGCAGGAGATCAGGGAGGCCTTCGAGCTGTTTGACACCGATGGCTCTGGGTTCATCGAAGTAAAAGAGCTCAAGGTAAAAAGGGGGTCAAAACATTGATCTCTGCCTGTAATCGAGGGAACCCCACAATCCATGTGTGCTTCACTGCTGTCTGCCTTTCTAACACTGTTCCAGGTCGCAATGAGAGCTCTGGGGTTTGAGCCAAAGAAAGAGGAGATCAAGAAGATGACTGGGGAGGTGGATAAAGACGGCACAGGAAAGATCTCCTTCGGCGACTTCCTGACTATCATGACACAGAAAATGGTAGATATCTAAAACTGTCTTGAACTGTATTATCTGTACTATGCAGACGTAACACAACATTTTCAACCCAATTTCTCATTGGCTACATTACACGGCCGGTCCACTGACATCGTCATCTTGGAATATGTCCGTGAACATCAGGGAGTGAAAAAATCCATTGATAGAATAACCTGGTCATTCAGTATACTCAGGTAGTCAGCTGACCTCATTCTTTGGACACATAATGTTGCTGAACCGAGACCTGAGCAACTGCAGCAACCCCAGATCATAGCACTGCCCCCACAGGCTTGTACATCTCCTTAGATGTTTTCTCTGCTTGATGCATACCAATGATTTGACTCAGACTAACATCTTTTCCACAACAACGGAATGTGTCTTTAGACATAGTTGTTTAAGAAATGAGAAGCTACTCATTGCATCAGTTGGGGTTAAATAACTTGTTGACAGCTGAAAGATAATCACCCATGTAGTAATTATCCAATAGGAGGCTCCTACCTATTTGCTTAGTTAAATCCAGGTGGCCACTCTTTTGTTTTGGCCAGGCAGTGTATATTCTGTCAGTGGCACACACAAACTAAGAGTTTATGTGTAATCTATTGTCTGTTCATCTATATAACAACCTCTCCATTGTCTCTCATTTTAAGGTGGAGAAGGACTCCAGAGAGGAGATCCTGAAAGCTTTCCGGTTGTTTGATGACGACGAAACTGGCAAGATCTCATTCAGGAATCTAAAGCGTGTGGCCAAAGAGCTCGGAGAGAACCTGACGGACGAGGAGCTGCAGGTGAGGCAGGATATTATATAATAAACCTGCATATCTTTATGCCATCTCATGCAAATGATACTGCAACTTACCAGCTGAGCCAAAGACAATGAGCACACTTTTGAAAAATGACAACACACCTTTTGTTCATGAATACCGTCCATCTGGCTTCCTTTGTTTGCTCCACACGCCCTTTCTTCTTCTTTACATTTCCTTGTATGTGGTGTGTTTCTGCAGGAAATGATAGACGAAGCCGACAGGGATGGAGATGGAGAAGTGAACCAGCAGGAGTTCCTGCGCATCATGAAGAAAACCTGCCTGTACTGATGGAAGCGTGTGATGTTAGGCTTGGTGATGCAGTGTGAAGGAGACCAGTGGCGGTTTATGCTGCACAAACCCCCTTATTATTGTGTTGTGGATGCACGATTATTTAAAGACCTATCAATCAGAACACTTTACTGTCTCTGGGATAACATAATATCATCATAAAACCTTAGTCAAAGTACAATATTGTTTCAGTTTTGCTGAGTATTACGATAAATATTCAGATTTATTACCCGTTTCTCCTGCACATGATGCAGGCGTTATCTAATTAAAGCTCAGTCTTTTGCTTCACATCAGTCAATTTTATTGCTGCGTAATGGGATTGTCAAGCAGACAGAGTAACCTACGCCGTCATAAAACCCGTCAAAAACAGATGACCTGCATTCACCAGACAAACATGAACCTCTTGTATTACTGCATAATTTTAACCTCAATGCAAACGACACAACAACAGCACCATCTAGTGGACTTAAAAAGAAATTGCTATCATAAACTTTCATCTGCCACAACTGTAGAAGTATTACACATCTCCTGACTGAATTGCTGCATTTACTCGGAGAATATATATATATATTAATATTAATGAAAAGCTTGTGTATTATTGAGAAATGTTCAGAGCCAGCCTCAGTACAGTGACAAACACGGTACATTCCAAAGCTTAGTTTGGTAGAGTTTGTGCATTATGTTAGATCCGGTTCGAGTTGAAAGCGGTAAGGCCAGTGTTTCACGTTTCTGGCTCCTCTGTGCTCGTTTTTACGAGAAGCTGGTTACAAACGGATGACTGAGGAGCGTCGTCTCACCTCCGTGCTGCCTCTAGATTTGTGCCTGTGCCTCCTAAAGGGGCAATCATCACAGCTCGAAGCTGCCCAACCTCCCTCACACGGGCACGCCGTCCCCACAGGTCGTGCCATGATTGTTGTTCTTTTCTTGTTACATTAGTATTTATCCTTCTGTTGTGCAAACTTTCTCTTCTGTATTCTTTAATGTTTTGTATATTATATATATATAGAGTGAATTGTATTGTTCAACGTAGAAATTAAATAGATTGAAGCAGACTATCTAGTCTTTTATTTTTCATCTACCAGTGTTCCAGCAGCTCTGCTTTTAACCCGCATTGAATTTACTCTGCTGCTGCTAATGACATACACGCCGTTTGCCCTTTGAATGCGACTGGTTCACTGGTTTACCTTATTGACTCAGCCGTCCAATCTTCCCTTTTCAAACATGTAAATTTAACATGTGGTTAAATAAATGTGGGAAATAACCTGCAGTGTTGAGCAGGAACATATGGCTCTTAGTGCAACCTAAACAGAGTCATTACGCCAACCTTTGGTCGCTGACTTTGTTCATGTTTGCAGCCCGCCGTATCCTTTTCTGCAGTTCCCGAGAGCGGTATCCATAAACCAGAGGGATGAGAGCCACCCCCAGGTTGTAGGTGATGGTGGTTGCTATGTCGAGAGAGTCACTGTGCAGGTAGCCAGGGATAAGGTAGCTGTCCATGACCACGGGAACTGAAAAGAGAATGGCCTGAAAGGATTGGAGGGTGAGGGTCACGCAGGCTCTCTTGGTGCAGAGCAGTCCTCCGCGCATGTCTCGGTAGAGGAGGCAGAAGCATCCCAGGATGGTCAGGTAGCAGGCAGGCACCACCAGGGCGTTGCCCACGGTGCAGAAAAGCACCAGAGGCGCCGTGGCGGACAGGCAGGGCGTTAAGATGAGAGGGCGACAACGGGAGAGAGTCAGACTGAACTGAATGGTGCTGAGGCTGATACACAGAGTCAAAGCACCGACGACGAGTGGTAAGGTCCATATGAATGCAACAATTGCTCTCTTTCTTTTTTGACACATCAAGAATTCATAGTGCAGGGGCCACCTGATGGCAACAAAGCGGTCCACAGCCAGAGCAGTGCTGAGCAGGAGGTCCACCTGTGCAAAGGCATAAATTAGATATATATATATATATATATATATATATAAAGCCTTGAGTGGTACAGTTCTCATGACAGGTGGGTTAGAAACAGTTAGGGGACTTGAGACGTGCATAAAATCATCTTTATGTCACAGAACGTTCAACAAGGCCTCCAGTTAAAAGGACTGATATCTCTGCTTTTATCACCCTTGTTTTTGCACCAATCCATTTTAAAGCTTGGTCAAAGATAAAATAAGGCTTCAGTCTGACTTAAAGGGAAACTACTTGGACCTTAATAACCGCATAAAATATGATTTTACTTTTACTTACCCATTTGTGTAATTTGTATTCCTTCAGGAGGTAATTAGATCGGTGTATATACACGTAGTGGGAGTGACTGGGGCACTGAAACCCAGCCTCTAAATAACGTATTATCTGCCCCGGATGATGACCCGGACTCAACGGGGAAGGGCACTAGCGTATCATAACAAAATATTGGTGAAATGGACAAGTGAGTTTTGCGGCAGATTTAGCGTTATTTAGAGGCTGTGTTTCGGTGCCCCATTCACTCCCACTATGTGGATATACGCTGATCTAATTATCTCCTGAAGGACTACAAATTACACAAAAGTTATATGGGTGAGTAAACGATCGTATCTCATGCCAGAAATAAGGTCCAGTTTGTAAAAACAGTAGTTCCCCTTTAAACTAAACAAAATAGCAAGACCTAATCTGGCACAGCCCAACTCAATTCTTAGTTGAACTATCTGTCAAAGTTACGCCACAAACTTTTGGCCAGTCATCAGCTAACATCATCTTTCAACAGGCCATGCTGTAATGTGAGAATGCTGCTCAAGCAGTGAGCTGTAGTACAATTTGGTTAAAATCCCTCCAATAGATTTTAGGAAGAACCAAATCAGTTGTTCCAGGTTAGGCTGCTAAGTTTGGGTTGTTTGAAATAAAAGCAATTTTTTGTTCTGTTGTTGTTGTTTTTTTACCCTAAACTTGAACAATTAAAAACTATCCTTTAAACCTGAGTAATGCCTATCCATGCCCAAAAGAGGAGTCAGTAGTCTGGTATTAAAACACTGGCGGCCTAATAACACACAGCTCAGTCCGATCTATAAATCACCATGGCGACCATTGATCAAAAATGTGCCAATGGCACAAATATCATAAAGATTTTACAAACCATCAAGCAGGTCTGGTTAGCAGCACACAAGATAAGGCACTGGGTCACAGGTATTCCTTGGGTGGTTATTAACAGAACTGCTTTGATTGTCCAGATGATTTGCTGAAATGATAATGATCACTTCATTTAGACGAGCAGGTCTATCAGCACGCTAATATAAAAAACAGTACACTGCCGTGATGTGATCAAATGTGCGGCCGTACCTGTAGGTTGTCACAGAAGAGAAGGTGTATGAGGAGCAGGAAGCGAGTGTGTCGAAGCAGGGACGGGGGGCGAGGTATGACCAGGAACAAGGGGACACTGAGGACCGTGTTCAGGGTGCAGCTCACGCACATGGTGACCGTCTTAACCAGGTGGTAGATGGTGGAGTTAATGTGAGAATAGGCCTCGAGAACTGTCACATTGCAGTGGCTATCCATGACAAAGTTTCCTCCGATTCCTGACAGATACGACTAATCCCCTAAAAGAAAACCGGTTTTTAACCACAATCAGTTTTGGGCAGACAATCACATTTTCAGTCACCAGTAGAATTCAAGTTTTAAAGCATCTATAATAAACACTTATAAAAGCAGTTTTGCACTCACCCTCAGACGTGCTTTACTTCCAGTTAATGAGAATAAGGCAGACACATGGTCACAGCTGCTTCACTGCGGTGGCTCAGATGAATCAACGTATGCGCCGGCCCAGCAGGATATCTATTAACTGAGCCTCATAATGTCAGAGTGCATCCCTCAGACAGAGGTGTGTCAACAGCAAGTATTTGATATCAGGATTGCCTTTGCTCATTTGCACAAACGTCAGGGACAATAATAATGTGTCCGTACAGAACTGCATTCTGCACATCAATATTTGCCTGATAGCAAAGGTACAGTCATGGAAAATAGAAGTGTATCTCACATTCACACACAGATTTCCATTTTTCTATCATTTTTTTTTTTTTTTCTAAAGAGGATGACGCAGAGCTGGAGTAAAATACTAATGGTAGACATAATTTAAGGTACGCACTGATTGAATTTTGAAAACTGCTTAAAAGTATGAACCCAGTGACACTGAAAATGGATATAAACACACCTTACACATGAAGAAAATGTGAACTATCCTTTCAAATGTTGGTTGGAGTAATGAACAAACTTGAACTTTATTTATAAGTTAATCATAAGAACATCACAAAAGTCGAAGATATAAAAAAAATCCCCAATCACATCAAATGTTCACCTTGATACAGTACAATTCCAATTTCATTTAAAACTCAACGCTGTGTGTTTTAAATGCCAAGGTTAACCGGAGATATGAGTTATCATCATCTACACACACATCACCTTGAACATAGACAAACTCACAGACATAAACCTGCTGTTTAGGCTCAGTTTTCCAGTTACAGCTCTAATATATACAAACAAAACATAAAAAAATAGATCAATATTAATAATCACAGCTGCTGAGCAATGCAAGTTGACTTGTTGACTGAGGTAGTCCAGAACCTGAGCACGTTGTTTTCCCAAATAAAAGTTACCAGCTCAGCTCTGGCTGATCTTAGTCTTTGAGGCAAAGTCTGCGCTGAGCTTCCTCATCACCTCCGCGTGGCTTTGTCCCGCTAGCTCTTGTCGTACGCTCCCATAATTCTCTTTGACGAAGTTGGCGAAAGGTGTGGGGGCACGCGGCTTGGAGGGAGTCAGCAAAACAAGCTGACCCGTGCAGAGGGCACACACAAACCTTTGGGTGTCCAGAGACTTTGAGTGACGCCCGATCCTGTGAAGAATTAGCGTAAAAGTGAATGTTGGTCAGAAGAAAATCTGCAAATATGAGGTGAATAAACAAACAAACAAACAAACAATGCAAAGTGAGGGGTTTTAAACAAACTTAGAGACGTACGTATTCTGACAGCGGGTGCACTGGTACTGGAACTTGTACTTGATGTCGTAACTGTGGCAGCGCGTGACGACGGGCAGCTCTGGATGCGCCAGTGTGGCTTTGCGAGCGTACAGCTTCCAGAAGTTTCCGTGCCCGTCCCTTACACCGTTAATCAGCCACGTCGCAGCGTGACACATCTCGTGTATCAGTGTGTCCCTGAGTCGATCTAGGAGGAAAGGACAAGAAAAGGATGAGGACAACTTCACCATACATGAGACATCCCATGTTTAAGTTTAGGGACAATTAAAAAGCAGCACTTTTCAGTCCATATGGTTCCTTACAATAACAAATATTCATCTGGTACCTTAATGTAATTTGCCAAAGAAATACCTGAATAATTAACATACGCCAGTCAGACATAACTTTATGACCACCTTCCTAATATTGTGTCGATCTCCTTTGTGCATCCAAAACAGTTGTGACTTGATATGTAACTACAGTGAACTTATCACAGTCCGTCGGTGCTGCACCTTGCGTCATAAGAAGAGTAAGATCATGGAGCAGGATTTTGACTTTTGAGGCGCTACAGATATTTATTTCAGAGCGAGCTTCTTTACTGGCTTCAAACACAAATGGCGATGGCGTAAAACACGTTAGGGACCACCTGTACTAGAGCATTACCTGCAGAGTCACAGACTTTCTCCGACAGTTCAATGCGGGCGTAGCGGCTCCCTCCATTTCTTTCCTGCCCCGTAATACAGTAGCCAGCTGTTTTACGCATCTTTTTATTCCAAGTCACTGACATATCAACGGGAAGCTGTAAAAGCAAAGAGGGGAAATAAACCAAACGCACAATATACGTTAATGATGTACTCAAACAACATAATCATGCAGTTCTTATGGTAACAGTAACACATGTTCGTTTCTTCAGGCCTTGAGCTTCAGCACATTAAATTTAAAATAAAAACTAGATTTACTGCAACAGGAACAAATGCATCTACAGCTGAAGTCAGAAGTTTAAATACTTCTTAGCCAAATACATTCAAACCCAGTTTTTCGTAATCCATGACCTTTAATCCTACTAAACATTACCATGTAATTTCATTTCCTATTTCTGTCATCACAATCCCAGTGGTTGAGAAGTTTACATACACTTAATATTTGGGAGAATTGCCTTTAAAATGTTTGAACTGGGTCAAAAGTCTTGGGTAAACATCCAAAAGCTTCCGACAATAAGATGCAGGAATTTTAGCCCACTTCAGCCTGACATAACTGGTGGAAATGTTATGTTTGCAGGCCTCCTTCTTTTTGTATCAACAGCATCAAAATGACGTGGTAGTGTACGTAAACTTCTGACTCAAACTGTATGTCTGCATGGATGTGTAACTGTTCTAATACTTATGGTCTTAACTGTACATTACATTATATACAATAAATAAATAAAACATCACCTTGCTGTCAAACACTGTGGTGTTATACAGCTTGTAGAGTTTGCTTGTGAGTTCTTCCTTGTTCTTCTTAAATGATGCCCCATAGCTGGAACCAGGGTTTGTAAGCGACTGCAAGAAACATCCTGGAGTCTTACACACAGCTACCCTATAAAAGAAGTGGACACAGCAAGATGAAGATAAATGCATGCGCACAAAAGATGAGAGAAAGTGACAGACTAAAAGCTACTCAAGATTTATCATACATTAGCCCAACAATCAAGAGTGTACATGAAAACAGCTGTACCTGCTGGTGGGACCATGTCTGGGTTCTGTCTGGCTGACTGCAGGCTTCAAGATGGAGGATTTCCCTGGTATCTTAAATTGACGAGGAGTTTCCACTATAGACTTGGAGCTTGGCGTCGTGAATCCCTTTACAGGAGGAACCAGCACAGCTGGTTCCTTACTGCACTCTAAATTTAAGCACAAAATAAAATAAACCAAATGCAAGTGAGGAGCTTTACAATCAGTCAGAATTAAGTTGTTGCTGTACCTTTGGTGTTCTTAGATGAGAATGTCGTGGAAGTCAACAAGTTTTTCTTTTTCATTCTCTCCAGCAGGGATAGGAACTCTTCTTCCTCTGAACTGTTTGAATCCTCCAGCTTTGAAGGTGCTGAAAGAGTGCGCTTGGAAGTTGCGATTGATGTTGGAGCTGTGTGGCGAGGAAGAGCAAAAGGAGAAGGAAGGGAGGGAAAGGAAGATACGGGCAGTGATGGTGAGATGTCCTCTTTATCGCACAGTGCGGGGTTGTTCTTGTTGGCCTTTTGGGGTGGCTTGGGCTTAGAGTGACGGGTCCTCCAAGTGCTCTTCACCACAATATTGTCACCCTCATCCTCACTGTCACTAACAAAGACTGGCGAGTTAAACTCAGACAGAGGTTTCCTCGATGGATTCAGAGCTGCTGGAGTATTGCTCTTTTTAGGCACTGCAAAACAGAACAACAACAGTCACTGTTATACAAATATACAGTCCACACCTCAAGCATTTGTACTGTTGGACATTACAGGTTTGCTATTCAAGCTCTGTGCTTCAGACTAGAAATAACAGGACAACTCAATCTTGCAATGCCTATAAAATATGGGCTATTACAACAAAATGCAAAGTAGGATTACATCATCAGACACACAGGGCTTATGCCACTATCTGCAGAACAGTATAGGAGATGCAGCCATTTTACCAAATTGTGCAGAAGTTGCAAGGGTTTAGACGTAATTAGACACTTGGCTACGTCATGTTTCCTGGGCTGCATGTGGCGTTTCAATATTAGTTCATACACACAGAGCGGAGAAGTGGGACAGAGTAGACAGGGTTATCCATTTAAATTGAGCTGGACTGATAGAGTAAAG
Organism: Planiliza haematocheilus; assembly: GCA_005024645.1. Taxonomy (NCBI): domain Eukaryota; kingdom Metazoa; phylum Chordata; class Actinopteri; order Mugiliformes; family Mugilidae; genus Planiliza; species Planiliza haematocheilus. The sequence goes on along the minus strand of SRSE01000949.1, from coordinate 1,698,616 downwards.
TGGTCCCCATGCAAATAAAGATGATAACAATGAGGCTAAAAATACAGTGCATACATACATTTTTTGTGGCAAATACTACGGGAGGTTTAAGGGCTGTGAAGTGTTGAGAATTACTTATTTGTAGCAGCAAATAATAATTAAATATGATAATGCACTGTGCCTAAGCCTTACACAGCCTAAACTGGTTGTGAAAGATATTTGTGCAATGTCTGCTGTATAGTAAATATGTGCCATGTTTGTAGTAATACTAACAGAAGAACTGCAGCAAAAAAAGATCCTTTAAGATTACCTTTAAAAGATGATTTCGTCTTGATAAAGTCGTCATCTGATGAGTAGTCATCCACTATGAAATTTTTGAGGCTGTGGAATGAACAAAAAAGAAGCAGAGATATGTTGTGAAATGTTTACCTCTGAGACTGGAAATGCTTCAAAGTAAAATACACACCAAACCTCACCTATTTTCACTCCCACTATCAGACGTTTTCCTGGGTTTGGTATTAGGAGTCTTCACTCGTTGCAGAACTTCAATATTAGAGAAAAAGTATTGGGAGAGAAAAACAATGATGCATCACTGCACATAGAAACTAAATCCCGACTAGCGTAAAGAGTCGAGCACTCACATGTCTCAAATATGTCCTCGTCATCTGAGCTCACCACGACTTGAGGTTGAACTTTTAAACTGAAAATAATAAAAACCAGTTTACACATAGATACAAAGACGAATGGTGTTCCAGTACAAACCAGATGCAAAATTCAAATCATTAACAAGATGCAGATGAGTCTTTTTGAACATATTGTTGTGCCATTACCTGTCTTTCTTTGCAGAACTACATGGCTTCTGAGAAGTGGCTTTAGCTTGAGGAGTGGACCTTTCTGTTAGAACTGAGGAATTAAAAGATTCAATGAAAAACAAAGCACCACACATGTAACCACAGGTGCATCTTTAAGCAGTTGAAATCACTCACACTGGTCAAAGTCATCATCACTGGACTCGATCACGGCCGGGGATGATCGATGAGCACCTTCATGACGAGTCTTGCCAATCACATTCACCAACTAGAAACAATAACAGTGTTCATTCATAACGTATTGGTTTTGCTCCCAATATTGTACAGGTAAAATGGTCTTTTCTCAGTCACCCTATTAACTAACTGTTAACTAAGTTATTAGGAATGTCTATTATGTTTTTATGCCAACAAACCTGCTTTTCTGCAGCGTCCAGTCCTCCTTCATCCATCCACCCCATCTTTTGAGCAACTCTCTCAAACAAACTGCAGGTATCATTGTTCATTTCCTCCACTCTGAAAACAGCATGCACATCCGTTTGAGTCATTTAACATTTAGACCAAGTCAATGCAACTTTTTCCATAACAATAATCGGCAAAGAAGTGATTTAATTCAAACAGAAAATAAATACGTATATCTTTTGTCAAATAAAGACAACCCTATACGCGGTGTATTGTGGCTAGTAAACGTTGTCGTTACCGTTAGCAACTTGCTGGCTAACGTTAGCTCGACTAATGTAGACTTAACCTTACCAGCTAACATTAGCCTGCATCAGGTTTTCTAAGTGTACATTACATTAACGCCCATTTAGACTGAGCTGTATCTCTGAGGCATATTTTACTTGAGAGAAATTTTACCGAATGCGGATCCTTGCGGATTCCTTCAAAATTAAAGGGAAATGCTGGTCGACAGGATTCGCGTAAGGTAAATTCAAATCCTGTGCGCCATCACGCCGGAAATTGTCACGGAGTTAGTCGACCAATCAGAGGAGGCGTCAAATAACACTGGGCCGTTTTGTCCCCGCCCACCTCCGAACACACACAGGCGAAATGTAACGTAGCTAACGTAGCAATGACAAACTATAGAAACTGCTCCCACTCTGCACTTTTAATTTAAATTTAACACATGAATCAAAATTATAATATATTGTGGTGGATGAATTCAACACTACTTGGCTATGAATTTGCTTAATAAAAGGGAAATAAGCTCCAAATGATGCAATGCATCATGGGCATCTGCACTTTTGAATTTCTGTGCTTAAATGCAGATGATTTTCTTACATATTTGATATTTATATAAAATATTGCCAATCTACATTTGTCACCATTATGAACTTAACAACAATGAATGACAGATCTGGTAACAGGACACTGAACTCATTACACCAGGGGTGTTTAATTACTTTTAGTTCAGGGGCCACATGTAGCTCAATGTGATCTAAAGTACAAAATGAAAATGTTTACATTTACTGAGCTGTCCTTTTACAAAACAGTTATGATAAACCTGGAATTTCTTAAAAGGAAAACAAAAAACTTATTTTTTTGCCACTTAGGTTTGGATGCTCTGTTCTGTCAGCTACTCTGACCAAAACAGTGGACAAATTAGGAATAAGAGTTTTTATTTTTGTAGTGCTGCTTTTTCTTATTTTACAGGAGGGTCAAAGTTATTCCAAATAGTCACTCTTTGCAGGTGAGCAGATGACGACTCTAGCGTGCAGACTAGATACTCTGGCCGGCCTGCTGTTGGCCCGCGGGCCGTATGTTTCACACTCCTGCATTACACCATCAACCCAAAATGCATCTTCTGGAGTATCTGACTTTGTCATAGAACAAAGCACTACCACAGGTTAACACATCATAATCCTTTACTGGCTTTTAAAGTACAGTGACTGGAGTCATGCAACATCTCATGGTTCCTACCAACTGTGTGCCAAACACATGACAGAGGTTTTGCCATCTCTTTATTTTTTATTATATGTAGAGCCCTCTGGCATCATTGACAGCATACAGTTAACGAACAATACAAAAACAAAAACTGCTTAGAAAATACTTACCAAGCCCGCTCCTGGTTTGTGTGATTAAAAAAAACAATATCAATTTATGGACTGCTCTGACATCTGAACTTAAATTTAGGCTCTTTTCCGATGACTTAAATGTAGTTCCTTTGTCCGACTTTTTCCAATCACTTGTACAAGCTTAGTGCGACATCAAAATGGGCAACAGCTAATGAATATATCACTGGATTGACAAATAAAAATTGGCATTTGGTGAGGGGGGTCGTCTCCGCCTGGACCAGTTCCTCAAAACTTGCACATTTACACACAGCAGTCATTTTAAGAACAGCTTAAGACGAACTAAAGAGCAGTTGCAATTTTTTGTTTTACAATTGCATGTTAAAGCTGAAACTGAAACTTAAGTCAGAGTTACAATTTTCATGGTGCAACATTGTCATTTTAAAACACACAACACTCTTAATCCATTTATAAATAGATCAACATGTAATGAAGGCTGGGCATTCTCTCCACAAGCTGCAATGAGTCCTGGATGCACACTGACCAGAGGAGAAAAAAAAAATCCATAGATCCAGGTATTGAAGGAGTAGCAGGGCATTCACAATCCTCTCATGCTCACCAAAGACATATGCTTTGTTTTAGGACAAGAGTCTCAGATGAGCTGCCTGAAAGTCTCAGACTCAGTCTGGCTCTGGAAATTCAGATGGGTGATGTCAGGACAAATTTAATACGGGGAAACGATGTGAACATGTGTAGGCTCCTTCAGAAAAAGAGTCCTAAAACTGGTAAACGAGAGACGGAGACGATCATTCAAGGAAAAGGGGCTGGAGTGGAAACTGACCATTCAAACTAGGGTGCTGATAATGGTTAAGAACGATTGGGGTTGAAGGGAGAGGAAATGGGCGAGCTTCCAGTTCAGGCATTCTCACTGGTTTCTACTGTCTGGAATTTGACCAGGGGTTCTGGCTTGTTGCCGTTGCTGTAGTGCTCCCACATCTGCAAATAGAGCCTCTCCAGGTCGATTGTGTACTGTTTGGTGTTGAAGAGGGGACTGCAGATTCGCTGCTTCCAGACACGTGCTCTGACCATCTTCAAGCTGCAGGAGAGAAAACAATGATCAGAAATGGCATATTAACACACAGAAATGACTTTTTAAGGTGTCCATTTAAATTTCTACTCACTATTCCATGTCAGAGCCCAGTTTGACTGCTATGTCTTCATAATCCTGGCGACTTTGGGCTATTAGTTCAGGGCAGCCCAGACAGTTGAGCTGTGAAGCAGCCACACGGGAGGCAAGGGTCTCACCTACAAAGATTTTAAATGAATTTGAGATTAAAACTTGACATCATTATAGGTTTTCATAAGAAAATAAAATTGTTGCAATTAATTTGTATTACAGCAGTAAGTAGTAGCCAAGTGTTTTAAGACTTACTTAATCCTTTAGTACCCTCACCTGGCATAGTGACCATGGGTGTTCCAGCCCAGAGCACATCCATGCCTGTGGTGTGACCATTGCACAGAGGGGTGTCAAGGCACACATCAGCTAGCTGGCCCCTTCTCACGTGCTCCTCCTTGGGGGCCACAGGAGAGAAAATGATGCGAGAGCCAGGCAGACCCATGTTCTGAGCATACTGCTGGATGTTGGGCTCGCCAACAGCGGGGAAGCGAAGAAGCCACAAAACACTGTTGGGCACACGCTTCAGGATCTGCAGAAACATAAGTGTTTTAAAAAAAAATATTTAATTAAGTTTGTGATTAAGTACAGAGCTGAAGGCACCTGCAGAGTTTTTGTTACAATGAACTTACATTGGCCCACATCTGGAGAGTAGGGGGGTCAATCTTGTAGAGCTGATTGAAGTTGCAGTAGACAATGGAGTCCTCTGGGAGGCCGTACTGTGAGCGAGTTGTCACAACAATTGTGCGTGGCACCTCCTCCCCAGTGGCTGCTTTGTTATTAATCTAAGATGCAGAACAATTATTATTACTTTTATAGAGTTGCCTTGGTGCTCGTGCCTTTAAGGGTTTCTAAAAGTGGCAGGTCTATTGTAAAGAGCTGTAAAAGCAAGCTTAATGTACTCTCAATTTTTCCATTTACAAGGAGAAGTGGCCAAGTTAAACAAACCTGCGTGGTTGCCAGGCCGTTGCTGACGGTGAAGCCATTGATGGTGACTTGGATTTGGCCTTGGTTGATCATGTTGATGATTGCTTCAGCTGCTGTGTTCATGGGGATTACTGGCATGGACAGAGCTCCATTTGTGTCCCCAACAGATTCCTGGTTGTTGTCACACTTCATCTGAGTACAGAGTAGAGTTTCAGTTTAAATGCCTGAATATCATTCATATACACATTTACTTAATTATATCACTGAATGACCAGCTATTGTAAGCTGTTCTTACTAACATTACTCAAGACAAGTAGTGACAAAGTTAATTGTTCATGATATATTGTTGACTATTGATTGTGACAACTGAAGAAAACAAACAGTCAAAGTACACACACTAAGTAAACACGCTTGGTTGGTTAAGGTGCAGGTAATATTCCTTACTCACCTTTATCACTTTGACATCTGGCAGACTGTCCAAGAAGGCCTTCAGATCAATGCCATTAAGAACAATGCGGTTGTCAAAAATGTGTCCATTGGACTTGAAATCAATCACTGCCTTTTTCTGTGGGTCAAATAAAAGAAAGCAAATGTTACCACACTGCGGTTATAGTTGTTTTAGTCTTTTATTTCAGTAAACATTTACTGAAATAAGCTCAAATAATGAAATCCAACAAACCTTGAGATGAGGGAACATGTTTGCATGGTCCCCAATGAAGAAGGTATTGGGCATGTAAGCGAGTTTCTCAGAATACTGCTCAGCGACTTCTATGGGAGATGTTTCTTTGTCAGTGATGATGTAATCCATGAAGGGAGCTCCACTGGTTCCAGGGTAACCCAGCCACATAGCCTGTTCAACAGACAGAAACGTTTAATTGCAGTTTTGTCTATGACTAGGCTGCATGTCAACATAAAGATGCAGTTATCTATGAAGGCGTTATTTATCCGCATAATAAAACTTGATGCCTATCAGCAATCACGTGCAGGGCTAACCTGAATGGGGGCAGGGCGCAGGGCAAACAGCTCATTTCGAGCTCCCTTGGTGTATCCGTTCATGTTGACCAGGATGTGGATTCCATCCTGGTGAATACGATCAGCTGCCTTACCATTGCAAGGAATCTGGATTGAAAAGAAAACAGTTTATGTATAAATATGTTGTGTTGTGGCATTAAATAAGTCAAATCTTGACAAAAATATCAACTCTAGGTCTTAACACTTACCTGTGAGAGGTCTGTGAAATGATGAGCTTCTGCCACCACTTTCACTCGGAAGTTAGTGCTATCGTCAGGGCTCAGAGCGTAGCAGAAGACCTTAGGAAAAAAGTATAAATCAATGTGTATCAATTTATAATTAAGAGGAGACCTTATAAGCACTATATAAGTGGAAGGTGTGTAATTCTGAACTGAAATTACAATAAAAATTGACATACCTCAAATTTCTCAGGATTGTGCATTCCAGGAATGGACTGCATCAGGTGGGACGTTGGGTGGTTGCCAAAGTCAGAGCTGACGTAGCCAACACGCAGACGTCCATTACTGGCCTTCAGGTCCTTAGGATGCTCGTAGGCAGGTTTGTGCAGCGCATTAATCTGTGAAATAAGCAATGGCGTTAAAAAAACTCAACAGAGCCAACTCTACACAGACTATGGTAAATTAACTGTATAAAAACATGGACAAATACTAAACCATAGAACAGCACTTGTTTTCCAGCAGACACTCATGCCCAGCAAGCAACCGAATCATTCCCAGATTGTTTCCAATTTTCCACAATTTTGCCCGCTCCCTATGATTCCTTACCTTGCATATGCCACCTTCCACCACCTTCCAAAAATATAAATTAAAAGTTACTTGCTTTCATCATTTTGTGTACCTTGTCCAGGCAAAGGTTTCCGTGGCGTTCGGCAATGGCCTTGCGGAAGTTGTGAGAGAGTGGATACAGCATGCTGTGGTGAGGGTGCACTGATGGCAAGCGATTCTTATCCAGCTGGTCAGCCACAATGCTCACAAGCTTTTTCATCCGCTCATCATAGTCCGTCCAGTCACACACAATCTGGAAAAGAAAGAATGAAAAGAAAGTCAGACTATCTAGTCAAAAATATATAACTGTTGAATATTCAAAGAATTATTAACATATAAAAACCTGTAGGCAGTGTGCCAAGTTGCAGTACGCATCAGGGAAGTCTGGCTTGAGCTTCAAGGCTGTTCGATAAGACGCAATGGCCTCTGGGATGTTTCCAGAATCCTAATAAATACATGATGCAAAAATCAAAATATGCAAAAACAGTAACAAACAAATGACATGGTCCAATGTGCATATACATTAGCAAGTGATATCTTACACACACACAGTGTATGTCTCATGTACGAGAGAGCAACTCAAAGCAGCCTAGGGTTTGCCTCGCTCTAAGCTATGGTGACGCGACACAGCTTTGAATCCAATAAAATAACATGCAAAATAAATTCAAGAATCCTCCCTACCTTGTGGATAGAGGCCAAATTGCTATGAGCATCAGCAAAGGCAGGGTTGATCTGGATGGCACGGGTGTAGCACTGCAGCGCTCCCTGAACATCTTGCATTTCCTTCAGTGTATTGCCCATGTTCGAGTAGGCATCAGCAAATGTGGGGCTGATTCTGAAATCAATGACAACAGTTTAAACACTTGAATAACAAGATCACATCCACAAAAAATGAGTCTACATTGTGTCTTAAGATTTATGATCATTTACTTTAAAACACACAGCACATGGAGAAAATGAACCAAATGTGGGGGTTTTTACAGCCTGTGTGGAAGGGATTTTCTTCATATTGATGCAAAAGTACCACTGTCCAGTTCAATAGTTGTAATGATGCACTATCATGAACATGTCCAAAGTACAAATGTACTGCTGATTATGAAATTAACTACTGAGGGCTGACTATGCATTCTGAGTACTGCATAATCAAGAGGCCCAAGTCTGCAGGTAACTCTAGCATTTATTTACAAACCTGATGGCCTCCTTGTAGTGCATAAGGGCTTCTTGCAGTTTTCCTTGCTGCTGAAGGACACTGGCCAGGTTCGAGTGTGCTGCTGCAAACTCTGGGAACACCTAATGGAAAAAAACAAGTGTTACTAAGAAAATCAATACTTGGTTAACATGTTCACATTATCAGCGATTGTCGTTTACCACACTAGTTCAGAGAGAGAAACAGCTGATACTTGACACACCTCTAAGGCTTTTCTATAGAGCTGAACTGCCTCCTCGATGTTGCCTTGCTCACGCTTGATGTTAGCCAAGTTGTTTAGGGAGTCGGCATGTGTGGGACACAAACGCAAAGCTGTGTTGTAGCACTCCTCTGCTTCAGACACCTGGGAAAAGCAATGGTGTTGGAAAACCTTGACTTAGCATAACTTTGTGACTTAAAGGCACCAAAGAAGTATTCAAGATTTTGGGAAACTCAAATGCGCATTACATTGCCTTTCTCCTTTAGAGCATTTGCCAAATTGCAGTAGGCATCAGGAAAGTGGGGCTGCAGTTCAATCGCCCGACGGTAAGTGTCAATAGCGAGGTCAATGAGGCCTTGCTCATAGTAGACACATGCCAGGTTTCCATGGACAACTGCATGGTTGGGACTAAGACTCAGGGCTCTCAGGTACCCAGCCACAGCTCTAAAAACACAAGACAAGTCATGGTTACAAAATTTTCTCAGCAACAGTCCATTAAAGCCTGCATCATTTTTTATAACTTCTTACAAGTCATACAGGGATTAAACAATATCAACCTGTAAATGTTTACCGTTTACTCTTTAAAGCACCTTTAATGGGATTGCTTTCCAGCAAAGCTGGCAGTTTGTGTGTGCAGTAAATCTGCCCTGCCCAACGGTACAAGAGCAACACAGACAGGGAGGGTCTGAAACTGACAACGTTCTTGACTCATTCTAATTCTACATGAGGTGTGTTAGGGTGGTGCATCTGAATGGAAAGGTTTAGACATGAAGTTGCAATGGATTCTAAAATTGTGCCATGATTCAGACTCACCTGTCAAAGATGCGAGCTTCCTTCAAAACATTGCCTAAATTGATGTAGGCATCAAGGAAGTTGGGGTCCAGAGTCACTGCCTAAAAATGAAATCAAGTTTATAACATGAGTCCACACAAGAACATGCAAAACAGTAGAAGAACTGAAAAAACAATGGAATTTACCTTTTCAAAGTGATGTATGGCAAGCCAGATCTCTCCTTGGGCATTGAACACACAGCCCAAGTTGCTCCAAGCCACTGCAAAGTTGGGCTGAGTCTCAATGGCTTTCAGGTAACAAGCCTTCAATGGGTTTATAATAAAAAAAACAAAGGAAAGGAGGAGGAGAGGTAGAATGGAAGAGGTATAGTGTATAGAAGGGAGGAAAAGGGATTTTAAAATAAAAATAAATAGAAGATTGAGAATAAAAGTAAGAAAAAACAAAAAGGGCAGAGAAAGCAAAATTAGTGACAATTCTCCAAGATGGCAAAAAGTGAGTCTACAGCATGGGCTTGCGTGCGCAAGTCTGCGGCGCAAAGCTGCATTGCTTTTTCCTACGCTGCGCGGATCCAACCAACACCCACACATACGTCTTCATCCTGCAGTTATGACCACTTTGAAACCAAATATGGTTGTTTCTACATCCCGTATAGCCCATTTCCCTCTAATAATATCAACGGTGATTGGTTATAACCAAAACTAGGAAATTGAGATATAACATAAATATTACTGCTATAAGTTTAGTGTGAATTTAATGTTGCCATGATCTCTCACAACCTAGGATGCTGGACAGTTTGTGCAAGTTATGGTCCCTGTAATGCATGCGCAACAAACGCGAGCACGTTGCGTGGGTCTATTACCACCACCACAATGCACCATGTAACGCCGCTTGCCTAACCTTGCCCTTGGCAAAGGTCATTACTTCGCTGCTGCGCTTGCTGAATGGCCAGATGAAACAGCTGCAGACCAACAACCCCTGGCAGAACACCTGCTGCACCAGACTGGCACACGCTCGGCACCCATGAATCATCTCAGGCTGTTAGAGGTGAGGGATCAACCAGTGACTAAGTGCAACGTCAGGGCAATTTGTACACAGCCAATAAATAACAGTAATTGACATCACTGGATTAGTAAAATATTTGGTGTAAATAACAAAATATGTATTTTTCCAAATGCCAATTGACTGAGATTTGGGGGCCACTGGGAGCGAGGCTGGTTCTAAATGGGGAGAGGTCAGCAACCAACAGGCCAAAGGGAATGAAGGGGGTAGGGGTCGCATGCTTGCGCTTTCCGCCATTTTGGTCGCTTGGAGGGTATCGCTGCGCAGCCCCTGCGCTACTGTAGACTCACAGCGCGTCTGCATCATCATCAGAACGCTGCAACTCCAAATAAAGAAGGGAAAAACAAAACAAACCAGGAAAAATAACCAACATGTAAGAGTTAGATGTTTCTTACTTGTTTTTCACGATTATTGCTTCCAAATCGAAGTTTCTTTTTACTTAATATAGAATTGGGTAATTAGTATAGCAAATTTTAAGATGTGTTCTGTTACTTTATTTCTTTTTGCTCTTCAAAGGTAGCCACAAGACAGAGGAGCTCAAGCATGAAGTGAGGTTGTTTTTCTTTTGTTGGCAGTTACAAACCCGTTACCATATTTTTGGACTTTGTCAGAGTGGTGGCCGCAGCTGGCTGGAAGAAGAGGAGAGGACTGAGGCTGCCCTAGTGTTCCTTTCCGCCAGGCACCTACGCAGGAATAGTGTCACCCACCTGAAACCTTCTAAATAACAATATCAGTTGTGGAAAAACCAAAAGAGACAAAATCAGAAAACAAGAACGTTAGTAAAAGTTTTCAAACAATACATTCTTTTCTTAATATGGAAATAAAACACGTTCTTCCAAATCACAACAAACATAAAAACTATACTACTAGTTTTAGTTTTCATTCATGCAATGAATGTTTTTTTTTTTTTCTCAAATCAAATAAATGTTCTAATGGTAACTGGGAGGGAAGAAAGGCTTTGATGTGTACAGTTTATCAAAGACATAAAGTCAAGCTTCCAGTTGTCCTTCAATTCAGTTTTCATATTAAACTACAGGAGGGCAGTTACTGGCTTGATCTTGCCCAAATGAACTGATCCCATTTAGTTGGGAATAATATTACATATTTGAAGGAAAAGGGAAGAAGTATTAATCATTGCTTTTCTTTTGTTCTTTTAGCATTTGCATATTTTTAAAACTTTGATTTCTTTATCCTGGCCTGCTTTCTTGGATCCTGGCCAATGGGTAGGGAGAAAAGTCTGTGGTTTCATTATTTGTATCTAGAAGCCTCCACAGCTCTGAAATGAAGAGGTCAACGCTGTTGCTGCGCGTGCTTCTGTCTTTCTAACCCAGCATCTGACGCAGGCGGTGGAGTACAAATAGCGAGTTGTCTGCCTGACACGACTGAGATCACCTCAGAAAAGGTACTTGGGAATTAGCTCTCTTAAACCCACACACTAATGAATAACAGCGGATATCAGAACTGATAGCCAGCTGGACAAATCCTTCATTACTAAACCCTATTCACGAAACAACGATATGTGCATAAAAAGCACTGCTATTCTGTGCTTGAGCACTTTCCACATGAAGGGCAAAGGTCAGGAAGACAACTCTTGAGCGCGCACACTCCACCGATCCTCAGCAGGCGCGCGGGGGGTGGAGCGACAGAGCAGTGGAGCTTGTGACTCCTTGATGCTCCTCCCCACTCCTTTACCCCCCTCTAGCATGAAATAAGATGGCCTGTAACCAGCGGGACAACTCCATATCTCCAGATTAACCCAACCCAGGAAACCAACTATAATATAGACACATGTTACAGGGCAAAATGAAGTGTAACACATGGGCAAAACCCCCACACTGGCAGCAACTGTACTGACAGCGAACGGAGAAGAAAGTCATTGGGCACTTTATAAATAACATAGGAGTATACTGGTACGGTTAGAAACCATCTTATCTTTTGCACTGCAAAGATAACTAGCTTCTCATCAGTTCATGTATTCTTCAAAGACCGAGCCAGCATTTTCCCTCCAAAGTCAACTATATGAAAATGCATGGCCCAGGTTGGATTCGCTGTGTAAATTTAAAGACTCCAGCCTTTCTTCCTGAGAGGGAAGGGGTGGGGAGGGTGAGGGGAAGCTGACCTCTAATAAAGGTCAGTATAAAGCAAAAGACTTTGGGACAAATGTTATGTGTATGCTATACTGAAAAACTAAAAAACATTAAGCTGTCTAAAAAGTACTCAACAAAAAAAAGTTGTGCATACTATGACTTATAAAAATAAAAAATGTATATATACACTAAAAACCTGATTGCCTCATTCCAGTCCAATACTCCCAAAAAGTTTTTCGCTAAGCCGGGAGTGAGTAGCTCGGTGCAGCTCTTGAGAAATGAGGGGACGCTACCATTTTCAGTCCTTCACTTAGCCAGGGGGGTTGAACTGAAGGGACTCCATGTGTTTTAAAAATGTCAAAGGGTAAAAAGACATAGCTTCTATGCCCTGAAAAGGTGACACTAAAAAATAAAAATGTATGGGCTCAGAAAATAACATAATCTAGAACAAAAACACAAACAACACACATATAGTGAAACGCCAACCCGATGTAACATTACCTTGGCCTCTTCCAAACGCCCAAGGGCTTTAAGCAAATTGCCCAAGTCACTGCGGACACAATAGAGATCCTACAAAATACACAAGAATAAAATATATACATATATATTAGTCCAATAAACTCCACATTTACCATACTGGCAGATTTGCTGTCAATTTTATAATTTAAATATTTGACATATCACTTACAGGGTTATACTGTAATGCAGAAACATAAGCCTGCACTGCTCCCTCCATGTCTCCTGCGGCCACCAGAGCTGCTGCCAGGTTGATGTATCCATCAATAAAATCAGGCTTCAGTCTCAGCGCGTGGCGATAATGCTCTATAGCCTCCTGCAGTTGCCCACGTTCCTTGTACACGTTCCCCAGGTTGGAGTAAGCCTCAGCCAGCATTGGGTTCTGCTTTATGGCTAAGGTACTGAAGTGAGCTGACCTGCAGGGCCAAAATGGATACAAAACAGTTACCCTGGAGAATGGGGAAGGCCTGGCACGATTAGCTTGATGTGCTGTGCAGCGGCAACAACAAGGTGCAAGAGATGAAAAGAAGAGACTTGTTTAAGGTTTGTAATAATTAAGAGCACATCAATTTATAATTTCAGAATTTGTGTGAATATTGGAATTAAGGAATTATAGATGGATTAACAACACATAACATCCAAAACCTTCACCACGGCACCTGAAAAGCAAGGGTATGCCACCACCAGAAACTTAGAATCACAAGGAGACAGAATAAGACCACATTCAACCATGTAGCAGGACTTCCAGGCGCTTCAAAGGGACTCCCCAGACCAGAGGTGCACACTCAAAGCCAGAAGACCCTTTACTCTCTGCTACTTCAACAACACGTGCTCTGTGTGCGTTGAGCTCCCACCCACAACACCTCACCTGTCGAGTCTTCGGCACTGGAAATGGATGGAGGACAGGAGCAGCAGCACGCCTGTATTATCAGGCTCCTGCCTCCACAGCTGCATGCAGTGGCGCTCAGCTGCCTCAAAATCCCCTGACTGATACTCCCGGTGCGCCAGCTCAGCCAACCCTTGGAAGGAAAGCATACGTTTTGTTGGTTCTGGAGCACCAACACAACCCAAGGAGGGGGAAAACAACATGTTAGAGGTGATGGAAGAAATTAAATCAGACAAATGAAAACAAAAAAAATAAAAAAGATGACATTTTCATTGAAGAATAATGAATAATAACTGGAACTCAACAGAAAACAACACAATAGGCAAAATCAGAGTAGGTGGTGAAATGCATGTTGGGGAATTCTGCAATAATATTAGCTTTTCAGTATTTTCAGTACATTATGTAACTAAAAGAATTTCACCACTATGTACACCACATATGTACTGATACTATCATTTCTGCCCATAGAGTGGAAACAATGAATGAAATGAAAAGACAAACAAAAACATGTCAACGAATGATACAAAGGGGGGCATTTACAATTTCGGGCTGAACGCCTTCATATTTTAACAAAAGCATCACGCAACACTTATGAAATCAGTACAATTTGAAAGCTGCAGTTGTCTATTTTATAATTAGCTATTTTAATCTTGTACATAATCTTCCTGGTACACATTACAAAACTCTTGAATTGTTGCATTTACACATTTTTTAAGAGATAAATTGGAAAATGTTGACGTTCATGTGCCTCACAGTGTCATCTGAGGTCAGCTTACTCAGGGTGTGGCACAGAGATATTGAAAGCAAAGGGCAGATATAAATACAAACCATACGGAGGAGTGGTTGGAGGACATTCCACCATCATAAATGCCAAAGCAAACACTAGGATTGCAGCAGATCAGGTTCATCCATCTATGCCAATAATGTGATTACGCTTGTAAAGAAGATGGATGTATAGTGAAGAATGTTTTTGCACCGCCTGACGACAATGCACGACTTGACAGCCAGGTGAAATGCAGTCAATGGCCGCAGATACTAGCCCAACTGATCACGTTTTCGGATCAAGTATTTTTAGTCATTGGCGCCAAGTGGCGATGCCTTCACTGTCAGAGATAACCACAGGACGCTGCCGTGCCCTCGGTGTATCTGACGGCTGGTAGCTTGAGAGCGTTATCTGAATAAAATGTGGTGGCGTTTTAAAATCGAGGTAGCCATTTTTTTTTTTTTCCCTGGTCACAAATTAACGACGACATTTTCATTTCCTTCTTGCGACACGTTCGCCAATAAACCTGACGTCACAACACGTTTCGATTTAACCCATTGCGGAAAAAAAATGCAATCAAAGCTTATGTAACAAACAACGTTAACACATGTCTACACAGTGTTCGTAAACGTGACACCGGTAGACTAATATAAAAGCTAGCGGCTTCAAATTATGCTAACGTTAGCTTTGGTTCTCTCGTAGTCGCTATGGGAGGAACATACATTAGGCCTACGTTTGCAGTACCTACCTGGTTATTAATATTACACAAAAACCACTGATAGGGCCCTGTTACTTTGCTTTTCTCGTTTTAATACATTCAACTTGTTAGATACCATCTAACATAACGCGACATGAAACGTAGCCTTGCCATCCCACCTTGCTAGGTTACCATCTATCTACTGGTTTTAACAGAGACAACCAACCTGTGCTGTCAGCCACATTTCCCACCGAGCTCGCCATCTCCTCAGTCTTCGTGTCTTGCACGGTGGTCGTCAACGTGTCTTCTGGACAGGTAACAGTTTTAGAGAGAAATTGGCGACGGGTCGTCGTTTTTGTCGGCTGCGGCAAACACGTTGCCCAACGAGCTAAGTCGCTAGCTAACCTAACCTATGACTTTCCCGCACTGTGTACAGCGCTGAATAACAGTGTAGCGATGACTATAGTATAGCCAGGTAATAATTAGTCAACTAACTTCGTTACGATAGCTATTTTACCCGCTGGCATTAAAATAACTGCTGTTTAATGGCTCAGGCTGGTGTCCTCTTCTCAACAAAGCAGCTACAGAACATAAAATGGCGAAATGGGTGGAACTTGTTTTTTGAGAGAAACTAGTTCCGGACATCGCCATTACGAGAAAACGCGAGTAAAGTTGTAATAAATGTGGTAATTAGTAAACGGTGACAATTCATAGCACGAGTGTCTGAAGTACTGTTTCCCAACCACGCGTTATAAATGTGATCTATGTAAAATAAACCGATGGAGAAGGCGAATGCGCGGAAGGACACATTTGGTGCAGTGAGGCAGAGTGCAAACGGGGAAAAGCAGCACCTGCTTCAAAGATTCATGAGATGAGTTTCCTGTAGGTTCAAACGTTTATTTTCACAAGCTGCAAATTGTGTCTGCAACATGTTAGGTAACAGGTCGAAAGAGAAACTCTGATCTCACAGTACAAGAATGGGATAGATAAAGCATATGTATGTATATGTATGAAGTACACAGCTGTACACACTGGAAACCAGAGCAGCGTATTTAATCCTGCTTTTCGAATAAAAGCAATGCAAAACAACATGCTAATTTATTTAGTCAGACTTCATTGTCCTTGGGAGAGATTATTGCTCACAACGCCGTACATCAGCTATGGCTTCAGGTACAAGGCTGCACACAGAACAACCAATACAAAACATGCAAAGTTGCAATCAGCTGTCTGAGACTTTAAGGATCCTTCATTTTGCTTGTGATCTACAGTCTCTACTACTCGTGAAAGTATCCAAGTTGATGCAATAATGGGAAAGACAAAAGAGCTTCCACAAAAACAGAGAGGAGATGTTATTGCATGTGAACGACATTGGTTATAAAATTTTAAGAGACACCAATGGGAGCATTATAAGGAACTTTAATATGGAACTGCTCCAAACTTGCCTGGCCGTGGAAGAAAGCCATAAATTTCATCAATCAGCAACTTAGTTGGGACAAAAAACCCTGTGTGACTGCAAGACACCTACAAGATGACATAATGAAGACCGGTACAAGTGCTTTCAGTGGCACCTATAGAACGTGCACTGACTTCCTGGCTGGACTCCAAGACGCACTGCACTGTTGACCACAAGGAACATCGACTAGGACTAAAATATGCCAGGAGGAATTTGGATAAGACTACAGAGCTGTGAGAGACAGTTTTATGGACCTATGAAACCAAACTGAAACAGTTTGGACATGAACCAATTCATTTCAATGAAATTTTATTACGTCAATAACAATACAAATCGTTTCAAGACGCTTTACAAACCCCGGCCTGAAACCCCCAGAGCAAGCCTGAAAGTGACAATGGTAAGGAAAAACTCCCTTTTAACAGAAAGAAACCTTGAGCAGAACCCAGCTCATGTGGAGGGACCCATCTGCCCACACAGCATTAACATGCTATACAGTAATAGCACAGAATTGCATGACTAGTAGTAGTAACCAGCGTTATGTCTGGCGTGCAAAAGGCCAAGCTTGTCACCAGAAGAATACCATCCCCTTGGTCAAGCATGGAGGTGGGTTGTTGATGACATGGGGCTGTTTTTCTGCAGCAGAAACTGGTAATCCTGATCGTGCATACCTGGCATCATTGTATGTTTGTCACTCTTTATTTGTTCTTGTTTTATTCTCTCATTTTGACAAGTGAGTAAAAGTTTAACACGCTACAGTGTATTTCTGTATTTTGCATACTGTGGAAATCTTCAATAAACAAACCTTGATCAAATGTTCGACACAGGCAATATTTCCTACATTTGCACCATGATTTTTTATTTATGTAGTTGAATATATTGTAGCCTCAAGTATGACAGTCACAAAAACAAGCACTAGCTGCAGATAGTGTGCAGATTCATAATCACCAACAGAGGGCGATCTCTGTAAACTAATTTCAAACAAATATAGCCGGAGCCTTGTAAAGTCTATGTGAGCGTAAATTTTACTTATTTAAAATATAGGATTTGTTTTATTGTTTTATAATCCAATTATTTTCACATTTTACTCCACTGAAAGTGGAAATTGGAAATCTTCATGAGTTTCTTAATAAAAGCTGTACATCAAACAGCATATTAGTTTAATGACATTAGGCCAATATTCTTATAAAATAATAGCACAGTAACACGCAGTACCTCTCCATCTCTCATTTAACCTCGGCTTCGAGGTCGCGGCCCATTAAACGATGGTCATTAACGTGCCATTCTGCCTTGAAGATGGTGAAAAGGGGCCTTGCTGCACCCCAGTTTTTCCCATAGCCCCTCTATGGGAACGCCGCTGACATCATTGCACATGTTGGTTTTTCTCTGTGTGCTCAAAGCATGCATAGGCTGCTGGGTTTGTGTACTCTTCCACACGTTCCTCTCCTCCGCTCACACTCTTCGCACTGCTTAGCGGTCACTTGTGCACGGAATGATGTCATGGTCATTGCGTGTCTATGGCAATTGCATCTGACATGCTTTATCTTTGTTCAGGCTGCAGTCACTAGGAAGGCTGTCAGGGTGAACCCAGCTTCTCCTAGCCTAAAGGGTTAGTGACAGCTCCGTACAACAGACCCTGCTTTCACACAAGCTATTTTAGGAAGCACGTGAGAGCGGAGAGGTTTATTCACATGCAGGTCAAATTGGTCGCTATTAAGATCATCAAAGCCTGGAGATATTTGGAGTTTGTTGTGGTGTTTAATTGCCAGGACAGAATATTCTGCTACCAAATGAGTGGCCTTAATTATCTCAGCCCATTTATTTTAGGATAAGATCCAGTGCAAGCTGATGGCCTACATTATTTTCAGAGCTTTGGAATGCTTTCCTTTATTTATTCATTACTTTCATATTTTTCTTTGCCACATTTAATGACTCATAGCAAAAAATTGTGTATTAGAGTGCATGAGCTCAGACAAACATATTTTACAGTAACGAGTGACTGTTTCCCTGCTTGCACACATCTGGAAGACCCATCACGGACAAGTATCTGAGAACCCGGCTACAGTTTCAGGATTTCTGATCAACGATACCTCTTGATTTTACAGCTGCGTTATTGGTCCTGTAATTCAGAACTGAGACCCCCGGCTTTACCGGGACGTTAAAAACACGTATTTATTTTATTTTCACGGCTAAAATTAGACACAGACATCTGTTTAAACTGCCAAGGAGCGGAAGCGCATTAAGAATTTGAATTTCATTTTATGATGCTGAGATGGCACGAGCAAACTGGTGATTATAACTGAACCAACTGCACCGAAACGCTGCATAGAATTACATCTTGTCCTGCAATCATTTACAAACAGTCCTCCAGCTGCCTTTGATTATGACTTGCATGGGAAGAAAGAGGCAGAATTTATTAGCTATCTTCACGCAGAGCGCAGTGATGGTGAGCAAAACAAACAATTAGGGGATTGCTAATACATAGTAAAAGAGAACAAAGTTCAGATTAAATCAATGGCAAGAAGAGAAGAAGACAGCCATTTCTGCCTGCATGAGTGCGCTACTTTATTGCGTTGCCAGACAGCCTGCAGCAATAGACATATTTGTCACTATAAGCTCCTCACTGCAAAGCAGACAGAAACAAAAAGCCGGAGAACAAAGGCATTTCCTCAAGAACAACTTTTAACTTGTAGCACAGGCCAGTTTACCTGATGTGACTGACACAGAAACAGGCCGGTCAGTCGTTTTAGCATGGGCGAACATGTGCTTTGATTAAAGACATTTCAGTCCCCGCTTTGTTGAAAAGTGTTAAGAATAACTACACAATGTGTCAAGCACTTAAACAGAGAGGCACTGGCCTCCTAGCTGCCAGCCGGGTTAATCATCAGGTACTAGCACTTTGATTCATGCTCTCGGCCTTTATTTAAGACATTTGTCAGGTGCAGACTGATGTTTTATAACCGCACATTTTGCGGTTGGAAGTTGTGTTTGAACAAAACAAGTATGCACAAAAAAATGTGCTGCTGTCAATAGCCTTGTTTTTGTTCGAAGTTGCACAGTTTTAGGTCAGAGGTTAGTCAGCACGAGTGGAAAACTACAAAAATGACAGGCCTGGGTTACAATGGCTGCGGTGTACGTTCGCGTGCCAGTTCATTATGTACACTAGTGAAAACAAACGCATTCTAATGCAACAGTCCTGCACTAAATCATAGCTCCATAAAGGTTACTGTATTCAGCATGTAGCTAAAAATTACCACCTCTCACGCTGTTTTGACATAAACCGAGCATAACAGAAGTCATAAAGGATTTAGTGAGTGTATATCGTATTGTAAAGGATTTTAAGGTTGTTAAGCGTGGATGGGAAAACAAAACAAAACAAATGCCGGTCATCGACATTCGAGTAACATCACAACACTTTAATATTATATGAGGTTAATTTATGCTTAAGCCACATCTGTTTACCATGTCCATCCCAGTATGACAAAGCGGAAACGGGGCAGGTCGGGGCTGGCGTTTGTGTTTTGCCTTTAAATCTCCGCATTCATCACCTGTTGCACCTCTGACACCCTGACCTCTCTCGCTCACCCTGCCTGCTCCTCTTTCCCCGTTTCCCTCCTTCCTCCTCTATCCGTGAGGAGGAGAGTGACAGTGAGGAGGACCCGGTGACTCCTCTCGTGACAGCAGCTGTCAGTTTCTCCTATCAATTACACTGGCCGACTGACACCTTCTTCGACCCTGATCCTTGCTTTTATTCGCCGTCTGGGAACCCCTTGCACCCACCCCTCGCCCAATCACCACCTCGTTGTTCTTTGGGACTTTCACCTCCTGCACACAAAGAGAGCAGTTTTAAGTCAAACACAAAACTTTTGGGTTTCTACTAAAGCTCCCGTGAAAATGTCTCTTCGGATGGAATACTCCACTGATCCCGGCTTTGCCAGATCTCATTTAGATCCACCTGAGGGGGCTTTGAGTGGCGTGCACTCCCCGAGACGAGATGTCTGGGGTGGGGAAGGGATTAAAGGAGGCTCCTCCTGGCTAGCTACAGTCCCAGACTATCTGAGAGCCTTTCCTGTGTACATACATGAGATCGTGTATAGTTGTATTTATCATTTATGACCCAGAGCACCGCGTACGATCAGACAGTTGGACACTATTGTTTTAACTTTATTTGTCTTTTATTACTTCTCCTGTCACGCACGCTGTTTTCACTCGCCTGTTAAAATGCTTTGTGAGTCAATTTTATTTCTTATCTTGTTTTGTGGCGTTATTAACTCCGCTTTTAGATTCACAGTTTCATTCCCTTTAAAGTTTGCTTTTTATAGTTTCTTCTGATTCAGAGTGAAGTTAGCCAAGCATGCGTATTGCGTAAACCCGCAAACTTACTGCTCCTTCTCAACTCATCTGCTCTGTTCCATTGAAAAGAGAGCTCTTGTCGCGGCCTATCCCTTTGATTGTTTAAAATCAAACGGATGTGAAAAGATTGATCCTTTAAATAAAAAACACAAGTAAGCTGTCAAAGCTCAGACATACCATATAATTATCACCTACTGTAGGTGCTATATAAACACAGTGGTACAAGTTAGCGTTCACAAATGCAGATAATACCACAACATAAACACACCAATCCGGCTCAGTGGTAGGTCCTGTTTTTTTAGATCAATGGGGACAGTGATTCACCTAACAGTTGCTGCCTCCCTCGGCTCCTTGCATCTTTCAAATGGCTTTCCTGGGCCAGTGACAGTTACAGCACGATCAACCCGTGGCCAGCCTTGAGCAAACAGGGCTTGTGTTGTGCCCCGTTCTCACGCGGAAGTCATCCACTTTATGAAACCTTTTATCCAGAAAAATGGATCATCCATCACTAACCCCACTCCCCTCTCTCCCAGCCCCTCTCCTCCCACCGGGTTGCGTAATAGCCCGGTACCTTGTGAGTCAATCGCGGCGAGGGGAGCGCTTTGTCCGGAAAGAAGGTCACAGCCAGAGAGTAGAAATCAGCCTCTAAGCAGCCGCGGGGGCACAATACGCCACTGTTCACCCTAAAACCAAAGATCTCCAGTTGCTGACTTCATATAAGCAGCTTAAGATGAAGGCCACAAGTTTGAACTGTACTTACTGCACCTGTTTGCATTACACGTCAACAGTTCATGTCATGCATAGCTCATTATGGTCTTCCTCTTTGTGTGAGAACTTTTCTTCTGTCTTATTGATGCCGTTCCAAGTTATGTAACTGCGCACTATGCCACAATAAAGGATTAGACCAAGTTTGAGGAGATAAGCTTCATAATAATAATAAGCAGTAGTGGCACAGACTTGGCGCTCTGTGTGGTGTTTATGTTCAGGTCTCATTCAGCATCACCAGATGAATCTCACACTCATGGTTCATAATTAAAGCAGTTTAGTCTGGAGTCGTCTTTGCCTTTGGGTTGTATATTTGCTTTCTCTCTCGTTTGGTGATTCAGCAGTTCCTCTCATACAGTAATTGTGCAGTTATTTGTTCATGCAGTTGTCGTAGCACCTCCAACCCAAGGCCACGCTGGTCTTTTCCCACCCTGTGCTTTTCCTCTCTAGATATCCTGTTTATATGAGACACACAGTTGTCGAAATGTTGCGGAAACCGGGAGTCACTTCAAAATACAATACATGCTTGATTCGGCTGCATTTGACGGATCAGTTTTTGTAAATATTATCATTCTAACCAGAGATTGCTCAGGGTTTGGGCTTTACATCTGCAAGCTTTGATTTCTAAAAGCTTTTCCAAGCGCTTTTATGAACTCAAATAAAGGTAGGCTGTTTGATTTTATGCATGTGCAATCGTGTACATCTCTGCATGTCTGAATCTGTGTGTACACAGCGTAGGTCGGAAAAGGGCTGGACCACAGCAGCTGTGGAAGGAACAGGGAAGGAGTCCAGAGGAAAAGGCGTAACTGCAGCCCAACGACCGCCACTTCCACCACCCTTGCCACGAAGTGCAATAAAACATGGGCTGGAGACAATTTCACACTTGCACCGACATAAACAGGGAGACCATAATGACAAAGTACAGAGCGGACCCTTATTGTAGATGCGCTGACCTCTTCTTGTAAAACGGCATGTCACAGCTGAGAAGACAAGCAGAAGGTCGGGCTGAGTCCACAGAGTGGTGGTCGTGCTTTTACTTTATGCAACAAAAAAAATAGGCGAAGGGGGCAATTACAGTAAAATCTGTGGGGGACTCGGCTACAGAGGCTCAAACCAAGAAGACGGAAGAAGGCCTGCGGTCTCCCAAAGTTGCACCGATCACTTTCGGTTTGTTTCCTGCGGACAGTGCACACAGTGAATACTTCCTTAGCTTTAGTAAACCACTCTAAACACTATTAAGCAAGCTAAAGTCTTATGGGAGCATTTATCCAAATCAGCAAAGTAATTGTTCTTACTGTGAGATTAAATGTTTTCTCTTCTGAATTTGAAATGACAGTCAGTCAAAGCCAAGGCCACCAAGAGAGCAGAGGCCGATGAAATCTACTGTAAGTGTCCAATATTACTTTATGAGTAAGGCCAACCGAGTTCATTTGCAAGCTTTTATCACTGTAACATCCACGGAAGGGGGGAGGTGATTTACAGCTGAGTCAATCATATTACTTTTGATTTATTATCAAGCCGTTAAGACTCCTACATCCTCTCCTTTTCCTGCGTTATCGCTTGCAAAACAATTACAGGATTCAAAAGAACCTGTGTTTCGCTGACCGTATGAATGAAAAGTGAAAACACTGCTGATCTCAAACTGGGTCTGCGGTAAAACTCCCTATTTTACATTGTGTGGAGAAACATAAAATCATGTGTGTCACGCTAAAATGTCTCTTACTGGCAGGCCCGTACTCTTGAACAACCTTTACCCTTTCCACACTGCTTCAGGTCTGCTCCCAGAAGACAGCCCCTGGAAGGTGGGTCCAACCCAACCGTGGGGGGAAACAAGAGAGTGAAAGGTCAGGGGTTGCTGACGGAGAAACAAGGGTCACTGAGGGAATGGATAGGGGGGTGACCTTTGGCACCACACACACTCAGTTGCAGACTCCACGTCTTTAACCACAGATCAAGTTAAAATCACTCACTCTTTGTTTTTTTGTATATGGAGTTTATTACATCTTGATATACGGACAGGGCTCCAGGGTGAAGAGAGACCGGGTGAAGGCATGTGGATGATTAGTTTGTTTAATGAACTGCCCAATACGTCACTGTTATGTGTAATGGATAAGCCCTACTGGTCCAGAATCATAAGAATAATGATATTTACTAGAACTGTGCATATTCATCTTATTTATCTAACTATTATGGCTGTTATTTTGGGAAGAACACCTACACAATATTAATGTGAACCGTATTAATATTAGTTATTACATTGAGGCGTTAACATCTATGCCAAATATTTAAGACCATAGCTAATACTGTAAAACATACTGTTAAAGAACTCAAAACTGTGAATGTATCATGTGCGGGCAGTGCTGCAGGCTAACTGTCAGGGGACTGTCCTCATATTGACGCTGGGTGTGGATGTGGAGGTCCAGAAACCGAAGAGAGACGCTCAGCCCCAAGGGGGAAGTGCATGTACATTATGAACTGGATATTGGCTCAGATTGAAGCCCTGACTCACAAGTGAGCATGTTTGTCCCAGATAAGGGCTGCTATTCCTCCACTGAAAATAAGAGAAAAACACAATCACGTGAGGCGCGGAGGATGTCGGCTGTTCCAGCGACTCTAAATGAAAATATATCAACAGCAGCATGGAAAGTTGCTGATAACAAATAATGCCTAAATGCTTAGTCGCTTTGAAGTGTGGTGATTTTCAGGCCAAAACAAAATGGAGAAACACTTGAGCCTCGGAACAATGGAGATGGTGGCCGCTGTCGTGTTTGCTAGAGTCTGGTTGAGTGGTTTCATCTCTGGCTGTTCAGATGAGCAGTGTGAATGGGCCTCCGGGGCTGGGTGCTCGCCGCAGAAACAGGGACTATTCACTGATTCATTCAGAGTGAGATGAGCACATATGGATGCAGAGAAAATATTCTAGGGTGGAGCATATCTGAACAGCTGTTTGTAAGGCTTATAATGACCCGTTTTAGTTTTAGTGCTTTATCTATTATAGATAGATACTGCCACTGTTTTAATATTGTTTAACGGAGGCTGGACAAGCATGATGCAGTGACATAACCAGCAGCGTTCAGGCATCCAGGCTTATACGCACTGTGTGCAGGCCTGTTTTTTTTGGCATAGCCTCAATTTGGAGCAAATCCCCTTTGTGCGATACACAATGCTGAAACCAACTAGCTCATAATTAGCAATGCTGGCAAAGGCCTGCCCCGGGGCACCTGGGGAAATAGGGGACGGACACTGGGCTACAGGACGAATGGTTATGTGCACGTCATTTAGAGGTGTAAGACAATGCTGTTTGTTTGATTGTTACCCCGTCACAAAACAAAAAAAACTAAATGATAGGTTTGTTGTATTTTATATACTGATATTAGTCATATTCAACGCATGTTCAATTATTTAAAATCTACTCTGACAGGGCAACAGATTTAGTATCCCTGTCAGCTGTAATACGTACCTTTAGCTCATGTGTTATTTAAGGAAGCACTATGTTATTATATCACCTGGAGCACTGTTCCTGCACAATTTGTGACCCTCCCATGTTTTTATGAACCATATCAAGCACCTGGGAAATGAACGTCAAGACCCAAACATGTCATTTCAATTCGTCATGTAGGCCTCTCGCTTCTATACAACTTACTTTGATCAGTAAAAATCAAACATGTCTGTAGGGAGGGCTCTGTGTTTCTCCATATGTGAGATCTGTGAGCATAGCGCATGTGACCGCTGAGTGGAAATACAAAGGATCTATTTCAATGTGTTAAACCAGCTTTAGTTTTTAGGGCTCACCAAACAGCACTTCAAAGGAATTTCCATGTCAGTCACTGTTCAAAGGTTATGAAAGACCCGCACTATGCCCAGATCTGTGCCCCCAGACCCTACGGCTCTGATGTGGCACACAGTGGCACCCTTCCCTACTTTGATGCCCATATTGTCCCTGTGTCCTATGGAAGTAATCAGGCGTGTTGTGTTTATGCTCGATCACAGCACCAGCAAAAGCTGGGCATTACGGCTGCCATGTCTCATGTGCAACTCCTCTGCGGGTCACTGGAGATGACTGAGATCAGCCTGAGATACACAGAATTCACCGTGGGGTCTCCTGTGCAACAAGAAGCGAAACAATGATGACGCCAAGGCCAAGCTGGGAGGGACGCTTCGCACTGACACATTTGCAGCGAGGGCTTGCAATATGTAGTGACTGCAGCTAAACGATAAATGTTGTCTACTGGCAAGCATGAGCACGGAGAATGAGCTCCAGCCAAACACATTAGAAACTTTTTTCAACACTGATTCATGATGAAAACCAAGACAATAAACAAATCGGTGAATAAAACATTGTGTCTGGAACCACGCCAGAGAGAAGAGTCTGTTCCTGGAGTTGCCGCCTCCCTCCTCTCCCCTCTCTTCTCACCACCTCCCTCTCTCCTCCTCCTCCTCCATACCTTTTGCTCAAGTCACAGTTGGAAGACCATTAAGAATGCACTCTAGTACATCCCCCAGCTGAATGAGGGAGGCGTTAAACGAGAGCCCTGCCATTATCATTCACATAAGTGTGTGTTTGTGTATGTGTATTGGGGGGAGGGTTGTTTTTATCTGTTGCAGCCATATGCACTGCGAAAAAGCCCTCGGGCAAGTCAAAAATTAATTATTTCTATGTCCTATTTTGATTATCATTTAATGATTTGGTTCTTCTCCGTTAAGTTTCATCGAGGTCTCAATATACAAACACAACACCTCCTTTTTATTCTTCACACACTCTGGGAACAACAGGTAGGTGTGACCAGTAACAACAGGATGACAGGGTTCAACACCTCTAGCTCCACGCTGACTTCCTCTCACACCCCAGCTCCGAATACAGCCACACCCAGAACAACCGGGGACACAATCCCCAGTTAGTCCAGTATACAGTACAGTGCACGGAACAGTATGAGTGTGTGTGTGAGTGTCTATGGGATGGATGTACGGCTTGCACTCCCGGTTTAACCCCTGAATACCTTCACCGGGCTCGTCAGTTTAACAGTGGAAGTGCCCATCTACTCAGACAATTGCAGTTAACCCCAAACAGTTGCTGATAACCTCCGAACCTAACCTGCGACCTTTGACCTTAACCCCAGGGCTCTTCAAACAAGACATTGGCCTCTAGGAATTCAACATACACATTTTAATGGCTTTCTCTGTTTTGCTTTATCCCTCCCTGGGTCTCCCCGTGCCGTTATACGTATCTCTCTGTTGTTTCTGTTTAGGGCCAGCCCAAGATAATCCTTTGAGTCTGTTTCCTTTAGGGCCCATCCTGAGTTTTCACAACACAGAGCCGGTAGCTGCCGCGCTGTACACGTGAGAAGGAAACAGCAATGCATGAATCTCTTTTATTCTAACCTTCACTGGGCTTGGCAGTGGCTCAAGTTTGTACACTGGTGCATATAAAATGGTTTTATTTCATTCTTTTCTCATGTTTTTACAATAAAACATCTTTTTTTTTTTTTGCCATTTTTGGCCATTTGCAGCATTTAGTTAACTACTCAAACAAGCTGGCAATTCAGCACTTTTACATTTTATTGTATGTTATTGTATTTTATTTTTCTCAATTATACATTTATATTTTACCATGTGTGCAGTGTGGTATGATATCACTGCTTTTTTTTTTTTTTTTTTTACTACTGGCTGCAGGTACTAAAATACATTTCACCGTGGATTATACTATGTATAACTGTGCATGTGACAAATAAAACCTATCCTGTCATATCTTATCTTATGTTATCAATAAAGTAAGTAGTGAGTAAGTAGTAAACATTGTGCAATATGGTTCCGTATATATGGATTTTGATTCAATAATTTTTTGGACATAAGTAAATCTATGTTTCACCCAATAGATGAAAGATTTTGTCTCCTAGTGGTGTGGTTGGACAATGGGATTGATCTGTACCATATCCATTAAATGAGGAATACTGCAGTTTTCTGAATATCTATTGACAAATCTGTTCCAAATCCACAACTGGACAAAGTGTAAAACTGTCCACATACTACTAATTATGTACTGTATACTGTAAACCTCACATTGTCTCTTTCGGTATCTGTGCAATCCCCTGTTTACTATCTGCTGCTGTCAGGATGGTGATAAATAGAGGTGTGTTTCGCTCTAAGAACGGGTCTTGTGTGTTTTGGTGTGTCAAAGGCACAGAGGCCCTTAAACCGTCACACAGGTTAGACCTTTGGCTTGACATTATGTAAATCTGAACCACTTTCACGTTTTCTTAAGCAGTAAAGTCAAGTGAGGAGTGCACAAATACATCAGTACAAACTGAGTCACGACACTCGTGTATATGGAGTACAGGCAACAGGTCCAACAGGGCGTGGATGGTTAAGTTACCTGCAACAATGTGAGTTATATTAAATAAAGCTGTAAATGCTGGAGTGAAGATGGGAAGCAATTCCAGGTTGTTTTGATTTTTTTTTTTGATTTTTTTTTACAGCCATTACGTTCTACTATTTCAGTTTTCTTATGACCCCTTAAGAAGTCCTTCAGATCCCCTTCAGGAGCTTGAGTGGTTAATGAAGGCTCAAGGCGATTGATAGGGGGTAATAGTGAGTAATAACACTAATTGGTGATAATCACAGAGCTTCTAAAGTGGTATATCTGTGTGGGTAAACAGGGGCCTGGTTCTTTTCAATGAGCTCAGCCAGAGTGCTCTCTCTTTCTCACAGCACAGCCTAGCAACAGTCTGTCCTTCCATTTTACTGGGTTTTGACCAAATAACTCAGCTGGTCACTCATCCCTTTGTTCGCTCTCTTTTCTGCCTCTGCCAAACATGCCAGATTCCATGTGTCAGAGAGAGAGAGGAAGGAAGGGAGAGAGGGCTCGCACATGATTTCCAGAGAGGGGAATGAACCCCATGCTGCCTTCTCGTTTATCTGACCCACATTAAGTCATTTCTCCCTCTTTCTGCTCCTTTAATAAGAGACATTACTGAAATTGATGATGCGGTTCTTTGTCAGGCTTAAGGTGACCACATGAATTCAGGCCGTCATGACAGAGACGACCTCGACTCTCAGCAGTCCTTGAAATAAAGGATAAATAATGAAGCATATATTTAAAAATACACTTCATTTATTATTTTTTACTGAAAATTAGATGAAATGACTGACGCCTATGCTATGTATGCAGTATGCATGGCTCTGTTTCTCTTTTCCATCTTTATGCTAAGCTAAGCTAGCTGCCGGGTATAATGTCTAATTGAAAGATAACACTCATTAATCGGTCCATTCAATTTGATCAGATGCCCAGATGAGCTGGCTCTTTGCGACACAAAGGCGCAGCGGCCCTGCAACCTCCCTCTATCTGAGCTCCTCATCAACCGGTCCACCAATTGAACCCAGCCTCCCAACAGAGGGTAAACCAGAACGAAAACAAATCAGAACAGTATCAATCTTCTCACCAAGCAAGAGTTCTCCTTAAGCGATGAAGCATTTTTTAAGCCAACACACTGTTTATAAGGAACCCGTTAATTCATGTGACAGTGACGTGTGCCCCAAATGTCCGGTTGATCACCCTCCACAGCTCCAGCCTCTAAAGGTCCCCCCACAACACAAGAAACTGGGCCTTAGCTCGGAGGTTCTGGGGCCCAAGGGTGCCTTGTTTTACCACCAGCTCCACTGCTGCAGAATCAGCCAGGATGGATTGTTACGCAACAATTTAGTGGGGATGAATAGGCTTCAGCTCAGGTCCAGTGAATGCCAGTGGAAATGATGGGAAGAGAGTAGCAGCTAGGTTAATCCCAGAGGGAGTCCCCCTGGGACCTGGCCCTCACAGCTCCTTCGTGTTTTCTTTTCAGCCTTAAATGTATTTGTTGAATGTCTGTCAGAGACAGCGAAGCAGCAGAAAGTGGAAGGCTGGGTTCTGTGGGTTCAGCAGCAGAGCAGGCTGGTTAATCCCTGCAGCCCCAACACAAGGGCCGGCCAAACCTCTAGGGGTCCCCCCGCCCTTTCCTACTTTGCTAACCTCTCAGCTGCTAATCTTCTCTTAAGTTCTTCCTCTCCTCTTTGCTCCTCTCCTCCCTGCCAACATGGCCGCCCTCAGGCATTCGGCCAACAATCCCACTGTCTCTCTGTGGGTGACATCACTAGTTGGCACACAGAGGCAAGGGGGAGAATAATTAGGTTTAGATGCTTGAAGTAACAGTCTGTGTGTATATGTGAGTGAGGTGATGTAGAAGGGAATTTGCAAGGCCTTACTCAACAAGAAGCACGTAGATTGTTACGATCAGAAGAAAATGAAAACAAAGGGGAACAGTGCTGTTTATCTGAAGGCTTAAATTGGTTGGTTGTGCAAAATTGGGGGAAATAAATACTAATTTATGTTTAAAGTTGAGTGTGCAAACAACAAAAAGCAGCAAATTTTGTCGCCTCGTACACCAAAAAAAAAATCGACTCTTGCGTTAAATCTCAAAAACTCATTAGAGCCAGAACGTCATGTGTGGCTGGCTTTGGAGTCAAATGTGATGGCGGAGGATGAAGAGCAGGAGGCCCTGCCTTAATAACTCACTATAGACTCCATACATGACCACCCTAGCAAGGCCCATCCGTTCACTGCTCTCCGTGCTATATACACAGCCTACTTAGGGAGAAACCTTTGTCTGAACGACGCGCTTTGTCAACCTCTATTTAGTGGCTTCTTTACGACGGACTCAGCCCTTTGAATATTAACTGTGTGATCACTCTTGCCACACAAGCAGCCGCTCAGGACCCCCTATCAATGCTC
The DNA here is from genome assembly GCA_005024645.1 of Planiliza haematocheilus. Lineage (NCBI taxonomy): Eukaryota > Metazoa > Chordata > Actinopteri > Mugiliformes > Mugilidae > Planiliza > Planiliza haematocheilus. Next base: position 1,668,390 of record SRSE01000949.1, on the reverse strand, counting down.
CCCAGCACCCTGCTCCAGGGCTTTGTGCCTGACCACGGATTGATATACAGGCTCTTGTGGTCTCTCATCAGCCAGCTAGGGAGACATTTACTTTCCATTCCTCTGCTGACGTCATTTATGAATCTTTTGAGTCAGTTTACATACGAGGAGCTTCAGGGGTTGAATAGAAAAGCCTTTCATTTCACATAAAACGAGACAAAGATAAGAAGAAAAGAAGAGGGGAGAAAGGGGCTTATTTGTCTTTCTATGTCACTGTGCTATTGTAAACCTCTAGTGAAGTGCGACTGTAGTTCTGACTAGTGTAATGACCATAGCAGCTGGGGCAGGAAGGCGACGGAGGGTGGGAGAGTCTGCCCTAGTGTTTTTGCAGGCCAATAATCCCCTTTATTGAGTCTCAGGAAATCCTAATTGGAGTCGGAAGTGGCTCTAGTGGCCAGATGTGCTAAGACTAACAGAGTTGACCCAACCCCCGAGGACAACTGACCACAAGCACCTCAGCCTCCTTTCCACCCTGCTGTGTTTAAGTTGAACACACAAATATGCAAGGCCGCCCGACCGCAAGCGCATCCGCGAAACTCTTCTCCAAGCCGACCGGAGGAATTTCCCAAAACTCAACAGTTTAACACTCGTGTGCACACATGCGCCCTGTGTTAAAAATGCTATGACAGTAGACAGGTTGGTAAACACGGCAAAGCATCAGCTGTGCACGGTCTATGAAAACAAAGCGCGGTGCAGAGTTCAGCCGCCCCTCTCGTCTCTCAGTCGATCAAGTCCAGGAAATCTGTCGCTAACGTTACAAAATGCACATTGTGGGAATTCTTTAACAATCTATGTGCAGAAAACCAAAAAAAAAAATAAAAAAAAGAAGTTACGGATGTGTTCAGGCAAAAAGATGAAAGCACCAAAAACCGAAAGCTTCCGGAGAAAGCTCTTGGAGCGTGTTCTTTTTTTTGACTCACAGCCCTCCCCTTTCTGTTTCCATGATGTTTGTATCATTGTCTAACAGCCTGTCTGTGAACCCTTAAAGTGACATTGTGCAGCAGGGTGTGTGCGCCTCTCTTCATGTCAGTGCGGATGGATATGCTTTAAGTTCTCATGTACAGAGCAGTGGTTTGTGGGTTAATGCCAGCGCACACTGGTGCTTGTGCAAGAGAGAATCTAGGAAAAGAGCGCAAGACGCTGAGACTGTATATGTGTTGTCTGTCTCTTGTTGTCTTTCCTTATCAGACGGTCTCACCAAAGCCAGAGATGCTTGTCAAACCGTTCTGGATAACTGCACGTGATCTGAGCGCAGCTGGAACCCGAGAAAGATCAGAGGAAGCTGGGTTTGATTAGGAATACCTTCCCAGACCTACTGTCCCGGTCTAGAATCAGACCCAGGTGCGCGCTTTTCCTCACACATACATACACACATTACGCATGTGTTTGATACTCCCGCAGAGCTGCAGTCACACTGACCTATTTACTCCATGGAAATGGCCAAGACCCAGGAGGCAGACCAGACTCACCAGAGGCTGAGTAACACGAAGCCCCCATACTGTGATATCAATAGTTTCGCATGGAAAAGTTTTACAGCCACTTTTACACGCTATATAAATGGGGCATCTGGGCAAAAAATCTATTGTATTGATTTCTTTACATCCGGATTTATTTCTGCAGCGTGAAAAAAGCAGTTGCAGTGGAGGTCACTGATTTTGATCACCATTGCAAAAGCACTAAAATAATTTTTGTGTGGGTGAGACTCATGATTATTTCGGTTTATTGTGAGGGCTTATATGCATCTGTAATACATAATGTGCGTAAAAGTTACAGGAGGAGGGAGCTAATAGCCTTCACCTCCGTGCAACCCCTCTGGGACTTCAAAGAGAGATTAAGAAGGAGAGAGGGCGAAGGGCTAACACTTGCTGCTTGGCTGCAACTACCCCACTGAACCTAAGGGCTGAGCTGCGGGGTAGTTGGCACTGGGCTCTCATGTGTTAAGCCTTATTTATCCATTCAGAAAAAAAAAAAAAAAAAAAGGCAGCCAGCTTCGTTAAGACATCAAATGAAACGCCACACTTGACAATCAACCGGCACCGAGGCGTTTTCTTGGAGGATTTTGAGAAAAAAAAACGCACATTTCTCACCATCCTCTGCCCTCGCAGAGCAGTTGAACCCAAATGCGAAGACTCCCTCTCATACTGACCCACACAAATGTTACACATGAACACCCTCATGCGCATTCACTCACTAAAGAATGGGTCAAGTGAAGCACATGCACTGGAGCTCACTGTTATGCAAAATGGGCCGACCAGCCGGGAGCGGGCCTGTACACATCACACACTGTTTTGTTTTCTTGCAGTTTAACTATCTTGATAAAAGAAGTGAGGGATGCCAAGTTAACTCCTTACTGTTCATTAATCACTGTCATGGTGTCCATGTTGCTTGGATGCCGGCATAATGTGCGGAATTGTGCGGGGTTGATCGGGCCTTTTATGGACTATAAGGCTGCCGTCTCTCAACAGTGGCATTTCCTTGTATTCTGAGAAGTGCACTGTACTCTGAGAAGTGAGTGACTGAATAGAAAGGGAAGTTTCCTGAGAGAGGTTTATTCTGGCATGGCGCACTATAACATGCCCTGCTGCTCAGGCACAACAATGGCCTGATCTTTGGGGTCATAACCTCCTAATTACGGCAACCCCAAAAGCGATGACGACCAACTGTCAGCGTGGCCTGTGAGAGGGGCTACCTGAGCCGGGCTCAGGAGCCACCAGGTGACATGGGCCAGGAGTGCTCCAGCACCTCGGATGAAAGGTCTATGTTATGAGTCTACATCCCAGCACCTGGGGCCATTTCAGCACCCGAGAGGGACTTCTAGCCTCTTAGCTTTCACCTATGCATTGCTCTCGGTGCAGGGAGGACACGCAGACGTTATTTCCCATGTCTGATAGCCATCTGCTCCCTCTCTCAGGTTCTCAAAAGCAAGATTCCTCATGATCAAGGCCTTCTGCACCAATCACAGATTAGAGTCCTGACTACCGTGATGATTCGCCTGAAACAGACACTAATCAATTCGTCTGCACAGTTCCTGACAGTTGACAAGCTTTCAGGTATAATCTTATCTGTACAAACATTGCTGTTAAACCACTATATGAGATATCAGGCCATTGAAACGTTTGCAGTTTTTTGAAGATTAAAGAGATTTAGCGAGTTTAAGCTTTAAGTTATTGATTTTAATGTTAATCTTAACACTTCAATTTTTTTTTTTTTAGATTCGGCCCCATTATTGCATCTTTAAAGACGAGAGATGGATTAAAATCGAGCAAAGATCGAGTGCACTCCCACCTGAAAGCCCTAAATCCGCCCATGGGAAAACTGGGAGGATACAATAAGGGCATATCAGCGTGGGGGCGAGCGCCTGCGCGTTCGCGTCGAGCTGAGTGGAAGTTGCTCTGCGAGTTGAAGACGGGAAGACTGCATCGAGTGGAGCTGAACAAGTCACCGGGATTCAAGGAGACACACAGCAGACAACAAAGTATGGAGTAAACGGTCTAAAAAGTTTTCTGTGGGATTTAACGGCAACATTTTCAAGCGCACCTTCCTGGACAAGCGTGCCTGTCAACTGCAGGTAAGGGGGACAAAAAAAGAAAAAGAAAAGAAAAGTAAAGATTATGACTTGAAATACAGACACACAAATTGTCTTTATTGTTTAATTTAATGCCATGTTCACCTAAAACTTACAAATAGCTATAAACAGTTTGAATTAAACTAAATGTCAACATATCCTGTGAAGTTTTTTTAAATCTTGTTTCTTAACTTTTTTTTAATTATTTTTTTTAAATTATTTTTTTCTTAGTCACTTTCCCCTAACTTTTCCACCTTCCCACCAGCTCTCACGCAAATAACATTTTCTCTTGTTAAGATATAAATCTCGTGAAGTGACTGAGGCTGAGATCATCAGCGGCGGTCTTTGCAGCGCGCTCCTGCGGCATTCCGTGGAACCGCTTGGCAATCAGACGCATCCCCCCAGAAGTCCCCCAAATGTTGAATACCTCGCAGAAAAACGCTACACGGGACCAGAGTATATGCCGTAGCCAAATGCCAAACCACGCAGTGATTAGAGTTTACCCAGACCCAGCCTCTGAGTCATTCCCAAATGCGTTACTGATCCCACTTAAAACCTGCTGGTTTAAGTGCGTTCAACCCGTTTTTCAGACATGACGAGTGAGGAATATTTGAAGTTGTGATCAGTGAAAATGCAGAACCATCTATTTCTCACTTTTGTGGTTAGCTGTGCGTCTTGCCTAGCTCGCGTGGTGTCTGAATCTTTTCTAATTAGAAGGGAAAAGGCATGGCTGAGGTGTGTGTGCTTGCAGTGAGGTGAATCTGAACAGGATGGGACAAGCTGTTCAAACAGCCCACAGAGGGGGAGAGCTCATCTTGCCCAGCTAGTACTTTCCCAAAAACGCCTTGAACCTGCGCTAAAAGTTGAACCAGAGGTTACGCTTTTAGCTCCAACTGCTTGTTAGATCGCTAGATTTGTTGGAAGTCGTCATAATGAGAGGAGAAGCGAGGCCAGGGGTCACGCCAGCTCAGGTGAAGCCGTCAACCTCGGCTGAAGTTGTCTGACCGGTGTGCTGGAGTGAAACTCTGGAACAACACTCATTACTTCTCTTTCTGTTCTGTTCTCCACAATGTGTGTGACGATATTTATTTGTTGTTTTGTCTTCCTAGGCTGGAGTTATTGATTGACCTTTGAACTACAGCTCACTGGATTCTTGAACATACGTCACTGGCTGAGTGAGCGAGCAGAGCCTGTTTACCCGCTGTCACCCCTCCCTCTCTCGTCCAGGCAGCCTCTATGCACATCAACCTGACTGTGGTCGTCAAGGAATCTCGTGCCTTTCATGGAACACTGCCTGCCCTTCCCTCCACTGTCCCAGACACTGTGGAAGTGACAGCCATGGAGTCACGTCTGGTGCTGCTCACCCCTCCGCCGCCTCCCTTAGCACCTCCGCCACCACCACCTCCTCCTCCCCCGCCTCCAAGTGCGTCGTCCTCCTCGCCCTTTAGCCGGGCGGATAGCGCCCGCCGGAGCCGCTTGAGGAATCTCAACTGGGAGCGCATTCCCAAAGAGAAAGTGGAGGGTAGGAAGAGCGTGTGGAGTGGGGCTGCGGCAGACGAGGAAGAGTTCCCCATAGACCTCCACTCTCTGGATGAACTGTTCGGTCAGAAGGACAGCAAGCCTCGGGACAGGCCCAGCACCCTGAGGCGCCAGTCTGCGCTGCTGCGCTGCAGATCCCCCCAAGATACAGCGGCAGAGGTCAGTTCATCAGGATGGCGGAGATATTAAGCCCTGCTCAGATCTGGTACTAACATGCGTCCTGGGAAATCTGATCACAAGGGGTCTGCTTTATGTGGAGCACCTGGATTAAAATGCACCACCACTTTTGATTGGTTCTCCACTCTGCTCCTTGTGTGCAAATAAACACAGACATCAAACTCCAAATGTTGTCTGAGCATTTGGATCACATCCTCGGCACATCTTGGGTGTGCGTTCACACCTTTGCTCGAGGCTGGCCACTTATGATCAACCGTGTTAATACCAGGTCTGAACAGGCCCTTCGTCTTTATCCTTTCTTGCCCTTACATGTGCTCCTTGCCTCCTTACAGATCACCTTACTGGACTCCAAACGCAGTATGAACATTGGAATATTCCTGCGCCAGTTCAAGATGTAAGCTTTTTAAATTGTTTTTTTTACTCGAGTTGAAATGACAATGAACTCTTGAGTCATTCTGACCATTTATTGTTTCACATTATTGGTAATTACGCCAAATATTCAGTTTCATACTTGACGTATAAACAAAAGCACAACAGCATTAGCCTTTGTGTCTCCATTTGATTGCCACTGTAAGTCCAAACTGAAAGTAAGAGCAGGAAACGCAAACGTGTACAACTGTACCCAGGGGAACAGTACTTCGCCTAAAAACACTGGCGAGTGGAGACGTATGTCAGAGGCAGGCGGGGGTCTGTGTCAGAAGTGCGTAGTTTCATCAGAAAAGGGGATGTGACGGAGTAGACAGAGTGTATTTCAGGGGAGGGTGCACCCTGAGCAGCTGGGCTAGGCCTTGAATGAGGGTGGTGAGTAAGTGGCTGGGTATAACCTTTAGGAGTCAGAGCTGACACCTGCTGATGCCCTTAAAGAGTGTCTAATCTTAAAGCCAACCCCCCTGCGGAGAGAGACCCCACATGTGGCTTGTCATATTCATCCGTCCTCGGAGGGCTCTTTAGCATGTTTGCCTGGCTCAAACAAAGCTGCACTTCTGGCAAAGAATAGGGCTGTTTTATAAGCACATTAACATACCGCTTAACATCTGAAATATCTACGGTTTAATGTTGACAGGCACGACAAATGCGTGCAGCATTTCCCCACAGAAGTTCATCCTTACAGATAAAGGGGGAAAGGTGTTATTGTCATGCCTCCATGAGACTCTCAACTGTAGAGCGTCTCTTCTCTAAACTAGATTTGTCAAGACTTGTAGGGAAAGCTTTTACGTGAAAGAAGGCTCTTCTGTGCACAAACAATGGTCTTGTCTGCAGCTTATTTGCCCCTTATTTGTTCTGAGGAGAGACAGACGTGCAGTTCAAATGTGGGTGTAGTTTAAACGTTTGTGTTATCAGCGTATGAGTAGGTCACTTAAATTAATTTTGGGCTCTAAAGTGTTCTGTGCAATTAACCGAGAAGTGTTTTTTGTTTTCTTTGGAAGATGATTCACTAATCGGCCTCTTTAGATGTCTTCAGCCGTTGGTGTCAAATAACATGCGGCGTCTACGCTATGAATAAGGCGAATTTGTTTGAGAATACAGGCTACTCATCGCGTGTGCGATGGGTTGTGAGTAGAACAGAGAGGATAATGGAAAACTGCTGGAATATAGGACAGATAGAGGTCATACACCTTGACATCTCGGGACCCTTCAGACATCCTCCGTGCCTGTCTACCTTTTATTTGTCCAGTGGATATGCTACTTTGTGTCGCCAGTGTGGCGTCAACCCCCCCTCCCTCCCCGACCCTTTGACTGATAAGAACAGGATAAGCCCCGTTATTGCGTGATCATTGCAAAACTGAAACTGATAACACCCCCGCCGCATGGTTTCTATGGTAATTTTGTATCGTGTCTAATGCTGAAAAGACCTCTGCTTTTAAAATGAGCTTATACCAGAATGTGTGTATTTCCGCAGGCCTGCTAAGGAGATTGTTGAGGATATCAGGCAGGGTGTTGGAGTCCGCTACGGAGCAGAAAAGCTCGCAGAGCTCTGCAAATTGCTGCCTGACAATGAGGAGGTAAAAGGCCCTTTCCTGCATACTAACAGAGACAAGCTCCTTCCTCTCCCCACCTCCCCTCTCTTACTCATCATCTGGCTCTGGTTAGGATGATCAAAAGTTTGCCATTACACCATGTCGTATGATGTGGTCTGTTTCCAGACATGGACCACGCTGAGAGATATTGGAATTGACTCTTAACGACAAGTCGGTTTTAGTGTCCCAGATTTTGTTTTTGTCAAAGCTTCTTTTCACGTCTTAATATTTGTTCTCTCTCAGGAGTCTCGCCTGAGGAGGTTCAGTGGGGAGCGGAGCTTGCTGGGGGAGCCCGATCTTTTCCTGCTGCTGCTGGTGGAAGTCCCCAGGTAATCCCCTCCTCCCAGTTAAAAACAAAAAAAGCACCTAAAATTCTCTCATCTTGTCATATTTAACTTAAAATCTCCTGTATTTCTCCTTCCTTCCACTTGGTTTACTTTGCGATGGCGTGTTTGTTCAACTGATGACTGATCTGGAGTGCCTTCTCGTCTCCATCATCACTCACCCCTTTCCATTCACTAACCTGTCTCCCTCTTTCCTCCTTCACTAGCTTTCGGCTACGTCTGGATGCCATGATCCTGCAACAAGAGTTTGACCCTGCTGTGACCTCTCTGTGTGTGGCAGCCAGATGTCTGACAGAAGCGGCCAGAGGTAAAGTAACAGCAGGGAGTAGTGTACATACTCCACTGCTGTAAAGATCTGGCTCTGAGTTGCACTTTATAAATGCAGTCAAGTGTTGAGATTTAAGTGCCTGAATGCAGAAAGTTGAGTGTTTTTTTTAAACTCGTTGCCTTAACGTTGGCTGCATACACATTTTTACTCCACAATGATATTAAATCTCATTCTTTTACTCTTACAGAACTGCTGAGCTGTCCAGAATTGCACTCCATCCTCCGACTGGTGCTGAAAGCAGGGAACTATATGAATGCTGTGAGTTCTTCTTTATTTTATTTGTTTTCTGCGGTCTGAAAAAAACAAAACAAAACAAAAAAAAAGAACCCACAATCCGTTCTTTTATCCGTGCACAATGCAGCAGTCGCAAGTGATCTGGGTGTGTGTGTGCTGGGGCGTCACTATGACTGTGCACCTGGGTTTGGATTGTTGTTTGTTTAAAGTTGTCACATGTTGTGTGTGTGTGTGTGTGTGTGCGTTATTCTGACCTTGTTCGTGGCTTCTCAGGGTGGCTATGCGGGGAATGCTGCAGGTTTTCGAATTTCATCACTACTCAAACTGGCAGACACCAAAGCCAACAAGCCGGGCATGAATCTGCTGCATTACGTTGCTATGGTAAGATCTGAAACTGACATGCTGTAAAAGACTGATTCATAATACCAGATAGCTGCTGAAGTAAAAATAAATAAATAAATCAGCAATGATAAGTTCTTTAAACTTTATTTTTATTCATCCTATTTATACCTATCCATAGCATCCATGATTGTGAGTTCATTTTTAATCCATAAATGTATTTCGGAATAGCCGGACCTTCAGAGTAAAGCTGAAAACATTCAAGAAAAGCTTTTTTTGCAAAGAAAAAGTAGTTTCAGGTCACACAGAACAGAGAACAGTAGCTGTGGAAGACCCTAGAAGCAGACCATATGATTTTGCCACCGCAAATGTTTGTGCATTGCTTCTTCTGAAAACAATAGCTGGATAATCATTTGTATTTGTCTCCACAGGAAGCTGTGAAAAAGGACCAGAGTTTACTGTCATTTCCCAGCCAACTAGGCCATGTTGGCTCCGCCTCCAGGTCAGTCCCTTCCCAAAACTCCAATCCTTCCAGATTATGCAGTGATCGAGTCGAGGGGAATACACAAGCGCTGCTTCATAACAACAAACCCCCCAATTGTCTGATAGACTAAAGCAAAATCGTTGCATTTTTGTATCAGACCATGAAGCCCAGCTGTCAACAGTAGCTGGCTGTGGGTTATGACAACACTGATACTTCAAGGCTGCATTTCAGCTGCTTGGGAGTTGTACTGTGACTTTCTTTGATTCTCTCCTGAAACATGGCGCTGAAGAATGACTATCCTTATGAGAATCCTGATTCTGCCTCCATGCCTCTGCAGTTTTCCAAGAATCCATATAAAAAAAAGAAAAAAAAAACATCCCGGATCATGTGCGGTCATTTATTGCCCGTTTCCAGTTACGGAACATTTCTTCAAACGTATTACACAGCTGTTTCTGTACAGTTAGTCTTATAATTATGTCTAACGTGTCCTCTCCTTCTCTCCAGGTTGTCTGAGGAGTCTGTGCTAGATGACTTGGCCAAGTTAAAAAGCAGAGTAGCGGCCCTTAAGGCTAACACACAGACTGAGGCGGAGATTTGGCAGCAAACACAACTTTTTCTAGAGGTATACAAGTTTTTTTTGTTTTGTTTTTTGTTGGTTAGATACACCAGATAATCTCTTCAAATCAGTTCAAGGATGGAATGCAGCACAATGTAAAATATGTGTGTCTGTGTGGGTGCAGGTGGCTGAGGAGCGCCTGAAGGAGGCAGACGACGAGGTGGAGGGTATGAGGATGTCGAGTCAGGCTCTGGTGGAGTTCTTCTGTGAAGATGACGGCACTTTCAAACTAGAGGAGGCTTGCAGGGTCTTCCATTTGTTTTGCCATCGCTTCCAAAAAGCCGTCCAGGTTAGACACCGCCGACCAAAAAAATCATAGTGTTGTAGAACCTGAACGCGTAAACTGAACTCTGCGCTAAGGATCAAAGAAAATAATCAATAACCCTCTTTTATAGGAAAATGCAGATCGGGAACTGAAGGAGCAGAAACGTTTGGAACGTCAGCGTGAGATTGGAGAAAAGCGCCGCTCTCTGGCAATTTGTACAGGGCTGGATCTGGTCCTGAGCCATGCCAAGGAGCCGCCTCCGAGTCAAGAGAGCCAAGATGAGCTGGAGAAACTTCTGGAGAAGAATTTGAGCTACACTTGGAGTCGTCGTAGTTTTAGAAAGTCGGATTCCCTCAGACACTCCCACCACCAGCTGCACCGCGACCCCCATCCCCACAACTCATCCATGCTCAAGGACTTTCCTGAGCTGGGCAGCAGCCCGACATCGAACAGTTATCACTCAAACAGCTCATCTGACCATGAGACCACTGCTGTGCTTTGCAGCTCACCTGAGACTGATGACACATGTTCCCCCATTGACCAGGAGCCTAGTCTGGGCAGAGGGAGCAGGGCTCAGCACAGCCCAGAAACAAACCTGAGCATGGAAACAGTTCAAGACTCGCACATTGGAAAATTCAGTCACTCCCAGCACGGAAGTGGCTTCAAAGTGAAGCGACATGGGCCCGAGAGCCTTTCGTACATGCTGCAAGTCCGACCAAAGACAACAGGACTTGAAAAAGAAGCAGAATTTCCACATGAACGCATGGCTATAAACGGTTCCAGTACACACTCTGTTGCTAATAATACAGATTCACCAGCCCAGCATGTTAAAAGCCAGGCCTCCACTTATAAGCATAGGTTTGGGAAAGCTGTGACAGATGGTAATTGTCCTCTTCAGAGTAAATCAGATGGCTCTTGTGTCAATGAAGCTGAACAGTCTGTTCATACGAGTGGAATACCTTCTCATGGTGGCACTAGGACTGGGCTGTTGAAGTACCGGAGATCTGAGACCAAATCGCAGTCCTCTGTAAGTGCTCCGGATGAAGTCCATGCACAGCCTCAGAAGAGAGACTCAGCTTCCACTAAAACAAGTGCTGCTACGCCTTTAACGAAACAGGCCGACGCAGAAAGTGCGTCCACACCTGTGGAGGAGAACTGGATGCCGTCCAGTCTGCCAGACTTCAGTCAATCACAGCCAGAGGAGGAGTTGGACTTGCCAAGTGCTGAGAGGGAGACGGGAAGGTCATACTCCCGTGTAGGGGAAACACTAGAGTGCCACACTCTGGTGAAAGGCCTCCGATCCTATGATGCCTTGTCACCCCCAACGTCCCCACTCCCACGACCTACGCCAAGCCTCTGCTCCAAGTGGAGGAAAGAGAGAGAGGTCGACCTTCGAGGGGGGACAACTCCAGGGTCTCCAACATCAAAGGAGGAGACTCGGACCGTGAAGATCCCTGTGCGCAGTGGGATAGGGGCCAAGAGGGGACTCGTGTCACGTGCAGGTCCTTCCAATAGCACAGGCATTCCCAGGGTGCGCACTAAAACAGAACCTTCCAATGCACCCTCAACCACTACAAACCCGCCCACTCCAACGCGGCTGTCTGCTACTCGAAGCATATCGATGCGCTTGTCTCCTAACGCCCGGCCAACTGTTGCTCAAGCAGAGGTGAAGCGAAGTAACAGCACACGGGAGAGAACAACTGAGCCACAGACTCCAGGGAAGCCCACCCTGACCCAGAGGTCTTCAGACCGATCTGTCCCTGCGAAGGTTTCTGGCAGAACCCAGCCAACCTTTGTCAGAGGAGCATCTGTCCGTGTGTCCAAACGACTCGCCCCGAACTCGGAGACTCAGACCCCTTCTCAACCTCGCACTGCCCACAGCCCATCCTCTGCCACAGCCAAGACAATACGCACGGCCGTCATATCGGCGGCCTGGAGTAAAACTGCAAAGACGACAAACACAAGCGCCTCTCCTGCTGGCTCTAAAATGCCGACAGCCTCACGGATACCTGGTCCCAAAATGCCCCGAGCTGCTGCAGCTCCGCCACTGTGGAGGTGATGATGGAGGAGATTAAGTTCCTGCCCAGTTTGAGCAAACGTCTCAATAATTTCTGGTCTTATCCCTCAACTGAAGTTCATCTAAATGCAACTTTTGTGAAATATCTGTGTGTGTCTGAGTGTTTAGGTTAGACGTGTGTAAAAGGAAGATGCACTGGGGCTCTCTGGTGTCTCACGTAACCGTAGGATAGTGGATCCTCTACAATCTACCTCTTTTACACCCATTTTTGTCCTTTGCAGGCAATAGGACAGAAAAAGAAGACATGTCTTACAGTAACTGTTCACATCTAGAACAACAGTCACATTAGTAAAAGGCTGCCAGATGAACGCTACACTGTGTTAAGCATTGGGGGAAATAAATAATAAAAAATTCTGTTGTATTTTAGGAACTTGTCCAAATGTTAGGTGAGCCTTCTGCTAAGTGATCGTTGTGTTTTCAGACATGGCTGTCTTGCAGTTTGAACCCGGTACAGTGCTGAACTGTTCATCCTCTTGTCGCGAGGCCTCATCATTTTGATGCACTTTACAAACTGAAGAAGAGGCAGTAAGGGGGTGGTTACTGTAATGTTTTGTCATTTTCTTTTATTTTATATCAAAAGATTCTATAACTTTATTGAATAGCATTGGTTGTTATTCACTGTATTATGTGGATTTGTAAATAAGAGAAGATGAATAAAGAAAGCGTTGTGAATAGTAGTCTTGTATATGTGTTCTTCGGTTTCCTATTCAAGGTCTCCAATCTTCCACATCAACAGCTGCTCCTGCTGTCTTCTTGTCGCCGTATTTTTCCTCTCCCTCTCTTCTGAACTCCCTCTTGCTGCATCTCTTGACACGGTCATCCCCAGCCCTGTCAGTGCCCGTTGTCATGGCAATGCTACAGATGTCCCAGGGAATCTCCTGGCAGAATAGTGGGGTGCAAGGGTTGGGGAGGAGGGTGGCTGTGGGTGTAGGGTCCCAGTGGGAATTCTCTCTTTATAGGCTGCAGTGACGCCAGAACCTCTTGGGAAAAGCAATAAACCGGTGCCTCTTTGTGTTCTCGAGTGTCCGGTTGTTGGTCAGCGCTGGCCTTTTAACCTGCCTCAGTGTAAAGAGGTGACATCATCAACAGGTCTCCAGGGGTGTAGACTAAAGAGAGCCCTCTTTTAGCCGCCTTCATGTATTCTGCATCGATCTGAAAGCGTCGGGCGAGGGAGAAGAATGTCTTGTCTGGAGGTGAATAAGTGATATATGAGCTTTTGGACCAGTGCTGATCGAAGACAGGGGACAGGATTGTTTATGGCCCCTTTCTATGCGCGCACACAGTGACACATTGACATTTAATGACAAGGACAGAGCAAGTTCAAGAGAGAGGTTGAGGTAGCAGAAGATTTATAGACTATAGGAGCAGCCTCACTGAACTCCACTGAGACTGACTGGATTTAAACTGGGATTTAGGAAGTTGGTGTCTTTTCACTGACAAATTACATCGGTCAATTATTACAGGACATAATTCAAATATTTGTGTCAAAATCTAATCAGTTGAATTTTGAATATAAGATTATTATTGGAGATTTCTTGTTTGTTTTTTGCATTGGTGGGAGCAGTACCCTACAGGAAAGTACATTTACTCAAGTACTCTTCTAGATGTAGTTTTGAGGTAGCTACAAAATACTGTTTTTAGATTAATGTATCAGATCAGGTAAATCCAAAATAACATTAACAGCAAGGGGCTGTTCCAGGAGTACTTTTGTTTCAAATTAGGTTTTGCTGCTTCGCTTCTGTGGTGGAGGAAGAAGTACACACATAAGTACACAATTTTTTCACATTAGTGAAATTACTAATGCCACAATGAAATTAATACTCCAGTCCATAACTCAAAGTTGAGAAAATGTAAACTTTTTAAAGAAAACAACAAGCTGGACAAAAAGTGGCATTTATTGTTTAAATATTGAATTAATTATTATTATTGATTAATTGATAGTTTCATTGTTGAGCTTAGTTAAAAGAATTATAGGTGCTCTAACCTATGTCAACTGACCTGTTATTAACTACAGTTGTCAAATAAATGTTTAAATATTTCCCTCGGAAATGCTGTGAAATAAAAGTTAAGTATCCTAAAATAAAAATAAACAGTTTAAGTATCTCAAAGGTGAAATGGTGAAAACTTGAATATTTCCAACCATATGTGTACAGTATGTGTTCCTCAACAAAGGACACGTGTGAGTTACAAAATTCAAAACAAAAAAACAAAACAGAACAGCTTAACAATGCCATCTAGTGGCACACAAACGCCGTCACAAAATGAAACTACAACTACCAGTTTGCATCACTTCCGTACGTCGACTTTTACGTAATGGACAGCTCCCCGGATGCGGCTGTGATTGACTATACCAGGCAAAAAGAGATCGAAAGCCGAGTGGCGGTAAGTCACAAAATCCTTCAAATTTCTATATTACAGCAAATTGTTATGTCTGAGGCGTATGTTAGAATAGACTTGATTTTTTCGAGTAACTCGTAGGTCGCTGTGTGGCCTGAAACATAGCTTTTTATTCAGTGATTTGCAAATAAATGTCCAGCTTGTTTGCTAACTAGCTAGCTTTTAGCTACCAACTGCGCTAGTTCCTTAGCTTGATGCTAGTCTGTGGGGGAACGCCTAGTGTTATAGGTGAGCAACTTGAAATAATAAACGCCCGAAAAAAATGTGCCCCAACTTCGATTCAGTTATTGTACTTTGTTATAGGACAACGTTAAAAATGTTGTTTATGAGCGAACAGTTTAAGTTGTAGCATACTTATTAACCGTAATGAACGCTACGCCTATAAGCTAACTTTGGCGACGGTTAGCTCGTTTGCTAACTGGGTGGAAAGTTGCATAGCTGTTAAAACTACTGTCGTATAGTTACAGGCCACCGGTTTTACCATTGCCATTTACAGCTAACTGGTCATTCTCTTTATCACTGGCACTGAAATATTTAGTGTTGCTGAGTGTGAAGTGTTGTATTTGCTAGTTACCCAGGTGTTTTCTCCCCTGTTGTCAGGTGCTGCAGCCCCAGTGGTCGTAGGCAGGATGCAGACCATAAAGTGTGTGGTGGTGGGAGATGGGGCAGTGGGTAAAACGTGCCTTCTCATCTCTTACACAACCAATGCCTTCCCTGAAGAGTACATTCCCACAGTGTTTGACAACTACAGTGCTCAAATGAGTGTGGATGGTCGCACTGTCAGCCTCAACTTGTGGGACACGGCAGGCCAGGAGGAGTATGATCGCCTGCGCACTCTCTCCTATCCCCAGACCAACGTTTTCATCATATGTTTTTCCATTGGCAGCCCCTCCTCCCATGCCAATGTAAGGCACAAGTGGCACCCCGAGGTGTCTCACCACTGCCCCAACGTGCCCATCCTGCTGGTGGGCACCAAGAAAGACCTGAGAGGTGATGCCGAAACGGTGAAGAAGTTAAAGGAGCAGGGTCTGGCCCCGACTACCCAGCAGCAGGGCAATGCCCTGGCTAAGCAGATTGGGGCTGTTAAGTATATGGAGTGTTCTGCGCTGCAGCAGGATGGCGTCAGGGAGGTGTTCGCTGAAGCCGTGAGGGCAGTGTTGTATCCAGTCACGAAAAAGAAGCCCAAGAAGTGTGTGCTCTTGTAATAAACGGTTCCCAGGTTTGGACTGTGGAGAAGGATGATGGAGATCCACAGATGCAAAGGAAGGCTGATGAACAAAGGACGCCATCCAGCTGCCTCCATACCTACTCCTCTGGCAGTTTTCAGCTCCTCTGTTACTCTGCTCTTCTTTATTCATCTCCTGGAGGATCTCACTGTGTTGCCATCATCACCAAAGTGACTATGCCTAAATGGGGGCGACAGGCCGTATCTCCTCTATTTTTCTTACTTTTTAACTTTTGATATTTACACATTTTCAATTTTACTCCTGTTCTAGATTTATAGCTTCTCTGCTTTGCCTTATAAAATGCTGATCATGGTTGCCACAAGCCATAATAACTTCCAAACCAACCAATCAAGCTACCCTGTTTGACTGGAGAGAAGAGATCTGCCTTTGTTCAGGTGGAGAACTAATGACTACCTCAAATTCTCACCTAGGTTGCATCTCATGAGTCCCAAGCAATAACGCCATCAACATGCTTTGACTTTCCTATTTAGATGTAATGAACAGCCAAGTAAAAGGTGAACAAGTTTTAATTTCAAGCAGCTTGAGTCCAGACAAGGTGTTATGACTCCTGGACAAATGCCAGTACTCCTTAACCAAATGCACAGATTAAAGGTTAAATTCCCTTGCTGCAATTCTCCTTGTGCTCAGTCTGGCATATGAGAGCTGCCTGGCAGGCTGCCCTACCAGACACTTGCACTGCTCTCTCATTTCCCCGCATGGAAGAGCCAATAGGCCTTTGAAGATAAGCCGGACCCATTAAAAGCAGCCGACCATTTGCCCTCTTCAGTAATAGAGGAGCAGGTGTCAGAAGGCCTATGCCAATTTAACCCACACGGGCACAGAATTTCTAAAACTGACATAGTCAGGAAGTCGGGTGGTAGTACAGCTCTCATCTGTCTACGTCTTAACTCTTGATGCTCACACTGAGCGCCATTATCAACATACCTAAGAATTACCTTTTGACCGGGTAGGATCAGGTAGACTGTACGTTGTCTAAGGATGGTGAATTTACTCTGTAAATGATTTTTTTTTTTTTTTTCTCAGATGTTTTTAACCTTCAAGTGCGGTTATGGCCAAAGTTGAATATATTTTTTGTAATAGCCTGTGTCTATGTGATCAGTAAGATGTATGTGTGCTGTAGTTAATACTCAGATTCGATAAACCAAAAGTCTGTAGTGCTTCCCTTGTCAGTTACATTTTTGTCCTAGCAGGCTATGACCACTGCAGAATTGATTCAGTGTAACATATAATACCAGAACATGTTTTAACTGGCTTACGCTAGGCTATATACTCTTATCCTATACTGTCTTGATTAGATGAACATTTCATCTTGGAAGAAACGGTGTCCTCGCTGCCTCGTTCAACATGTAACAGCAGTTTATCCACATTATAGAAGGAGCCTTTTATTTGGTCAGGTGCCTTATCTAAACCAAAGACCATAGCAGCGCTCCTCTGTCAAAACCCAACGGTTCTCATTGTAGTGCTGCAAGTGCCACGAGACAGTTAAAGTACAGGTTCCACCAACTCTGAGTTTTATTTTTGTAATGTTTCGGATGGTTTGTGCCTCAGTTTCTGCCAGTAAACACATTCTTCTTGCAGCAGTTTTTTTTTTTTTCGTAAAGTAAGACACAGGTGCTGAACTGACATCTTGCGCGCTAAGTCTGTGTGCATTTGTAAATGGAGCGACCGTGGCCCACAGCTCTTCACAGATTGTGGTTTACATCCCTGCTCTGCATAGTGCAGTGAGGCACAGACACAACATGCACATAACGGTTAGCGAGAGCTGCGTTGGTGGAACATGCTTTGTCATGACTGAAGATTTTTTATACATTTTATAAGGTATATTTTGTGATGACTGGTTGCTCGTTTGTACTTTCAGCTACCAGCAATAATAGCAACCCTTTTTACTATAGTTATTTACAGTCACGCTCTTGAGTGTATAATAAGTCAAACTCGATTGTGGCCTGTGTAAAGTTTAGAATAACTGAAGCGCGACACAAGTTCTGTGAGACAACAGTGCTGTGGTTTGAGATCTGACAAAAAAAAAAGTGTGAAAATTTCCCAGATGGGTGTGTGGAGGGTTGAATGTAAGTGCACAATAAGTAAAACTGTCATTTTTTATTATTATTATTTTCCTTTTTCTGCCATGTCCCAAATTCACTCAGATAATGCTGTTAAAGTGGAACATACACCTGTGGGCCCTCTGTGTCTGAGTCCTGGAGCTGTATGCTACCGTGTGCGTGGTACTACGCTTTTACACTGGGAACTTGATTTGTAGAGATCTGTTTGTAATTGTTTTATAAATAACAAAAGCATATTTGTATAAATGAACTAACAGTGAAATGATTTTAAATTATGCCAAATAAAATGGTGGTTAAAACCAGACAGATTATTTATGGTGAGATGATTCTTTTCTATTGGTTTGTTTCTTTGCTGTGACGTTACAACAACAATATCACACATAACTGGCACATTACTGCACAGTTATGAGAATGAAACGATGACGTCACACTGAGGTTCAGATCAAAACTCACACATTTACAGCTACAGGAAACCACACTACTCTTATAGCTGTATGTGCTTAACAGTTCATTTTCCTCTCAGATTAATGGTATGTCACTTACCAAGTCCAAACACTAGATGGACACAGCCCTCCAGCTTTGCTTCATATCATCCAAAGTGAGCGCCATTATCCCCCCCCACCCCCCACCCCCTGTACATTTGAAGTTAATGGTCTATACCCATCCGGTTTTCAGTGCCATCATTCAACTTAACAGACGCCAACAAGTTCAATCAGTTTCAGAGCTTTAAAAACCCAGCGTGCTGTGCGCTATGAAAAATTCCTTTGACCTTTATGGGTGGTGGAGCTGACAAGTGACAGATGTGTTGAACTCCGCCGAAGGCTCATTACAACATCGCTGCAGCAACATTTAGAGCCCATTTCCTCTGCTGCGGTCTGCCCCTAAATGCCTTACAGTGAGGACAATGCAGAATGTATGTTTACATTCTGCTATTGCCTGTGTTAGAGCAGGATGTGCTGCTGCTGCTGCTGCTGCACGGGGTGTAAAAAGATGCGCAGGAAAGCAGTGATCTGAGGCCCTGCCTGAGCGGTGTGATTGCTAAATAAGATGAGAAAGGATGAGCCTGTTTGTTTCCACCTTAGCTAAGGCAGGCGGATTAATGAGACTTAAGTTGGTTAAGGTGATCCATTTTTAGAGGAGTGGATTGAAACGGGAGTCTGATGTGGTGGAGGAATGAGTTGGCTGGTTACTTGAGTTTTAGGATCAGGCGTCATATTTGGGTGTTAAATGTTTGTAATAAAATGTTAAGGGACAGAATCATACTGTTTAATTTCATTAAAAAAAGCAAATAATCTCCTTTGCATGCTATCAACTTGGGACCACCGAGACATTTGAAACTTAATTTTGTATTTCTACTGAGAGATAATGACTGGACACAACTTCACAAATTGTGCTGTATCTGTACTAGTTACATTTTCCAACTGGGCACATTTGTGGAAAGTAAAAATACTACACTTTTTTGTTATGTTACACCGTGAGACATTTTCCTTTCTACTCCACTACAGCTTTAGTTGCTTTTAAGATGGAGATTTCAGACAGTGGAACAAAAAAAACTTTTACAACAGACGACACGTTTTTGATGTGCGTGTTTGCCATCACATTTCACTCATTCTTCTGGAACCGCTTGTCCTGTGAAGGGTCGCGGGGTGGCTATCCCAGCTGTCATCGGGCGAGAGGCGGGGTACGCCCTGGACAGGTCACCGGTCACATTTATTTTATATTAATTTAAATGGATTTATTAAGAGCTCCACCAAAGTCCGTTTAAATTCTTCCGCAGTTTAATATCGGCAACTGTTGATGATCAACAAAAGGAGATGAAAAACGATCGAGGAAACTGGGAACAGATTTGAGTGACCGAACTTATTTCATCTCCTGTCTCTGTAAATAAAACTGTCATTATTATTTAATTCAAAGTAGCTCCAGCTGTATAATATTCTGCCCACACACTGATTGTCAAGTATTACTAATCCATTTATTCTCTATAGCAATATATCAGTCAGGACTTGTGCTTAAATACTTGAACTTCATTCGACTGCTAATATTTATATACGCAGATTTTTACTATAATAGCGTATTTTCATATTGGTACATTTATTTAAATATCTCCCACAAACATAACTACATTTGCTCTTAATATATTCTATGTATTGTTTGCATAGACTTTAATGGAGCTTTGGGAACATTATGGTAATGTGAAGCACTATAATGGCTTTGCAAAAACACACATATACAGTAATGTTGCCCTAGTGCATTCTGGGATGCTTACCCCACACACCAGCCTGATGTGAGTGGCCTCCTCTGTCACGTTGCCTTTACTTCAAAGCGAGACTGCGCTGCCTCGAGATTACATCATCTAATATTAATAAAAAACAAACAAACCCACTACTCCACATTCAAATGAGTCGGCGCTGACGACACCAAGCAACACGAGCCCTCGGTTCACGGCGCGCTCTAAGAGGCTTTTCATTCTGCGTAGTCGCTCAGCAAACCTCGCGTCTGAACGTAGGAGCAGGAGGTGAAACTTTCTCTGTGTTCCATCTCCGCCTGTTTGACGGAAATGTGCAGCTGTGGGTAAGCCAGCAGATATCCTTTCTGTGAATCATCAGCGTGGAGTGAGTGGGAGTGATGGCCTCCGTCGGGACCTTGATCTCGGCTCAGTCTATTCCTCCACAATCTCCCGTGTTCCCTTCCTCCCTCTCTCTGCCCGTTTGATGGTGCTCTAAAGCCGAAATGGCCGGGCAGCGCTATTCAGCCCAGGAACTGGGGAGATTCCACTTCTTCGCCTTGTCTAAAGATGAAAAAGCGAAAGGGCCTTGATCTAATACACAGCCTGCAGCAAGAGCGAGACTGAGAAAGCTGCGGTTCTGCATTCAAATCAAACTGTTCCAGCAGGAGGAGAGGGAAAATGAGATTGCGAAAGAACACAGAGGGGATCGGAGGGCCCGTGGCTGTGTTTGCAACAAAATATGACTCAGAGCGAAGGAGAAGGAGCGCGGTGCTGTGACAGTAATGGAAAGAAAACAAAAACGGGCACAAAATTAATAAAGTGCTAGATTTTGAATGTAAATAAAGGCAGAGAGGGAGGCTTGAAGGAGAAAACGTTGATGGAGGTGACCTGAAACTGAACTTAAAGGCTGCTGGTTTAAAATAATAATTTGACACTTTGGCAAGGGATTCACTTTCTTGCTTGTGGCCTATACAGACCTATATAATTTAAATGACAGCCTTTTATCTAACATAAGAATAGAAACAAACCCAGAGGGAGAGCGGTTGACCTACGAAGGGCCTACAATGGGGGCTTATGGGCCCAGCATCAGCACTTGTGGTGATGACTAAGATCTTATACTTCAGATAATCTGGAGGGCAAGCTTCCATCCCAGCGGGGTACACCCTGCACAGGTCGCCAGTCTATCGCAGGGCTAACACAGAGAGACAGACAACCATTCACACTCACACCCACACCCAATTTAGAATCACCAATTAACCTAATGAGCATGTCTTTGGACGGCGGGAGGACGCTGGAGTACCTGGAGAGAACCCACGCAAACTCCACACAGAAAGGTCCCAGTCGGCTGATGGGTCATCATCATCAGTGCTAACCACCACACCGCTGCGTCCTGTAGTCCATCATAACCCCTATAAAACTATAATGCACTGTTTTCTACACTCACTTTTGTGCTCAGAATAATGAAATAAGACATAAGAAGTTAATTAATTAGATTTAGAGTTGACAACCTTTGGAAAGAGCGAGACGAGCTAAGCTTGGCAGCTGTTGGCTTCAGCTTCATTTTTAGCCGGAAACATTACTATTACTATTGATATTCTGCTCCGACTCTCTGCGAATAAGCGGATTCTACAATAGCGCTGAGCTATTCTCCAGCGTTTCTCCCAACTCTGGAGAAACAGCAGAACAGGTCCAGTTGAAAGCCCGTAGGCGCTTAACTATTATGAGAGTTTAAAGACAGAAGCGAACAGAGGAGCCGAGCGGGGAGAAAGAAAAAGAAAAAAAAAGAACAGACGTGCGGGTCTCCTCAAGTATTAATTATGTTGGTTTGCAGCTTGGAGGTTGGATACGGCTGCCTGTGAATCACCAAAGTAACAGCCTGGGAACAGAAAGTCCTCAAGTGCCCTCCGCGCATTGTTGTTGCTCTTCTGCATGCTTCTGAGAAAACAGAACCGGGAATGAAGCGGGGTCTGATTAGATGTCCCGCGTTATGTGGCGGCCCATTGTTGATGCGCAATCCCTCTAAATCCACGAGAGGCTGTTCGCACGCTGTCAATCACCGACGTCTGTGTCGGCGGGGGAGAGGCCAGATGGCAGGAGGTGCCGGAGCCAGTCAACTCTGACACTTTTCTCATGCTCACACCACCGCAGGGTAGGAGTGATGAAGTGAGAAAAGGTGAAAAAAAAAAAAGGACAGATTACTGCGGGACCTGCTGTGGTTAGATGGAAGGGAACGCAATCAGTGAGCTAAGTTTGAGGTTTGCCGTTCCTCCTTTACGGGGCGTGTGACAGACCACACACAGAGAGCCCTACCCAATTACCAGCTATAACACTGGTTTTATGCTCTATCTGAGCTGTCATAATACACAAAAAAAGACCAGACAACACGAAAGCAAACACTGTTAGGTCTAAACAAGCCACATTTCCACAACTCTTCCGTCTCTCCTCTCTTTGTTATGCTTTCTGGTGTGCGGCGGCTGAACCCAGAATCCGTCAGCGAGCGAGCAGAACCTTTTCACAAACTTGTCAATTCATTCAGCGAGCAAAAGGTCACTTGGCAATACAGGCCGGCTGGTGCTGAACCGGACCCAAACGCCTGCCAAGTCTGATTACTGTAAACCTCGGCCTGATGAGCTTGCAACCCTCGGGATGGATACAATGACCGCCAGGCACAGTTTCATTGCAACAGCGTGTGTATCAGATTTGGTGGGACTGTGGCTTCCGTGCGTGACGAGATGGAACATCCTGTACTGCCTTCCTCTCCTGCAGCACCGGGCTTTGATCTCAGCCATCTTGTCTTTGAGGAGCAGATTTAACCGTTCTGCTCATATTGAAGTAGATTGTGTGGCTTAACCAGGTGAGAAAAAGCTTTCCAGAGGAGAATGGAGCCATTTCTCTTCCCATCTGGACTTAGATTCTTTTCTGTGGCCAGAGGTAATCTCTTTTCACTGTGAATCTGTAGTCTTTGAAATTACTTTCTTCTTGTCATCACTTTGCATTCATTTGCCTTGGTTTTGTCGGTATTGACAGCATTGCATCACTTGCAGGCGCTATAAGCTGCGAATGAACGAGTCCTTACGGTCCAAGCGTTAATCCAATTGTCTGTAGTCCCACGTGAGGAGAAGGGGATTGGGTTAACAGCGTGCAAGTGCCTGTGTCTTTGTGTCTGAGATGTTTATGGATTACCGAGAGGTCAGCCTCGGCTGTTGAGCCCCTTCTGGACACCGAATCACGTCATTGGTGCTGGGGCTGTTATACTTGGCCCTGGATGCATAAATCTCGAAGCCTGCCCTCGGCGGAGCAGAAATTCAACAAAAAGACCAAATGAAATACGACCAGCTGATTTAAAGAAGTCGTTTCCCCTCAAGGGATAAAGTCTGACGTGTGATGGTGCTGTGAAACGCCGGCGAGCGCTTCTTCTGTGACTATCATTAGTGTCTGCTTAATCTGCAATTAGGTAGCCAGTGAGGACTAATTCAGATTTAAAAAAAAAATACTTTCCCAGGGGTAGAAGCTCTTCTCAAAGCAAGCAAGGAGGGCTTGTTTTCTCCCTGCTTCCCCCTCCTTTGTTGTATCTCTTTGTTTCTGTCTCTCATGGACCCGCATAGAAACGTATGTATTTAATGCTCGCTCTATTCAGTGTCCCGATTTTAACTCGCAAACCCCAAGGATTCACACACTGCTGGATAGGATATTTTTATCCTCCTTATTAGAATTAGACTCACACTCGGAAAGTTCTGGGTTGTCAGCACTCGGGGTGATGACTAACGAGAGAGTGCACCTGACAGAACAACGGTAAAGAACTTTATGAGCTGCTGGCAAATGTCTGCCGATTCAGACGCCGTGATGTGACTGGAAGTTCCTGGACAGCTAATGGACCTTTTGGCAAGGTTGTTTTCTCAAATGATGTTTCCAAGATTAGGAGTCCCCGAGGTGCCGGTTGAAAAAAACAGATATGGACGTATTTACTTGCTCAACAGCTGGGAAAAATCCACCTGCTGATGAAGATCATGTAATGTGACCACCGACCATTAAATGGACCCTTAAATTAGGTCGGATTTACACTTCTGTCAGGTCCTCTGTACCCTATGCCGTAAACTGATGTACACCTCCTTAAAGCTGCAATTGGTTCGAAATAGTCTCTCAGTAGTCGAACAAGCAAACTATCTATCTACTACAAAGAGAGGCAGACTACTTTACATGTTTTTAGCAGCGTAAATACAGCGGAACAATTTTGACACACCAACAGTGCATAGGCCATCTGCACAGGCTTTGGCATCGGCTCCACGTAGATCTGTTGCAGGACTATGAAGGTACGAGGGGCTGCACAGTGGCATGGTGGTTAGCGCTGATGCTTCACAGCAAGAAGGTCCCGGTTCTAATCCATGGGCCCTGTGT
This sequence comes from Planiliza haematocheilus, assembly GCA_005024645.1. Classification (NCBI taxonomy): domain Eukaryota; kingdom Metazoa; phylum Chordata; class Actinopteri; order Mugiliformes; family Mugilidae; genus Planiliza; species Planiliza haematocheilus. The sequence goes on along the minus strand of SRSE01000949.1, from coordinate 1,644,039 downwards.
CTGCTTGGGTTCTCTCCAGGTACTTCGGCTTCCTCCCATCGACCAAAGACACGCTAGTTAGGTTACTTGGTCTGAGTGGTTGTCTCTCTGTGTTAGCCCTGTGATAGACTGGCAACCTGTCCAGGGTGTACCCGCCTCTCGCCCGACGACCCTCTGTGGCACAAGTGGTTACAGAAGATGACTGAATGAATGATGTGGTACACTGACATCCACACGCCCCTGTCTTCAAATAACAACATTCAAGCGTCGTGGCATTTAACTCAGCCCTAACAGCGGCCACATCATCAGGCTATTATCTGAAACACAGCACGGCCTGTGTTACAGAAAGCATTAGAGGACAAGTGTGAATGTCTACAAACTGCCGGCCACACAGTGTAAGAATATAAAGATCAGATGTACGTATTCTTACAATACAAGCCAGTTGGGTAACTCTGAATCGAAATATTCTTTTTGAATGATAATGAAATATTCAAAATCCCAACAGATGTTGTCAATGTTGTCTTGTATCCGTTTTGATGCTTTGTGCGTGTGCTCATTTCTTTGCTTTACGTGCTGCATGAACTTTACGCACACAAGATCAAGATTCATAAAAGATCATGGCAATCAGTACTTCCTGGGTTGTTATCTTTGTACGCAGGTGGCTGACTTCAACTCAAGGTGTGTGTGTGTGTGTGTGTGTGCACATTAAGCTCGCTTGTAGACGGTGTATGTTCTCAGGGCACCAGCTGATGGTTTGCTTTTATAACATGTGACGTACTTAGGCTCACAGCTTTTTCTGTGACCATGGAAACGGGAAATTAGCCGTTCACAGGCTCCGGTAATCTACAGGCTGACACTTAACACTCCTGAAGAGCGTATCTGACCGGAGAAGAAGATGAGATAGAGGCAAACAGAGAGATGAGAGATAACACTTGTATGCTGACATTTCAGCGCGCACATCCCACTTTTCCCCCCCAGAAGCAATATGTATTGTTACCCTGGATGCGACTGCAGGTGGAAATTCTCCTTCCTCTCGGCTGAAGACTATCTGATGTCTGGTCATGGCTCGCTGAGAGGAGAGATGTCTCCGCCAGATGTGGCTCCAGCAGATTAGTGGCGTGCATTTAAGCTGTCCTGATGACTCGGGAAGCAAGCAGCGTGTAGTAATTGAAGCTGGATCCCCCTGGGGCTCCGCACTAATCGCTAATAAAGTCTACCTTCTCCCCATCACCACCACCACCCAGTAGACTGTATTTCACCCCTGCCTGCGTCCTCTGTGTGGTCCCATAATGAAGGTCAGTATGACTATATGCACCCAATCACACGCACTGTGTTCAATACGCCAACTCAAGCATGCTTATAGGCAACAAGAAGCACATCTGCGGTACTAACCGTGTGCTGCAATCACAGTAAACATTCATGCATCTTTGCAGACGTGCCCTTTGCGCGTGCATCACTGCTCACAGATGTGCATGCAGACATAAGGTCAGCCACATGTCTCCTGACAGCGTTCTTGAAACATCTCCCACGTCGTCTTTTTGCACACAGTTTTAATTTCACAGTTCAAGAGAGGTAACAACTCCGTCTACTTGGCACAAAGAACACTGGTAAATGGACAAGATTTGCACTGAATAAAACATGTAGCAAGAGTCCCCTATGCCCGCGGAGCTGAGCTGAATGTGAGCCTCAGAAGCAGAAAGAAAGAAGATCAAGAGGAGAATCTGTTAAGACTGTTTAAGTCGATTTCATGCTCTGTATGACATGGGCTCTGTAACCTCTGCGCTCATGTGCTTTGAAAAGTATTTTCAGCGCAGATATTTATAAAAAATATCTTGATCTTTGATCTGAAAGTTAGAGGTGGAGGAAACCGTTCGATAATCGAAGGGAAAATATTAGCTCCTAATAATCTTGTAAATGCTTGATCTGATATTTTCCCTCTGTCTGGAATAAAAACATTATACCTGAGCCCACGTGGGGTAAGAATCAGCGATCTCAAAATGGCAGTAGCAGAGCAACTTCGTGCAAACACAGGCAGAAACAATCTGGGGGATCCCGGTCCATCTTGGTAATGGTCTTCTATTGAATCATATCAGTGTTTGTGAGTTGACAAAAGATGTCCAAACCGTCCAAAACTTTTCATTCCAACTGAAAAAAATCCTGTTTTCTCTGATACACTTGTACGTTGACAACATCTTTTCAACAACAGTGATGTAGGGGAATGCATTTTTGTTCCAACAGTGGGGAGAAACTAATCATGAAGTTTATTGTTTATATGGTGTGATGTATTTCTCTGGAGGACAAGCCTGAAACTAAAAGAAAATTATTTTGTTTAATTTTCACCCACAGATATCCCACTGGGCTTCCAGGACACACAGCCTTGAAATGAGTTCACCCTCCCCTTAATGCGCTCGTATATAGTGCGTGGTGTAATGCGAGCTATCGTCAGTGCTCTTATTTATTTTATTCATTGTGTTTCAATCCACCTGCAGGGCCCATCATGTCCTGGCCTCCATCAGACTTCCTGTCACTGACAGAGATGACTGTAATTATATGCTCAGCGCTGATTCTCTCCGATACCAAAATAGATTTGTGATTCACCAGCCCACGCAGTGTCCACACATGCACACACACGCACTCACTCACACGCGTGCCGGCACGCAAACAACAACACACGCCTCTCTAGTAATCAACCCTGATGGACCACAATTAATATCCAATTCCACCAGCCTTTGTTTTCAGCAGTGGATTTAAAAAGACACGAAGAGCTCTGGAGGGAACTGACTCATGAAAACCGATATTTAGGCTGGTGACATTGTCGGGGAGGAAGGCCCGGAGAGCTCGGGTCTGAAGTGTCTTTGTGAGGGAACGACGCTGACGGGGTGCAGGGTAACACGAGGAATGTCACAGAATACCCTCTGTGTATTTTATTAGGATGTTTGAGGGCTTTAGTATGCTGCAGGCCTACACGGTTGGGAGAAACTGATGATTCCAATCTTAAGCTTTGAGTCTGGCCCCTGATGACACCCCAGCGGATAGCTAGCCAATTCATTCCCCTTACTTGTCTTAAATCAATAGCAGAAGCAGCAGGGGAGGGTATCGTGGCTTCTCTCTGTCTTCCTTTTAAATCAGACTTACTATGCAGGGAAGGAAGACTACGCCTCCATCCTTTATCTTGCTTCCTTGGAAAGACAAGCCCAAGGAACGCCTTGAGGGAAAACGTGTGCGCTGCTCTTTCTTGCCTGGCTACCCCAGAGATAAACTGTGTTTTTGCAGCCTGTGTGAGTGCATTCGGCGGCTGTGGCTCCACATCAAGATGGACAACAGTTTGAGGATGAAGGAGGAGCATTTAGGAGAGGTTTAAAAATCCCAACAGGTTGTTTGACCTCAGGGGTGGGCTGAGAGATTCCTTGGGGTGAAACTAACGGTTTCTAAGCTTCATTTTATCATAGATACACTGCCTGGCCAGAAAAAAAGAAGTCGCTACCTGGATTTAACTAAGCAAATACAAGCCTCCTATTGGATAATTACTGCATGGGTGATTATCTTTCAGCTGGCAACAAGTTATTTAACCCTAACTGATGCAATGAGTAGCGTCTCATTTTTTAAACAACCATGTCTAAGAGAACAAGGGAGCTTAAGGGATTGTAACCAAACAGATGTGTAGCCTTAAGAAAACCACTAATTCAACACGTCAACACTTCAATTTGCTAGGGAGCATAAAGATTGGATTCTTGAAAAACAGAAGAAGGTCATGTGGTTTGATGAGTCCAGATTTACCCTGTTCCAGAGTGATGGGGGCATCAGGGTAAGAGAGAGAAGCAGATGAAGTGATGCACCCATCATGCCTAGTGTCTACTGTACAAGCCTGTGGGGGCAGTGCTATGATCTGGGGTTGCTGCAGTTGCTCAGGTCTAGATTCAGCAACATTATGTGTCCAAAGAATGAGGTCAGCTTAATATACTGAATGACCAGGTTATTACATCAATGGATTTCTTTCTTCCTTGATAGCATGGGCATATTCCAAGATGACGATGTCAGGAAAGAGTGGTTCAGGAAGCATGAGACATCATTTTCACACATGGATTGGCCTCCACAGAGTCCAGACCTTAACCCCATTGAGAATATTTGGGATGTGCAGGAGGACTCTCCCATCATCAATACAAGATCTTGTTGGTAAATTAATCCAACCCTGGAAATAAATGTTGTGAAATTGCAGAAGCTTATTTATACAGTGCCACAGCAAATGCGTGCTGTAATCAAAGCTGAAGGTGGTCCAATGAAATATTAGAGTGTATGACTTTTTTTGTTTTTATATTAGGGAGAGCTGGATATTGGATTACAGCACAACTCCTCAATTATTTTACTAAAATGATGCATTTCTTATTATTTCCTAATTGGTAGAAGCTTATGCACCACAGAGCAACTTCATCAACTCCCATTAAGAACAAATTGGCAAAGCATTACTGGAATTAAAAACTGAAATGTAATTAATGAACTCAATACTGAAATCCCATAGACTAGTTCTTGGTAGTGAGGAAGTAATCAGTTTACTGTAATGTGGCATTAAATGATAACGAGCACTGTTAATCACAGTGGGAGAGCTGCTGGTCTGTGCTCTTTTTGGGGACAGGATCAATTGTCCTTGTCTTGAAGCAGGTGGGGATTTTGGCTTGTGCACGGAGAAGGGTCGATTGTGTCTGCAAAAACACCTGCTTGCTCGATGGCACATTTCCGCAGCGCACAGGTTCAGATTTATTCTCTGGGCACACAGTCCTCGCCTCCACTGTTTGCGCTGCGGATCTGCTCACATCTGTATACATCTGGATGCTCCGAGTGCTGGCTCAGCCCGGGTTGCTGGAAACATTCAGCGAGAATAAGAGTTGAGGGGGTTCAAACTGCGCCTTGAACCATTAGGTCCCTCTGTCAGTGTGAAGATTTCATTATGTTGCAGACCTTACGACATTTGTTTGGAATTTGGCTCTGCAGCTCGTGTCTGTGGTTTGTCTTTGTCTCTTTGGTGTATTTACAAAGGTCGTACTTGTATTTGTTAGGATTGCCAGGGCTGAATGCAATGAAACTGATATATAGTACTGGAGTTATTTTTTTTTTATTCGCAGCATGCTCGTATGCTTTCTGTGAGTTTTCTGCCAAAATCTGAATAAAAAATAGTAAATTCTGCTCTCTGTACAAGACATGATGTTTAAAAAAATGAATTTCTCTCACAACTACAGTGAAAGCCGCAACAAGGAAGACACAATATAAAATAGTACGTGCAAATAAGGGGAGCACTTGTGCAGGTGAGGTCACACATGTGGTATGCTCGACCATCTTGGAGGCGTCACTTTCTTCAGTCCACACTTTAATAGTTTTACTCACTGGGGTTGCTTGTTTGAGGATTTGTCTGTATGCTGCATTCAGAAGTGTAAGCTCTCTGGCTCTTTCTATATTACGATCCAGCAGATTTCTGTGCGCTGTGCGTTCGGAGGCGCCGTTTCTGTGGGGCTCAAGTTCGGCCGATAGGTTAACTTGAGGCAGGATGTAAACAGCTGTGATGAAAATAGCAGATAATCTGTCTGAGGCGCGCCGCTCAGATCCACTGACTTTTCCCCCCAGCGCCGACATCAGGTTCATTTTCATGAAATTTCCAGACAGCTGTTTAATTGTTGAGCCCACATTCATCTCTCTCACCGGATAAACTAACTTAAGTGGTTCTCTGAAAAGCTGGATCTTGCTGTTGATGCTATCTGGGGAAAAAAAAAAAAAATACCTCACATCACCCTTGGATATACTTTGGGCGCTTAGTGCCGAGCAGCAAATGTTAGAGATTGCAAACAACAAAACATGTTAGACATTTCACCTGCCAAATTTCATCACGTTAGCATGCAGACTTTAAGCTGTGCCAAAATACAAACTAATTCAACCGTCTGCCGTGCATAATAGTGCATATTCTGAAGCAGACTTAATGTAGCGTAGTACTTCATCAGAAATGCAGCAACTCAGACTTTTACTCTTTGAACCTGCAGGCATAAAGTCTTGGGTGGTCGTCTTTGGTGCACAGTGTCCATTTAGCAAGACTAACTCAGCGCGACCAGTTTGAAAGCCGACACATCAACTCTCCTTCGATGTATCTGTCTGCCCTAACATCGACTTTTTACTGTCCTCCTCCTTCCTCCTCCCTTCACCGGAGAGATGGATGGCCGCAGAGGAGGATGGTGGAGGCTGCCTCGGACAGCCTGACGGGGAGCGCGAGTGAGCCATCACTCTTCTAATGAGATGTTGGGACAGGAACTCGGTTGAGTGGGAGGGGTGGTGGGCGGGTAATAAGGCAGGATCTGGCCATCAGAGGTCAGCCCGGAGGTCAGGACGGTGGGGTGTGACGGGATGAGGAATAGTATCAGCGCTGTTGTGTTGGCGGTAAAACAGAAATAGCTGCTGCAGGAGAGCCTCTGTAACAGATCGAGGTCAAGTTTTGTGAGTTGTGTTTAACAAAAGGAGACGAGGGGGGTGGCGGCTGAAGCAGGGAACCCTCGCGGGCAAGCAGTTAAGGGTGAAAGCGGTTGGTGTTATTGTGTGGATATGTCAGGGTTTGCAGGACCTGCTGCGAGGGGAAGGGTAATGAGAGCAGTTCTAGTGTGAAGGTGTTTGTTTAGGGGGCACCAGGAAGTATCTAATTAATGCCATCCCAGAGGCCCTGGTGAGGCCTGACCTTCTGTTCAAAGCCTCCACAGCCTCACCCTGCCTGGGCTGCCATCAGCGAGCCTTGAATTATTGATAAGAGGAGAAGCAGCAGAAAACAGGGACGGATTTAGGATTCCTCCATTGCATGTACGTGTGTGTGCTGTGTGTGTGAGAGAAACTGAGCCCATAGGAAGTTGAACGATCTATAATGGGAGGGTTAGCCGAGAGACTAACCCCAAGGGCGGACGTCCCTGAGGCCTAAAGGGTAAGAGCATCCGAAATAACATGCATTCTTTAGAAGCTGGGGTTGAAGGTGATGGGAGCGAGAAGGCCGGTACGAAACATGCATCCCAAACGGAAGCAGGAAGAGATAAACAGCAGAAACGAAGAAGAGTGGAAGAAAGAAAAAGAGGAGTGATTTGTCCAAACATTAGGGAATGTGCCTCATGTGAAATGCAGCGCGCTCGGACGCAACAGGGGAGTGGAAACGGGGGAGGGAGTGATGGAGGGAGTGCTGCGACTCCTAAATCAGACTGATGCTTTTCCCAAATGCACCGCTGTTATTTTGCCGCAGCTGGGTCTCGCTCACAGGAAACAGATGGAGGTAATAAAGCCGCGAGCTAGGTGGACGCTGTGATCCCACCGGGCTATCTGTGAGCAGGCACTCTCCATTCTAGCCTTGACACACATAAAGCCTGCTGAGGACTGAGTAGGGCATGAATGGCTGGCGGGCAGGGTGACCAGCAGGGCAGGGATTCGGTCGAGGGGGGAAACAGGCTGTGTTTAAAGCTTAAGGTTTAATGGACTCTGGAAGTAAGGCGGGAGTCTTACATATCAACTGTGAAGTCAGAACAAAGGATGAAGACATTATTCAGGGAAGCAAACAAATAGATTTATCAAAACATGTGTGAATTAATAGTTTTTCTTTTTCTTCTTTTTTTGGAAATGTACTTGCGGGGCTCTTTGTTGAGTTAAATGAAAGATGGATGGTTATTGTTCATGGATCTAAGCCACAGTCTTTTAGCATAGCGCAAGACTGGAAACAAGGGGAAACAGCTGGTCGGGCTCAATCGACAAAATATATTCACCTGCGCCTTTAAAATTCACTTGAACTCCTGGCGAACCCCTGGATTAAGGATTTAGGAGATCACTGCCTCTGGCCAAGAAACGGTTTACACAACTAGGGTTTAGTTGCATTAGTGGGTCAGTTTTGAGACCTTCCCTCAGAGCCAGGTTACACAGCTCTATGATTATTAGCACCACGAAACTTCCTTAATTTACCCAATATTTAATAATTTTATAAACTGGTTCATGAAAAATCTAGGTGGAAAAGTTTACTGTCCCTGAATTATTTTCTCTTGTGTACTGTAAAGTACGGAATAGGGCCTAAGCCTTGAAGGGGAATACGATCGTTCACTCACCCATATAACTTTGATGTCATTTGGAGTCATTCGGACGATATTTACATCCGTGTATACCGATGTACTGGGGCATCGAAATGCTAGTGATATTCCCCGTTATGTCCGGAGTTACCCGTTATGTTTACGCAGACGTGCAGCCGTTTGTTGTTCTTTGGCCAGCTGTTCCTCTCTCTGCCTCCGCATCCTCCGTTCAACGAGCTCCTCATCCGTATACTCTGGCTCAAAACAGTAAGGACGTCCATCATAAACAAAGTCGTCGTCCACAACCTCAGAATCGGAAAAATTTTCGGCCATGTTGCAAAAAGCTAGCAGTAACAGATTACAGGTAAACAGGCTCAGAGATGGCGTCACCCAGGTCAGAGGTTAGTAGGTCAATCTACAGACCCAAGATGATGATAACAGGTGACTCCATACTCAACAGGGAATAGCACAAAATATTGGTAAAATGAATGAGTTTCACAGCAGATGATCCATTATTTAGAGTGTTTCGGTGCCCCAGTCATTCCCACTATATGGATATACGCAGACAGAAATGGTCCAAATGGATCCAAATGCCACCAAAGTTATATGGGTGAGTAAACGATCGTATTTTATGCCAGAAATAAGATCCAGGTTGAAAAAAAATATGGTAGTTCCTCTTTAAGCGCTGCTTTGCACATAAAATCCATCATCAGCTCCCAAAAATTCTCCTGCAACAATAATTAGACAGTAATAAATAACACAGCCATTGCCTGAGTTACCTTGAAATCACACAGACTCCACAAAACCTCTCCAGACAAAACCTGCACTGTTTTGCATAAATCTGAAAGACTAATTAGCTTTTGGTGATTAGCTCCTGCTCTTGCTTTTTATTCCCTTCTCTTTTAATCCCAACCCACCCTCACACCTACGCTCCTTCTTTGCTAAGTCATTAGCGGCGAACCTCCCGTGGGAGACGGAGCTACCTGCGTCAAACAAAACAAATACCGGCTTGTTGCATCCATGAGCTGCCGGTACTCCTGGGACTGGCAGAAGTATGAAGTCAGGAGACGGCTGCTTGGCTGCTAATGTATTTTTAATCACTTGTGTACGGTTTATATTCTCCCCGTCCAGGCAGGAGACAGATGCAGCCAGTCCTCGTGTCACCTCCCTATTATCTAACATTATTAAAGAGCATTTTTGGACATGTTTTATCCCGGCAATGAGCAGCGCTCAGTTATTTTTCTTTGTGTTATCCACATTATGTACACACAGGAAGCAGAGGAGTGAGGGAATACATGTTGTTGTCAAAGTGACTGGCTCTGAAAATACATTGAGTCGGGGGGAAAGCAGAGAGGAAGAGTTGTCAGGTGTTTGCCCACATGCAGTGTACCTCCTGAATCATTAACTCAACACGAAGAGTGAAACTAGCCCCAGTGAGATCATGGAGCAATCGGATCCCCCTTTGTGTTATACGCCACTAACTCCCTGCACGCACATAAATCACGCTGCTTCTAGGGCGCCATCTTTCTTTTAATTCAATAAACAGAACACTTGTGTTTACATACACAGGCTTAAACTGCGTCCGAAGCATTTCTTTTCCATCTCAGAGAGCCTCTGGACTTATTTTATTTGGCAAGGAAAAGACGGTTTCAGTATATATTCACATCCTTCAATATGTAAACACTCACAAACATGAGACTCTGACATCCTGTTTTTTTACTCACCTTCTCTCTCCCTTTGGGGCGTACAAGCTAAACGTTCTCTGATCTTCAATTCAAAGTTCAAGCTGCATCTCATGAAAAAAAAAAAGAAAAAAGAAAGAGGGCATGAGGTGATAGGAGCGCAGCAGAGGAGTGTATAGAGGAAATAGTGTGATGACAGAGATAACAAAGATGTCAGACCGGGTTTGAGGTCTTGCAGGAGCTGCAGCAACAGCCAGCGATGTGCCAGATGTGACAGTCTGCATTTGGTCTTCCCTGACAGAGTGAGAGTGATGGTTGCTTTGATCCGGCACAGGATCTGACACATTCTCCCTTCCTATCTGAGCACTTGACACATCCCCGCTGGCGCGCAAAAGCCCGAGAACATTATGGTGTTCTTTGCAAAAGATAGTACAGCGCCTGTCCGACAAAGCCCCCCTGTCAAGGGCTGAATGTGATGTGATTACAAATTGTTCCATTAACTTTCATTTTCTCCCGGGTGGAAGTAGATTTCCCTTCTCAAAGCAAACGTTCGCAAGGAAAAATAGCTGCGGTCCATCTGCATGGGAAATTTATTCCGGCGTGATCACATCACACAATGTTTTGCAAATGTCCCACCTGCAGCAAAGTAAATGTTATCATTGCAGGAAACCGGCTGGTATGCACGTTCGTATAGATGTGAGCTCCCAAGCGGAAATCCACAGTTAAACAGTGTAAAGGCCCTCTCTCTCCCTCTGTAAACAGAGGATAGGTGCTTCAGCCTCTGGTTAGATCTGCTTTCACCTTCTGTTTGTCTCCTGGTCGACAGGCCGTATAAACTCCCCCGGCTTGTAACTAAAACAAGAATTATCCGAGGCGAGGTCCGGACACAGATTGACTTCATGGCAGAGTCGCTAATCCTCAATCTATGATACGAGTTAAGAAGGGAGTTACCCACAGACACTCCACTGTGTATCCCTGTATAATAGAGAGCATGTCGATGCATACATTTAAGCATTTCTGGTCTCGTTCAGGATTTGCAGACTAGATTACACACTATATCTATCAGTGATGAATGATTCAGCACGTGTCCTCCTGTTACTGGGTATTTGTACCTTATATTCAACTAAATTCAATGCTTTGATGTTCAGTTGCAGCTATTATTTGACGGTTAAATATTGATTTGCTGCAACGAGCGTGTGGTACTAAGAATCACTTTTGTACGTAACATCAACTAGTAGAGCAAAAAAAATAAAAAAATAAATGAGAAAAGATGTGAACAAAATGTGCTGCAGTGCAAAAAAAGAAAGAAGAACAAGAAAAATCCAAAAAGAGGTCATGGAAGAGGAAAAAGGGAGGAGGAAAGCAGGTAAACACCAGGAAGCAGACACACTGACAAAGGACAGGGGAGTACAGTTGCGCACTTGGTAGTTTGGACTTGACGAATTGGACTCTGAAGCACAAACTCTGGAGGGCGCAAGACGGTCATTCTGAATTTGGAAAGGCAGATTACTTGGTGACACCCGTGAAATGCATTAAGGGAGGCCTGGCCGGCCCAAGGCAGGGCAAGGACTCATACTGACAAATGCTTCTGGCGTTTATCAGTATGCGCCTTTGTCTTCATTGTGGTTCACGTGGACCTGTGAAAAATCAGCAGCAGCTGCCCAAGTGCTGTTCCAGTTCAAAGTACACATCTGAAGTGGTACAGTCCAAATACTCATGAATGCTGTGTGAATGCTGCGTAGGCCTGGGACAGCTAGGTATACCGGATCACAGTTTGTGGGATTCAGCAAGTACTCCTCTGCTTCAAATTACACAGTGGCAATGCTGCGTCCTTCCATCATCAGAGTTATGGTTCAGAGGCACAAGTCTGACACCCAACAGATTTTCAAATAAAACAGGACAAGACAACAAACTAACTCTGCAATAAAAGCTAAGTCAGTGTTTCGGCTATATCTTGTTCTCTTTCTTGTACCATGATTAGATTCTACATGTATGCTTTAGTCAGATGTATGTTTCTCTTGTTCCTCCTGCTGCTCTCTATTTTTCTGTCTCTACCCGGTCGGCCTCAAGCAGATGGTTCCCCCATATGATCTGGGTTCTGCACAAGGTTTCTTCTTGTCAAAAGGGAGTTTTTCCTTCCCACCGTCACTTAATAGGTGGTTGAGACTCCTGCGTTAAGTTGACGCAGAAGCTATTGAGACAGCGCAGACCCTACAGAGACACTAGCACCGTAATTGATGTGCACCACCCCAAATGTAACTGAGTCGCGATGATGCAGAACGCAAGAGCTGTGATTGGTCTGCTTGGTTGTTGCATATTTCCGCTTTAGTATTTCCGGCTGCTTCTCCGTCTCCGCAATTTTCAAATTGATTGTTTTGATCCAAAACAATGAATCAACAGAAAGAACACATCAAGAAAAGATTGAATGTTTTTTTTTTACCACCTCTATCTTATTTCTGGCGTAAAATACGGTCGTTCACTCACCGATTTAACTTTTGTGTAATTTGTAGTCCTTTGGCAGATAATTAGATCGGCGTATATCCAGGTAGTGGGAGTGACAGGGGCACCGAAACACTATTTTGTTATCGTACGCTACTGCTATTCTGTGTTGAGTCCAAGCATCTTGGGACAATTTGTATTGTTATTGACCCTGTATGAATAAAACTGAAATGAAGTGAATAACAAAACATAATCCATAATGTCTTTTAAAGTCTTCCTGAGGAACATGTTGATATTCCCTGTGGCCAGGTTCTGTCATTAGCCTCCTGAATTCCCCGCATTAAGTTACCAGGTCGTTAGCTAGTTAAGCTGTTAGCCTAGGTGGCTTCTAGACGCGGTTGCCTAGCAGCGTAGCTCTCATGACCACTTCACTTAGTTTTTTTCAACACTAGACGAAGCCACACAATATCATCTTGAAGCCTCCGTGGTGTCCGTAGATGCCAGCTATTAACTTTGGTATTCTTTAATGAATGGATATCTCAAGAAAGGCTTTTATGCCTTGTTAGCCATTTTTAGACCGACCCTTTAGTTTCTTTAAACTGTTTGTCGTGTTGTTAAGATTTTGGTATCTGTGTTGTCAGTGAATTTGTCGTGGGTTGAATCTTTTTCTTTTTTATATACCTGTGACATTCTAGATGCACACAATCATAACATCATCTTAACAGCAGCTCTCTCTGCGCCTTGGATTGAAAGACGGAGACATATGACCTGTAGGTGTGTAAGTGCCTCTTAACGGCAGCATCTGTCACATAAAGCATCAAATTGGGCTGCTAATGCATGCGCAGCTGATCCCTCACTCAAGGGGCGCACAGCAAAGAAAACGTGGGATAAACACTTTCCAGGCTAAATCGCAGACCGTGGATTCGGCGTGGGTAGTGTTTATCCACCAATCTGTTTGGATTACCGAACACAGCACAGAGGATATTGTTCAACTTTGGTCTCATGTCGTGGTGAACGCAGCACAGAATAAGATGCTCAGCCGGCGTCTGTCGCACTGAGGAAGACAGGGAACAGATGTAATCAAGTAGCCTGGAGGAAACCGTTTCATATCGGAGACGTTGCCGTCTCGGTGGCAGGTGGCAGGAAATGCGTTGAGAGGCTGTGCGGGGTGTCATTTGTGCTAATGTGGCAACTGAAGTTAAATGATTTCTGATTCTGTGTAAAAATAAAAGGAAGCAGTTTGATCCATGCTTTTATTCACGTTTCGACTTATGGGAGGGCTTATTAACGTCACAAATAGAAGAGAAAAGTTGAAAGTTACACGTGGCAATCATTGATTTTATCCTGTCCTCGCTGAGTACGTGGGTCATTTTTCATCACCTGTACTTTGGTTATTATTATCACGACCACAAGTGCCTCACTTCTCTTTGAACCGGCTCGTCGTCCCGTCATTCAGATCCCATCTGGAGCCACGTCCTTGTGTTTTAAAGTGACTCTCTGGAGCTTTTTTTTTTTTTTTTTTTCTCTTCAGCAAGCAGAGCTGGTTGTCCTGCTTTTTAAAAAATCAGCTCATATTGAGATTTTTCCTTTGTGTCTAAATGGAGTTATTAAAAACTGTTTTTTTTTTCCTAATCTAATAAAAAAAGCAGAATATCTGGGATCCAATATTACAACTGAAAAATAAATAAAGCCAGTAGAACAAGATTAGAAAAGCTTCTGCCACCACTTATGATTTAAAGTTTAGACTTTTAATTTGCCAGCTTTCAACTGAATTAAAATATGACGTTGAGTACAGTCGGTCAGATTTATATGATATGACATTTGTCAAATCACAGCTCTTATCTAAGAAATTATTATCTAATATTAAAAGAAATTACGACATATGATCTTGTTTATCCATCTTCACTCTTTAACAATATAAACACATAATATGCTTTATAGCAGCTAGTGTTAGATATAGGAGTCACACCTCTAGTGGGTCGGTTTTTCATCACATTTCATTGTACAGTTAACTCTGAGAATTAAATATATTCATGCCCGTTTTCCTTTTTGTCCCATGTGTATGAATTCAAACACAGCTTATGCATGATCACATCTGCAGGCATCAGTCACAGCCAAGTAATCTGAATTCCAAACCATCATCCACCGTTAGATCTTGCGACCGTCCTGACAGCGCACCGCATTACAAAGAAAAATAACAATAACATACTGAAATAGTCCCATTCTAATCTCAGTGAATAACGTGGTCTTTTTTCCGACACCACAAGAGGAAGTGTCTTCTCTACGCCGCCCTCTCACCCTGCCCGAGCATGTATCCAGCCTGCGGATCCTTTCCTGTTTTCACTCTGCCTGTCTCCACTCTTTCCTGTTGAGCGCTGCATGTTTGTACAAAATTTCTGAGTGCGAGATGTTACATTTGCGGGAGATGGCAGGTGTCACCCGCAGATAGAAACAGGTGGAGCTGCTATTGATTTTTCCATGAGCTGGTGCATAAAATATTGAGGAGAGAGAGGCGGGAAGTGGGAAAAAACAAGAGGGAGAAAGCGGCCAGATATGTTAATTCCACCTTGTCGGAGCGAAACTGTCAACGGTTTCTCTCGGGGTGCTGCTCTGACCTCTAACCCCCTTCCCGCCAGGTTATTTCCTTTTATTGACTGTATCCAACAAAAGTCCTCATTGTTCATCCACCTTTATTTGATTGCAGCTTCCAAGACGCTGAATGAATCCTGCCAAAGTCACTAGGATAATTCCTGTAAAAAGCTGCCTCGCTGAGACAGTTTACAAATGTTGGCAGCTTGTGTTTGTGTCTGTGGATCCACTGGTGTGAGACGGAAAATTTGTGAATGCCTCCATGCTAATTTATTAGTTCCTGGCAAAGATCCCCTTCTTAGAAGAAGAAGAATAAGCACAAAGGTCTCTATGCACCCCTCCGTCATGATCCAGAGAGCTAGTTAGCAGCCTGTGTAGTAGCAGCAGCCAACTGAAGGCGTGTGAGCGTACAGTATGTGTGAATTGATTCAGCATTGCTAGCAGTGCAGCGCGGTACCGTGATGAATCACCGTAATTTGTCCGGCCTGCAGAGGAGGCGATACCAAAGACTATTAAAGACTGCAGCCCTGCATTGATTACCATAGCAGGTAATTGCTCGGTGCAGATAAAATCAGTGCTAATCCTGAGATGTTGTCAGATTTTGAAACAAGAAAAACTTTTGATCTTCCCCGCGCGTACGTGGAAGCTTGGCCATGCCAAAAGAGATAAGCTGAAGTGGACCAAATCAATTCCAGCAGCGGGTTAATTGCTTTTCTGTGCATGTCTAGCACATTTTAAGGGTGAGGGGGATTGTTTTTTTATTGATTCACTGCACAAGGAAGATTTTAATTTCCCCCAAACCTCTCCGGCAGTGCGGACAGTCTGAGGTTAGAAAATCCAATTATCGGGGCTCGTCCCCGAACTCTACTAAAACCGCAGGAGGACCGAGATATTGAAATGACTGGCATGATTCAAAGGGCCTTCTGGAAATTTGAATGACACGAGATACGGATCAATGGATCATGCAAGGTCGCATTCACGGAGATAATAAACAGGTCAAGGAAGGCTTGTATGCTGTGTCCTCTGCGGAGGACTTAATCCAGGGAAATATGTGGTGTGAAAAGCCTGAAACAAGCTGCCACACACTGCCTTTCACTGTGCAGAGATGCTCTGTGTTGCAGCAGTGTTGCATGTGCCAAACCAGACTTTTTGACTTTCTGTTCTGACACTGCAAGTAAAGAAATATTTAAAATGCATAATAGAAATGCTCTTTTTTTTTTCACCAAGATCTTGTTTTGATGATGGGAGAGTCTGACCAATGCTCAAAGCCTTCTCCAGCACATCCCAAAGACTGTCAATGGGGTTAAGGTCTGGACTCTCATGCTTCCTGAACCACTCTTTCACAATCTGAGCCCCATGAATCCTGCCATTGTCATCTTGGAATATGCCCATGAACATCAGGGAAGAAAAAAACTCATTGATGGAATAACCTGGTCATTCAGTATATTCAAGAAGTCAGCTGACCTCATTCTTTGGACACATAATGTTGCTGAATCTAGACCTGAGCAACTGCAGCAACCCCAGATCATAGCACTGCCCCCACAGGCTTGTACAGTAGACACTAGGCATGATGGGTGCATCACTTCATCTGCCTCTCTTCTTACCCTGATGCCCCCATCACTCTGGAACAGGGTAAATCTGGACTCATCAGACCACATGACCTTCTTCCATTGCTCCAGAGTCCAATCTTTATGCTCCCTAGCAAAATTGAAGCCTTTTTAATGCGGTTAGCCTCACTGATTAGTGGTTTTCTTAAGGCTACACAGCTGTTCAGTCCCAATCCCTTGAGTTCCCTTAGCATTGTGCATGTGGAAATGCTCTTACCAGAGGCGATTGCTCTAAGACTACAGGGGAGGCTCAGCCTCCCCTAAAATATCGCTGGCAATTTCATCAAATACTACGAATTTACATTACTACTCAAACTAAAATGTGCTAGAACATGATCTACTTCATGGCTACTTCTTATAATAACACAATCATTGATAAGTTTTAGCCGTTCGTCTATCGTGATTTTTTTCTCATATTGCTGTAATGGCACGGTCCATTTAAAAACCCACTGAGACTCGGCCTCAATGGACTTTCAATGGGGCTTCAGAATGGGCCGATCTCAGGGCAAAAAAGCTAGACGTTTATTGGATAAACGCTCCAAAATCGTCACTTCCAGGGAGGCCGGGCGTCTCTGGGAGTCAATGGGCAGTGGGATGTACCTGGACGCCGAACTTCTCTATGATGATTGGATGAACTGTTAACGTGGCTTTATGTAAGCTTGTCCCTGTAAGGTCCATTTTCTTTCCCCTTAACTTTCTCCATTGCTTTACTTTCTTACTTTTCTTGTATCTGTCCTGAGGGCGTTGCCCCTGGCAACCGATAGCGTCTCCTATCATCGTGGCCGACCGGCTCAGACCCCGTCCAAATCAACCCAGATCGGCACGTGACAACCTCGGATGAGTGGCGAAACGTCTTCTCGAAAAATCAACAAGTCGAGTTGCCTTTTTTGAAACTTTTTGGATTACCATGACCTGGATGACTGAACCTTCACAGACATAGATTTAATGATGTAATAATTGGCCAATTTTACAAAACTGGGCTTCCCCTATTTGAAAGACCAGCAGCCGCCACTGGCTCTTACTTTCACTATTAAACATAGCCCTGAGTTCTAATGTAGTTTTTCTTCAGTTTGTTTTCACCAAACGTTTAAGTGACCACGATCAATCAGGATTTTTTTTTTCCGACCACATTTCTTCCCCACTGTCCTTCCAGTTTTTAATAAAGACTTGGACATTTCTTAACCCAGTTTTAGTAGTTTCTCCTTAGATGTTTTCGCTGCTTGATGCATACCAATGATTTGACTCTTTTCAAACAGACTAATATCTTTTCTTTTTTCTTAAACAAGGCATGGCTGTTTAAGAAATGAGAAGCTACTCATTGCATCAGTTGGGGTTAAATAACTTGTTTCCAGCTGAAAGATAATCACCTATGCAGTAATTATCCAATAGGAGGCTCCTACCTATTTGCTTAGTTAAATCCAGGTGGGGACTTTTTTTGTCCAGGCAGTATATAATGTCTATGACAATGCATTGAGATAAGAAACACTGAATCTTCAATTATATTTCATTTCTATTAACAGCCATTAACAGAAAAATGAAAAATAAAGCAGGTTCTTTGAAAACACATCGTCTCTGTGTACTGGTGTATGTCTGTCAACAGCAAGACAAGTACTTTATAGTATTGTAATATGTAACTAGGCCAAAGGGCTGATGAATAAAGTATGAAATCATGAAATAAATAGCACTGTGTATGCTTTGAATATTCAGTGCTTTGCCTTTGTTTAATGCTGTCTCTATTTAGAAACTAGTTTCACTCATCTTCTGTGAACAGTGAGGATCTTTTGTCCAAGTTTCTATCAAGTGAACAGTGAACACATCAGCCACGTCCACTCTAAAAGGAGTTCCACCTGTTTTACTGAATTATGGTCTTTCTTTACCTTTTTTTGAGCATAGGCTTTAAAGAATCTTGTCCCCGGGTCTATCCGTTAGTTTTACTTCCTTTGTGTTTTCCTGACTCCGCCCTCATTGGTTTCACCTGTGTCTTGTTACCCATCAGCCCTTGTGTGTGTGTATATAAAGCCCTGTCTATGCCTCTGTCAAGTTTTCTCTTGAGTTGTCTGCTTGTCGTTTCTGTATGTTTTCCTTGATTCTGTTTACCTTGGTTTTGTCCTGTTTCTCTTTCGATAGGAGTTCTCTGTTCGTCAGATTTGTGTTTTGGATTTCACCTGCTTGCCTCTGTATTCTTTGTTTTTGTTGTAAGACATCATTAAATTTACCAGATTCAGTCACTCATGCCTCTCCTTGCTATACATGACACCCACAGAAAACCGTGCTCCTGAACTCAAGCCACTCTAGCCTTGTCTCCCATTGCAGATTTGTGTAATTTGTGCCTAGTTTGACACAACACCATGGGCCCACTGATCCATCAGAGCCTGGGCTCTTCAGTGGCAAACAGAGAACAGAGACACATCCTCATCCTGTACTTTTTTTGTCTGTTTTTGTTATTTCAAATGGTTACGTGTGTCGTGACCATTTGGGGGGGAATAAATCAATAAATTGATTAAACTTAAATAACTGGAGCGAGAACATGCAAGCTGATACGTTCCAACAAACCACGACCCACAAAGAAGAGAGCAATTGAAACTGCCTGCCCCAGCATTTATAGGAGTGCAGTCACAACGGTCAGCAGTTAGGGAAAACAAGCCCCTCCCCAGATCCTAGCAGTCACCCTCAACAGGAAGTAGCCCTTGAGAGCCACGGGATGTGTGAAAATATTAGTAAACTGTAACGCTGAGATGAGATGGTGATGAAAAGAAATGTAAAGAGTGTGACCCTGTGTCTTTAAGAGAACGTAGCTCAAATTGTGCTTTTCAGACAGAGGAGGACAAATGGTGTTATTGTAATGTACAGTATGGAAAGATGGAGAGTTTTTGAACATTTCAGCATATAAACCTAATGATGAAGATGCAAAACTAAATCGTGCAACTGTAAATGAACACATACGGCCTCTTTAGAGCAACTAGAGCTCACCTTAGCAGCCATGCTCTTAAGTTTGAACACAACAGCAGCAAAACAAATCTCTTAAATGTCTCTGTTAGTTACGCCGTTTTTCTAGTTGCTGTTGCTTGACATCAGTTTTACAATCTATCACAAATGTGCATAGAAAGCATTCTAGTCCCAGGTTTTATAAACGGGGCTGTCCTCGTCATTTGCCCGTGATCCGACATGAACCCTTTAATGTGGATTGCTGCTGCAGTGATTTATCTGCAAAAAGTGCGTACTTAAGTGTGTGCTGCAGAAGCCGAACGGCTAAATCTGAAATGCGTTCTCATTTAGAGGTTTACAACCAAACAAAAGCTCTAAATGCGGGTTTGAGAATACGTGATGGGCAGGAATTAGCATTTTGCTCTTTGAGCCCTCCATTAATCCATTAATTCAGTTTCCCATTAATTGGTTGCATTCAACAGGAGTGGTTTCGGTGTGACCAACTCTGATTAAATCACAATATTTCTGTGCATGTTCCGTTAGTGGTGTTTTTTTAATTGAATTCTGTCCGTACATTGTAATAGCCATGGCTGCAGGGGAGAGCTCTCCCTCTCTCTCTCTCTGTCTCTCTTTCTCTCTGTCTCTCTTTCTCTCTCTCTGCTCACCTTGATGTGTTGGAGGCAGAGATACAGCCAGAGGCCATAATAGAGACTTCACAAGACTCTGGAAGAAGAATACAGCAGTGTGATGATCACTTCAAAGCCGTCAGAGGGCCTATACATAATGGATGACACAAGAGAAGTCCGCTCTTGAAGTGCATTGTTCTTCTCCCCCAATTAATTTAGAGGTAATTATTCCTTGGGCTCCTTAATAAGATGAGAGGCCACCTGAGAGAGGCTCCTGCTGCTGCTACTGCTGGAATTAGAAAACACAATTACTGGCAAAAACTGAGATCCCAAGCCAGGCACGCTCTGACGTGCTCTCCAACACTGTCCACCTGATTCATTTCTCCACAGTGTAAATAAATATTTAACCAACTTCTCAGATGTCAAAATGCCAAAAATTCAACAATTTGGTAGACGGGAACACAAGAAAGAGAGAAAAATGAAAGTGTCATGAAATGAGATCTTTAGTGAGTCAACACATGCGAGGCAAAAACGAGTATTTACATATTAATATGACAATGTTTACTTGGCTTTACTCGGTTTATTTGGCACCTACAGGCCAGCGTTAGCATTCGTTTCAGCAGTGCTGTGTTCAGACTACATGTGGCAAAACGTTATGAAACAGCCAAGCGCGGCCAGCTAGCCCAATGGTTGGTGACACCATCCATTTAAAGTTGGTGAAATTGAACCGGTTGATGGATCACCGTGTCACTGGAGAACTGCAAAGAGTCGGGGCAAGCTTAAGTTTGGCACGTAATGTCGCCAGCTTCTGTTGAAAGTGAATTGTGGCTTGCCGCTCTGTCGCCGCTAACTGTGAACTCCTCAGCATGAGGGGAGACCATTCATAGGTGAAGAGCAAAGTTTACTGAATAAGACCTTGTGAGTTTGAATATGAGTTTGCATGTTCTCTCTGTGTCTGCGTGGGTTCTCTCCAGGTTCTCCAGCTTCCTCCCACCACCCAAAGACATGCTGGTTAGGTTAACTGGTGATTCTACATTGGCTGGCGACCTGTGCCCCACCTCTCACCCAATGGTAGATGGGATAGGCTCCATAGGCTCCAGCAAACCCCCGTGACCCTTAACAAGAATAAGTGGTTATAGAAGATGAATGAATGAATGAGTTTGAATATTTTGATGGTTATATTCCAACAAGAAGCGACCCGATTAAGGGCCCAGATAGAGCCAAGACCTCCCGGAGTCTAGGTACTGATGGCGGATAAGCTGATGCGAGACTTTGGTTGGTGTGGACAACCAGAAAGTAGTGCACGTCAGACAGTGTGAAAGGCAGAGTGGTGAGGAATGAATTTAAATAACAGGGTACTTGAGGCTGATTGGCTGACAGCGTGGGAAAGCCGCAGCGATACAGAGAATGGAGCAGCAGAAATAGCCCAAACGTATCCTGGAGGAATAGAGACAGAACATGAGGACAGATGTTCCTTACTGGACATTCACCTAAGCTTCATTTTAAGCTTTGGTTCTAGTCACAGTAATATATTGGTATTCTGGTTTGGTCACCACCAAATATATTATCTATCTGGATGCTACATGTAGTTGTTTTTTCTGCGGTGTCATGTCAGCAGATCTTGTTTTTCCGTGGCGTAGTGTGCAGACTCGCAGCCTGCTCGTCAGAAGACAGCATCACTAATGCATGCGGGGCTATTTGAATACAAAGCGAAAGGAAGCCAGCACTGCTCCCGGTATATTTGGGAACATCGGGGCGAACTTCAGCTCGCTCTGTTGTTGCCGCAGTGTTTGTTTGCTGCTCGAGAGTTTGCAGGGGCCTCGTGGGAGACCTGCAGACAACACACACATACAGCGCGCAGGCCCTGATGATGATGCACGGCCCCCGATGCGTCGAGGAGCCTCCTCAGCAGTACGAGATGCCAGGAGACCGCGGTGACTCCGGCTGACGCAGCGGGAGTGCACAGGGCCAAGGAAACTGTGCTCCGAGTGCACCGCAACTCCTCGTCTGCCAGAAACAGTGCGGTTTTTGTAGCTCACATGAGCCCCGTTCAAGAAGACTTCTTCTTTATAGCATTTTTGTTTAGTGCGGTCTGTCTGCGGCTCGTGTCCCTGGATGTTGAACATTTGTCTGCGTTTTTATTTCATCTCTTCCTCATTAACCCTGGAGCCTAATATTTTTTATTTTTTTTGCAAGTCAAAAAGAACATGTAGTTCCCGCAGACCTTCTCTCAGTAAAATAATGACTCAGTTAATAGTAATAACAAAAGAGTTTCAGGATTTGAAATCATCACCTCAGGGTGTGGGTGAAAAAAGAAATAAAGGCACGAAGGCGGCAACATCAGTCCCTCTGGAGCAAGTCACAGAGCTGAGCTTGAAAGTCTGTGACATTTTGATGGGATTTTTTTTTTTCATAAAGTTGTAATAACGTTAGTGTACACTTGAGATTTTCTTTTGACAATAAGTTCGGTCTCCACTGCGACTACTGCGGCTACAGGCAGTGTTTTCTATCCCTGACTTTTACTTTTGTTTCTCTCTGAACTATTTGGGTCGAACTGTCCAAGGCCAAATTAAATATGTATTTGGGTAGACTTAACGTTCCCTGTTTAACAATAAAAACGGAATTGTAAAGCGTTTCCACGATTTGAAGTTTCCTTTTCGTATTTTTTTCACGAAACATAGACATGAGTAGACGGCGAACAAGCGAGTGATCGTGGATTTGTTGGGGACGTTACAGGTGACAACACGGGGTTTGATGTTTGGCACAGATGCGGCGAAGATCAGAGGGAAACTCTTGTCATGTCTGAAGTTGGCTTCCTGCTGCGAGTGAAAACCTCAGATGAAGATTTAGCCTTCGACAAACTCATTAGAATTTCTTCTTTCAAAAGTCTTTTGCTCTGTGTTATGCATTTTGCATGAGGGATTTTTTTTTTCTTCAAAAGCACGTTGTAAGCATAAAAATATGCGTAAAGAATCTGGTCATTATGCTCCTGTGAAATAGGATTATGTTGTTTCTGAATGACAGTAAAGCCCACAGGTAGTAAGGGACTCAAAGGTGAGGTTTAACAGGTCTTTAAAATATCTAAAGGGTGAAGTCATGTCAAACAGGATTAAGAGCTAACTGGTGTTTAAAAGGCAGCTCTTTCTCTCTGGATGTAAAGAGACCTTTGCCCTGCTAGTAATCCGTGCTAAATATGTAGCAAGCCAACCCATGGCCAGGCTTATAGTAAAATATACCGAGGCCCACGGTGGAACATTATAAATCTCGTTTTCCTCAAGTTCTTTTCTGTGTCATCATTATCATCAGTCCTGCTGTTCACAACAGCATCTCTGAGGCATGCTTCCGCCTCCTGCTACCACGCATACTCTATATGTTTCAAAAGCATCATAAAGCTCCAGTGGCTGGATGAAATGCCTCATTTGCACATGCACGAGGTTCATATTTTCCACTACAACTCCGCTGAATTACCATCCCGCGGTTCACGGAGCAGAGAAGTGAAACCAGTCGGAGGACAAGATAAACCAGACGGCACTGCAGCTGCAAATTAAACTTACGTCAAACTGCATTCTCTGCCCGAGTCCTCTCCGTGTTGACAGCAGATGGCCTGCAGCGTGACATGTCAGCAGGGCTCTCATTGCTATGCAGAAAATACTACCGTCAACCGCCTGCGAAAGGGAGAGAACAATATGGAGGACAGTGCATTGGTTTGGAGTATTAATGAGGGACTGAGCATCTTGGGATGACAAGAATTCAAATAGCGTGCAGTGCCCTTTCTAATTCGTGGTTATGCTGTTATTATAAGTTCTTATAAATACATAACCCTCCTACAGGAGGCTTGGTCTGTTTGATAAGTGTTTCTATATTTGGTAAATTATAATTCCCATGCAGAGCAATGGAGGCAGTTCCAATCTCTGCAAAACAGCAACAAGGCAATGTGCCTGACATTCAGACAGACCATGTCATATTTTCCACAGAGAAAAGTAGCGGGCCAAGCACTTGGCTCACAGATCAGACTGTCAGGCCATCTGCCGCGCCATTTCACAAATTCTTCTTTTTCTTTTTTTTTATGTGATGCTTAGTAATCAAGTCATCTAATGTTTCCATTTACGTCGTGCCACTGCTCATCTCCACATGCCCTGCCATTACACAGCACTATCGTCATGCTGATGTATATCCTCTTACATATCATTAATCATGCTCAGGGGTCGACAGCAGAGATAGTTGAGATGAGAAATTAAAAAAAAAAAAAAAATCTGTACAGCAGACTCATCACATGGAGACGGCTTCATGTAAAGGATGTGAAAACAAGTGAAGTGACGCTGCTGGAAGACTGAAAGTGTTTCTGGTGTGTGTGTGTGTGTGTGTGTGAGAGAGGAGGGACAGTGAAAGCTTTTGCAATGAATCTATGGAAATACATAATTTTAAATCAGTGAGAGCGAGACAGAGACAGAGAGAGAGAGAATGGAAGAGGAGCGTACGCAGAGGGGGAAAAAACTGGTACAGAATTAAGAGATTAAAGTAGCTGCAGGATTAGGCTGCAGGTTTTAATGATGGAAATGGAAAAAGCTGTGAACAGAGTCTGACACATCCTCTCTGGCCCTCTTCTCCTCTTCACTGCCTCTCCACAGAGCATGTGTCTCCTGCTGATTGCGTGGACGGCCTCCAGGGAGAGCCAGCTTTGCCCTCCATTAAATAACATACATTTGTTAAAAGCACATTTACGTGTGCACGCACATGTTTCCCGAAGCAACGCAGTCGCGCCGGGGCGACGAGTAATATGCAAGCTGGATTCCCGCTCCCGTCCGTGCGCTTGGAACCACGCATTCATAGCTGCACTCAAATAGACTGTAAATAACAAGATTAAGGTAATAGTCTGATTAAAACACTCCACGGAGTATGTGTTTGCATAATCGGGCTTGCGTCTGGAAGGACGTGTAATCACTTACAAGAAAAATCATTAATGCCAGGAAAAATTAGACGGACATTGCGGGGACTTGTTGGCCTCACAAGGCGTCTTAACATGCTGCACCTTATTAGCTGTGAACCGACTGTCGCCTTGCCATCAGCCAAACAATCTGCAAACCGCTCCTAGCCACACTAGAAAAGCTTATACATCGTTGCATGACCATTAGAAGAAATCGAATCATTCAGTTATTCAAGTGTGACAGGCTCATTTTTCTTCTGATTTTAACCCTGACGAAATCTTCGCCGGCGGTCGTGCTAACTGGAAGCATTGAGACTTGCAGATAAATGATTTGTTCATTTAAATGCATTTTTAATTTATCATCTCTTATACCATGGCGACGGTGGTGGTTAGCCTCTAGTAATTGTAACAAAGCAGCTGATTAGGGGTCACGTCGCGGCGGTGAAGATGAATAAAAACTGCAGGATTCAAAATTCACAGACGAGTGTGTGGACCTGTGAGCGTGTCAGACAGCTTGACTGCCAGCTCCGCGCTCTCATTTCAGGCGTAATAATTAGGCCACACTTCTCTTATCTCCCCTTAAGCCACATTTCACAGGCTCCGTACTGTATGTTCTCCTTTCACAAAAACTTTATCTTGAAGTGTGAAACTCTCCCCGGCTGCCAAACTACTAAAATATCCCACTACCCTCGTTGCATTTTACAGGGATCACTTTCAGCTGCGCTTTAATTGTCAGGAGAGCTGACTGCACTGAAGATAACTCATGCCCCGAAGAAATGAGATGCTAATGTATTGCTGGCCATTTGAAATAAATCTGCAAGGTCCTCTTTAATGCAAATGCAATCCGCCCCGTGTGTCAGCAAAAAGGCAAACCAAAAAAAACAACAAAAAAACCCTGATATATTTGAGCAATGAAGATGCTAGACCATTCTCGGGTTGTTTGTGGCAGGTTTACTTTGACACGCTGATCTTGCTCAAGGCTGCTGCGGTGAAGAGGGCATTACCTGAAAGCAAAGGAGGAATTTCTCTCAGAAAACCTGACGCATCGCTCCTTTTTATTCTGAATATGTCAACGGGTGAACGCTGGAGTTTAAGCGGATACAGTTTTAATGGCTGACACTTTGGACGCTGTTCAGAGTTTCGTCCTTGAATGCAGCACCGTTTTCATCCTCTGTGCACAGGGCGCTGATCCAATGGAAAACTTCAGGAAGTGACTTTAAAGAAGGACCCTGTGGTACACCTGACCAGTGATAATCACAGCTTCGCTACAATTCCTGGGTTTGATCTCGAATGCTCAAATATTCTGTCAAAGCATGTTTTTCTGTCAGTCCTAGTCCCACTAGGCTGCTTTACCTCTCCATTTCAAAGGATAACTATTCCCTTTGTTGAACGGCTCAGCCTGAGCCGATCGGCTTCAGAGATCCAATCCTCATAGTGCATCCATAATAAGTCAGACGGCCGGCTTCAGGGGGCTCCACCAAAAAAAGACAAAGGTCGAAATAGAATCGAGAAGTGAACACTTTCTTGTGGTCCGAATGCAAATCAGGGACTTTGGGCGCGGATGCATGTTTTCGTCTAACAGGGCTCAAACGCAGCAGGCTGCGAGGCTTTCGGCAGCGATAAACAGGAATTTAAAATCTCAACGACTTGTTGACTCAATCCTGTGCACACGCATCCTGCCTCAAACCCACTCTTGATGACACTCCTCTGAGCCCGGGAGTCTGGCCAGCGCGCTGTCACCATCCGAGCCAACGTGGAAACATGAAAAATACGAGAAAAGAAGCTGATGAGTCAATACGCTCTAATGAGTTTCAAAGCGAAATCCTTTATATGGATTCCTCCCAAACCTGCAGCCAGTTGAGGAAAGGCCTGAGTGTTGGTGTCACTGTGAAATGTTTTAACTAAGAGTGACATAAATTGTCATCATCGTGCAGGCGGTAAGAGGAGTAGCCTGCTGTTTAGAGACTCTTTAGGACTGTGACAAACACTAATCTGTTGCTAATCCTCTTCTCAGAGCAAGAGGATATCTCTGTTGCTCCTTAGTGGTTACAGTGCACTTGATAAAACTGCTCCATTTGTCAGATGTTTAACGATATTTAACTTCCCGCTCAGCCAGCGCTTGGGGATTAATGCCTTAACCTCAATATTAACTTGGGGCAACACAGGGCTGAACTGCATCAGGCTGGAGGGCAGGTGCTGGTAGAAAGTCTGGATAAAAGCTATGATTAGGGCCTCTAACCAGAGATGTTGCAGACAGCTACCAGGCTGATTACGGTCAGATGAAAAAAGCTACAGGTTGGACTTTTGGATTGTGCCGAGGGAAAATGAGGCAGACAGAGAAGATTAAAAGATCAAAACATAAAAAAACAACAACATCAAAGCTGCATTCAGTAATTCAGAATGCTATTGTGGATGTAGTTGAGACTTTTTGCTACGCTGTGATATTTGATCTGATGGTCTCTTACTTCATTGATTATGTCTAGTGGAAACAAGATGCAGATGGAGACATGGAGAGAAAATGATCAGCACCTGTGTTTTGGGGTCGAACACAGAAAAAGACAGCTGTAGAGCGAAAAGCTCTTGCAAGCAATTATATTACAACATCGGCTAAACCGCGTCCTAAAACGGTTCAACAAATAAAATAGAAATGTATGTTGTATGTTATAAAAAAAAAATCTTCCCCTTGTGAGTAAGGATTTTCTTATCTTACTTGTATCCTCCTGGATCACGTGTGCACTGTGCAACTGTATTAAGTAAAATAAAAGTCAAAAGCCAATGTAGGCCTGTATGCGTGACAGTTGAAAAGACCTGCACTGAGCTCTGAGCTTTCTTTGATGTAAAAAAAAAAAAAAGGAAAGAAATTTTCAGTTCTGACTACAAAGCAGAATGTATAGCTCGATGCTTTTCACAGAAAAAAATAACTTATAAATTGCAGTGTTTAGCTTAATTTAAACATTTGTTACCGTCACATCAAATATTAAATCGTAAATCTGCTCAGGCTGTAATTATAAAACTGTGTAACAGAATTATCTTCTCAGTTTTGTTTGGTTTTGGTTTACTGCACCCATAAAATCATATATATATATATAAAACAGATAAGATCAGACCTTGCTACCTGTTCAGTCCGATCCGACCATATCTTCTAGTCCAGTCAGGATGTCCCTGACAGTAATTATGATTCCATCTCAGTTTCCTTTACTTCAACAATGAGGGTCAGTTTATCCAACACCTCTAATTTAATGCTTGTGTGTATGACCTCAAGTGATCCTGTTTTGTCTGTCATCTGTCAAGGAGATAAGAAACCTTTATTTTGCCATAAAAGAGAAATATAACTCACAGCACCTTACATCTTTTCTCTTTTTAGTTGGACAGCTAAGGTTATCCACTGGTGAATTTGTGTTTAGGATGGAGGCCGTGTAAATCCACAGATTGACTGTCTACACTTTTCAACCCCCAGATGGATCGAAGGCTGGCTCTTGACTAGAAAAACATTTTTTGAGAGTAGATCCACAATGTAGCTGGTCTAGAACCAAGAAAATGCATGCGTCAAGGTCAAGGTCCTGTTGTTGTTCTCTAGTCAGTAAAAAAAAAAACAGTTCTCAGAAGTTGATCCAACTCCTGACAGCTCAGAGCTAGCAGACGATGATGACTGGGCTGTTTGTAATGAACACATCCATTCATTTGAGTAATTTTTCCTTGATTTTAAAGACATATTTTTCTCTCTAGATGAATGAGAGGACTGGCTTCGCCGTTGTGTCCATATGTTAAGTCACCAGGAACCATGAAGCCGCTGAGTTAGCTTAGCATAGAGCGTAAAGTGTAGAATCAGGCAAAAGGGCTAGCTTGGCTCTATTCACAGTTCAAAAATCCACCATAGCTTCTTTAAAGCTCACTTTAAAGGGCTGGAACTTCTTTGTTTAACTTTTACTCAAACACAAATGTAAAATTTACAAAGAATATCTGGTCATACAGTGTGTGACTAGAGTTTCAGAGGTAGTACAGGCTGGTTTTTGAACTTTGGCAAGCTAATGCTGCCTTCAAATGCAACTTGTGAGCTAGTGGTTGCGACACGTGAGACTGTGTACATAAAATGCTTCATGTTTCAGTAAATTGCAGGAACAAAGCAGTTGGACAACTTCTGGCTCTAGAAGTCATTGAATAGTTTAGCAAGCTAACAACTTGGCTGCATTTCCCACATGTTATGGTTACCAGGAAAACTCTATAGTGTCATAACTCTCTTCCTCTCTCTTCCCATAAACCCCATTTGAAGGCAGCATATATTTCTTTGCTCCCAGTTTTATTGCTAGGTTAAGCTAGCCACACAACGCTAAGCTAACTGTTCAATGCACAGACATGAGAATATGCCACTCCTGTCACCATGAAGGCAGAGAGCATGTACTGTGTGTGAGTATTATTTTAAATATGTGTATGTTATGATGCTGAGACTACCTAAGTAATAATATATATATATATATATATTTGTCCCATAATGAAGACGAATAGAACAAACTACACACACACACACCTGGTGATTAATTAGTGAAGCTGGATGAGCATTTTACACGGAGCAGATAAAAAGAACAAATGGCACTGTGCATTGGTTCGTGTAGTCACTGTTGTCCCTGTAATTACCCCCTTCCCTTTCTGGTACGCTGCATATCTCTCTCTCTGAATTCTTCCCATTGCCAGTGTGATGTGAATGTAATCATGTAATGATGCAGACTGCGGCTTCCGAATCGCAGGCAGAGAAAGGAGTAAAAAGGCTTTGAAGTCACACGGTTAATATTGATGAGGTGAGAGAGTTTCCATGATTAGTAGCAGAGATTTCACTCCTTTCTTTTATTTTGCATCATTAAGGTCAAAAGGCCTAACATTTCACACTTTGCTTACATTTTCCAGTTGCTTGATCAGCGGACAGAGAGCAGGGTAGAAGTCTAATTAATGGCATTACATATTTTGTTTTACCACTTCACTGATTGAAAAGAAATATTTTTAATGTTCATAAATAGCCGCGTGGAACAAAGAAGTGGGGCTAAGAATCTCTACAGAGAGGGAAGTAGCTTTCTTTGATGGGAAAAGACAGCTGCGTTTCATATGCTACAGCTAGACTAGCTAAGCTTAAGCACTACACTTTATCAAACTATTTACTTCTGTCGACAGGCAAAAGCTAATATGAGAGGTTTTAGTAAACTTTCTGACACTCTTCACACAGATGGGATCAGAGCACTGTGAATATAAAGCCTGACTGTGAATATAAAGCCTGACTCCAACGCTGACAGCATGTTCCCACCACTGTTTTAAAGTCCTTGTTTGTTCACCACTTGTTGTTCAGAGCACTCTACGCGTTGTACTTCTTGAGCAAGTCACTCTGCCAGTGCCTTTTGCGATCTGGAAACGCGCTTGGCAAGCGGATCTTTTTGAAGTCCTCAATGCATTTCTTCAAATCCTCCTCCAGCATTTTCCTCTCCTCCTCGTCCTCGTCCACTCCAGGCGGCGGGCCGCCGTTCTCCCTGACGCTGGGCCGTGGAAGCGTCTTTAGGTTGAGGGTGGTTGGACGCTGGGAGCTCTCTGCGGGAGGCGGCGTCGGCGGGGGAGGCAGGCTGGAGATGGAGGAGGGTTTGGATGACGGCAGAGGTGGAGGAAGGACAGGGGGTGACGGAAGTGGAAGGTCAGGAATGTATGTAGGGGGTGGGGGTGGAGGGGGCGTTAGAGGAGGAGGAGAGTCCACAGGCAGGGGTTTTTGTATGTCTAGCATTGGGCTGCTGCTGGTTTCTGGAAGGCTTTGAGTTCGGCCTGTGCTGCTGTGTTCCGCTGTGGCTGATTCAGGATGAGAACGTTTAGAGGTCGCCACTTCGCTGAGGGCTGGGAGCTCAGACGTCAGTGCTTTGGTAGTGTCTGATGAGCTACCTGCAGAGAAAAGAGAGAATGAGCAACATTTGAAAACATTTCAGGCTTAATTCAAGTCACTCAGGAGTTTATTTGCTATCTCACGGAACAATAGCCTACCATGACTGTATGAAAACTGAATATCTCTGTGTGATGAATGTAAAGCATTACAGCGTTAACTTTTATTCTGAATAATATAAAAGCATCGACGAGTGCTTGAGCAACACTTCCAGCCTTAAATTCTCTCCAACAGTGTAGTTGTCCACGCTTGACCCGGCCTTATGTGACTTTGAACTTGGGAGTAGAAATGAGCAATCCTGCCTCTGTCCAAAAGCCAAAACAACATCCTGGAGTCTTGCCATCACTGTAAAATTGGCAAGAAAACAAGGCAAGCACCACAGAGAAGTACATAATATAGATCAAATGAGATAAAATGTGCTGACCAGTGAACTGTAAAGGTGCTAGTGTAGGGATATTATCAAACTCCGGACAAGGCCGTGCCTGCTGTTTGCACCTGCTTCTGGTTTTTAGCATCAGCGTCTGGGGGGACTCCTGGTCACCTAGGTCATGGCTGCCTGACCTTCGCACCAGTCAGTTAAAATTGAAGAAGCCTTTGGATGAGAGGTGAAATGTCTCCAAGAAACTCAAGCAAGCCCAGATGCCGTCTTTAAACGAAGCTAAGGCGAGCTAATCAAATCACCACCTGGCTCCAAAAACACGTTGAACATGCAGATAATGGAGTCTTTTTGAGTTACTTATTTATCATTCTGCAAGAAACTGCACTTCCTCAAATGACTAAACCAGAAAAATTAAAAGTTGAAGGACAAATAGCATATTCACGGCAGGTGTCTGGCTTGTTTGAACAAATGTTCCAGCTAGCAGGGGAGTTTTGATTACATTTCACTTTCTTTTGTTTGCCTTATCGCGGTGTGTCAGTAGCATGTGGCTGGCACAGAAACAAACACCTCTGCTTTCAGCTCTACTGATTCTTTTTTTTTTGTCTCCAACAGGACAAAAGTAAGCACATGCTGGCACGCGAGCGGGTGGAGGCAGAAATTAGCAGAGGAAGGAGCTCAGCATGGGGGCTGAGAGATGAGGAGACTGCAGGATAGTTTCATTTAATTTTCCCCTTCCTCTTTACCCTTCCTTGCATGCGCATTATCTCGGAGGGAATGCTGAACGGATGGCGTGAAACCTCCTGACCGGCGCTTGACAAGCCATTTTTCACGGTATGTTGATTTTCCATCTCATCTCTGTGCGAGGAGGTTACTGCTGTGCGACTTCTCAGAATAGTGGCACGTGTACATTCTGCACCTCGTGGTATTTGAAAGGCCGTACACTGTACTATATATGTTGGATTGCCACCTTTTTTTTTGTCTGTTTTACGAACAACCTGTTTTTTGGAGATTGTTTTCTTCTATTTTCTTTTCCTCCTTCACCTTTTTACTAATCCTGAGTTCTGACCACAGAGAAGTGGGCTCACACCTGCCCATTTTATTTGCAGTGGACAAAGTGCTCTTCCATCGTGCGACCCATCTTGGAGGATCTTGACTTGCTCTGCTCCTTGTGCCATCTTTGTAAACTATAAACAGCATTTGAAAGAAGAAGAAGAAAAAACTCTGGAGGAAATGGTGCAAAGATAATGGCTGCAAATGCTCAGAGGAACACGTCTGAATTTTCTCCTGTAGCCGTGGCATTTCAGCTCGGAAGCTTAAACTTGAAGCGTAAACATCTTTCCAGCTATCCACATGAGTTTGGATGCAGCTAAATGAGATGGTAATGACGGTCCGGGCGTGCATAGTGTTCACGCACTGCATCACCCACAGTCCCAGAATACTAAATCGCACACATTTCCCCCCTCACTGTGACAGAGCCACTGCTACAGTGTATGAAAATACATATAAGCAGCTAATCTCTTTCACAGGCTCTCATATATGCTCGTGCAAAGATGTGCAGGTACGCACACGTGTGACATACGAGGGCCTGCGCTGTTTCCTTCGGCAGGGCTCATCGTCACAGGAACCCATCTTATATAACAGGAAAAGCTGCTTGTGTCAAAAAGGGAGGCGGCGCAGAATATTCTCCCACTGCTTTCTGGATACCTAAAGTGTGTGACACAAAGTGCTCGAGCCAGAGCGTGAGAGCGAGTGAGCGTCATCTGCGTGCGCATGCATACTGCATGTGTAGGTGTGGTTCTGTTTTCCAGGACATACACTGGCATTTGAAAGAAAGACGCACAAAGACAAGACGTAAAGAAAGGAGACGCTGAGGGAAGGAGGGGTTTGATGAAGCATGTTCTGTGTGTGTGTTTGGTGCATTCAGTGTCTCTCATAATGAATACGTGTGTTTGAGGGCTGCATAGACGTGGGAGTACGGGGGCTTAGCAGTGTTGGAGGAATAATCCACTGGGGGATGGGCTCCATGCTTTCCTCCACCACTAAGCCTTATGAAGGAGAACACTGAAAGAGAGCACTCAACCCTTTTCCCCGGGCCACTTCTCCAGGGATATATGCAAAAGCTAAAGCATTTTCTCACACATCCTCTCCACCCTCTCTCCTTCCTTCCATCTGTTCAGTGTGACACATCCCTCCACTGCCATCATTACTGCTATTAGCAACTCTAATGTATCACTGTTGCCAAGGTTTAGCACCTCTCTGTTGCAAAATGTCTCCTCCTCCTCGGTTTGTAGTGCTGTACTTCCACCTGAATCTTTGTTTTTCGCTCAGATCGTATCGCACTGCGCATCCACACACTCGGCGTAAATAGAACCACGACACCGACACTGAAATAGACACTTGTGTGTGGAAACTGTAAATGGATTTGAATCATTCGTATTGAAAATAAAACAAAATTAAAATAAATCCTTGGTGTATGCTTTATACTTGAGTAGATTGTGAAAGCACCTCTTACGATAGTGGATTCACTTCTCGGCCTTTTGGCTAGGATCGCCTCCAGGCTGGGTGGTGGAATTATCTGCCTCTTGTGGCATCGATTTTTGCAATTGGCAAACTTGGTTATTATTTTATTCTATTTTATTTCATGCAGATTTCCCCACTGTGTGATAAATGAAGCGTTATCTCATCTCATCCTATCTTTGCGCCACACAGTCGCCAATTTTTGCTCGTTGAAAGTACCTTGTTCTTGCACGTCATGCTGCTCACATTCGCCGTAAAATTGCGCCCCGGGGACAAATAACGCTTTCTGAATTTGATTCTTAATAGGCAATGTGGGTAGTCTGAGCTTGAGGTTTAAGAGCCGTCACCACATCGGGACCAAATTAAAGAGAGTGGATCCTGGAAACAAGAGCTCAGTCCGTGTTTATGTATCGTCTGGAAAGAATCCGTGCTAACATTAGCAAGCTAGCATTCTGCAGTTTTCCAGAATGCTAGCTTGCTAATATTAGCACGGATTCTTTCCAGGCTAACTTAACTTGTTCTGAGACTAATACAAAAGTGTCTTTGGATATTGTTCTCCCATAAGTTTAATACTAAAGGGACAGAGCGGCGGCTCTTGCCAAATCCCTCAGGACAGGGCTGCTGTTTCTATGATGACAAATGTGATCCGTTGAGTGGGTACTAGACCTTACTAGACATTGTAATAACAGCAGACACATTGATCAGTTCAGCACCGCTAGACGTAAGGTCAGCCAATTTAGTATGAATGAAAAATAAACTGACTTCCTAATGTTCATTTCACTTCAGGTACAACAAATCCAAAATAAAGAGCGATGCCATTAAAACATTTACAATTTAAATAACCCACTATTTAAATTACTTTGAAATTTTGTTTGTCTGTCTTTCAAAGCAGCTTCTCATTTAAATCAGGCATCCAGGTTCCTGACTTCTTCCCTCTTCACGGAAAGCCTTGCCAGTGCAATAAGGCATTCTTGACACATTGCATTTTGCAGGAACGTCTTAGTCCTTGATAACTGGGTGTCACAGCGATGGAAAACAACGTGTCGCCATTCCCAGGAGTCACACAGGTTGGATCGCGGTGTCTTCTGCAGAGGTGGACCAGCAGAACTTGACGGAACAGGCTTGACCGTGACTGGACTATATTCAGAGATGTGAGGGACACATTTCTACAACAGTGACAGTCACTGACAGCTAGTCAAACAGCTGCAGTGTGACTGTACTTCATATTTCCTTGCAAACAAATGTAAATGTGACATACCACTCAGTGTAGCACTGCACAATAAAGCTGTGTAAATACAGAGGGCACCTTGAATACGACCAGGTCAATCAGGCACTTTTTAAAATTCATTGCGGCCGCCGACAGGTGTTATGGCCCGGGGATGGGGAGACTGGCAAACAAGAGGACATCTTCATCTCCATGGTAACGCCACAATGATGTGCAGGAGCCAGAGCTCGACAAATGCATAGTAATGTCTGTCAGACTGAGAGAAGCCTCCGCTGCGAAGTTATACATATGGCTGGGTCCTGCTGTTCTAAAAGCAGCTCACGCTACGCCATTTTTTTTTTGGCAAGTGCAGCATGTTCTATATCCAATTACGTCGTATTCAGTTTAGATTTCCGTCTGCTTTGTGAAATGATGTGTATGGCGCCTAATGACAGCTTGAGCCTCACCTCCCACAGTCATCCCCATTCATTGTCTTTCCCCTCTGATTGCTGTCAAGCAAATACATATGGGGGTGTAATAAGACACAGAGACACCGTATTCTTCACACTAACTTAACATGCAGCTAAATAAGCGCAGTATCCAAAATCGCTGGAGTGCACTCACAAGTCTCTGAGCAATTACAAATCTGTCAGACTGCATAATGCAGAGGAAATGCTTGACGTAAACAGCTGGAGACCGGAGAACGGCTGCAGAAAGCGAAAGAGATGCTAAGAAAGGGGGGTAAAGGTTACACCAAAAGCGGGGTTTGAAATAAATTTGTGAGCTAGTCATCAATATATAACTGACAGATAAGGGTTTTCAAGACAATTGTTATATTATTTTTTATTTTTGCAGACTTTGCACAAATCCACGCTGTTCAACTATCCTGCTGATTCACCACCTCCACGTGCCTCCACTTTATCTTCTCCTGAGCTGCTGCCTGGCACCTACAGTGCAGAAACCCAGCCTGCATAAGCACCCTAAAGCCCAACCTGGCACCCCTCGGGGCCCTGCAGCACCCCCTCCCTGCCGCCTGCATTTCAGCCAGGGACCGACTGTGTCCAGGACTGCGGCAGCAAGGACAAGCCTGCCTGTTCAGATTACTGATAATTAGAGGGGGCAGATTAGAGCCCAAGTGTCCAGATGGCCAAGGTGAATCCCATCCTAACAACAACACTGACAGACACATTTACAACTCCCTGCTTAACGGAGGCACGACAGAGGAGACGTGGAAGCTGCTCGCTCGCGGGCTTTCTCCCCTCCGTCAGTGATTGATGGCATGCAATTAAATCTCATCTAATTGGACTAATTTCCCCATCTTGAGACGTTTGTGCAGAGAGAAGCTTCAGAGACTAAACGCTCATTAGCCGAACATTTGGAAAATATATGCGAGACAATGGACCAGATATATAGACTAAGTTTCAAGTTTGTTCGTCCATTAGGAGATAGGAGAGAGCAAACCACTTCTGATTACTAAAACGTAACCCACAGAAACATAGAAAGAATCATAGTTTAGATCAGATCAGAGGAAATTTAATTGAATTTAAATCCTTGCACAAAGTGTAAAACCATTACCTTAACTTCTATATAAATCACAATGGGAAAATGGCATTAGTTCAGCCCTTTTTGAACTTTAAAGAGAAGGGTAACACAATAATATAGTGTAAAAGATACCCAGAGTATGATGTATTTCTCCTTTCCTCGGTTGTTGCTCCCTCGCTACGGTTAAGCTTTTACTGGTACCGGATTTATGCAACAAAATTACACCGCAATTGTGGGTTGCACTGCAAAGTGACTTCATTTAGGGCCTCCCTTAGCTGGGGTTCCTGGGCCAGCATCCAGGAGGCCCTTAAGTCTATGGCAGGCATAAGCATACACTTGAAAAACCCATATTTATCATTTGCAAAATAAATTCTTTCCATTTTTTTGTCGTAGCCGAGTCATTGCGGGGAAATTCAACCAACCTCCAACTGTTTCCTCTGTCGGTTATTGCCACAGCTTAAACCCTTCTTTGCACAATCTCTGTTTCCTCTTCCCCCGTCTTTCAAACCGCTCTTGCCTCTTCGCATATTTATGGTCTCTGTGGTACTTCTATATGCAGATCTCTGCCACTTGAGTTATCCTTTCTGTTGCTTTCACTCATCCTACAATTTGCTCCTCCCGACACTTTGACTCACTCCCCATGACTAATTTCATGCTCCCTCGGTCCCATCCTGCTTTTGCCTGGTGTTTTCACACATCCTGTCAAGTTATTCTTCCTGCGAGCTTAAAAGAGAAAAGCCCGTTAAGCCGGAGAGAATAGTGATGTGCCGAGGGATCAGATGATACAGTACTGTGCATCGCTGGTGACCTAAGCTGCTCTTTTGTGGCCAGTAGATGCTGTCCCACGTCGATGCTGCATCCTCTCCGTCTCCCCCCTGGAGACCTGACCACCCCCTGACCTTTCAAGACGGGGCAGGAGTCCCCCTGGTGTTTGGGGTCCAGCGTGCTTGGCGACAGCTGCTCTCTGTGTGTGTGAAGAAGAGGAGAAGGGGCAGCCGAGCATGTGCACCCACGCTGGAGGACAGAGCGGTGCAGTGAATAAGGTACACATCTGGCTCAGTGCCTGGCTCACTATAAATAACCCAATAGACAATAAGATGAAGATGCCCCGAGCCATTGCTACTGTACTCTCTGTACGTGGGCCTGTGCTGAAGCCTGTATGGACCGTGTCGTCAAGGGCAAACAAGCGAGGCTTGATTTCACGTACGCATGCATGCATACATGTGTAAATGAGCAAACAGACAGGAGAAAGCAGAAGCAGGTCTCAGGCTGCTACATACTCTCTCCAGTCCTCCATTATAGCTTCTCAGCTGGCCAGCATCACTCCCAGGTCATTATCAGCAATCATGCTTTTCTGTATTAGCATGTGCTTCTCCTGTTTATTGCTGTCAAGAGAGCACGACGGGGGCAAATGTCTGGTTCGCCCGCTAATGCATTTTTAACCGTTCTCAAAGAAGGGAGAAAAGAAGGCAGCCAATTAGATCTAAAACCTCACAGCTCCAAGTCATTAGCCAGCAACCCTCCTGTGCGTCTTCTCTTAGCAACGTCCCTCCCTCTGTGCACGTGCGGGCCCGTGTTTGCGTACACAGACGCCGACTGCCCGCTCAGCAAGTGTGCGAGACAGCGGACGTGCCTAGTTCAATGCCCCTGCATGGCCGCTCATACCCACCGAGCGCTGACCCAGCCACCGCAGCGGCCCAAAAACGCCCGCGCAACCTGTCCTTCAAACACCCACGTAAGCACAAACCGCGCGCGTGCAAACGGAGACAAAC
Organism: Planiliza haematocheilus; assembly: GCA_005024645.1. NCBI lineage: Eukaryota > Metazoa > Chordata > Actinopteri > Mugiliformes > Mugilidae > Planiliza > Planiliza haematocheilus. Next base: position 1,605,889 of record SRSE01000949.1, on the reverse strand, counting down.
TGCGCTGGCATGCAGATCCAAGAGGAGACAAGACGTTGAGACTGACAAGCGTAACCATGCACAGAGGCACGGACGGTTACGGCTCAGAATGAACGGAAACAGCAGCGTGCTGACACGTCTGATAGTACACTCAGCCAGAGATGTTAGGGAAATTACTCACTGTAACGCAGGCAGTGTGGCTTTTTGTTTTATTATTTTCTTTTTTAAAGATGCAGTCTGGCAACCTGCAGCCAGTTATTAAGTCAGCTCATGACTCAGATACAGAAAATACCATTTATTCTCAGTTTGTAATATCAGCGTCCCCCCATTTCTGTTTTTGTAATCACACCATGGGCCGATACGAATCTCAGCCACACTCACAAATCTCTATCTGTCGGGCGTGGTGCAACATAATCTCTCTGTGATTGTTGACGGAGCTGACAGACCACAGAGGAACACATTACAGCGTGGCCCAGCGAGGACTTTGTCAATACAATCCTGCACCTCTTCAAATAAGAGGACACTTCATGCTGGAGTTTCTCCGGGAGACAGATCAGATAGGAATCCTTGTCAGTTAAAAATCCCCCCGGCCTCCTCTGGCTTAATTTTCCATCTCTCCTCGCCCCATCTTTCAGCCCCCTTTTCCCTTTGACGTGCATCTGTTCCTGCTCTCCTCTGCTCTCTCCCTTTCTCTTTCCAAGTAGGGGAAGGAGTGACCCGGCTGGCTCCGAGACAAGGATCAGCCTAAGAGGGGATAACAAACCGGACAAAGCGTGTTGAGCTGCCCGCATTTACAACAGCAGAAACACGAGGGTTAAATCCCTCTCTAAAGGAAGAAAAAGAGAGCAGTCTCTTTTTTAAAATATGAATAAATAAAGTAAAGTGTCTGCTACATTATGAGCCACGTCTGCGTCGAAGGCAAGCTGCTATCTGGATTTTCCCAAAAGACAGAGATTCAAAATTTCATGGTAAAATATCTTTATTGTAGCACTCCGGACAGGACAAACACACCACCATGGCGACACAACCAGAACCTGCTTCTTATACGGCGCACAAGCAGGCACGCTAAACTTTTCAGCTTCACAACAGAGAGATTTTTTTTCTATTAAATAAAAGAAAACCAAACAGAACGTATCACTTCATCACAAGTCAGGCCTGTGGAGCTTCTGCCGCCGTCCAACGTCCGAGTGTCAACACGTCTCGCACGTCTACTGTTGAATGTTGAGTCTCAAGGCATTTCGCGGAGGTAAAGACGGACGGCGCCTTAGGACACCGGTGGCTGAAATTTCACACATGGGCCACGTCTCTCCATGCCTGTGCTAATGACTGACCTTGGCGCTCCCATGTTGCAGTAATGTGCCGGAGGACCGTGACAGAGGAAGGCTGGCTTGTGTGACTGTGTTTGTTTGGGTTGCAGAGACATCGCAGGCGCTATATTGTCCTGGTCTCTGAGGGTTCGTCATGCATTCCAGACCACACCAAAAAAAAAAAAAAAATCAAATAAACAGAATCATCTGTTTTTCCAGGAAGGCAGCCACATACATTTTTCACATCTTTTTTTTTTTTTTCCTGACGCTCATCTGCTATGATTTTATCTAGGCCAGACGGCGGTTCGTAGGTTTTATATTCAGGTAATAAGCATGTTATAATCTCTCGGTAATCTTTATGAGTCAGGGTTTATGAAATGGCAAGTGGGTGCCTTACTTAAAGCCTGGTTGTTTTTCAGGTATAAATTGTGCTCACTTTGCTGTCTGTGGATGCAACAAACTAAAGTCATGATCTTTTACTTAAATACTACAGCAAGTCTTCCATCCTGAACCTTCGTCACGATTTTCACTGTACAAAGTAATTAGGTCAATTATTGACAACAAAATAAGGATTTTTTTCAACCTGCTTTAACAGAGCCTGTTATCTACGCATGTCCTCATTTCTATCTTGGCTCTGTTTTCTGGTCAAGTGCTCGATACGAGACCGGGCTGAGAATAAAAGGGGGAGAAAAATGTGGAGGGGGGAAAAGAAAAAAAGTGGCAGATGGATAAGAACGATGGGAATGTTGCCCGAGGGTAGGACGCTCAACATTTAATATGAAGCAGAGCGCACGTCCAAGGACGATTCGTTTAATAGGAAATGCCGAGAAGAAAATTTGAATGGGTTTATTATTTGCGGTTGAGTACTACTGTCAGTGAAAATTAAACAGCGATGGGGAGAGCATGTGCCATTTTCCTCACAGCTTGAGCTCGCTGCCTTTCGGAACCGAGGGAAACGCCGTCGTTGTGAATGGAAAATACAACCAGAATAGAAAGAAAACATCTTTTATTTGACAAATCAATTTGCTCTTGCCGAACACTTCAAACCTCAGTGTTGTCTACGCCTGCGGCGACACGCTGCAGCAAGTCTAACATATTGACTCAGATGTCAACAGCACTTCATCACACTGAAACACAATATTGCGACTTCTAGACATTTCAGAATACATTTATAGTCACTGTCAGACATTAAACTACGACCTGACACCTTATAGCTCTGGTTTAAAACAAAAAAAAATAAAAATCCTGCACTGCACTGCCTCTCTAGATGTTTCTCAGACTAAATTCCCTTCATGTTAAACCTCTTATTCATAATCGTGTTACGGCATCTACGTCTCTCCTGACTGCGTCTGCACTTTCACATAACCAGCCCGACTCGGGTGTCTCCAGTCGTAGTCTGAGGTATATGAGGCAGACCTGTCCTGTGGCTGATCCTGGAGACAACCCTCTCTCTTAACCTGCTCCTCCACAACACGCAGTCGCTATAGAACTGCCCTCACAATGCCCTTGCTACAGTGGTGAGAAAACATTGGGCTGGCTACAGTGTAATCCTACCCTTTCTCATGGGTATTCACTTACAGTAAGTGAGAGCTATTATCAAATATGCAGCAGCTTCAACTAATACTGAACCGAGTATTAAGAATAACATCATTGTTTACATACACTCAAAATATGATCCGCAAGAGCGACTTTTCTTTTTTCTTTTCTTTTTTTTTTTTGTTTTGCAGACAACAAGAAGTCATAGCCTAAACCAAGGAGTGATTCACGGTCAAAATGCTCTTTTATATGTAGTTGAACAAAGAAATGTCAAAGACGCACAGTGAGGGATATAAACAGAGCAGTGGGCTGTGAGTGATGTAACACCTGCCATCTCCTGCCCTCCCAGTGTGGGTGATTAAAATACTGAAAGCTCCATTGCACAATCAATATACACTCTTTTTTTTTTTTTTTTTCTTACTTTCCGTCTACAAGACCCCTTGATATCCGAGCTTTGTCGTCAAAGCCTGTTGCTCGCACGTTTTTTGCCACAAAGCCACGCAAGTACATTCAAACGTTTTCCTCCTCAAAGTAAAAAGTCCACCGCATTCTCTTCCTGCTCCGTGTGGCTGCGCTAACCATCACTCACTCACAACAGCAGCTGAACAGAGTTCACTATGGCACGTTCCCAAAGCGCGTGGTACTGGACATGTTTAATAAAAACTCTGGGAAATTAGATTACACTTCTTTCTTGTGCTGGGGCCGCTCGCGTCCCTCAAGGCTGATAAGATGTCCAATTATTTGGTAATTTAGTTCAGAGGAGCAGGAGAGAGTCCGATCTGCTCAAGTAAGCAGGCAAAATATAGCACGGTACATCGCGGCAACTCTTTGAAGCCCTTTCCCTTATGCCCTCATGACTGGTTCGACAGTCATATAGACACAATGGGGCGCTTATTTAACAAAATTAGTTCTTGGATACAGTGTTGTGCTTCACCAAGGCAGATGCAATATATAGGGAGTACAAAAGGGGAATAAAGGTATCAGTCTCTGCAGGGTAGGAGGTGGGATTGCTGTGGGCTGGGGTCTACGACTAGATGGCTCAGCGGCTTAAGCGAGGGCAAAAGCTGGACCCAGGGATGAAGTGGGGGTGGATCTGGGGTAGGAAAGGCTGCAGATTTAACCTGCGGAGAAGGTATGAAGAGTCAGAGCAGCGGCTGGGTACTATTCACAGGATAAAAGGCTGCAAAGAGAGATGGAAGGGCACATCTACGGAACATCTACTGGTGCAGAAGCCATCTGAGAATGAGGCTGGAGGTTAGGCTCTCGGAGACAGGGTGAAGGGACCGGGGGTACAAAGCCGATAGTCTCACTCACGGTAAAACACATATTCAGTGTAGCTGGTCCAGATCTTGTCGTCCGTCTGCTCGTGGGCAAAGGCGCAGGTCCCTGTGGAATTACAGGCCACCATGTGGAAGCCCGCGTCGGCCAGCTTGTCAAAAGCCTGCTCCAGAAAGGTGAATTTGAGATAGTAGCGGGACGTGTAGCGCTCAGGGGGGCGGTCGGGGTCACGGCTCTCGTTGAGCGTTTCCCCGAACACCTCTTTGGCCAGGGAGGTCTTCCCACACACCATGATACGTGCCACCCTGCGGAATTTGGCGTCGGTGTGGCTGTCGCGGCCCAGGGTGTACGAGCCTCGGTAGCCGATTGTGATGAACCCGGATCGTTTGCCATCCATGGAGCCTGGCACCAGGCTGGCACATGCAGCAGCGGCAGCACCCAGCGAGCTGAGGTTACGGGCAGTGTCAATCCCAGGTGACGAGTCCTCTGGGTCGCTCTGACACCCCTCATCACCCAGGGAGTTCTGCTTGCTGATTTTGGGTGCCAGCAGCTTGACAAGCTCCGGCAGGTTGAAGAACTCAGCCTCCCTCTGTAGACGTCCCCGCTCTGGGAAGTGGTCTGGAAGAACCAGCTGCTGGTCCCGCATGTAGTCCAGGATGTAACGGAACAGGAAACCATCACGGTCCACAAAGAAGCGCCCCTTGGTGTCCCTGGCCAGCCCTTTGGCTGACTTTTGACTGAACATCTCCCATAGCAAAGAGTCTGGCACACTTGTGAGGGTAGAGTAGCGGGTTATGTACACCTGGCCACCAACATTGAGCTCTATAATCTCTGGGAAAGGTACCTCCTCTAGGCCACTATCTGGTAAAGCCATGATTCGCTCCAGCCACACAGATGCAGTTAAAAAAAAACAAAAAAACTCTAGGTTGTAGCGAAAGTTAAAATTGCGGGAAAAAGAACCTTTCACAGTGATTGTTGTGGCCTGTCAAAGATTTTAGGTCCTGCTGCGGATTGCCTGTGGTAACGGAGCAGCTAAACTGCGGTGCACAGTTGGTATGCGCGCAAAAAAAAAGAAAAAGAAAAAAAAAGAAGAAGCATCAAAGCTGGCACAAATAAAACAGCGGTCTACTCTACCTACTGCTCTACCTACTGCTCTCCCGCTGAGTTATTAAAACATAGCGCAGGGTGTTTCAGTCAGCGTTGTATGAACCGTTATGTCCATGTCCTTTGCGCGCAGATGGATGTGGTATCCTGAGGGTGAAATTCTGCTTTTTACTCCAGTTCTCTGCGCAGGAAATGCACCATTTGCACAAGCGCTCATAACGACCTCTCTTCCTCTTAATTTCGGTCGCTTGTCCTGGCGCAGACCGGATCAGGTGGCCCAACTTCAGGGAAGCAATCCATACTCGTAAGGGTTTATAGGTGTCATGTGCTGGGAGAGCCAAGAGATGAAGAGGATGTTGAAGATGTAGTGAGAGACGAGGTAGACGTATAAATAGATCTCCGTCTTTTCCATCACTTGGGGGCTGGAATGTACCCGAGCTGGTCAGCTGTTGGACCCCTCCTGATCCCGCCTCGTGTCGGACTCTAAACTCCCAACTGCAGCGTAACGGAGGATACAGCGTTTATCCTGCCGGTTAACCACGCCTACCCGTCGTGACGCGCCTCTGCTGTGATCCAGGTCACAATATCCTATCCTCCAAGAGCACTGTAAAAGAGCCTTTCCTTCACTTTCTTAGTGGAGACAGGGAAATAATATTTGGGAGTTTTACGCAAAGTTTCATGAAAATATCAAAAGCCTAATTTTTTTTGTGATCTCTGACAAAATAAACTCTGATTTAAAAATAAAAAGGCAGTCCTGCCACATTATTATTCAGTCCACTCAAACTCATGCATTAGAACTGGGTATGAATTAAATTTTGATGCGTTTGTGTTTGAGAACACGGATCAGTGTCGTGACTTTCTCCTGGAAGGATGTGACAACAGTGACACCTAGTGAAAGCTCCAGAGGAAACGATGTCTCTGAGCACATTAAAACTTAAGGCTCTGATAAATGCTGTAGATTTATTAACTGAGGTGGGCACGGGAGATCAGCCACAACATAAAACCACTGAGAGGAGAAGTAAATAACACTGATCATCTTGTGACAATTCAGAGTTCTGCTGGAAAACTTTTGGATCTGGGATTCATGTGGATGTTACTTCGACAAGTAGCACCCACCTAAACCAGACCAGGCACCCCCAATCCCATGACGGCAGCAGCCTTCATTAGATCCCAGACTAATCAAGTGTCTGTGGGAAGGTCTATGTCCATTCTCTGATGAGTCACAACTGTTTTGGAGGCACAAGGAAGACCTACACAGTATTAGGAAGGGTGGTCATAATGTTATGCCTGCTCGGGGTATGGTAAAGTTATCAAAAGCATTGTAGTTTAACAACCTCTTCTCTACAACAGAAAAAAAAGCTGTTTTTGCTGCTTGTAACTTCTCTAGGATATTTGACCTTCGCTGTGCAGAATGATTTATGAGCGGAGGTTGACAAGGCTGCAGGACTGCAAACTCATCTGCTGGAGGGGGAAAGCTTCTGTCTGGCTCACCTGAGAGATGAGTTTATCAGATCTGAGCACGCAGCTTACACAGCTCTGATGTGGGAGCTTGAAACCTTAAGGTTACGAACTCGGAGAATGGACTTTTTTCAGCGAAGCGTTGGCGTCCAGGAGATCAAACTTGCTTGCATATTTGGGAAGATGTGTCTGTTGCTATTCCAGTTACGTTTTTAATCCAGTGACGCATGTAAGGGGGAGATTTATGGCACTGGGGAGACATGACTGAGTTTGAAATGTATTCAAATTAATTAAATTTTTGAGAAAAAACTCTGTTTATTGGATATTAAGCTATATTATGCTCATTACTCACTTATCAAGTAGACTGAAACTCTCTCTCCTTCAGACATAACTTTTCTAACTGGGGAACATTCGATTACCCATTGAAGATTAACCACACCTGAAGGCATCATGAGTCAGAGGCCTGCATACTCAATGGCTGCACCTACAGTATTTCCTCCCTGTCTGCTCTATCTCAATCCTGCGTACTCCACCATCTTTCCCCGTCTAATCAGCAGACCCATTTCGCCCGTCTCCCGGCAATCTGGCTCTGATTTCCCCCGAGGGCCCCGCAGTCTCCAGCTGGCTTGCAAGTGCTGCAGCCCCGTCGTCGCCGGCAATCTGCATCAGGCGACGGTAGCGACGTGGTAATACGGCGGCACTGTCTGCCAATGAGACGAGACGCTGACGCAGTCCATTTCCTGTTCGTCTTCACTGAAATATGCAGGAGCAACATCCTGCGTAAATACAAGAAGAATCGTGCAGTGGTTCAAGACAAAATATTCAAAACAATACGCTTTGATGCGGATCTAAATATCTGGGAATTACTGTCAACTATTTAGCCATGGCGATGACTGAGTGATCACTGAGATGTCTCTATTTGTGTACAGATCATTACCTTTTTATTTACTAGTAAACAGCACCTGGACTTCTTTTACATGCTAGCTTCCTCATTCCAATCACATCCACGCCGCAGCCCAATGATTCTCAGAAATATGGACAAAACGACTACATCAAATAAATGAGTTTGACCTTCTGCGGCGGCTGGATTATCTGTGTACGTCTGTCACTTCTCATCACAGAGATGGCCTTCTCGGGCTGTTGCAGGGCAGCAACGTGTGTGTGTGTGTGTGTTTTGACTCCCCTGCTGATTCAAAACAGACAGAGAAGGAGCCGGAGACCCCTGGCACAGAGACAGCCGGTCAGTAGACTGGAAAAAGAAAAATGTACCCACTCCCGCTGCTGCAGCTAAAACGCACGACAACAGCAATCAAACACTCAATCTGAATTGCTGGATAATGCAGCGGCAATAGAAGAGTTACTTAGAGGGGATTTTATGGATGCGTCTGCATATTGATCTGCGCATCCTCGGCGGTTTCTGCTGACGGCGGCAACACTGAGTGATTTATGAGATGTTGCGTGGGATCAACAGAAACGGACAGGCCGCTGCGTCTGTTTTCTCGGGAGTTTGTGGCGCCCGCGTGGGCCCATCCGCGCCGCCTCATTTCCCTCAGAACGAGACGTCATACATCTCTGGTGACAGGTGACACGGAAGTGAAAGAGACACGACCACAACACCTCTCACTGGGATGCTACGGTTGAAGAGTCATATCCCAGAAGACGCCGATGTTTATTTGATAAAGAGACAAATGAATAATGTGCGGGGGCTGACAGAACAGCCGCGGTTAACGGATGCATGGCGCTTTAATGAAATCACAGCCCTCACACACGCATAAACTACTGCAAACTTTGTAAATGAAATCACTTTGCTCTACTTTCTTCCTGACTCAGTTTCCGTGCTTAAACCCAAATCTTTTTATGAGTCTGTTTGTTTCCTCCTCCTTCCCCGGCGCCTCACCTAAATAAATCAGATCTTCGCTATAAAATACATAATGTATATAACTTTGACAAATGTGGTTCAGCATTCACCACCATCTCCCAGCGATCATTCCTCCCTCGCCTACTCCGAGCTCTGAAGTTTGCCGTCTGAATTTGAAGTGAGTGCCTAGAGTCTGAACATTAGGACACAACTGTGCAGTTTAGAAAAGCAGATTACGTTTAAACAAGAAATGGGTTCAGTGTTAAAAACTGCTGTGAAGAGTTAAACTGTTTTATCTGTGACAGTCAGGGATCTGTGCAAAAGGAGGCAGCAGTCATGTGAGTGACGGTCCTGATGTTTGGATGCCTACCCATCATGGGGCACCATGAGGACCCGTCCCAGATTCACTCTGCAGCACGAGACAACAATGCCGAACATGCAAACATAGAGCAAGAGTTTTAAGAAGGTATCTGCAACAAGAAGAACTGGTGGTATGATCTCAACCTCATAGTCAGTCTGTTTGACGAGAACAAGTCGGCAGATGCTTGAAAAACTGGTTTTAGCTTTGAAGTAAAAAATACTGACATGTTTTGTTCTGGGTGTAAAGTTAACTGTTCATACCATCCTCACTGCACCTCTAAAGCCTGAAACAAATTCCAGCCTCTGCTGAAGATGAAAAATGTTGTCCAGTTAAATAAAACTCAAGCTTTTGAGTTTTGTGGGTGCAGCCGTTTTTCTTTTCATCATTTTCAACAGCATTGAAGCTCAACGTGTTTTGCCAATAGGCTTATGTCTCACTTCCTGCTTCCGGAACGCAGAGTAGGGAAATAGAACTTCCAGTCGTTGCTAGTAACGCTACTGTAACAATAACAACAATGATAACCTCCATCTGCAGTTGTTCTTGTAGTGTACAGGGTACCGGGCATTGACAGCCAGCCATCTTTTCCCCCGAATAATTATTCTCAACTAACATACTAACTCAACTAACAACTAACGTAACAACTTAGCGTAGTGACCTGGAGCTTCTCTGACATGCTAGCGACATTTACATGTAGCCTACAGCTGCTACCTCACTATGCTACCAATCTCGGGGCTCATCAGGCAAGGGTTCGGAGCCACTGAGAAACTAAATATGTTCCCACCAATGATTGTAAATAAAACAAAATTCGATTAATTAAAAAGGTTGTTTTATCTGACACATGTATTACACTTAACTCTGCTATATAACTACACTTGACTTCGACATTCAAGCTAGCTAACGTTAACGAAGGTGAGTCAGCGGAATTCAAACACCTCTGTGATTGAAAATGAATTTCTCCCAGAAGAACTTGTATCCCTTCCTAAGTTTGGACATTTCTACTTGAGAGTGTTCATTTACAATGAACCATGTCCTTGTAGGTGACTTTAGGCAAGTTACGGAGAGACTTGGTCCAGTGGTATTTATCGGCCTCTGCCACTGTAAAAAACTAACCAGAAGTGCCGTCTCTCCACTCAGAGACGTTCTTCAATATTCAATTGTTGCATGACATAGGCCTATAGGCCTCTTCAGAGCCTCATTCATTTTCTGTAACTGCTTGTCCTCTTTGAGAGTCGCAGGGGGGCTGGTGCTATCCTAGCTGCCTGGGTGAGAGGGCGGGGTACACCCTGGACAGGTAGTCTAAGGGCTGACACAGGCCTGTAGCCAATAATTCATTCATTTTCTATACCTGCTTATTCCAGTTAAGGGTCGCGGGGGTCTGCTGGAGCCTGTCCCAGCTGTCATTGGGCAAGATGCAGGGGTACAACCTGGACAGGTCACCAGTCCATCGCAGGGCTAACACAGAGAGACAGACAACCATTCACACTCACGCTCACCTACGGCCAATTCACAATCACCTAGTAACCTAATGAGCATGTCTATGGATGGTGGGAGGAAGCAGGAGTACCCGGAGAGAACCCACGCTGACACAGAGAGAACATGCAAACATGCATATCACTATGCTGCACTATCAGACATCTTGCACAGCCAAAAACAAAAAATGGAAGTAATTCCATTCAGCAGCTTCAGGTTCAGAGACTTATTGTGTTGATCGTGTTGGCTCCTGACACCTCAGCTTGCACACTGCGTGTCAAACCCACTTGTTCGAGTTGTAGAGGCTCTTAATGCAGCAGGACTACGTCAGGGCGGATGGAAAGTAATCTAAACAAATGAGCATGAACAAACTGGTTGAAGCGTACAGTGAAGAAACTTTGGAAGAATGTATGGCCTCTGATTTTTAAATGTCAGACTATTCCATCAGCCTCACACAGGGCCAGCTGAAGCAGAAAAGTGTTGCATCTACTGAGGATAGCGGTTAGCAAGGCTTACAGGCGTATTTCATTATTAATCGAAGAGTGAGTCAAGTCGAACCATCATGCCAACATAGCGCACATACAGCTACAACTGAAGAAGATCATGCGAGTTGTGGATCAATGATGTTTTGATCAACGGCGGCTGCTTCGGCTTTATCTCGCTTACTTGTATCTGTAATCGTGCACATATAAATTGGCCAATATGAAAGACGGGGGCTTTATGATTTGCTTCTTGTTGGACAGAGATGACAAAAAGCGTAAAAAGATAATTGTTTATTTTGGTTCTTCCCCACCAGTAGTTTATCCACAATCAGACTGAAAGAAATTATAGACTAAGGTACACGAAATGCAGGGATTTTTAATATATACCACAATTAATTTCATGGAGACAGCATATGTGCATACTTTAAAAGACTAATGCCAATATGATGACCACCAACTGCAAGGAAATAATCCCACTCTTGGGATTGGGTTGGGTTATTCAGGATTGTAGGACTAGTGTCTGGGGAAACTTGTTAGTGAGCACAAACAAAACACAAAACCCAATCACTTATCCATACAACAAAACAATAAATGGTTTCACCCACCACTTTCAATGACAACTCGGGGTGCAGTGATGGATCGTGCCCACTTTGCTAGCGATTACACTCAAAACAGCCTGTACCCACTCACAAAGCTCTGTACGCGTTCATTATCAAGGGATATATGTATTTATATAGCCATATCCTTAGATAATAAACTCTCATACGTCATTAAAATACAAAGAAAAAAAATATTAAAGTGCTTTCTACTGACTCAAACACATAATCTCTGAGAGAATGGCATTGATACAGCATGTTTGAGAGTTAAAAATCACTTATTTTCTGATTAGCTGTGTTCATCAGTGCTTAGGGGATAAAGACCAACAGATGTAAGGCATGATTGCAATGGTTAGCTGAAGATTACACCTGTGTCGTAGGTAACGTCACACTTAACGCCAACTTGGAGCGGCTGTCGGATATAACCACTTCAGGGGTTATTTAAAACGTTACCGTCCGTCAAGTTAATACCGGTCAATAATCTGAACCATCAGAGCAGATACAAGTTCTGTGTGAGTAATGTGTACACTAAAGGGATATACTAATACACCAACTGCACCTCCACCCTTCTTACTGGACACTGTTGACCAGACCAGAAAATTTATGATTTGAACTTTAAGACATATTTAACAGAATATAGCCCGGATTATTTATACGCGACCCCAAAGTGTTCAGGCCAAAGAACGTACTGTTGGTTTTTATTGAAAGGTCTTTTCAAGATGCATTCTTTGTGTCAACATCACTGAAAACCCATTCTGGACTTGTGAATGACGTCCGTTAAAAACCAGATAGCAATGCAAACAAATGTTGGGGTAAACGCTGGTTAATACGGAAGAGATGCTAACTGGTGCTATGGAGGCAAACTTCCCCTGTGCTCTTTCCACGTCATCTGAAGAACTAGCAACGTTCACGGAGCACCGCTTTCTGTTTTACAAGACACAGTCGTCATCTCGCAGCATTTCAGCTGAGTGGGTATAAAAATATAGACATTTGAAACCCTGAATATATGTTCATAAGTGATTTTCTGCAACAAAACAAAACATAATTTACAGTTGTCCCACTCAGTGTACACACTGTCTTTTTCAGACTTCACCCCCGTCTAAAATGTGTTCTTGCGTTACTCCTTGGGGGAGGAGGAGGAGGTTTACACCCAATACAACACAGAACAGCAATTACAATGTCATCTTCGTCAACTGCCTGCATCGGTCATTCATCAGTCTTTGTTAATACACTAAAATTACCTCTGGGTGTGTGACACAGATTTACTGGGGAAAGAGGAGTGTGTTTGTGTGTCATGACATTACATCAACATGTCTTTGTGATGCCTGGCTATGTGCTGGCTCTTCTCGGAAGGCCTCCTAAAGCCCTTGGTGCAGTAGTCGCAGCGGTGGGGGTAGTCCTTGGTGTGAATTGAGATAACGTGGCGTTTGAAGCCAGAAGCGTCTGTACTGTTATACTCACAATACTGGCACTGATAAACCTTTCTACCACTGTGTGTCTTCATGTGCTTCTTCAGCTCAGCGGGCTGCCGGAAGCCTCGCCGGCAGCGCTTGCACTTAAACGGAAGGTCCTTTGTATGCAAGGACAGGATATGGCGACTCAGGGTGAACGTGTCGGGGGCGTTGAAGTTACAATGCCGGCACTGGTGCACCTTGTTGCCCTTGTGCGTTTCCGCGTGCTTCTTCAATTCTGAGGGCCTGTGAAAGCCTTTCTCGCATACGTCACACTGATGAGGGAAGTCCTTGGTGTGAACTGAGATAATGTGCCTTTTCAGGTCACTGGAGTTGGTGCTCTTGTGCTCACAGTGTGGGCACTGGTGGGTCTTGTGGCCTTGCACCATCTCTATATGACGCTGGAGCTCCCGTGCGTCTGCGTAGGCTTGGGGACAGTGGCTGCACTTGAAGGGCAGATCTGCGCCGTGCTTGCTCTTGATGTGAGTCTTTAGGTTGGACTGATCTGCACAGCGGAACTCGCAGTGCGGGCAGTGGTAGGGCTTCTCGCCTGTGTGGGTCCGCATGTGTTTCTTCAGCTCGGATGGGTGACGGAAGCCTTTGGCGCACTCGACACACACGTGTGCAAAGTTCTTACTGTGCACGGCCAGCAGGTGACGGTTGAGCAGACCCTGTTCAGCGGTCTCATAGTCGCAGTACTTGCAGTGATGCAGCTTGGGCTCTCGGTCCTTGACAATGAGCTTGTCGGAGCCCAGGGGGCTTGACTCGTGATAGCGCCGCGTGTACTCAGTATATTCTGGAGATCGCTCACTATTATGGCTTAGGAGCTTGTGACTCTCCAAGTGGTTGTGGAAACTGATCTTCTTGTTGGTGGTAAAGTCGCAGTCCGTACACTGGTACTTCTTCTTGAGCAGATGGTCCGGGTGGTTCTTCATATGGCATTTAAGAAAACCCCGAGAGCGAAACTTCTTTCCACAGATGTGGCATGGGTAGACGGTCAAAGGCATTCCATCAGGTCCAATAATAACAGCTGGAAGAGAAAATTGAAAGCAAACTGTAATCAACCTTTAATGTATACACTTCACTGTGTATTATAAAGTCAAGAGAACTTTATAATTGGCTCGAGAAAAACTGGCACACACTAAATCAATAATTCATTGTCCCATCAGTAGTATATGCTAATCATACCAGTCTGACACTGCCGTGTGTCTCCTTTCTTCTTTTTCTTAGCTTTAGGTTTGAGGGCACGGTTTGGGCCCAACCCCTCACGGATTTGCAGAAAAGGTGCAGCAGCTCCATTCTTCACCTGTTCAATGGTATTATCTGCAACAGGAGTGAAATCATCTTATTTTAATTTCATCATGACACTCCCTAAAATGCATTAGTTAGTACAGACACGGGTCAAAAACATCAACGGAACAAAAGCACAATAGGAACATACTAATATCATCATCGTCATCATCATCACTGTCATCCTCATCATCCTCTTCTTCTTTTGGAGGGTTCTTGACCGCCATGTAGACCATCTTGTCACGTCCAACGCCCAGTCTGCCTGATGATGCCGCTTCCAGGTCAGGATGGCCATTCTGGTAATCATCCTCCGTTATTACCTCTGTGCCACCTGGAAATGGAAAAACAAAACATAAAACCTGTTTATCAGCGCAAAAAAAATAAATAAAAAAAATCGCAGTCATTTTCACGGGAACAAATCTTGAGGTAACTGGAAAAGAGGTGCATTTAAATCCACTTGCCTAAGTCATCATCTGCTTCAGCTTTAAAAATGTAGACTTTGATGACCTCAGAGCCATCCTCTTCTTTGGATTCCTTGTCTTCCATCACCTCAGTGCTGATCTCAAGAGGTGTGTCTCCTATGTCCAACTTCTCTCCCACTTCATCCACTTTAACAACACAAATGCCACTGGTTATGCAGAAAAGATTACAAAACAACTGTTTATCAATTTCTTATCATGTGACAAACTATCTTACAAGAGATCATAAGGTAATCCTCAGAGCTGCTTCTTGCATCATCGTCCTCATCTGTTTGGAGGGGAACAGCTTCAGACGGCAGCTGTTCATGGATTATAGTCTCAGAGTTGGCCTCTGTCACCATCAACCCCTGTGACACAAGCTGGTGGTCCAGCGTGCTGTCCTGGTGCTCAGACAGCAGCTCTGCCACAAACACCTGGTCTGGCATGTCGTCATGATGGTGGTTTGAGTCCTGGATGAGGCGTGAGGTTAGGACGTGGTGGTGATGGGCGTCCAGAGCTTCCTCTATCGCAACTTCTGTCCCCAGAATATTCTCGGGCATGATCACACTGTGTTCTGAAGACACCATGTCTTCAGTGGTCATTTCATGAGTCTCAACCCCTTGAGACTGAAGACTTTCCACATCTACCTCGAGACCTTCCACAACCTCAGCTTCTAAGCCCTCCACCTCCACCTCTTCCTCAAGGCCTTCAACAACGTGAGCCTCCAGGTCCTCCACATCTACCTCAGTTTCCAGGCCCTCTACCACTTGCGCCTCGAGACCCTCCACTTCCACCTCACCCTCTAGCCCCTCGACAACCTGAGCCTCCAGCTCTACCACATGCGTCTGTAGCCCGTCAACAACTTCTGCCTCCAAGCCCTCCACATCGGCATGTAAGCTCTCCACCACTTCGGTCTCAAGTCCTTCGACCACCTCTGTCTCCAGGCCTTGAACCACTTGAGTCTCCAGACCTTCCACCTCAAGTCCATGCTCCAGGAGGATGCCCTCGTCCGTCATCACATCGGAGAGAAGCATACCCTCAGGTACAGACACCACAATATGCTCCCCATCGATGTGAGCCAGACCGCCCATGCCTGCAACTTTAAACAGAAGACACAACGAGGGGTAAAGACACAACTCTTACAAAATTCACAATTTGTGTGAAGGTGCAACCTCTTGATGTTGTTGTAGTAAAAACATCAGAACGACCTTGTAATGTTACTTACATATTATTATTTAACTGGATGATGAAGCTAAATACCATTTATACTGTGTTTTTTTTTTACATACTTTAGTATTATTTGAAATTCTGGGGAAATGTATCTTGTTTTACTGAAATCAAATACTACAACATAATGGTTGTCCCCTGGTCAACCACCTACCAAAGTCTTGCATGATCATAGCATGGGGCATCTTCAGCTCCTGAGTGTGTAGCTCCAACACCCCTCCTCCTTGATCCATGTCTTTATTCCGTAAAAAAAGACTGAAAATTACAGTATACACTAAATTATTCAATTATGCCATTCACTTTGTTTGTGTGCATTGCTAAAGATGAAAGTGAAAGGAAAAACTGTGGCATCACATTAAATACATACCTTCACATTTGATGACAAAACCTTTACAATAAAACCAAGAGGATGTCTGAGGGGCCTCCTTCCATCAAGGTAATCAGTCACTGTGGCAAAGAAAACAAACAAACCAATGGTATAGTGCTCAGGATGTTAAGCGAAAACACAAATGTGTAGTGACTACAGGTACTGCAGGTACTTTAAAATATTCCTAAATGAGTTTTTGGTTCATACCAAGGGCATCAGTATCAGTATGAGTTGAATACAGATGCAGAGAAGCCTCTTCTCATACCACTGAGAAAGAGGACAGTTGTGTTGTTGACCACTGGCTCCATCCATTGCCTAATCAGAGTACTACATGCAGCTTCAACCTGAGGACATATAGCTATACACCTGGAGCTGGTTGAGCCTGATGGCTGGAGCTCAACTGAGACAAAAGGACTGTCCCGCTCTGTGTGCTGAGAGCGGGCTTGCAGACAGCGGCTCTGGTAGCTCTTGGAGGATGAGCCCCGCTTGTTTTGTGGGAGGAAATGCATTGTCGTCACATGACGATTTAATATAAGGCAAATATGTCATGTCTGCAATGGTCTGTATTGGCGTTTGATTTTCACGGATATGTCAGTCTGGGACAAACACGATCGCTGTGCTGTCACACGTGTCACGTAGACTGACATCTTTGCACATAATTACACATGCACTGAGTTTATGGCCGCCAATGAAAATACCGTGGTTATGCAATGCATACTAAGGCGGCTACCGCCCTCCACCCACAGGAGCTAACTAGCAAACAAGCTAGGGCTGAATCTCCGAGCGCCATTTTGTTTTAGCATAATGGCTAATTGTGGGAAAGCATAAACCCGACTAAAAAAGCAACCTAGGCAATGATTGCACACCGCGTTGTAGTATTAATCAAGTCACCAGCACAAGCAACACACTGGGATGCCTCATGAGACTATCTTTATGAACGCCGCTCTAATCTGCGCGACGACAGCCGTCCTTTCGGCTAGCTAGCTTGCTAAGCTAGGTGGAGCCGCTTGTGCCGCATTATCTTCCATGTTGTTTTTCGAAAAGGCTGAAAGAGGCCCGCTACGTTTGACTGGGCCCTTGCGTCTCATTCCTTGTGCCTTTGTAATCGATTCAAAATAATTTTACCTGATAACGTCGTCTTCCGACTCTATCGGTGTTTCTCCCCCTTCTCAGAATTGTCTGTTATTGTTTTGGTTTATTTTTGACGGTAAGCTAAGTGCGGCCTGCAGTTTTGGATCCCCGGGCACTCTTTGCTAGGCCTCGGCCAATCAGCTTGCTTCCTGACAAGCAGAGGGAGGGCGGGGGGCAGACAATGCGTGGCCTCGTTTACCGCTGATCCCTTACTATTTGCGTCATGCATAAGAGAGCAGAGTTACATTAACACAGTCATTCTTTTAATGGGGATGTATTTACACCAAACGCACGGACACGAAATCCAAACATTATCACGCCACCAAAATAATAGTATTATAGTATAATGTGCATGCCTCTCTGAGCGGTCAGAGTTTGTATACGCAGATGAGGCCTGTAGGCCATTTCCTCACAAGGGGTGTGTAGCGTTGAGCGCTTATTAGAGAAGCGGTTGGTTATGTACCCAGGAAATATCCGGGAGACGACGGCGGCGTCGCTGCTGCTGCTCCGTGCGGCATTAATTAGCCACCGATGCAAACAGATTTGGACTGCATGCATGGATTAAAATAATAATAATAATAAAGAACAGAAATACAGTTACAGTTTCAAGGGTAGTCTTTATTTGTCATTTTCATTACAGCTCCCAATTTTTAGAGGCACACTTTATGAGGGTGCATAGCTGACGAAGGCACAAGGCCTTTGTGCATAAACATTTTATTTATTACAGAAGTTTCCAAACACTCAAATCCATCTCTAGATATAAAGTGAAATGCATGGAAAACTCACTATTGTAACAGTACCTTTATTGACTCAAGATTACTTCCAGATTTAAAGAGTTGTAGCTGTAACGCACCTTGGCACAAACCATATTTTTCCGTTTTTACGTAATCCATAAGGGCAGTGTGGTGTACAGGAGCTGCATTGCTGTGTAAGCACATAGCAAAACACAAATACAACAAACCTAGAGTTATTTCACTATTAAGAACTCAAACATTCATAACTTCAAACTGATCATTGTAGGACACATGGAAGATTTGTCATATTGCAGTTAAGATTATGATGAATGGCTGAGGTCAAGGAAAACAGCAGAACCAAGCATGCAGACACTCAGCACCTTCATCAAGTAGTAATCCACACAGAAAACAAACTAACAAACCAGCAAAGTCTTCATTTAAATTGTCTTCATAATCATTTACATCAATAGAACACTTAGACGACCCTTAATATTCCAGCAGTTTCTCACAATTACCATAGAAAAATAAGTCAAATTGACACAAACAAATCTTTTGGAAGCACACAGTTGGTCCATATTACAAGTGGAGTGCGCACGTGTCTTCTTGTCGTCTGCCTACACGTCCTCTCTCTGTGTGGGTTGACAATGTTTCATGCGAGGGAAAGAGATAAACTACAAATCCAGTGCAGCCCAGCGCTCCAGTCTTAAACGGGGGACTGAGAGGTTGTATGACACATTTGTGGGCCCGCTACTGAGAGGTAATGTGGAGAAGTCAGGTGAGGGTTGCAGCAGTGAACATCCTTCATTGCCGGGAAAACTCAGTAACACCCATCTTTCCAGGATTCATCTGAGATTTTAGTCATGCCCAAAGACCTGTAATGAAACAGGAAGTTAGTCTCGTTCAGACATTTAATCCCAACACATTTTTCATTTCAAAATCCCATATTCATTGCCACACTTGCTCTGCTAGATATTAGTTATCTAGATAAGTTGTTTTAATATCAGTTCACATATACATTCCATTCTAACAATATATTTTTTAACTGCTAGAAAAAAATAAGTAAATAAATGAGTAAACTGAGTAACATTATATTCAAACAGGAACAATACTTGCTCCTGATAACATCAAGCTCGCTCTGACTCGAGATTTCTCACACAGAAATAAAAGTTTGGCTCTTAAAAAAGTGTTTTTTATGTCATATGATGCAGCAGATGATTAGTTACACACAACAATCTGGGAATTCGTCCATTAAAACAACAACAACAAAAAAAATACATGGCAGTTAAAAAGATGCACCATCTGTATATCACTGGGGAGCTCCAAATAAATAATAAGGCTCGAAAGCAGTCAGTGCAGTGTAGTGTGTAATTAACATGTTGGTGGATGATGGTGATAAAGAACAGTTTGTTTTTAGGAGGGACCACTATCTAAAACACTGATAGCTGCCAGTAGTTCCACACAGGAAGCAGCAACAACACGAAGACGGACTGTTGAGTGATATTGTGATATCACATGAATCCAGCTGCCTCGCGAGTTAACTCAGCTCGTATGACCAGTACATTTCTAGAAATTCAAACGAGGGACACCAGTCTGGATACAACTTGTGTTTTCTTCCTGTGTAACAAAAATGTGATTCCATTTTGTGTAGTAACCTCATCAATAGTTTTCCTTTTGAGCACTCACCTCCTGGAAGGATGTGCAAGTTTACTTCTTGTGGAGGCTGACGGCACAGCCTGACCTCGCCCCATCGAAGGCCTTCCTGCACCGACCGACGCTCTCCCGGGTATGTAGGCTCCACCGTTAGCAGAACCTGGCGACTGCACCCTGCGGCCCCCTCCTGCAGGCAGTGCCTGGACAACAGGCAGCCCTCTGGAAGCCTGACGACCAGCCGCCATGGAGCCTACAGGATTGACAGCCTTCACCGGAGTCCGCAGAGTGAGAGGAGACTGGCCATTGGTACGCATTCGACTGCAAGCCATGCCTTTAGAGAAAGAAAGGCAGAGAGTATGACGAAATCTTATTTTTTGCTTCTTTAGAAAATACACATACAAGCTGAAGTCCATTTGCGGCATGTCGGAGTTGTAGACAAGCTTGGGAGGAACAGTACTGAATTGTCAAGGATACTTTGCAAAGTGAAGTAAGGTGAGCAAATAGAGGGTTGTTTGAACATTACATGAGTAATGTCAGGGAAGGTGAGGGGTTAGGGAAAGAGGGCAGAGTCTGGGATACTTTGTGAGAGTGTAGCTGTGGCCTATGTACAGTACAAGCAGGTTATACACTAAGATGTATGTTACTGCTAAGGTTAGATCAATACAACCACTATAATACAAGACACTAATTCTGTACAGCTTCTTGCATGTACTAATGTATATTCATTTGTTTTTATATATTTAAAATATTGTTTTGCCCTTTCTGTTTTTTATGGGATGTATTTGTGAGAAAGTCACAAGCTTCTGTGGATATTTATGATTTGGATTCAGAGAAGAATTATGCATGTAAATGGACAGGTTTTTCTATTCTTACAAGTTTTATTAAAAAACACCTATCTATCTATCTATCTATTGTCATGCAGAGAAGGTAAAGTGGTAGGACTGAAGTGATGCTACATATGCAAGGAAACGCATGTGCTGTAAAATCACAGGAGTAGAGGGGACCAGTGAGGAGGGCAGGGTTACCTGTGGAGGGGGAGTGAGTCAGGTGAGACATGCGGTTGCCAGAGCTCTGGAGGTTAGCCTCCATGCTGCGGCTGTTTCTGACTGCTTCCAGGGAACGTAGGCTGGTGCGGGGGGCCAGATTAGGCATGCTGTGCCTCAATTCCTCTGGAACCACACACACATACAACATTTTTAATAACCACAGACTACACAGTTACAACTTTGGTACAAGAATCTCGGATGAGGGTGACCCTCTTGATGTAGAGTAAAAAAAAAAAAGCCTACCCTCGCTCTTGGCAAATTTTAGCAGCTCTGCACTCGGACCCTGGAGAGATCGTCTGGGCGCTCTTGTGCGTGGGGCTCCGAGTCGACTGCTGTATTCCTGCCCGTGGTTAGAGGTGGATGGGGAGAGGCACCTGGGTGAGCCCAGTGGCGACGGGGTGAAGCGGTGTCGTCGCTGTGGCATGGAGCAGAACTCATCCTCTTCATCTTCTAGGCTATAACTGTCGAACTCCTGGTCGCTGTATGTACCGCCCCGACGCAGGGACTGCAGAGACGCTGTGGAGCTGCGACGTGATGCAGACGCTGAGCTGGCATAATCCTGCCTCAGGCCTGTCACAAGAATAAAAAGTTAAAAAGATTCACACAAAAGTTAAAAGGTCAAAGTATGTTCTCTGTTGACGTGTCTTCAGCTATAAACAGGGACTAGCAAAAACATCTATGGGTGGCACTGAAAACACCACATGACACCTCTACTCACTCTCTTCCTGTAGGCGAGCCATGATCTGGACATCAGTGAGATCCTGCAGCTTATAGCCCATAGAGATGGAGTCATCTGATGTGCTGAGCTCACTGTCTATGGAGGACTGGGAGCTGAGTGCAGAGTGCATGCTTGTGACACCTGTAAACACAACAGTATACCTGTTAACACCTCTTTCCTTTGCTTTGCAATCACTAGCAACATAAGCAGTGCTTTCCCCAAACAAACACAAACAAAAAACAAAGAAGGGTGCCACGCCTTCAAAATCAGCATTTTACATATTTTAATCTGTAATTTTCAAACTTTAATAGATGTTTCTTTTGGAAAAAAATATGTGGCTGGCTTTTCTCCACTGCGCATAATGACACGTTTGAAAAAGAAACTGGATGTGACCGCTAAGGAAAGTAGCTTTGGACCCATTTTGTACCTCAAAACTGGCAGCTGTACGAATGCTTCAAGAGAATTAACTAAAGTAAATCATCAACTGGAGTTGCGTGAGACAAACATAAAATTAACAAACTGCCTGTTCAGAGGTCTGACCTCCAGGCTGTAATTTTCTTTGTAAGAACTAAAACTGACAGCATAAGTTTTTTTTTAAATTCAACTGCATGTTCATAATAGTACAACAATCATATAATAACTTCTCCATAACTGCCCTACGTTTCAGGACAATCTCTGACTCCCATTCAAACACATCTTGAAATCAGGTGGTCCAGGTTACTGCACTGTGCTTTTGTACATATAAAACCACTATCTTATTCAAATTAACCATGTTCACCGTGGTGATGGTGGTTTATGCGTCTGATTAAGGCTCTTAATGTGGTTCCTTCTCCACAGGCACTCAAGGTTAAGAACCTCCACTTCCAACCTAATGAAGTTCATCTGTGTCACTGCAACCTGACTGTTGTTGTGCACATGACTACTAAATCTGACCTTCACAGAATGGTTATATTTGAATCTGATTGGTTGGTCGTGGCCACTCAAGCAGAGTTTCCGGTCACCAGTAAATCGATCAGTGCAACTCTGGGCAAAATACTCTTTCCAGAGCTAACACACGTAGCACGCTGTGTGTCTGGATAGCATTTGATTTAACAGTCACCAGTTAGATGTGCAGTCCACAGCATGAGCACAACAATATTTACAAACTGAAGGTCTTCCACTTGCTTAAGTCAACACATTTCTTTATCCTGATTTCACCACAGCTTTGTTCAGCGGTATTAATGTAGAAAGACATGTCTGCTTATGATGAGCCAAAGTTCCCCTGCAAGGCACGTCTGCCTGACACAAGCCTAAAACTCAGACTGAGACAAACGGGAGAGGACATCGTCCTCCAGCAGCATTTGGTTATGTAAAATGTTTCAGATTAGATTGGATCACCATCCACAAGCCAAGCATTTTTAGGTTCATGCAAATATTTTGTTATTTACAGGGTTTTTACAACAACATCAACAGTCATGGTGTTTGCACAGTGAAGTGCTAGATGCTGTCTGGAATAAAGTGCAAAATGACTCTGAACAACTCTCACCACAAAGTCAACATCAATACACCAGTGTTTTATCCCCTGAACTACAAATTACATATACTTTACATAATTACTGACCATCCTCCAGAGAACACCGTTATCTGCCAGGCACATATTGGTTTCTACTCATTTCATGATCACATAGTTGTTAGATAGACAATTCATCATAATAAATATCAAGCGTATTTGTTTTTAAATAATATGAGATCATTGAATTAAGCAGATTTTATATCTATGCGGGATACAAACAGTGTAACCTATGCACATAACGGTGCAAGCCATTAATACTTCACTTTGGAAAAATGGTGACTGAAACCATCGGCGAAGTCTGGCCAAAATTCGAATGAATTACAGAGAAGGAGAAGCAGCCGGAAATAGTAGTACCAAGCCGACCAATCACAACACTTGCGCTTTTTGTCGCCGCGGCCTGTAGTTACATTTCTAGATTCACGTCAGCTACAGCTCTAGGCTCTGTGAAGGCTCTCTGTACGTATCTGCGTTGTTGCCTCTGCGTCAACTTACCACAGAAGCATAAACCATCCATTACTGTATGTTTGCCTTACAGAGAAGTGCTGGCTGTTTAATAGTCATAAAATAAGTAACACAATAAAGCTAACGTTTGCATATTTATCTGTGATATCAGATAATAAAATGAATAGCTGCCTGATAAAATCACTTAGTCTTGGAAAATGGTTTGTAGTAATGTACAGTATATGTATACACAATGAAGTGGGTAAAACATGCAGAGCAGTCCCGAACATGTACCAGTCAGACCCCTGCCAGGACACACTGTTGACGCGTTAGTGCACACACATATCAACTGACCCATATCCTTGCAACAATGGCTGCTATTCCCACTGTACTGTTGGGCAGAAAATGAGGAGCACAGTGTGTTAATGTCATGCCATACCTGAGCTGCCACAAGTTAGTAGGGATTTGTTAGTTGATTTGTGGTACCCAGGAGAGATCAGGCCTGAGCCTGCAGAGCCTGGTGTGCCCGCCTCTGATGGGCTGCTGTACATGTTCCTCCATCGAGACGCTGCAGGGGACAGGACAGATCAGATGATCTCAGAGAGGAGAATACACCATAACCACAGTGTCGACAGTGCGATGAAGAGTTCTGAGAGTAAGATGCATTTGCAAGATGTTCTGAATCCAGGAATGCTCTTTACACTTGGCCATGCACATTTACTGAGTGAGGCTACATCCACACAAATGCCCCTCCTTTCCGAGGTAGCAAAACAGTAGGAGAAACATTGGTTGGTGGGACTTTAACCTAAAAATGTGAAAGGTTGTCTCTAGTGTCTTGCTCTGGACTACAACGCAACACAACATAGCGGGCTCTGTGGAAGATGACATGCTCTCTGTGTAGTTATATGAGGTTTATTCTAAGCTAACGAAAGCCAAAACAATATGTGATGACTGTTGATAATACTCCAATAACATAACTATGAACACTATATTTAATTTCTGCAAATAGATCCCTCTAAATTCAACACACAAACCTTTTTAATACACAAAGGTTTTGCTGTGTTTACTTCTTCTGTCCACACTACTAAGGCCCCTAATTAAGTTTTGAAACTCAAGGAACTACTTTTAGTCTGGACAGCAGCCAGACTTCCAGTGGTTTATGTATTGTATGATGAATTCCAGGCATTGCAGACCTGGCCGTCTATGCCAGCAGCTGGTCTGATAACTTTCAACAATCGAAGGCGGCTAGCTATTGTTTGAACGATTTACAAAAATGTCTCTGTTCATAGGCATTACCAGCCCTAAAAGGAGTGCCATGCGTTCTCATGAGTGTGGTATGCTAGAAGTTGTCTTTAAACAGTCATCTAGACTGAAATTGGTTTAAGATCACAAACATATCAGTGTGGGCGCTGCTCTTTGCCACCAGCTACTTTCATGGCCCGGTGCTGCCATTTAAAAAGAAGAGCTGTCCCAGGGGAAGGTAATCCAACCCAGCCTATGACTTCATGAACTCATTCAGTGCGGGTGTGAATGGCTTTGTTGTTCAGGTTCTGCAGCGAGCAGGAAGTAGGCGCTGCGAGCAGGATAAATAATGAATAGGGTCTGTTGGATCAGATGCAAACTTCTGTCCACATGTAGAGACGCACACACATTCAATGGGAGTATTCAGGCTTTGTCATACAACGTGAACAAACAGATCTGAGCAGTAAATAAGAAACCACACAATAGACTAACAGAACAGACAGGAGCATGACTCAAAGACCTTCAGGTATAAAATCTCACGGACCTTTACTTTTTTTGTAATTTCCTGACTTGTGCACGTTCTTTTGCATAAAAATGATCAGAGATACTGTTTTGCTGAGGGCTTGCATGAAGGGTGAACGAAAATGAATATATGGTTAAATAAATGTATATCTTAAATGCATACTCTGGTCCAAGCGGCTGATCAGGGTCCGACATGCAATTTCTGTCTCTGGGCTGCGATGATCAAGAGCCTGCCGACACCACTTCAATGGAGAATCTGGCCCGGCATCTGCTACTTGCTTTTTAGGAGACACATATAACCTGAAAGGCAGGAGCACACAAGAGGGACGTTTAGTGTTAAAGCAGGGAAATGGGAAAGGGTTGGAAAAGGCAGTAAAGGCTGAATTAAACATGCTTCTAAGACATGTTTCCCAGTAAGTGCAAAGCAGAAAATTCTTTTAATGCTAGAGATTAGTGTGAACTGCTGGTGTGCAAGGTACACACTTAATAGCATTAAAAAAAAAAGAAAACCACTCACTGCTAAAGGCACAGGGCTGCAGCAAAGATCACACATGAAACAGCCAGCCAGACTGTGTTGTTTGACGTGGGTGATGTAATCAGACCAAACAGTGAGTGATCAAATACCTTAAGCATACAGAGCATTCTTATCACAGTTTACACCTGGTCAAGTCTTTATAAACACATCTGCCTCGTTTAAGGCTGCTTAACAAATTGGGTTCATCCTGGTCTATGTAACAGCAGACAACACTCAAGATTACACAAACATGAAAGTGGACCACTGGAAAAAAAGTCTTATGTCAGAGTCTAAAGACAAAAACAGAATTTAAGATTTTAGAGGCGTAATGAGGATCATGACGCGTGGTGCATAAATATCATTCTCGCTATTATTCCCACTGCCAGAAAAATCTTCAGTCGCATCTCTTAACGGACGCACGCGTCAGTCAAGCTGGGCTTTACGCAGCCACAGTTTCTGATGCTTCCTCTGCAAAGTGTCCAGCGTTGCCCCAGTGAGAGCAAACAGCCGTTAAGTCACCACAAGCTTTGAACCGCTGATCACATGAGTTGGGTTCCTTTTAGCTGGCCACACAAAAGGCCCAGGCTAAATGGTTCCGACCAATCAAACACAAATCATCTTCCTATTGAGCAAACACAAAAGGACACATTTTCCCACTGGAATGAGCAACAACACAGAAAGCAATATTCAGGTCACACATCCTGCCAGAGAGCACGGCTTCTCAACAAGAGGGGAGGGGAGGTTGGAGCTACTTGGTTCATGTATAAACCCTGCATTTAATGCAAGACAATGATGCTCGTGTTTGATCTATTCACACCACAGTTTTGGTCATATAATATTATCGGTACGGGACACATGACTTCAATTAATCCATGTACTTTACTGCTAAATCATAAAACTTAAACCAGATTATGTTTTAAGACTTTTAACAATGAGCATGGATGATGTAAAAATCTTTTACTGTAATCCCACTAAACCTGAATTACTAAGCAGTGTCACATATGCATTCACAATCAGGAGCAGCATCGTGGAGACCCTGCACACAGGGCAGAACTTCTTAAAAGTACAGGAATGTTAGCATGGGGCTTTTAGTCTGTCATTTAGTTATTTTAAATCTGCTCTCCAACCAACGCTCGACTCGACAAAGCAGTAAATCACAACCAGCAACATGATCAGCACGACATACGTTTGTTGCGGTATCGCCTTTATCTGGCGTTCTCATTCATGTATAGTGTTCTGATTACCACCACCTACTGGAGTGGAGCCGGTTGTTATGTAGTCGTACGCAAAAATCACACATAAAAACGAACGCTTTTTCATATGTCAGCCAACAAATTTGTCTAATCTTGGAAACACAGACAACCATGAGTCTGAAGGGACCTTTCAATTCTAGGAAAAAAGGTTCCTTGGACTAAAAATCGCACTTTGGATGGAAATGTTGCTAAACAGGCCAATTTTACCAATCTTGAGTGTCAAGACTCGTTTTTCATACACAAATTATGTTGTCTATATCCATCTAAGTCAAATCTAATACAGCGTGCGCTTAGAGCCTAATTATTTGCTTATAAAATGAAAATCCACAACAAATAAACTCCTGCACTTGCTGCCAATGTTTCCGTCCCTGTTGCAGGCTCACTCAAGGGGGCCCTCGTGTCACATGCTGTGCAATCCCACCCAAAGCAGTTTAGCCATGTGGCAGCATCCAGCCCAGGGCAGATCAGATTATGTTGCAGTTAGGATTAAGCCGTGTTTTGGCTATGATAACCTCGCAAAGCACATATGGTATGGCTAATGATGTGAAACAGAAAATAAGTCATGAATGGTCTGGCTGTTAAGCTGCATGGCTCAGCTGCTTAAACAACCACCCTGAATACAATACGGTACCTGTTTCAGACAATGCAGTACAAACAGCATTAACAATACTGTCTGGACTGATCTTTGGCGTAAAGTGAACAAGGATTATTAGTAATTAAAGTAAATGAGCAAAGTTCCGGTTTCAAAATAATCTTCTCTACAATCACGGTGTAATTAATGGAGATAAAGCATTGTATAACTAGGCTTAGCCAGCGCAGATCTGTGTCTGCCCAGTTTTTGATACCACACCCCTGGTGACTAAAGCATATTTTTTTTCATGCTTCAATTTAACAGCTGTAAATGAAAAGCACCACCTTTGTGTAACCTGCCAAACAGGCAACACACAGGTCATGTGGCTTCTGTTTACCTTGACCTGAGTGCTGAGGGTCAAGTTTAAAGCGAGAAGAAGCAGTGCTGTTGAAGTGTTATCTGCTTATGAAATTAGTCACACAGATTCCCCTTTCATCTGCTGCCTACTCATCGAACCCTTTAGCATTCAAAAGAATCAGATTCAAGAAAAGGTTCCAGGAAAGACATCTTATTCATGCAGAATAATAAAAACTGCAGTTTGTGTGTCAGGCCTGAGGTGAGTTTCATTTTATCTAAGGCTGTAAGATCAAAGGTTAAAATATAAACTGAATAAATTACTTATTATGCACAAAGAGCGTCTCTACCTATAGACAGGTAAACTTTACTCTGTGCTGTCAGAGCTCACCTCCCCCCAACCACTCCAGTGAGCTGCTACAATGTATGAATAATACTTTTCATCCCTGTCTCATCTGAAAATGTTTAGCAGCACTAGTAAAGGCAGAAACAGAAGCGGATAAGCCAAACGTGTGGGATCGCAGCATTATTAGAGGCTAGAGACAAGCAGTTCAGAGAATACAACGTACCAACTGTCCTCGTCCTCTACGTCTGCACACTCATCCTCCAAATCTAGGACATCCACTTCATCCAGCGCACTGTGGTCCACCCCTGAGTCGCTCCCTGCAAGTGTCTCCGACTCATAACTTTCCTGAGAGGGGCTCTCCGGTGTCTGGCCTTGCCCCCGAGACTGACCTGCTGCTCCGTTGCTGCAGGTCAAAGTCAAAAAGTCTCCACATGGACCATGATCCTCATCTTCCACCTCCTCATCGTCATCCTCGTCCTCTAGTCTGTTAGCCACAGGCAAAGGGGACATCTCCTCGCTGCTGCTGCTGTCCTGAGGCGGCGACAGCTTAAAGTCTGTGCCGTCCAGCTCGCCGCTGCCCTCCAACCTGAGGTGGGAGTGTGTCACCCCTTCACAGGTCAATCTCTCGTTGATGATAACAGCAGCTGTGTGGTTGCTGTTGGCCCCTCTGTGGCTGATAGTCTTGCTTCCTCTGTTGCGCAGGGTCTCATTCTGAACCTCCAACCTACGAACGAGCTCCTGTAGCTTTCGCACCTCCTCCAGCTCCACCCCCGCCAGGTCTTGACCCCCCTCTACTGCCTCCTCGCACCCGGGCTCCGAGATCTCCGTGAGGCCAGTGGGTCCACCATTATCAGGCTCAGGGACCACGCTGGCACTGTCCGGGACCACCATGCTGCTATTCTGAAGAAGGACACACGATGACAATAAACAGCAGCTCACAACACGACTTATTCAAACTGACTGCAACTCACACAAGAGCAGAAATGCTTCACATCATCACACGCCAGCATTTTACTGAATGAGCACACCGCTGCAAGCAACACAACTGCTACTAAATGTTTTATTACAAACACAGACGTTATAACGATGTTGGACTGCTTTAAGCACACGCAGGGGTTTCAACAGTAAATGCACGAAACACGTTAGCCTCGGTTATCAACGGTCCACTTCAATTTACGTGACGACGACCACTTTTTTTTGTTAGGTTACAATTCCAGTTTTATTATTATTGACTAAACAACGCAGCGGTGCACAAAATAAACGTGTCACCAAGATATTAAACCCGTATAACAGTTATTTACAGTCATACGTGTACATTTTCTGGTTAAGGTTAGCAGGTTAGCATGCTATCAACAAAACACTCGTACCGGTGATTGAGCCGTCTTGTCCCCGCGAGCTGCTGCTGACTGAGCTTGCCCGCCACTCGGAGCTCAAACTCCCCAGAGCCCCAGCATGAATGGAGAAGCTAATTACAAGCCTCTGAATCGGTCCGCGGCTCCGGGATGATTGTCGGGACACAGGAACACGTCCAGGTGAGCGGACTAACCGTCCATGGTCTCTTGCTGCTAGTGCATCACTGATAGCATTCAGAACCACATCGCTCTGTTGCTAACTAGCTTGATGACTAGTTAGCCCAGTGAACGGACCTGCAGCAGCGCTCGCCCCTCCCCCCTGCGGGGTTTCCTGTAATTTAGCGCCTCCCCACGGCGAGACGGCGGTACTGCAATAATATAATTTTATTTTTTAATATTTGCTGTAGCCACTGGATGTCGCTATTTGCGAATCCCACCACTGCATTTAAAGCAAGAAGCTCTTGTAATAGTCGTGACTAATAACATGACAGAAAAGTAGCACAGGGGATGGTTGTTTTTCAAATGTCATGTTTCACGCTTGGAGAAGCAGGTGATATTTTATTCCACGGAAAATGTGCAAGATGCTACCTGAAGTAATCCAAAAAACGTTTTCATTTTGAGTGAGTGAACCTGCGTGACTTTACAAAGAAAAGGTAAAAGGAAAATGCAAACTGTGCACAAACCTTTTGCACAAAGCAAAATGTGTGCAGAATGTGAGCTTTTAAGCTTAAACCACATCTTGTTCGCAGTACCGAATAAACTACACCTGCAGCATTTGTTTTGCACCAAGATTGCTTCAAAAGTTTGACAAATGTTATGTCTGTATGCTGTAGTTTATGCAGTGATTGCTTTTCATGGGAATTTGGTTGTCTTAAATTGTGTTCAGAGTTTACACATTTACAGTACACAAAGTAAAGATGACACTTGATTAAAATGATTCTTGACATGTACTTCAGTTAGACAAGGTGAACTTGGGTGCTTCTAAAAGTACCTGTATAACTTGTTTTTCAACAGACAATAATCATGTGCTTTTGATGACGTTTGAATTAAAGCAAACAGCCAATGAAAACACAGGTTACTGTAAATGAACTGTATCCTACTCTGCTGGTTTGTTTTTTTAGATAAGAATGAGTACATATAAGTAGCTGGGTCTACACCTTTTGTTCTGCAGACTCATATCTAGTGCAAATCTAATGAGGATTTGACGGAATGACTAATGTAAGAGCAGCATGAATGTGCATGCTAACAAACTAGTGTCACTGTTTGATTGTTGGAAAAGTAACACTTACACCTACATTGTCTTTTCCTGTTTTGGACTGAAGGCACATGAATTGTTACTCTGTACTATATATCTTTGTTTCTTTCTATTTTTCTTTGCAATGTTTCTTTCTATTCCTTGCATAAGACTAAAATGTCATCAGAGTGGAGAGCTGTGCAAATGAACATTTCAGTCTCAGACCATCCAGTGTCCTTAAACACTCCTAATCTTCATTGCGTCTGCAGATGCAGCAGTGTTAAATGTGGCGTGATGCCAAAAAGAAAACTGCATTCACATAATTATGCTTCAGACTATTTCTAACATTTTTGATGCGGTTACATTTACCACTCACTGTAAATAGTCATTTAGACCGAGTACCCCTTACGTTAACGACAGTCTGTGCAGGAAAGTGCATTTGCCTAACTTCTCTACCAAGTACAATCTTAAGGTAGTTGTACTTTGCTTGAGTATTTCAATTTAATGGAGGTATATGTTGTATTTTGTACTGCACTCTATTTACTACACAGCTTTAGTGACTTCAGATGATTTTACACTCATGATAATGTAACAACAACGCTGTGAAAGCTTAAAGCAGTAGTTTCCAGACTTTTATGCTTCATACAAAAAGCAGTGTGCAGCCTGGGTCACATTTCAGACGAGCTGGCAGCTCTAACAGATATGTTTTAGTCTTTCCTCTCTTCTCTCCAGTTAATAATTTGCTGTCCCTTTAATTAAAACTCTGTAAAGTTGAAACTAGCTCCACCTACAGTAAGTAAAACAGGTTTCAATATTAATATTCTAATAATGTATTATATCGCAATATGGCAGTCAAAAAGACCAAAGTAATACTTTATTTTTACTTCAGTAGGATTGTTACTTGTGACACTTGTAATGCTTCCTCCGTCATTGTCTTGATAAAATCTGCTTAACCATTGTATGTCAAAAAGAAACAGAGTTAGTCACAAATGCAACTCGACACATTGCCTTTTTTTATTAAATCACCATATTTTGTGTAATTCTTTTATAACATTTCCTGAATGGCACCATTTACAGGCATACATATGGTACTGTTAACAATATCTTTGATGGATTTCTGTTAATAAAATGATTAATGTTTTTTCTATCGCATTAAAACTTACACCCTGTAAAATCTACATGTTGCTCTCCTCAACACTGCAAAAACTGCGTGGGTGAAATAAAGCACAGTTATATGTATTCATTGCATTAATTTACTTGGGGTCACAGACAGATCTTTATCCCCATAACATCAACCCAAACACCATTACTAATCAAAGATGGCAGCACAGGAAACACAGTCTGAGTAGGCGACAGATTGGAAGACAAGCAGGTACCAGGGCAGGACTGGAGGAGAGGAATCATGGCTTTTCATTTGCTCTCACATTGCATGGCTTTCTTCTCCTCTTCAATCTCTGTGTGATCACAAGACAGACAGATACAGACAAAGGGATGAGGTAAACATTTTAACACGGTTGAAGGCTATCCTCCTATATTCATCTATTATAAACCCAGTTATAATCTTGAGCACCAATTTTTTTCTAGATGGCTTAAACGTTTGGCTTTGAGTGCGAATTAGAATGCAAATAATAATTTCTACAGTAGTTTATTATTCATTCATTCATTTCGGCAAGTCAATTCAATCATCATCACACATCAAAATCAATATCAGTATGAGTACAAGTGACCTGGCCGAAAGGGAAAGCGGGAGAAGCCAAAGCTTATCTAGTCCCGCCCCCATTACCCAGAGTACAGATTTTTTTTTTATATATATATATATATATATATATATATATATATATATATATATATTTTTTTTTCTTTTTTTTTTTTTCTTCTTACATTTGACCTATTACAACAGAATATGAAAGTTTCAATGTTGAATCAATCTCTGATTGGCCGTCAAGCTTAGACAACCAATGTACAAGAATAGAAAAATAGATTTAAACCATCAGTACTGCCACCATCTGGTATGGAGAGTTATATACTCTCAGGAAAATCTAAATCCACGTGCTAGTTGGCCCTTGCCTGTAGTCTTTTCGCTGTGTTCAAGTGCAACTTTAAGGCCTTTGTTGCTGCTGGTTCTTTAATATTCAGTGTGTCTGGGCCTAAAGACCCACATCTACCAAAAGTACCACCTGCTTCTGTGCCTCCCCTCCCCGATCAGGACTGTAGGTTTTTCTGTTGATACAGTTGTCAGTAAAGTTGGCACAGGATCACTAAAGCTAATATAGTTAGTGGGGTTTTCCTCGACGACTCTAGATACATGTACAATAAGCTCCTTCTGCTCCACACAGCCACATAATGAATCCCGTAAACTGGCAGAGGATAACTAAGTGGGTGATGAGAAGGAGTGGCTCTCAGGTGGAAGGGTGTGTTCCTCCAGTTTATCAGTGAGGTAATGTTTGTAGCTCTGTTTCTTGGTGATAGGACTAGGAGCAGCTGGATCATTAAGGTCAAATGTGAAACAGACCGTCAAACACCTACCCTCCTTGGTTGGAAAATGCGTTTTTTCTTGAGTGCTGGTCTTCCTCAGCTTTTGCTTGTTAAACTGCTCCACTTCCTGGGCGACTGGGTTACTATCACTCATCTTGAAGGAGTTCTAGAGGAGTACAGCGCAGGAGAAAGAAAGTGATCTGAGAGATTGTGAAATGTTTAATGAATACATGATTCGACTAGCATCCCAAGATGCTTGCCCACACAGGTATATGACTCCGGCCACACCTCAGTTAAGAAAGAAAGGCGGCCACAAGAAATAACTTGTGCTCCATTGCAACATCCCGATGAACAAACAGTTATTATGTGGTGTCATGTTACACTGCACACACCATTGTTTAGCACAGGCATTCAAATACAAACCTTGATTAAAGACAAAATGAATGAATATATATATATATATATACACTGTAACTATTTGTAAACTGATATGACTTTATGTGCGGGCTATTAGTGAGATAAGGAGAAAGGACGCAAACCAGTTTGGGAAGTGATCTGCGGGCGTAAGAAGTTGGACGCACCCTTTTTCCCCAAGAAGATAATCGACGACGTATTCTGCACTGTTAATTTTACTTCCAACACGGTGAAATTCAGTGCAACTAAGGCAAGTGCCTGGTTTTACTCTGAATTTAAAATTACGGACTTGCACAGCCTGCGCCTCAAAAGGCTGGGCAGCATGAAGCATACATCAAACACCACACTAAGGATATGGCAGATGAAAAAGCCTGCACATGACGAGTTATATTGAAACAGCAACGTTAAAAAGCCTGCATAGAGTGAAGTAGAGGAATGTACCGCTACCAGGTGTCCTATCTATAGTATAGCATTTACCTGCGGTGTAACGCACTAATCACCGTAACGTTAACTGTACCAGAACAGCTTTGTGGCCTAAAGAAAAATGTTGCATAACACCTATTAGCATATCGTTTTCATTTCTTAAAATGACTTTTGATCACATTGCATTGCAGTTCAGTGATTAGCTGCGCAATTTGATCAGGGATCAGTTGACAAGCAGAGACAATTCAAAATAGTTTTACCTGGTGCAGAGGTGCGCAGCGATAATGTCTTCTAGTCTACAGGTGAAACGCGTCTGTGTAATCCGTGCAAAACCAACGGTTTATATATTGACAACACGCCTTTCTGCACGCCAACATGGACACCGATGCTCTGGCTCCCATTGGCTCCCACAGCTGAGGGGAAGGACTATTTGGATACGCTTGACGTCTCACTTCCCCTCAGGCTGTTCCTTCCTCGGACCAGGTTCCTGCCATGAAGTGTTGCAAACTGTTTATTCAACTGTTCCTTCGCGTCCGTCCATTAATGGAATGTGTGATTCCACGATTGGTATTTGTTTCTACACAGTACCATCTAGTGGACTGCTCATGATTTGACATGAAGAACCAGTAAGCACATGATGTGAGAACAGCAAGGACACGTTAGAAACTCCACCAATGCATGGAACATTTTATTAATGCACTTTAAGGTACAGTCTCCAATAATTATTCCCCTTTTCCACATTCAAACACATTCAAATACTTTACTAATCTACAGTATGTTATTCAGATGTTATTCAGTATATAGGCAAGTTCCCTTTTCCACAGTCAAATAATTCACTGATCTACAATGTAAACAAACTGACATCCTACAGAATAATGTCAGTTTATTCAATAAATCAGTTGGTTTACATTGTTAATCAGTAAATTTTTGACCGTGGAACAGATTTTACATTTCAGAAACAAAAGCATCCAAATGTTTCAGCATAAGCTGTAGAAAACAAACAAAAACAAACAAAAAGGTTCAACAGCAGCAATAAAAATATCCCGCACAAAAAGTCACCATCAACTTAGATCATCAAGATAGATAGATAGGTTTTATTTGTCACATGCACAGTTAGACATAGTGCAATGCACAGTGAAATGTATTTTTGTACCTGCAGCCAGTGGTAAAAAAAAAGTGACTGACAATCCTGAGAAAATAAACCACAACACCTGAGATCGACGCTGTGTAATCCCACAAGGTACTTACACAGAACCACAATGCCCTGTAACACAATGTCCCATGAAGCAATTACTAAACACTGTTCTTGATTCATATTAAAATGATGGTTCAAGAACAAAGAAATCACCTGATAAAATAGAACTGAAAACACAAACTCTTCATATCGTGCAGTTTACTCTCTCTTTAACCGAAACTGACACATCATTGTAGCATGTTACACCGTTTTTGCTTTGAGCACATATATATATACGGTAAGAGGCAGTAGACAAACCAGTCAGTCAGGCAGCATCGAGCGTCTCAGGAGAGCAAAGATTACCTGTTACGGTGTCGCACATATAATTAAATAACGTCTTGATTCATACACTGACAGAGGAAGACTGAAACAACCAAGTCAAGGATCAGATGCTGAGATGTGTTAAATGTTACCCCTTCCTGTGTGTCAAGATCTTATTATGAGTAAAAGACGTGTTATTTTCTTTGCCATGACAAATCAACCTGTCTGCTGAATAAAACTCCCTACCAAAGTAGAGGGAGCTGCCCAGGGCGTTGCGAGCCGTGATGGGCAGGAAGCTTCTGTAGTAGCCTAAGGACAACCTCTGTGCATACAGATCTTTGAGAACACTTCTCAGGGAGGGCAGGCGACGGTCATTCTGGCTGTTCTGCAGCACATTCTGGACGCGCTCAAAGGGGGTACAAACCACAGCTTCGACCACGCCTGCACCAAAACCAGCCAGAGCAGGCAGGGCAGAGGCAGGGAGGACATCTTGGGATGACAAGGAGAGTTGGCGGAGGAGGGTGTCCTGGAGACCAAAGAGCAGAGTGCCATTCAGAGTCCTCATCAGCAACGGTGGAGCCACACCCCTGTAGAGCTTTAGAGGTCCCTCCTTGTAGAGCTGCCCCACTGCCCTGTGCACCGAGGTGTTGTGGATTTATTAACGGAAAATAGTCTTATAGATAGGGAATACAATAACAGTGGTCAGCAAACTTGAGGTTCCTCCGTGGAAGTAACTCTGGAAACAAACCGTCGAGACCCCAGGGTCCTCTTCATCTTGTTTTCGACCTGGACTTCCTGTCATACTTGAGCTTAGAAAAATCATGTCGGGCTCACGAAGACCCAAGACCCAGTCAAGAAAAATAAAACCACAGGGAAACCACAGCAAAATAAATGATTCTTAACTGAGTCAACTGGAAAGTTATATGCGATGGTACGGTATGTGAAATATGTACTCACTTCACCTGGTGCAGAGGTGTGTAGCTATAATATCTTCTACTCTACAGGTGAAACGGGTCTGTGTAATCTGTGCAAAGCCAACAATTTATATATTGACGACACACCTTTCTGCACGCCAACATGGACACCGATGCTCTGGCTCTCATTGGCTCCCAACGTTTTATTCACATGTTCATTTGTGTAGCTGCTTGTTTTTCCCGTTACAGCTGGAATGTGTGATTCCACGTTTCTTATTTGTTTCTACACAGTACCATCGAGTGAACTGCTCATGATCTGACATGAAGAACCAGTAAGCACATGATGTGAGAACAGCAAGGACACGTTAGAAACTCCACCAATGCATGGAACATTTTATTAATGCACTTTAAGGTACAGTCTCCAATAATTATTCCCCTTTTCCACATTCAAACACATTCAAATACTTTACTAATCTACAGTATGTTATTCAGATGTTATTCAGTATATAGTCAAGTTCCCTTTTCCACATTTCCAATAATTCACTGATCTACAATGTAAACAAACTGACATCCTACAGAATAATGTCAGTTTATTCAATAAATCAGTTGGTTTATATTGTTGATCTGTAACTTTTTGACCGTGGAACAGATTTTACATTTCAGAAACAAAAGCATCCAAATGTTTCAGCATAAGCTGTAGAAAACAAACAAAAACAAACAAAAAGGTTCAACAGCAGCAATAAAAATATCCCGCACAAAAAGTCACCATCAACTGAAAGTGACTGACAATCCTGAGAAAATAAACCACAACACCTGAGATCGACGCTGTGTAATCCCACAAGGTATTTACACAGAACCACAACGCCCTGTAACACAATGTCCCATGAAGCAATTACTAAACACTGTTCTTGATTCATATTAAAAAAATAATAAAAATAGAACTGAAAACATAAAACTCTTTATATCGTGCAGTTTACTCTCTCCTGAGTACTCAGTTTAAACAAACTGACACGTCACTGTAGCATGTTACACCGTTTTTGCTTTGAGCACATATATATATATATATATACATACGGTAAGAGGAAGAAGACAAACCAGTTTAAGTCAGACAGGCAGGTGTCACACATATAATTAAATAACGTCTTGATTCATACACTGACAGAGGAAGATTAAAACAACCATGATGTTGTTGAGGCTGATCAGAATCAAGGATCAGATGCTGAGATGTGTTAAATGTTACCCCTTCCTGTGTGTCAAGATCTTATTATGAGTAAAAGACGTGTTATTTTCATGGCCATGACAAATCAACCTGTCTGCTGAGTGAAACAATTAAACGTATGGATTCCTCCAGAAAGGAACAGAATGAGCATTGAAAGAGTAACATGCACGGTTACAGTATCAAAAATGAAATCTCTCTTTATCCTGATCGTTTCTGTTGGTTGTCATAAACAGCATTCATGATTCCCCACGTGACGCTCGACCTCAGAATAACCAGTGAACCTCCTTGCTACAGCAAATGCAAACTCTGTTGTCTTGATTTCCACAGCATCCTCCAACAAGCCATGGCTCCTTTTAGTTCACCTTCCACTTGTGCCTGCATGTTCGCCACCAGCAGTCTCCTTGGAATCATTGGTGTCACACCCCTGTAGAGCTTTAGAGGTCCCTCCTTGTAGAGCTGCCTCACCGCTGCGGTCATTGAGATGTTGTGGATTTGTTGACGGAAAACAGTCTTATAGACAGGGAAGAACAGTGATGACTCTGGACAGAAAAGGTGAGGCTGCTAGTTGCAAGAGGCTCTGGAAAGAATCCGTTGAGACCTCAGGGTCCTCTTCATCTTGTTTTTGATCCGGACTTCCTGTCATACTTGAGCTTAGAAAATTAAATCACAAATCATGTCAGGCTCACACAGACCTAAAACCCAGTCAAGAAAAATAAAATAAGAACATCACAGCAAAATAAATGATTCTTAACTGAGGCAACTGGAAAATCATGTGATGGTACAGTATGTGAAATATATACTCACTTGTGTACAGTCTCCAACAATTATTCCCCTTTTCCACATTCAAACACATTCAAATACTTTACTAATCTACAGTATGTTATTCAGTATATAGGCAAGTTCCCTTTTCCACATATAATTCACTGATCAGCAATGTAAACAAACTGACATCCTACAGAATAATGTCAGTTTATACAATAAATCAGTTGGTTTACATTGTTGATCAGTAAAATCCCCCCCCCCCCAAAAAAAAGAACAGCAAGGACACGTTAGAAACTCCATCAATGCATGGAACATTTTATTCATGCAGTTTGAGGTACAGTCTCCAATAATTATGAGGTTATACAGTGTAAAGGCAGTTTCCCCTTTTCCACAAATAATTTACTACAGTAAACAGTGTAAACAAAACCGATTCATTCCATAAATTGACCACAATTGTTAAAATCTCAAATAACTATGATGTTATTCAGTATATAGGCAGGTTCCCTTTTCCACGGTCAAACAATTTACTGATCTACAATGCAAACAAACTGTCATCCTACAGGACATGGTGAGTTTATACAATAAATAAGTTGGTTCACATTGTTGATCAGTAAATTATTTGACTGTAGAAAAGGGGACTTGCCTGTGTGTTAAATAACTTCATACTTATTAGAGTTTCCTAAAGGATGAAAGTCAGAGAACAGCCTGGCCTGGTTGACAGTACACTGATCAGACATAGCATTATGGCCTAACTGTGTAGGTCTCCCTTGTGCCTCCAAAGCACTTGTGACTCATCAGAGAAGGGACATGGGCCTTCTGGGGGTGTCCTGTGGTGTCTGGCAACAGAATGTTGTTAGTAGGGGCCTTTGGGTCCTATGAGTTGAGGCGAGGGGCCACTGTGGATCAGGCTTGTTCCAGTTCATCCCACAGATACTTGATCTATTTGGGATCTATTGAATTTTCCGTGATTCAGCTGCGTGAAATGTATTACAACTTATCGCCACGAGATGGCAGTTTAAGTAGCATTGCCGGTAAATAGTGGATTGTAATTTGCAATTAAAGTCAAGTGGCAGTGTGTTACTGTAAACTACCATGCGAGCCGCCAGTTAAAGCTTGACGAGCTGCATGTGGCTCGCGAGCTGCGCAATGAGTACTTAGATCATTAACTGAAAGTTACTGAAAATCCTGAGAAAATAAACCACAACACAAGTCTACCTGAGATTGAGGCTGTGTAATCCCACAAAGTATTTACACTGAACCACAACGCCCTGTAACACAATGTCCCATGAAGTAATTACTAAACACCGTTCTTGATTCATATTAAAATGATGGTTCAAGAACAAAGAAATCACCTGATAAAATAGAACTGAAAATACAAAACTCTTCTTATCGTGCAGTTTGCATCATAAGATAATATTCACTGTCACTAACACCATTTACATTTAAAACAAAACTAAAAAATGACTAAGTAAAACATTTGGCTCATTAGATATATTTATCTCACCTTGCAGCTGCAGCAACATTTCCTGTGGTTTCAGGGTCACAGAATTTCTCATATAGGCTCATTGTCACAGTGTAACAACTTCCTGTAACACTTGAACTGACTAGAATTAAAGTTAGTTGTAGCACCTGTTGTTTTAATGGCCATGACAAATCAACCTGTCTGCTGAGTGAAACAATTAAACGTATGGATTCCTCCAGAAAGGAACAGAATGAGCATTGAAAGAGTAACATGCATCAAAAATGAAATCTCTCTTTATCCTGATCGTTTCTGTTGCTTGTCATAAACAGCAGTTGTGATTCCCCACGTGATGCACGACCTCAGAATAACCAATGAACCTCCTTGGTACAGCAGAAACAAACTCTGTTGTCTTGATTTCAACAGCATCCTCCAACAAGCCATGGCTCCTTTTAGTTCACCTTCCACTTGTGCCTGCATGTTCGCCACCAGCACAGACAGCGGGTACAGAGCTAAGCTGATTCCCATGGAGGTCAGTGTACCTGAGAGGAATGAGGAGACCATCGGAGAGAACCCCTGCTCTGCTACAACTTCACACACAGGCCCCTTCAGGCCAAAGTAGAGGGAGCTGCCCAGGGCGTTGCGAGCCGTGATGGGCAGGAAGCTTCTGTAGTAGCCTAAGGACAACCTCTGTGCATACAGATCTTTGAGAACACTTCTCAGGGAGGGCAGGCGACGGTCATTCTGGCTGTTCTGCAGCACATTCTGGACGCGCTCAAAGGGGGTAAAAACCACAGCTTCGACCACGCCTGCACCAAAACCAGCCAGAGCAGGCAGGGCAGAGGCAGGGAGGACATCTTGGGACGACAAGGAGAGTTGGCGGAGCAGGGTGTCCTGGAGACCAAAGAGCAGAGTGCCATTCAGGGTCCTCATCAGCAACGGTGGAGCCACACCCCTGTAGAGCTTTAGAGGTCCCTCCTTGTAGAGCTGCCTCACTGCCATGTGCACCGAGGTGTTGTGGATTTGTTGACGGAAAACAGTCTTATAGATAGGGAATACAATAACAGTGGGGAGGGTGGACAGCAAGCTGGAGGTTCCTCCGTGCAAGTAGCTCTGGAAACGAACCATGGAGACCCCAGGGTCCTCTTCATCTTGTTTTCGATCTGGACTTCCTGTCATACTTGAGCTTAGGAAAATCAAATCACAAATCATGTCAGGCTCACACAGACCCAAGACCCATTAAAGAAAAATACAATCAGAGGAAAACCACAGCAAAATAAATGATTCTTAAGTGAAAAAAATGGAAAGTTACATGCGATGGTACGGTATGTGAAATATGTACTCACCCGGCTGGTTAACAGACAAGACGGCATAAAAAAATAAAGTATAAACGTTCCTTATTTCGCGCCGTTCATTCCTGGAAATTTAAATAAATCCACACGTCTATTTCTCTTCACACACTGCACGCGGGGTGGGTTGATTTTCGTTAATTCTTGCAGTTAGGGTTAACAAACCAAGAGCGGTGAGCTGCAGGGTATTATTGATGACAAGTGCACTGAGCTTTATTGTAGCGGTGTCTCTGATTGGCCTGCCTCGACTAGACTAGCCATTGGTCAATATGGGCTACGTCACGTCGTCGGTGATTGGTCGTATCAGCTATCAATAAAACACAATGTTTTGTGGTAAAAGGGCGTGTACAACGAAAAGCTAGTCTATATTCTATTAAATATTAATAATATGGCCTTATTCTCAGGGGCATTATATGTCTAATTATTAACACAACAACACACTGTCAGTTATAACAAAATACTCAATCCTTTATGTGTATTTTTATTTTAAATCTTTCATTTATCAGGTCTAAACATGTAAATTTGTACTTTTTTTTAATATATAAATTGTAGAAGCACTACTGACTGAAGTTTTTGAGCTTCTATTAATTGCAGTTAGAAGAGGCTTATTGCCCTTGTTAAATACAATTACTATATTAACATTGCTTTTATAATCAGAAACCAGAAATAAAACATGTTTAAGATTGTACGCATATTTGATTTTATTAAGAATGCATCCTCAAATAACTGGCGCATTCATCCTACTGAAAACAAGAACACAAACATACATGACAAGTCCTTCCTCCAGACATACAAAAAGACAAAAAAATAAAATAAAACAAAAACAAGAACACAGCAGGTAACATTTCTGAAGGAAGCTCCAGCCTGCAGAGACCCCAAGCTAAAAACCCGACAGCTTCTCTATAGAAAGATCTTTACGGTAGACCCTTGAGGGTAAATCTCTGACACTGGACAAACCCCACTCAATGAGGGGGGCCTCAAGAGTTGAAAGAAACATGCCGACATAGTGAAACAGCCTGATCCGGATTCAAAACAAATGGTAAAATGAGAGGGAGGGAAATGGGCCTGGACCGGAGGAAGATGCAAATTCTTTTCAGACTGTTGAGGCACTCATGGTTGAGTGGAGTTTCAGTGGCACTGTAAACTAGTTCAATACACATTCATTATCTTTCAAACAGCAAAGGATGCAAGAGCAACATGAAACCTACACTTGCTCATTGTAACAAAAACAGCACTGTAACAGCTTTTTATGCCAGATGCTTCTCCTGACCACCGGAACATGCCAGGGATATTTATATAAGCTTGTTGACGACACATTTCTAACGACTCCCGGAGGGGTAAAATGGTCAAGAGAAAATCTGTACCTACATGTTGGATAAGGACCACATTCACGGCAGATAAATGCTCATTTATCCATCTACAATAAATACGTCGGCCTAAATCGGTAACTTGACATTGCTTTGGTGCCCTGGACATGAAAGGACACCGTCCAAAAAAGGAAGTGGCTCGTGTGATGTGGGGTGAGCGTTAGTAACAGACATGATAGTTCTTTTGTTTTCACGTTTAATTAGCAGAACATCTTTGTTAGTAGTTGTGTTTGGGTTGGGGAATTCCCTCTTCTCTTATTTGGTGTTAATAGCACACATTCGACCGTGGGCGCCATTCGTTACAAGGGGACGTGGCTGAACAGGTACGACACTGACTCGCCGTTGTGAGTTCTACGAATGGCCTCTGCAAGGATCATGGAGATGTCAATAACCTGGAGGAAGATAAGGACAAATGGTTAATCTTTCTGTTGCCATATCTCATTAATGAATTCAACGTAACAGCTTCCATAAAATACATAGTTTTCACACTGAAAAGTGTCCCCGACCTGTATTTTGGGACAATGCTTCATTTTCTCCTCCTGAGGGATTGTATTGGTGACCACCACTGCTTCAAAGCATGCATTGTTGATGCGGGAGATAGCCGGACCAGAAAAGATGCCATGGGTTAGGATGGCATACACCTTAGTGGCACCGGCAGAAATTAGCCTAAGGGAAAGAAGTAGTTCAGTGCATTAGAAGCCTCCAGTTGACTGGATATAGCCTTTAAAAGAGATCTGTGTTGTAAAAGTATTCTATTTGATAAAAGGGACTTACTTGTCAGCAGCATAGCAGATTGTACCACATGTATCAGCCATGTCGTCCACGAGAATGGCGACCCGATCCGTTACATCTCCGACGAGTACCATGCGGTCGACCTCGTTTGCCTTTTTTCTTTCTTTGTGGATGAGTGCAAAGTCCACATTCAACCGGTCCGCTATAGAGGTGACCCTGCACAAAGGAAAGCCCAGAAGTTATAGCCTATCCGTGAAAATCAACGGTTTGCGCATGTTATAATATAAAGAGCCTTGTCAGAGATTGGTGAAGTCAACAAAAGATTAATCTTAAGTGAATACCAGGGGAGATATGGTGAGGCTTAGCTACGTTCAAGGGTAAAACAGTATGAAGGGTAACTCCTAAGTTTGTAGCCTGAGTTGGAAGGAAGAGGAGTTACACAGCTCTTGATACATGCTTCATCACTCTGAGCGATTATTAGGAAAGTTTGAAATTAATAGTGGCATTTCTGTTTTGGCTGAAAACTGCAAGTCAGCACGGCATGAAAAAATAGACAGCATCCGTCTTTGAGCAGGCACCCGACAGCTCGGTCTCCGGGATTTATCATCCAAAATAACGGAGGCAACACTAAGGGAGGGAGCACTCTTCTTACAGCACGGAGAAGAAGAAGACTGCTGAATTGAAACGCGGCACAGAGATGTAAGACGACCACTGTCCTAGAAGGCCAAGCACCATCACTGCAGAGGAGACAACTGACAAGACTTCGACAGAGAAGGGATACGTATGATCCACGACTACTGGACAAAGTGTGTGAATGTTGAAAGATATATGCCATGGGCTTTCTACAGCTGACTACTTCTATCTTAGGCCACAGATTTCACACCTTGTATGACAAATGGCCCGGCATACCTCTTGGCTCCTCCTGCATCAGGTGAAACAATGATGCAGTTTTTCCATTCAGGGATGTTTTCTTTGATCCATTTGAGGACTGCTGGCTCTGCATACAAGTTATCAACGGGGATATCAAAGAATCCCTGGAACGAAGAGATTAAATATAGAAACAAAGGTTTGAGGCAGTTGTCCCATTTCAGTCATACATGTACTAAATGTGTAAAATAAGAGTGAATAACGTCCATCTCTGTTT
The DNA here is from genome assembly GCA_005024645.1 of Planiliza haematocheilus. Taxonomy (NCBI): domain Eukaryota; kingdom Metazoa; phylum Chordata; class Actinopteri; order Mugiliformes; family Mugilidae; genus Planiliza; species Planiliza haematocheilus. Next base: position 1,561,254 of record SRSE01000949.1, on the reverse strand, counting down.
AGGCCCCCTTTCATGTTGCTCACCTGTATCTGTGAGGCGTGCAAGTCCATAGTTATTATGTGATCAGCGCCTGACACTGACAACATGTTGGCCACCAGCTTGGCAGAGATAGGGGCACGGCTCTGCAATGAAAACAGATCTCTTCAGCTCGCATCTAAAAATAACCCCTAGACTGAGAGCTTCACAATTCACTTAAATCGTAACCAGTTTTTTTTTTTTAAGATATCGTTAAGCCCGGTTTACAGTGTTTCTTTCAATACAAGAAAATACAATGTTTATATAACAAGCAATAAATTACTGGAGGGTTTCTTGTCAGGTAGTGCGTTCATGCAATGTAAAAAAATAAATAAAGAGTAAATAACAGTCAACATGACAAGGAAGAATGAAATTAATTCAGAAAGAAACAAAAAGAAAAAGCAAACATGCCCCGTCAAGCGGCTGCTCATGGACATGGTAGCGGGCTTCTTGTCATGATTCTGGATGGCAAATGGCATGACAGAAGTAAGTAGACAGATATCCCTCACCCCCACCTTGTCCTTCTTGTCTTGCCGGGCGTAGGGAAAGCAGGGGATGACAGCGCTGACTCTGGAGGCCGAGGCGATCTTGCAGGCGTTGATCATGATCAGCAGCTCCATCAAATTGTCATTGATCTCCCCACAACCACTCTGCACGATGTAGACGTCTTCCCCACGTACGCTCTCTCCTATCTCCACGCTGCCAGAGGAGAGAGGTGACAAGACAAACAGCACTTAGGGCCATGGAGCAAACACACAATGGCAGGCTGGAGATAAAGGACACAAGAGTAAACAATGGCTTGTGTCTCCGTGTGATCGGATCTGATCAAGGGTTAAACTGGGGGATCCACAAGATGTATGCTGACTCATAAAATGACAAGAAATGACGTTTGAATTACAGCTCCAGGCTTAAAATGTGGGATGATTTATTGCCTGGTTAGCAACACTTCTGAGCCATGCGTGGACTACAAGTTCCTGGCAACACGGCGCGGCAGTTTCACCCCGACACCACGTTTCTCGTTAGTGCATGTCGCTAGGTTACAACATTTGCGTTCTGGCTACACCTGTGATTATAAGCTCCTTCGAGCTAGCCAAAAGCAGCAAACAACTCACCATGTTTCCTGGTTGCTGAATTTCTTCGTCACAACCTTGCCCAGTTCGAGACCCAGGCGGTCTGCTATTTTCTGAGACAGGTCCGGATGTGAGCTACCGCTGAATATTTTGATATTTGGCATTTTGTTGCGGTCCAGGGCGTCGTTACGTTCAAGCGGACTGCAGCAGCGGTCGACTGTCGAGTCAGAGGGAGCGGAGAGTCCAAAAAACAGCAACTGGAAATTGATCAACAGTTGATGAGCTACTCTGACCGAGCTAAAGTATGTTCCCTACCTATCCACCATTATGTCCCACACATCACGCGTGAAGCTCTTCCTCAACTGGAGAGGCGCGCACGTTTTCACTTACGTCCTGTCGTGATGACGCAATTGAAAGTCACATGGGCAGCTTGGTAACTCTGGAAACGCTTCACTAAGCTTGCACGTACTAATCTGTATACAGTCAATGCAGTGCCATAGAGTGAGAGAGTTGCGACACTCTTTGATGTCGCCGCTACGGCTGTCACGTGGTTCATGTAAACCCCATTAGTTCCAAACATACGCTGGCTGTCATGTTCTTCTATGGGACAGACGGCAGCGATTGCATTATTGAACGGTAAATATAAAATAAAACACACACCCAAGTACATTTTCAGCTGTTATTACATTTTTGTTAATGTCAGTTTTGCATTTATTTGAGAGGCAGGGTGACAACAAAAACTTAATATTTGGAGGAAAAAGCTTAGTGTTCATGTTCGCATGGGTAGTAGCACTGGCTTTAGCTGCTCTAACTTAACTTTTCCATATCATTGATTCATCTGATGGTAGACGTCTCATGATATTAATTTGATCACAACTGGGCTGTATTAGGCTATTGATTCCCGTGATTTTGCTTATAAATTCCGATTGAGGGATTAGCCTACCTCTGTGATAACGCAAAGAGGTCTGCCATGGCGGTCCGTTCAGAATTCGCCTAGAAGCTAGCTCACTTCTAAAATCCCCGTCATTCCTAATTAAATAGCCTTCGCTCAAATCACCAGTCACGACAATGCCTTGACATACCCTGATCACGAGCTCATGGCATGGGATAGCAATCTATCAGCATCTCATCAAGCATCAGCAAGTAGCGCTGGATATCAGTGAACAGGGACAGTACAACAAATTAAGTACAGCCAACACGTCACATAATGAAAAGTTAGTATATCACAAAATTCTACTAAATAAAAGTTGCTATAAAGGTGATAGCGACTCATCACCGAACTACCTTCACAGCAGGGGAAGTCGCGCTAGCTAATTAGCTAGCAGGCAATGCTAGAAAACAGGTTGAAACAACCAAGATAAAATATAAATAATTACACTGTGCATATACAAATGAAGACCAGTATAAGCATCGCAAAGGGCCTCTGATACAATATAGACAGTTGACAATTCAAAAGAGGTCGATATTTCAGCAATTTAACTCCTGGAACAATTCAATGCGCAGCAATGTAAGTGAATGGGGTCCAACGCCCAAATGACGGTGTTTGGAACTAATCCGATCTTCAAATCCGGAAGTAGGCGTTTAAAAGCGCCGCCATTTTTTACAACGGAGGTCTATGGGAGTGTCGTAACTCTCTCACTCGATGGCACTGAGTCAATGGTACTAATAAAAACACAAACGAGCGCAAATACTTCACACTACACGCGGTCACTTGTACGGCTTATTTGCTGACAGTGTTTACCTTCTTTGTTTCCAAAATAGTTTCCTTTAAAATATGTATGGTTGCATTTATGTTCAGTCAGTGTGTCTTTTCTGTTTACCACCTATATGGGCATATGTAGGACATTGCGTCAACTCTGTAATGTATTTTATTTATACAAACATAACAGAAAAAACGAAAATGATCAGTTTTTCCTTCTTTTCTTTTTTCTTTCTGTCTTTTCTTTCAGTCTTTTTTTTTTTTTTTTTTTTTTATAAAGAAAGCACGTGCCCTTCCCTAGATCCAATATGGCGACCTTTAGGTAGCCTAAGCAAACCAGCTGTCTCATCACGAGGTAAGAATGAAAACTACATGTTGGAAAAAGTGCTAGTAACCATATAAGCATTTTCAAAGAAGATATATTGTCATAGCAAGCAAAACTTACAATTAATCACATTGAGTCTTGGCAGTATGACAGTAAACCAGCCTCCAGAAGATTCTACAAATGAGGCAGCAAAACTGAATTTAATCAACCTTATCATTAATTACACGTGCCCTTCTGACTGTGTCAACATGTCTATTGTGACTTAAGTTTCTCAGCATCGTATAATGATGAGGTTTCACCGGTGTTTAAAATAATGGGTGTGCTTAATCACTAACGTCCACAGACTTTTACCACAGAATAATTATTATTGACAGTTGCGTAACTGCCCACAACCTTACTGCATTGTTTTTGTTAAAGAGGCTCCCATGGCTGTTGGTTTGGCTAAGATCTCCTTTTCAAATATTGAGTAATAATACAAACAACAGGACAAACTATAGCAAGCCTACATCAAATGTCGCTAACACAAAACTATTTCACTGTTGTGTCGAGTCAGTATTTGCACTGAGTCAACTTCAGTCTTTGCCAGAGCAACCACAACATTAAGAACCTGCTGGAAGTAAAACAGATATATCCTGGAGTAGTGCACATAACACAGTATGTTTGAAGTCATTCTAATGGACGCCCTGGCATTACCACAAGTTTAGTGCATGCAATGTCATTTCCAAATTCTCTGCAAGAGTTTATATAATATACTTTATTGCTCTTAAAACATGAGTTAACTTTGTACACAGACAGAAGACCACAGTGACGACAAGATCATTGACAGTAAATAAGGACAGGAATGAATAGGTGTACATAAAGAAACAATGGATCAAGTCATGGTGGGCTCATCGTGTGAATGAAACACAGACTAATCCACACAGTTTGGCAAAGCAATATAGCAATGACAACCACTGAAAATGCTTATTATAATGTTGTTCAAGTGCTGATGAGAGAATATTGTCAGATATTTTTGTTTATAAAAATAAACATGTCTCATGCTTTATGCTCATAATATTCTTTAAAATATATGTTTTACTATTAGTCTCTATGTTACATTACTACTATAAATAATTACCTTACAGACATGTTTTTATCTTGTCCTATTTACAAAATATTTAATAGTTTGAATAAATCTTAATGTTAATCTTAAAAGTGTTTCTTATTCTTTCAAATGTTTTGCCGTATTATTTACATTATGTACAGTGAAAAATACATTTCCATACTGAATATCATTTGCAAAACAGTAACATATTGCCACCACACCCTTTAACTCTTTGTCATTTATTCCACTTTGAATTGGAAAATAATCTGTACAAACGGTACCATCTCCTTTCATCGCTCAAGTTTCTGCCCCTGAAAGACTAATATGGAAGGGGAAAACATGCAGAACAGGGAAAGGGGGAACACTGTGTATGGGAATGGGAATGCCACATCAACAGTAGAGGAAAAACTATTAAAAGAGAGTGCCCTTAAACATCACAATCATGTTTTCAATCTCGCAGATGCAACAAAGTTTCCCTTTTAAATCAAATTAAAACTCTCATAATTAATTGAGTATAGTAAATGAGCTATGTATGATTTCAGTGATGTGTACTGGCGGTGGCACTAAGACATGTTTTTTTGTTTGTTTTCTGAAATTTATTAGGAGTAATTGAAGCATTTGTTTTAATCTACAGAATGCATAGCATTCAGTATCCTAAAAATAGTGTCTTATCACCAGGCCGTCAGACAGTACCTTCAGCAAAATGTGAATGATTGTATCATATAGCATTTAATAAAACACACACACACAAAAAAACCCCAAAACGATTGACACATTTCTGGCCTTCAGTGTTGTGGCAGCCTAGTAGTCACTGTTAATTTGATTTCATAGCACTTTCTTTTAATAATACTTCCACTATACATGTTAGGCCTGCACAACTATAGAGCCTTCCAGGAATAACAAGAGGATGAGACACAAAGAAGATTTCAGACAGGAAATGATGTGTTAGTTTTATTAAAATACATAGAAAACTACTTTGTGTGTTTCTTATATATTTGCTAGATTGCACAATGTGTAACAGCACATAGAAAGCAAACTTATTTATATTGTATCTGAAAACCTGGATAAGAACAAAGGAATTTTTTGAAATGGGTCAGCATTTGCTTTGAGGAGATGAATAATGAAAAACTAGTGGTGTTGGCTCAAGTGAGTTTTCCAGCAGCAGTGAATAAAAAACACCAAATCCAACATTAAAGGATACATCTCGACCTCAAAACTAATCCCAGAAGTTGTGCAAAATCCTAGTGAGAACATTTTCTCTTGCAGGTGGATGTCTAGATTTAACAGTATACCTATCACTACCAGTGTGATGCAAGAGAGCTATGGGATAATGGTGGTGTAAAATACACTGCTTGTGTTATTAAGTACAATGTGGGTATGTTTTGTCTACAGCTGAGTGAGGTTATAACACTCAGTACTGTACAGTGGATAAGATTGTGACTTGAGTCTCTGCTACATTGTCTGCGCTAAACAGGTGTTTGATACCTGCTCTGTTATAGTGAGAGAATGGGCCTCTTTCGATAAGTATAGTTCTTTCGGTGCTTTTCATTTGCCAACACTTTCATGTACATTTTCACTCGTTGGACACTGTCAACATGAGATCCAACAGAGATCAGGTTTGCATTACAACAATTAGGAAATTCAACAAACACACACATCACCATCTAACCAACCAACCCTTTGGACTATGCAATATACAGAAGTCGCTACTCGACAAAATCTCTGAAATATTTTTGTCCAAAGCATACATTTATTTCTGATGTATTATAATTTTTATACTCCTCTTAATTCAATACATTTCAAATATATTCTTCACCTTTTTTCTTCACAAAACTTTATATTATTTGCTAAGTAGAGACAACTCAAATATACATTACATATAAATATTATACTTTAATGATCTATGTATATTGTAAATACTGATATGAGGTGATTAGCCCTGTATCACCCAGTCTGTTATAGGGTACTTATTCCATTGTGCATTAGTTTGGTGTATCTTTATATTTCGAAACGAGATCCACAAGGCTACCTCAGGGCCTGTAAACATGGGATGGAACAGTTGCATTGCAATTTGTACTGAGGATGATTCATTGCACGTTTTGTAAAAATTGTAAACAATAAATAAATAATGAATTTGGATAGATAATCACCCACATTCCGGTTCTGTTCTGATTACATTCCTGCCAGATTTATCCTTACTGGGCAGGCAGAGTTTTGATGGGCCGAGTGAGCGAGCTCATGGTGTTAGCGTTGGAGGAAACTTGTGGACTCGCTGTCTTTGTTGGCAAGCTGCTTGAGTGCCCCATTGACTCTTCTGCTGCACGCAGAAGTAAAGTGTAGTTGATAGCTACTTCTTCAACTTTTCTCAACAGCTGCAACCTTTGGGTTTCAGAACGAACCCCTCTGACCAGTTTGATGAAGGTCTGAGTTAGTTCACATAACACTTGAAAGCTAGATGAGACTACAGCAAGCATACGTGTTGGGCTTTTTTCAACACTTGCCACTCTCCGACACGATGCTCTGAACTCTTTGAAGCGCACTGCCAGCTCCTGTTTGTACTCTGTTATCCGTGAGGGCTGAAGACGAGCCTCACCCTCAGCTTGTGGGCTGTTAGCACACTGCCGTAGAATAGCTAGCAACTCATTTGCATCCAACTGTGCATTTAGGAAACCATCAGGCAAGCTGAATGTTTTCCCTTGTAAAGCTTGTACCCGTGCTAGACTTCCTTCCAGTGTGCCACAAGCTCTCAGGTCAATCTCCTGAGTCTGTGGCTCTTCCTCTTCTTCCTCTTCTTCCTCTCCACTGCAGTCTTCTGCATTAAGAACTTGCAATGTTTTGCTTACAACAGGAAAGGTACGTGAGTCCAGCTCCATGCCTGGAAGGACTTGGAGGGGTATGGAGTAGGAGAGTTCATCTTTCTCACTGCTTTCATCTGCAGCCTCGCACTTCCTGTAGCAGAAACAGAAGGAGCAGCATTTATCCTTGTCATCGCTGTCTTCACTAGGCAAGGTCAGTAACACCTCTCCAGTCCCTTCTTTGCTTTCACGCAGTAATTCCTCTCCCTGAATGAAAAACACACCTTTTTTTCCTTTCCCTTCTGCCTGATGAGACTGAGTGTGCACTGGCTCTACTGGGGTGGGAAGCCTCAGTCCAGTGGCTCTCACTCTCTCCATCTCCTTCTCTAGACTCTTGGCTTTTGGCTTCACCTCAGCATACACTGGTGTACTAGTGCTATTATCCAGCTCTCCAATGCTGTATCGCCTCTGGAGCTTCTTGTATTGTGGGGCGCCCATGCAATCGGTTTGAGAAGTGCAAGTGGGCAAGCAGGAGCCGTGCTCTCCCCTGGGCTCTCTTGACTCGAGGCTTGTAGATCGTATTCTTGTGGTCTTGATCTCTAAGGTCTGAGGTCTCCTTGTAGCACCTTGGGTGTGAGGGGCTTTTGAGACTACTGGAGGGGTCTTTGAGATAGCTCTCTCTCTACCCCTGTTTTGTGTCTCTGTTGTTGATCCAACTGGCGTGTCAGGTAGTCGCATGCCTCTACACATTCGCTTACAGTCACAACTGCGTCGCTGCTCCCTAGAAATCCCCGGTGCCTTTAGGACCGGACTGGTGCGTAGCTGGCAGGCACAAGGAGTGCCTGAGGGCACAGGTGAGGATCCTTGGGGTAAAAATTCTCCCTGTGATGACTTGGGTTTCAGTAGCTCCTCCAAGAATTCTAGCTCATACTGGCGGACTTTCTGCAACTGCGCCCTTCGTTCATCCGTTTCTCTTCGCATTCTTGCCGGAAATGTTGCAGAAAGAAGATTTCTAAAACTCAAGAAAGGAGCACTGCGCTGGGACTTTCCCTTACCACTGCCTTGCTTCTTTGAGTCTCTGGCTGGGAGAGTGGAGACCTTATCTACAGGAAGGCTAGGGGTGGCCGGATCATCTAAAATGGGCAAGGATTTTATGGGGCATTTCTGTGACTCAGGGAAGGATTTGGCCTGGGCACCTTCAGTCTTGCTTTCAGTGGCTTCTTTTCTCTCTACTTTTACTGGCAAACGAGGGGAATACTTGGTTTGTATTTGTGGGCTAGGTTTTGCCAAACTAGGTTCAGCTCCTACTCTCCCTGCATTTTCTTTGCTGTTAGCCAGCTGGAGGCCTTTGGCCCGAAGACGCTCATCATCTGTTGGAGAGGATGATTGAAACACCACTATCTTCTGTACCTGTGGGTCTTTTAGTCTTAGTTGAGCTGTGGGCTCCTGTTGCACTGGGCATGTGCAGAAAAGATCATCAACTGGCAGAAGTTCTGTAGAGCTTGAAGGCTTCATGGTCTCACTAGAGGCAGTCTTGGCATCTTGGCACGTATTAGAGGGTGAAATCTTGGCAGAAGCTGTTCTGTCCACAGGCAAGAGAATAGGTAAGGCTTTATTTATAGAGTCTGTACTAAGAGGTGCTGATGTCTTCCCCTTTGCACCATCAGACAGATTTTGGTTCACTGTCTCTTCACATGAATTTGATACTTTCTGATCTTTACTGACTTGAACTGCCAGTGAAGCATCAGTCAATTTAAGTTCTTCAGGTGACTTGGAAAGCGGATCAGGGATCTTTGCTTTGGTGGATTCAGAGCTTGCTTTAACTTCTGCTTTCTCTTCAGTCTGAGTAGTGTCCCCCTGCTCTGTCACAACACTGAGTATAGCTGTGTCTTGGCTGGGGCTGACTTTAAAGGGAACAGTCTTGCTGAGGATTACTTGCTTCGGTGGACAGCCAGCGCGAATCTGACCCACTGAGAATGCCCCAGTCCCTATGGTCTTTGCAGTGCAGCCAGGGATAGCCAGGGGAAAGTCACGGCGGCAGAGGATGCGGTCCTTGTTGATATGGTGAGCCAGCAGGTAGGCCTGATTCTGGTTCTGCTTCATAGCTGACACCATCTCAGAAACATCTGTCAACTCAGAAGAGTTCGTCTCATGCCCTGAGTCCAGTGATGACTCGGGTGTAATGGCAGCTAAGACAATCAGCCCTGAGGAGGAGAGCAGCACACTGTTAGAATAATCAAGAAACAACACATTTTAACACGTAAATATAATGACATTATTGTAATAGTGTGCATTCATAGTTCTTGAACCATTTGCAGTTTGGTGGATTGTGATCACAAAAAAGAAAAATATAATTTTGTTTTAAAAATGTGTTTTTCATGATGAAATTTAGAAAGATTTTGCAAAAATGTGCAAATTCTCTACCCAGACAGAGGTAATTTGTCTAACTTCCTTTGTATTTATTTTAAAGACACACAATGTTGTGTAGGGTAAGTGTGTAATTTGACTGACTCTTATTTTATTGGTTACTTTACTGAGATAAGTACTCAGTTTTTTAATGCTGTGACATGACTGAGGTTGTTGACCTGCAGTCTGTGTCGGTTGTTGAGGATGATGGGGGTAGTCCTCAGAGGCTGCCAAAGCCTCAAGCGCCTGTAAGGTGGACACCAGTGCATCATCAAGCTCCTGGGCATGATCTCGGACTGTTCTTGTGGAAACATTATCAATCAGTGTCACAGGCACATCTTCCTTGGTTTGTGCCAGCTTCCCAGAGGGGACCCCTGCACTGGCAGTAGTTCGAGCCTTCCTCCCTCTCTTTGGGTCATCTTCATCAGAACTGTTGTCCCTGAAGCCAGGTGGTGGGGCAGCAATAGCAGGTGGTGGTGGCTGCAGCTTCTCTCCTCCACCATCGACCTCCTCCTCGTCCTCCTCTTCATTTCCGGGAGGAGGCAAGGCCATGAGGTCAACAACACCTGCATCTCGGGAGGCACAAGCACTGGAACAATGCTTCCCCGAACTCCCACTAGTGTTCACTGTTGCTGACAGACCCTCTGCCCTTAATCTGGCTTTGCAGGAGTCACAGAAATATCGAGCACTTTTCTGGGATTGACCCATTGTCTGGGCTCGAATTCTGAACCCTGCATTCTCCACTGCTGGGCTCTCTAAATTCCCCGCAGCTATTTCCTCTGTACTCTGCTGGGTGGGATCTGACTTGGTTCGGGGCCGTCCAGGGGGCTCTTGAGGAATAAAGTTCTCATTGATGTCGAGTTCAGCTTCAGCATGTGTTTGGAGATCTGGAAATTGTTGTTGCTCTCGAAGGTGAACATGACACAACCCAAGATGTTGAGGCTCTGCAGGAACTAGGGCCCTTGAAGACCCCGATTCCCTGTGCGAGCTTTCTCTCTCGTCACCTCGTCGCCCTCCACTTGGCAAACCGGTTGCCCCAGAGCGTGGGTGGGCATGGTGGGAGCTTCTGTAATCTGGGGACAGAATTGTCAGAGCAGTGGAGAGTTTGAAGTGTTAAGAACTATTGGGGATAGAGAAGATCCAGATGGAAAAGCAGAGGCGACAGCTGGTGGTCACATGTGGATTATATATTTCAGAGATGGATGTTGAAAGTTTGTTTGAGGTTAGAAGGTTACACTCTGGTGGAATGTGATGATATGATGGTACAATTCTTCTTTGATGTAGACTACAAGTTGGTAAAGCAGATGGTAGAGACACTGTTCATGTTGGAACAGTAAATGTTTATGATGTCACAGCAAAATGTACACTGTACAATTCCATAATGTTAGTATTTCTTAGGGAAAAAGCAACATGGAGTATTCCATTCCAATGAGTCAAGATGGAGATGAGAGAAGAGACAGCAGAGGGCGCCATGGGATGAGAGTTCCAGGAAAACCTGGTTACTATAGGAAATGATTTCAGTCAATGAAGAAGCAGTGTCCATCAATGTCCATTTAGACTGAACATACTGTACAATGAAGATTGCTACATATTTTCTGACATGCTGTGTCTCATATGAAGCTATAAACAACTCTAAGTGTGGGATATGTTTTATCTTAAGCTTTTAAATAAGCATTGTTCTTTGCCATAGACTTATGTATTTATCATTAGATCCCTTTATATTTCAAATGTTTTTATTTTTATACTAATATATTATAATCTGAAAAATTAAAAATCAAACTTAAGCACTCCAAGTCAAGAAGATTTCTAACATACCTGCCTTGGTCAGCTGAGACTGACCAGGATTCCGGAAGTAGATAGTCCTTTTAGGGTCTACGAACAGCTTGTAGTAGCCAGAGATTAGGCTCGCAAAGTTACTTGCATCAGGCCATTCCATGAGTAGGACCAGCGGCTGTAAGGGGTGGTAGGGAAGGGAATTAGGAGACTATTTAGGGACAGGCAATGAACATTGCCTGCTTGGTTTTTTACTGACCTGATCAAATGAAACTGCAGAGAAGTCATTTATGAAGTTAAAATGGAAACTTGACAGAAATATAACTGAACAACGTGTTTTGTCATTATCAGATGATTTTGTAGCGTGTATCTTTAGAGAGACTCTGCTGTAATACCTTGGCCTCGTGAATTGTCACCTCCACACGAGCAACTCCTTGGCTCTCTCGGTAGAGCTGAATCTTGGAAACCCTACTGAACTCAGCCAGAACTGTTGTGAGGTTGTTTTTCAGGTCAATCACATGACTAATGCCATGTCGAGGGCCCACCAGTAGTGTTGTAGCTGATTGTTTCTCATCCTGGTGAGGAACACCATATTTAAAAGAGCAGTTTCCTTGCGCAACAAATTCAAAGACACACACAAAAATGAAACTGAATAGCACAGGGACTTAACCAAACAAGATGAAGAGGTATTCTTAAATGCAAAGATGAAAAAATGTATTACCAGTCCAACAGTATGGAACAGTATTCCACCAAAGGGTGGGAGGTCATTGAGAACACGCATGTACTGCAGCTTTCCTTGGAGAGGAGGGACCTGTCAAAAGAATGATAAAACAGAAGCGCTTATCCATTGCTGCACTCCATTTGTCCTCCTGGGGGCACTATTGAGCCACAGATATTGCTAATAAAGTCTTATGCAACAGTTACATCTATAGGGATGAGGGACTGGTTATCAAGCAGGCATTAGCATTTAATATAATGCAATAAAATCACGCAGTCACCAGTAAAGAAGCAGCAAATTGTACAGATTTGTATGTGAACATTACAGAGAACAGAGAGTATGGCAATTTGGCAAAAAGTCTGTTTTCTCAACTGTATATTCTATTTTAAAAGCGTGTTTTAATAGCAGGATAGCCGATGAAAACATAAAGAAATGTCCAAATATTTCAGTCATGGAAATGGTAACAATTGGTAGCGTAGAAATGTCAAATAAGAAGAAACCTTGTTGCCAGAAGGTGGTGGATGCTGGTAGGTCTTCAGCAACTGAGACAGGGTTTTACACACATTCTTCTCCTTCACCGTAGGAAGTAGAGTGAGTGGAAGGAAAGGCTCTAGACCCCATTCTTTTCTGTGACCGAGAGCAAAGGGAAAATGTGGCAGAAACATGCACAAAAGAGAAAAGTCAGTGCTTAATGAGAGTACTCGGGAGATGCCACGACTGAGGAGACAAAGGAGTTTTTTTCATCCCATGGGAGGAAACAATGAGCCTAGCTTACATCCTCTACAACTCCTGTCTTGACATGGCCACCCTAAGTCTATTACAAGCACAGTGAATCTGTTCTGCTTCTGTGGTTGTGATAGTGGAATCTAATTACTTGCTAGGTTGAGGTTTTGAAGAATAAATGAGCAAATTGAGGGAGAGATGTAATTTTACAAAGCAATAGATTTCTTTGTTTCATAACGACCTAGGGACAATGGTCCTTGAGTAATTACAGTTTTAATACTATTGGGATTAATTATTAATCATCTAGATTTATTGAATGACCAAACTTTGCTATGAGACTCATGGATATTGTTCTCAGAATTGTAAATTAGCTAAAAAAAAAATGTCCATCAGTTCATTTTAAACTAATTTAGCTTGTGGACTTACTCAACGTGCTTGAGAGAGATCTTCTGATTGGGCCTTGCAGAGGACACGGTGATGTAGATATGGAGCGCGGCCAACCGTAACGTGATGTCTGATTTCCAGTCCATGCCAAAACGCTCCTTGATAACGTCATTGCGACACTGTACGAACATGACAGAAATGTTGTTTTGCACACAGCCGATTGCAAATAGCTTGGAATCCTTTGACAAACCTGATCATTAGTTTAGATACCAATGGTGGTTTCTGAATTCTTCCTTATGTATCTGACTAAATCAACCAAAAAACATAATCTATTGGAAACACTAGAATAACGGAGACAGGACTCCTACAGAGGTGGACTCCAACAGTATCATGAGACTGCATGACATCCGTTAAAATCCTCCTATAATCTAGTGCTTTACCTGTATGTAGAGGTACTCAAAGGCAGCAGGGTCCCTCCTTAGCAGGTCCGCAGGATCCTTGGGGAAGAAGCAGACGCGGAACAGACACTTCATCCCTTGGAAATAGGTTCTATGCACCACCTGAGGGAATATGACAATGTCAGCAAGATAACAACTACATCTTTGTCTTTTGCCACACATCACATTTTCACATATAACACACATAAGTGAACAGGGGAAACTGAATTCTGAATGCACCATCTGTCTTCAAAATACCACAGTGAATAGATGTAGCCGGCTTAGTCAAGGTGAAGAAATGCAAAGCAATGGAAAACCACTAGCCAACCAACTGCAATGTCTAACTATTGTATAAGTACAAACTGACAGAAATGTCAGAGTGGTGTCAATGGTGTAACCGGGATTGCAGTACTGTTGCACAGACAATACACTGACAACTCACAAAAGGCTAGATAGACCAGCCACTCAACACGTTTGAGCGACATGTTTGAAGATTATCGAATGTGTTTAACCAAGGGGATAATCCCCGGTCTATCTCACTGAGGTTTTTTTTTATCTTGAAACGTCTGTGGCTAGTACTCACCTGAAAGTCACATGACTAAGGCCTGTCAATGATCTAGTACTCTGATTTATGGGGTGGCATCTCCCTTGCATGGTTAATTGTTTTCTAATGACTTGCCTTTGTTTTAGCTCTGATTTAGATATACCATGACCTGGATCACTGACTGCCACTCAGCCCACCCTGGAGGCATAATAGTTTTGTATTTGACATTTTACCTCGTTGCATTTTTTAACTGATGATAGTATTGGGTTACTATTAGCATTTTACAATGCATGCCCCTTAAACATGTGTGATGAACCCACTGGACACATCTTGACTCATGCCCCTGTTTCTCACATGTGTCAGCGGCTGGTTCTCCTGCAGCAGATGCAACCTCTGATTCTGATCCAGACCACCCGCCTCCAGCACCAAGGCAAAGTGCTCAATGTAGCGCAGTGAGAGGCGGTCCTGCAGGGAGGACATCACATCCTAGAAGGAGGGAGATGGAAGCAGATGAGAGACTGGAACCCATTTCCACAGTAAGAATACATTACGCCACAAAAGTGCATATTTGATCTGCTGGGTCTATTTTCACACTGCATTCCTTCCATATTTACACAGTGTAGTTTGTCAAATTGATATCCTTGTGGTGAGTATTTTCTGGTTAGACTCTTTGATATCTTGTCTGACACTTTGCGCAATGGAGAGCTTTTATAGGTGTTCTTTAGTCTGCACAGTAAGTGCATCCGATTGCTCTTGTGCACACCGGTATCTATGAATGATGCAGGGCTTTTCTCCGATTCTCTAAAATGTACAGTGAACACTGTCTAAGGGGAAACTCATGGCTTATCACATGTCACCGTGGGCTATGCCTCAGGATTAGCGTTTTCTCACCTGTCTTAATGTATTAGAAAAAACAATCTCTCTGTGGTGACATGTTTCTGTACTTTTGGCTGTAATTCCCGATACGCAAACTCATTAAGAGCAGCGAAACAAAGCACGTACACTAATTGCTTGCTCCCCACAGTGACACTTGCTGATGTATTCGGTGCAATAACTGTCCCTGCAAAACAGGGATAAGCAGCTTTAACAGTATTGACCCGTGCGCCCTGTATTAAATGACACCAGGGGAATCCGCACAATCAAGTCAAAGAGCCACAGATTGGGCCCTAAAACAGTGCGGGAAAGCTTTTTCTTTTTTCTTTTTTTTTTTTGACAGGCTGTCTAATGGGCATACAACTGGGCATCCCATTGTGCCATTGATTTAATCCATGGCATCGTATTATTGATCTGAGCTTTCTTATTATGCCAAACTTCCATTTAATTAGGCTGACAGGAGAGCGCTTTCCTTCATGTCTGCTTTAAAAGTGCCTCAGTGTTTTTCTGTTTTTCCCCTTCGCCCTCCATGAGCAGAGGAGAGATTTGTGAAATCTAATAGAGTCCAATTGAGTCTGCTCGGACTGTTCCTAGAGAAAGAAGTGACCTCTGTCTGACTAAATGCATTTGTTGCTTCTTGACCTTACTCGCATTAATGAGATCAAACAGTCAAGAAAAAAAAACGAAAAAAAAAACAGTATCACAAAATTAAAGTCTTTTTTTTAGTCTCCTGGGTTAGGAGTGTAGACGGAGCTCCAAAACACACAGGCTAAAGTTTTAACCCACCGTAATTGATTTCTCCAGCTTTGAATGCAGCCCTGACAAATTTTGTATTTCTGTTGTTGACTCTAACCATTTCATTTGGTCTTTCACACCTCCTGTGTAGTGTTATGTTGTTCTTAAAGCAGCTAAATGTCAGCTGTGTGCACTAGTTAGTTGCTAACTTTCACCTGGGGCTTGGCAGGCATTTTACCGTTAGCCGTCAGAGTTTTTCTGCAGAGAACAGTTGCCTTGAGTGACACAAAAGCGTAAAATTGACTCTAAAATATGCCAAACATCCAAGCAAATTGTAAAGTTCTAGCTGCATATCTAGACAACATTCTGCATTACGTCAGTGTCACAATGATACGGAAACTCACGGCACAGCTCTAGTGAATACATACCCTAACAGTGGTACGGCTATCAAACGTGAAGGACTTAATCTGTCCATTCTCCAAGAACACCTTCAACACATTTGGTATCAGCAGCAAGGATTCGTCCTTGAGCATTGTCTGAAAGAGATTGAAAGAGGCAAAAAGAAACTAGTGAAAATGTATGCGTGTTACTGTGTCGAAAAATGTAATCAAGACTTAACGCAATCAGCTGTAATGGTTGGTCTGTGCTATTGAGTGGAAAGCAATAAAATGTAGAGCAGAAGGAGGAAATAAAGATGTCTTGCGGGAACAACGGGGAGAGACTCTAACTGAACTCTGCTCCTTCTCAGACGGAGCAAAACTCTGCCTTAGGATGCCCATCCCATGCATTGTATCAAGATCAAAGAAGGGCTTATTCAATTTCTATGGTCTGCCCATTCAATATGTATGCCGTCCAAAGAAAATTGGATGGCGGGATTGAAAGCATTCACCACAGAGTTGTCTGAGGGAAGGCATACGAGGAGAGGCTCAATTGAGGGTTACTGCTTTTACTCAAAGCGTTTGTTGGAAGAAAAGTTACACACAGTTCGGTTTCTTTAAGAAGAGGCGCGCTCTCTCCCCTCGCTGTCTCTCTCTGTTTTTATATCTCGTTGACGGCTTTTTTACATTATGACTTGGATCTTATTTTGTGCTGCCATTGTTGTGATAAGTGGAAAAGAAGGTATATAACAAGATAAAGTTGAGTCTCATGTGGCGATGAAAACTGGAAATAAATCCTTCATTATTCTTAGCCAAAACGAAACTAGTCTTGTTTTCTTTGCTTTGTTTTACATGATGTGATTTGTGTGAAAGTCAGGCAGACATTACTCATCACAGCCAAAGGATGTGGATTTAATGCAATAGGCGTATCTCTGAAAATGCATTTGGTTGAAATGGATCGTGGTGTCCACAGCAGATGCCCGGCAGTCTGTTTTTGGAGAACTTAAGTATTCAGAAAGCTCAACAAGCTGTTCTTCTGGACGAGACTATAAAGTCTGAGCTATGAGCTAATAGATCTTTCTGCTGCAGCATTAAGAGTGGGACACGCTGGTGAGGAGGAGGCGTCGCCAACCGGCTTATCGCTTCACATCACAAGCCGCTACCTTTGTCCTTGTTAGTAAGGGTGAGCTGGAGCTGGTTGGTCACGTGCAGACAGAGCATGCTCGGAGGCAAATCACGGCTCCGTACCCAGATTCATCTCTTTCCCTTCCCCCGTCTTATTAAACTTGAGTCTAGGTGGCCAACACTGATAAGCTTCCAGATGATCAATGCCTGCCTGTGGCTCTTGATCACTGGAAACAGAGTTTAACATGTCTGGACACAGTTGACCAATTGCGACATGTCCATCCACTGTCTGGCACCTCGAGGGCTAGTAAAGGGAAGCTCTGGGTTCACATGACGTTGACTGCTGGTACTGTCAGTCAAGGACTCATCATCATCATCGTCATCATTTACCCTGTAGTGGCTAGACTAGAGGGTAAGATAAGTTGTAGCTGTGATTACAATCCATTTAAAAGGGACGGATTGTTAAACTATTTTTAACAAACTAATGTCTCATTCTTTATTGTTTGCATGTTGCTTGTCATGTAAATGTTCCCACTTAAGGCTGTAAGCTCCTTGCCCCCCATGGATCCTTGAATGACCGGGCCTTAGGGACTATAAAGAGATTATTATGGTTATTAACGCTGGCGGATTTTGTTGCACGTATGCTTAATGAGTATTGTCACCATTGGCTCTTAACACTCTATTTCTCTTTTCTTCTATGTGCTCCATCGTTCTTTAGTGTGTGTATGTGTGCGTGTGTGTGTTGTGGTGACGTGTGTGTGTGTGTGTGTGCGTGGGATTAGCTCGGCTCAGCTGAGGGGAGAGAGGAGATGAGACGGAGGCAAAAAATCACCATTCAGAATCCGTTTCTAAAGGACGTTATTAGTATGCAGTCTTTTCTGTACGATTTATTTATTTTTTTTCATATTTCCTTACTTTAGCAGCCAGTAACTTGCTTTTGCAACCTCCACTTACCAGATGCTCTGCCAGATTTGTGTGTTTCTTTTTTTTTTCTGTAAGTTATAGATGTGTCTGGTAAGTGAATAGGAACAGGAGGTATATAATGGAGAAACAAAATGACTTAAATAAAAACATGGCATATGGACTATACTCGAAGGCCTCTCGATGTTTCTGTCTGCATGTGTTTGGCATGCACGTGTCACGGAGAAACGCGACAAGTTGAACTTACTGAGTCCGGGTCGCTGATGGACACTTGCTCTGAAAAGCGCACTTTAGGCGGGTTGGTTCGCAGGCGGGCCTTTTTGGCTGCACTTATGAAGGCAGACTTAGGTGACTGAAGATAAAAAGAGAGAGAGAGTGAGTGGGACTGTGAGGAGGACCTGAGGTTGAAAGATGAGGCATAAATGAAAGAAAAAAGCCCCCCCTGACTGCCAACGCTACAGAGGCTAAGCCAGCTGCAGTGCGACAGGTGCAAAAGACGAAGCTAAATGTTGTTAAATATTGTTGTCGTGCTGTTTGATTTGAGTCCCGCAAATTCTTGCTGTTTCATACTTTATATGAATGTTTGACTCTGGCTTACAAATGATCAAATTAGTATTCAATCTTCTAACAATATCCAGTTCAGTTAGTCGGCTAAATAAATGGCACATTTCCATTTTCTCTGTGTGAATTGATGCGTGCACGCCCCAACTTTTATTTAGTAAGTCTCGTGTAGATATTTATGTGCCTGTGTGGAGTTCTGAAGCTGTTACTGTGCGAAAAAAATAAAATAAAAATGACTCCAACGTGTGAAGCATTGCCATGAATACTAATGTAGGTCTGTGCTGCATTAGTGTGCGCTGAACAGAATACTGTACAGTGTTCCTATATGAGTCAGGGTGAAGGAAAAAGAGTTATGAGCAATGAGGAGTAACAGAAATCCAGAGGGAGAGGAACATGAAAGCGAGTGAGTGAGTGTCCCATTATACTACCTGATGGGGCTGCAGCACAGTGAGAACTATAGTGTCTTTGCAGCGTCTGTGGAAAGACAACAGAGAGTGGAGTGGGTTAGGTAATGCCACGGACACCATCGTGTTTGGAGAGCTTCTCCAGTTTATATCAGCCATTTCCTTGCCGGCCTTCAGCTGCAAAGGGACTGACTCATCCACAGGTTTGTGTTCATGTAACACTGCACCGGCAGTAAGAAACAGTTTGTACTGTTTGATCCACCCACTTTACCCATGTCTCCTTTACCCCTCTTTGTGCAGTCTGGGACCCCATTCCTCCCCCCACCCTCCCTCCTGGGACAGTAAAGGATGTTACCTTACAAGGTCTATGACTCTCTCTCGGGGCGCGTCGCTCACCGTCTCCTCGTTAATGGCCAAGATCTGGTCTCCAGGGAGAAGCTTGCCAAAGGAGGGGCCGTCTGCGGAGATACAAAATCGCACACATACAACAAGAAGGATATTTTCATTTGAGCCATAATGCATTCAGTGGCGTCTCCGCTTGTATTCTGCTCAGGCCGACGAGCGCACTCACCAACAGAGACGGAGCGTACAATGACAGGTCTCTGGCTGCCTGCAATGAAGCCAAAGCCTTGAGTCGGGTGGCGCTGGATGGTGACCTGTCGAGCTGAGGCAGGACTTAGGGTACCGCTGTCCATACCATCCTGGCTCTCCTCTAACATTGCAGTGCTGTAAAGTATGCACACATTCATGAATAAAAATAAAGAACAAATTACAAGGGGCAAACCCCCTCAGAGGATTTTAAAAGCTGAGAATGTGCAGTCAGTGCTGAGAATGTCTAAGATCTAAGTAGCCGTGTGTACCTGTCACATGCATTCGTGTGTCCATCCTGGACCTTGGCCATCCCCTGAGAGGAGGGAGCAGCATGGGATGAGGTTGCACTGCAAAGGCTGCTTTCTGATTCGCAATCATTCACCTGTTCAATAGAAAGGAGGCAAGAGGGGATGCAAGCAAGATGTAAAATATGAGAATGTGTTTTTGAAATGTTTGCTGTGCTGAGCTTATCTAAGCACATCTTGCACCGTCACTGCAACACAGAAAAACGAAATCATGAACCCGGAGCTGAAAATTGTGGCATTCAAGATTACGACACCAGACGTCTCCCGCTGCAAACTGTTTGCACTGTTCCAGACCTTGTGTTGTACCGTGAAATGCGAAGGATGAAAGGAGAAATAGGTGTTTACAGTGAAATTCATCTCCTAAAAGTATCCGAGATTTGAGGCAGGCCTTGGGGAAAAATAAAATGCAATTATCAACGACCTGTTACACAATGCTCGCAGAGGATGTAACGCATTAAGGTCTCTGAATCTGCCAGTTTCTGCCAGTGTGGACTGAGCTACTGCTGTGATCCGCACATGCTCTTTTACAGATGCCTGTGTGGGAGGCAGTGAAAGCAAGATTACTGAAAGACTGAGTGCGAGTGTGTATGTGGCATGTGGGCTTCTGTGTTTGTGGCAGGAAAAAAAAAATGGAAATTGTTGAGTGAGAGAAAAGAGAACCAGATATTTTTGCCCAGATCTGTGAACTATGGGACTCTGAAGACAAGACACTGATTGTGATGTTAATGCTGCAGATGGGCTAAAGCAGAGAGAAGACGGCAGCGCTGCTCTGCATTGTTATGCACGGGTTCACTGTTGAGAGCAAATACCTTTTTGAGTGACACAGACAGAGAACAAACCATCAGTAACGGGAGGCTGAGTCACATTAGTCAATACTTCAGATTCATATTCTTGTCACTTGTTGTTTCTGATAACAGCATCTTACGAGGCAGCGTGGGTCATTAACGATTCCAGTGAAGCATTACTGATCTCTACCTTGTGTCACGGTATGGGGTTTGATGTATGACAGATAAGCTTCATATTGAGATCAGTCCGTGACCAAAAATCCATTGTATTACAAGCGCTTTGAATTTCAATTATACTCTGAATTTTGAAATGTCTGCGTTTGATATTCAGCTGACTTGCGAATGCTGTAACAAAGGTGCGCAGCGGTGACAAATGATCCTGCGCCAACTGGTTCTGCCTCTAAAAAGGATTACAGCTTTTTGATTGAGAGTGATTATTTTGTGCTTTGATTCTCCCAGTGGATTCTGACAGAGCACTTCTTCCATCATTTATCGTTACTCTCCTTGCTCCTCTAATGTCTTACTCTTTCCGGCCTCTGTCTACCTTTCCTGTTACTGAAAGGACACAGCCATTCTGTTGGAGTTGCCCGTGACTGGCCGGTTGACAGGTATTTGGTGAGAGTTGTGTGTCAGAAACACCTTTGCACTGCTTCTCCAGTACAGAGAAAGAAACATTTGTGACCTTAAGCAAGGAGACAATATGAGAATCACACAGAGTCTCCGGTGAAGACTCTTTTTGTACATGTCGACATCAAACGAGAACTGAAATACAGTTGAAATTAAGCACCGCCACCAACATCTTTCTCATATAAGTACAGGAATATATTAATATTCCTTCCTCTGTGTTTTCGTCCTGTGGTAATCTTGGATGCCGCACAGAATTCTGCAGCTTGCAGTTCTTCCTACAAATTAGAGATTAGATTTGGCATTCAAAATGAGCGTCGAGGAAGAGCGGAGTGGAAGCGAGGAGTGACGGCGGTAGCCGGCGGACACCGGCGCTTAAACGTCTACAAAGATAAACAGCTATTCAGCAGAGGGGACAACCTTTTACTGAGAGAGGACACAGAGGAATTCTGTCAAGAAATGATCCCCAAGGGCATCGGCAGGCCTCCCCGTTGCTATGGCTACAGCTCTCGATAGCTTGTTGAAAGCTGGGGCGTATGGAGGGATAGTGGGTGGATAAGAATAGTCATGCGGCCGTTGCGAGGGAGAAAGGGCCGGCCGCACGTCCTCTGATCACCCTGCAGTCAGATGACAACTTTTCCTCTGGCACTGGAGGTCGGGGCATCATTTACCTGCTCTGCTCCAGTGTCCCATTGTGGAGAAGCTTCCCAGGCCTCAGGGTGTGGGGAAAATGACCTTTTACGTATTACTCTCCTAGGCCTGCGTTCTAACAGTTCATCATTGGCCTGGAGGGATGCTGCATTTCATGATACTTGGTATTTTTGTTCCAGTGTGATCTTGAATGTAAGAGACAGAAAAACGACCAGCCAGCCAGCCAGCCAGCCAGCCAGCCAGCCAGTCAATCAGTCTTTGCTGACCTTTAATCTGTCTGCAGCATTGAATGCTGAAGGTCTCCCCTGGTTCACATCAGACATGGCTTTGAGTAAAAAGGCCTTAAAATGATTTTCTTTAGCACATATACACCGATCAGACTTACAATTGTGATCCACTTCCTCATATTGTGCTTCCAAAACATTTCATCTGGCAACAAAATGTTGTTAGTGGGGGCCTTTGGTTCTTATGGGTGGAGGGGAGGGGCATCTGTTGATCATCCCAAAGATACTTGATCAGTTTGGGATCTAGTGAATTTGGAGGCCAGGTCTACACCTTGTGCTGTTAGGTCTAGGTGGGTGAACCAGTAACTAGGTGTCTAAGTAATAACCACATCAATGTCAGGTCCAAACATGCAGAACACTGCATAGTCCGTGTTAATTACCTCGAGTGTCAATGGTCATAATGTTATGCCTGGCTGGTGTACAGTATGTTCTCTTTCTGGTCCTCATTAAACCAAAGCAGAGTTTTATGCAGTGTAGTTGACCTATGTTGATTGTCTGATTGAGCTGTAAATTAAGTCTAAAAAGAAATCAATTAAATGTTCTTGTTCCACGTAATTACTCAATTGAAGCTCATTTAAAAATAGTTTATTACTGAGAATAGGGTAACAGTCTGTAGCTACTGTTGCAGATATGGAAACTTGAACGGACTCTACGGAGGATTTGCCAAGGAAGAAGGAAAATTAGTTATCTTATTCATTATGAATACAAATCGTAAAGACTGTTCAGGAAAATTAAACGTCACCGAGAACCCTTGACATAAGATAAGGTAAATAACGGTAGATAAGCTGCCTCTTCTGCAGCTCTCCAATATTTTGTATGGATAACATCACTGCTGCTGCCAGCAACTGCATTTGCTCAGTTTACTCAGCTTTTTCTTTTTTTTTTTGTTATTGTCTGAACTTTGCATTTAGATCGTCCAGTAAAAGTCGTCCCCACTTGTTAAAACAACAAGCTTTGTCTTAGGCTAATAGACAATGATGCGGATATTTAAGAACGTAATTCATTGTGTCTGTCTCCAGTCACATCCGCTGCAGATAACATTATCTGTACAAAATGATATTAATCCTTTAATACAAAAATCCTCTTAAATCTTGGTTAAAGTTGGATGATGCAGTTAATTTTGTATCACATATCACAACACAAACAAACAAAGAAAACTACTGGCGACATCCTTAGTTATATTTTGACATTTTATATAAAGATGAGAAATGATGGATGTCATTTACAAGTAGACAGTATCACAAAACAAACGACCTATCAGCACACACGAAGGACACTGAACTTGATAATATTGATTTATGCTCGAGTAAATGAATGAAACATTATTTAGACTTAATTAGTTTAGGCTATTCCCCCATGCCATAGTTGCAGCTTAGCCTTTGGGAGGTGGCATCTCAAATGTCGAGTCTTAATTACGGCTTAATTATTATAATAATTATGGAATTAAAGAGTCAATTTCAGTAACAATAAGATCTGAACCATCAGGCTACGTGCTGTTGATGCTCAAGGAATTGTTGCTTCTTTAACTTTTACATTAATTCTTAATCTGTCTGATTAACAGCGCCTGGTGAAGGCCTGAATTATAATTTGAATCAGAGACGGGATCAACTTCAGAAACTTGGGCCTGCCGAGTGCTAATTGGAAGTGAGGACATTGATAAGTGGCCGCACATTATTGGATCACTGCCTTGAAAAGCCAGACAATAGTTCAGTGATTATTTATTATCGCTGATGGACAGGCCGAGTTTATATTCTCTAGCTCGCTAAATAATTCATGAAAGTGAGAGCGGTGGGCATCAGCGCTGGTATTTTGTGAATTTAGTTTAATATTGGTTTGGTCCTTGAACAGGGTTAAGGGCTCAGGGATGAATTAGACTGCAGTAGCTCTCCAGCTCTTTGCGCCAGGAAGTCGTTTTGGAGGTCATTGTCAGTGGTGTGTAGCAATGAGCATTTGTGGCGACTTGCACACTCACACACACACACGCACACACACGCTAAATTCTCACAAGTGAACAATTTACTGCAGAAGTGATCTTGAGTTTGGCCTGTTCTCTCACAGATGTTTTCTTCAACTGCTCTAACAAATGTGAAGACAGTAACTCTGAATGTTAGATTTATTATTAACAGGGCCTAGGTGTCTATTAAAGGGGAACTACTGTTTTTTACAACTTGGACCATATTTCTGGCACCTATATAACTTCTGTGTAATTTTTAGTCCTTCAGGAGATAATTAGATCAGGGTATATCCATGTAGTGGGAGTGATTGGGGCTGGTAGATTGACCTACAGACCCCAGATGATGTCTTCTGACCTGGATGATGTCGTCTCTGAGCGCCGTGGCAATGGTCAGCTCTTTTACCTGTAATTTGCTACTGCTACTAACCCACAACACCAAAATCGGAAAAAATATTCAACCATTTTGCAAAAAAATAGGTGCCCCAGTCACTCCCACTATATGGATATACGAAGATCTAGATATCTCCCAAACGACTATAAATTACACAGTAGTTATATGGGTGAGTAAATGATTGTATTTTATACCAGAATTAAGATCCAAGTTGTAAAAATCAGATATTCCCCTTTAAGGGAAACCAAGAATGCAGGTTTATTTTCATCCCGTGGAAAATGTGGGGAAATATCTTAATGCTGCGGTCCGTTTTATGATCTTATCAGTATGTAAAAGTAGTAAATACACACTGGCAGCTATAAGGAGGTGGATAGATTAGAGATCTTATTTCAAGTGTTGCTACAGTTGATCTAATACTATATAGACATGTATTTAAAGTGATTTTCACTCAATCACAGAGAAATTCCCTGTCAGCACAGAGTGCAGGCTGCCAACAGTTTGTTGCAAATGTTACAAATCCTTGATTCTGGAGAAATCCTGTTAGGATTATGAAAGAAGCGACACAATAATCTCCCCAGTGTGCTGTGAAATGAGCCTTCCCAGACAAAGATACTGTGCCTGTCACATGTTTGGCCTCCAGGCAGCTGCAAACATGAAAGTCTTTCTGGCAGCGCATTAGCCGCTGTCTTTACTCAGTTTTCAGTTGCAGGCAGCGATAAAACTTTTGCTAAATATTTATGCTGTTTATTTAATGTTTTTTTGTTTTTTATGTTTTTATAAAAGATTTAATGTTTGTGACTCGTGGTGATAGACAGGCATTTGCTGTGAGAGAACCAATCAAATGACGCCACTGGCGCTGGGCCTAATCCCTTCTGTCAATGCAGGCGGCCCCGGCCAGAGTCGCAGAAATCCTGCAGGACAACAAAACCGATTCATTCTGTGGGGAAAGTGAAGGCTGATGAATGAAAGTCAGTCCTGGGCATCCTTTCTGATAAACTTTTCATTGTGTTTTATCTGCAGGATTGGATCATTTAAAACCGTAGGCAGTACTCTGTCTACAATTGGAAGCAGCTCACACTGCTCTTCCATCTTTATCTCTCAAGTCCCTCGTCTCCCATCCTTCACCATTACCGCACACTTTTGTTGTGTCTCTTGAAAACTACCTGTGAACTATATCCCATGACACCCATACCCACTGTGTGAATTTCTTTTTATTTATTATTTATTCTGAATAACAAAGACTAGTGTGTTACCCGATTTCCCCCAATTTTTCTCTCTTGTGATGGTGGATTTTCCGGGATGCTCCTCTTCTTGCTGCTGCCAGGTAAACAATGAAAACGTAATGCCAGTAAGCCTCACTTGACATTCTGTCCAGGAAATTGTAATTTCTTTCCTAGATACAGACAAAAAGATGTGTGCAGCTGCAGGACCAAGCTCCCTGTCTGTCTCTGGGTGTGTTCACCTGACTAACATCCCTGCATTCTCTCCTCTCTTTAACCAAATGGCCTCCCGAGTAGGGCCAGATGGCAGCCATTTATCAAGCCTTCCCATTTATACTAAGCTATGTTCATCACTTTCACTTCCTGAAGGTTTTGCCCATCATTGGGTCTTTGGCCTGTAATTATGTGTGTGGAAAGTGTCTGCTGAATGTGTGCAGACTGGTGCTTGCATTAGTAACTTATTGATTCTTGCCGACTTCTTTATTTGCACTGTCCATTATTGGACCCGCAGATCTAAGGCTGGAAAGGCTGCGCGCAAATTTGTAACTGTATTTTCAGCTTCTTATTTACTTATTGTGATCTCCTCATTAACACATAATTAATTCCCTAGGCAGGGAACTTCTCAAGGTTACACTCCTCGTAACTTACACAGAAAGACAATCAGCGAGTAAGCCAGTAAGCCGTGATCAAGAGTGCATGAAAACTAGTTAACAATCAAGCAAAAGAAAAGACGTGATAGCTAACGGTAATTCGTACTTGATTTAAATGTCCTACGTTCCCCTTTTTGAATGTTTAACGTTTGACCAAAGCCAGAAAATAATGCAAAAGATTAAACCTAAACATCGCAATGTAAAAATGTTCTAAAAATCTGCTTTGGCTCTGGCGGGACAAAATTTTTCAGGAAACAATGTTGTTTCCTGAATTGGATGGGAATTATAAATAGCCGCCGGCCATCTGGACCGAAACCAAGAGCACACTTAAGGCCACTAAGCAAGAAAGCCAGTGGTGCTGAACTTTCGAAGCAAAGCCTTCGATGAAAACAAAGAATGATAAATGTTTCCCTCAAGTTTAAAGTTTAAGAAGCGTTTGGAAACACGAATAGAGAGTTTCTGGCTTGGAGAACACCCCCCCCCCCCCCTTACAAGATTGGCTGCTACAGGCCTGTTAACACACTGATATCTTGTCATTCCCGCATGGACTGGACTCTATATCTCCCTCCTCGTCAATGAGTGTTGTGTTTTTGTTAGCACCTCAGCCTGGACAAATGAAGATAAATGACAGTGGACAGCCTTTATCATGCTATGTCCCAAAGCGTTATCTGAACAGTATACCCAGATGTATCTATCCATGTGACACAGCAATGATTCATGTATATGTACCTCTACACATAGTATGTACTTAAGGCTTTGTCGGAGATGGAGATGAGCTCAGCTCCTGAGACCACGAATGGAAAAGCAAAAGGGTTTTTCTGGCAAAGAAAATGCACAAAGAGCAGCTAAGGCAAGATTCCCAAAACAGGCAATGTTCAAAACGCAAGAAAGGACTGGACACAAACTGAAGGCTGGAAGCTATGACACTAGGCGCAAAGACAATCTGGCAGATGAGAGCTGTAAACCTGGAGGCATATACTGCACGGTTGATTGGTTGAGTGTGAACAGGTGAGTGGAGAAGACACAGAGCCAGGTGAAGCGCAGGCAGTTGGGAAATCTCTAAAATTATACAGACTTAGTGCAATGAAACGAGAAAACCCAGAACGGTTATAAGATTTCTCATTTCCTTTATTGCTTCAAAGGATGGAGCTCTGTCGTACTGTTTTTACTCACATTTTTGTGGAGAGGACAGATTGGCGTTGGCATCTTTTCACCATGTGGCAAAAATCTCAATTTGGCACATTTGGATGCAGAAACCTAGTTAAAAGCCACATCTGCTGCTACATGTTAACAAGACCAAGGAGATGCTGGAGGACAGAAACTGCAGCCGAGCTCATAAACATCATGGATGAGAAGGTTAGAATCGTCGGGCGCTACAAGTACTTGGGAGCCGAGTTGAACATTAGGCTGGACTGGGGCACCACCACAGAGGCTGTTTACAAGGAGTGGATGAAGCTCATTTCTTTTTAGAGTGTGCAGCAAAGTGCTGGAAATAGTTTTACCAGTCTGCCTCTGCTAGCTGTGCTCTGCATGGAGCCAACATGAGGTGCCAGAAGGATCAATAAACTCATTAGCAAGGTCAGAACTATCACCGGACAAACCTGGGGACATACAGTGTTCAGTGAGGAGGAAGAGGTCAATGAACAAACTGCTCCCCCTACATTTCCATGACTCACTACAGAGGCAGAAGAGCTCATTCTCAAAACGTCAGAAAGGACGTTAGCTATAGGAAATCATTCTTACCTTTCCCCATAACCTCTGTGTGAAAGCTGAACACACTACTGCTCTACCATCTGTACATGCTGATTTTATCTGCACCACTGTGGTTGCACACATGTTCTATCGCTCACAGCAAGAAGGCTCCTTGTTTGAATCCATGGTCTGACTGGGGCTTTTCTGTGATTTTCTGTGACTTTTCTGAATGTCGGCTTCCTCCCACTGTCTGTATGTGTGCATGTGAGTGTGCATGGTTGTTTGTCTCTGTGTTAGCCCTGCGATAAACCGGCGACCTGTCCAGGGATTACCCCGCCTCTCGCCTGACGACAGCTGGGATAGGCTCCAGCCGCCCCCCCCCAGCGACCCTTCACAGTGCGAGCGGTTATAGGGGATGAATGAATGAATGATACTGTACACATCATTATTCAGTTTTCCAGACTCTGCCTGCCCGTTGTTCTGGCCCATTTGTTCCACTTGACTAGACTTGGCTGACCTGCTGGTCTTGGACTTAGACGCTCCTCTGACTCTTCACCACAACATGAAAATGAATATCCCACCTTCCAGAGCACAGTCTGCCAATCGGCCAGCTTAACCTCACACCCTCTCTAAAGGGCAGCGATATCTCTCCTATTACTACCTTACAGTGTATTTACCTTTTACCGGTGAACCTGTCTGCTTTTGTAGTGTGTATATATAGTCGTTTGGCTGTCTGTGGAAGGCTGCGTAGGGTTGTGAGCTTTTCGTTTATGTTCACAAAAAATATTCCACTATAGCTGAAATGAATTTCAGTCATGACTAAATCAAAACTTGTTACTTTTCTTTCTTTTTTCTCTTGCCACCAAAATATGGGATCATGCAATGCAGCTTCCCCTTCACTTAACTACAGCAATACTGAGCTTTTTACGGTAATGTTTAGATTTTGCAATACCTAGGTCTACATCAGATATTCAGCCCAGCCACCCCCCTCATCCTCAATGTGGTCCATAAAGTGCTTCATTCATTCATTCAGGAAAAACAAACAATTACGAGCAGTTAATTGAGGAAAATAACCTGCGAGATGAACTGCTAATAATGTAATAAGGGTCCTAATGTCCACTGACCTCTTGTGGTCAGGTAGTCCATCTATAATCATGATCATATTTAATTATGTGCATTGTGTCTAATTGCAGGCGAAGAACTCTCTGTTTTCAATCAGGGAACTCATTAGTTATCGCCTGATTACTTACGCCTCAAGGCTTCTGGTGTAGATTGCAGATATCCAGATAAAAGACAACAAATATCCGGCAGTTGTTTTGTATTTGACCAGCAGCTTGAGACACGTGACTGGAGCTGAGTGTTGACATCGGCAATTGGACGGCGCTTAACTTGCATGTTAGCTTGGTTGCTGAGTGCCTGTTCTCCTCTCCATAACACTTATGTACCTGCATGCGACCGACTCAAACATGACTGGTCAATACTAATCACCCTACAAATAGAAATCAGGCTGCGTTCAGTGTGAAAGTTGTTTAACTAGTGTACAGATTATGCATGTTCATATGCTAATATTTGATTTTAGAGATTACTATGTTGCTGGTTTGTTGGTTCTCTTGGACTGAAGGTCAGCCAATACAAGACAATAAAACAAATCAGCTTGTTCTGTGAAAACATTTGATGGGCCATTTTCTCTATTTTCTTGTGTTTTAATCAAGTTATCGAGAAAATAACTGCCAGGTTGATTCATTATGAAAATAAATGTAAGTTGCAGCGCTGGACTCCCCCAGCCTTGTACCTTCCTTGGTCACTATAAGCTCATTTATACCACCACTTGTGTAGTCTCTGAATGTAGTTCAGACAGTTTTTGTGTGAGCACTATAAATATTGACAGTCCGTCCCCCACAGCCCAGCACAGGCCACGTCTCACTGTGGCAACACTGTGTCTGACAGCAGGCTTCTCCCACAGCCAGCTCTGAAACATATCTTTTTTGTAAAAACCTTCTCTGAGTTGAGTTCTTTCTTGCAAACGAGCCAATATATTGTATAGATGGATCAGCAGAGGTTAGCCAAACAGATGTTAAGCTTCCACAGTTTCTTCTGGTCACTGGTCAGGACCTTCCTTGATAAAAGGTTGATGAGGTTAAGAAATGCAGCTCACCCATGTAATAGCTTGGTACGACTTCCTCTTACTTCCTCTGCCATAAAGAAAATGTTTATAGAGCGCGAGGGACAGACTGTAGTGTCCAGACACTGTAATGCTCCTGTAGATGCCACACATATTGAGGCAGATATGATATTTCTGTTTAATGCAAACCAAAGTATGCTGTTTTCCTGTGTCTAATCAACAGCACTCAACGAGCTTGTACCAATCAGACGACTAGTCAACATTACTTCTATGCCGTGGCGCTTTAAGCGGGAAGTCGACTATATACTATACCACTAAATACTTCACTTAAGATGAAGCCCATTCTACTGTGACAAGCAGAATATTTAAGTCAGTCCTGAAATACAAGCAATGTACTGCTGCAATTCACACTCGTCTGAAAAGGCATCCGCTTTATTTATTTATTTATTTATTTTCCAGTACTTCTACGGCACCTAAGGGAGACCTTAGATCACCTTAATTTCATTGTACTTGTACAGAGACAATAAAGACATTCTATTCCATTCTATTCTATTCTAGGAAGCAGCAAATCAACCATTTGCTGGTAAATTTCATTGTCTAAAGTTATTAGACCTTTAGCTGCAATACATGGAAAAGGATTTCGGAGATGTACTGCATTTTTTCCCCCCAGCTATTAAATGCTATTGATGGTGCCGATTTATATGGGCTAAACATATCTGCAGCGCACAGTATTGATAAGCTGTGTTTATGTTCAGTGTTGTGTTCTAAGAGAGCCGTATATTAGAAGTGTCAGACAACCCCTAGTGTATATATATATATACACATACAGTCAGAGTGCTTTTAATTTCTAGAAGCAGGCTTTTAAAGTCAGGGAGATGAAACAAGACCAGCTCTGCATCTCCATAACACTTGTGAATATGGAGGCAATCTCTTTAACCTTCTGCTGGACTCCATTTTATCCATCCGAGAAGTAGCACAACAGCTGAAGGTCAGTTACATGCAGTTTATGTGAAAGGGAGACACATTTCCCACATAAATATCCTACAGAATGTGAAATACTGAATGTTTGCTTGCTACTGTAATGAATATGAAAGGACAAATAAATAAAACAGTATATGGTGATTTATTAAAAACAAATAACAAATTAAATGATACCCTCAGATATATTAATCTTCTTTCCGTTATGTAGTTTCACACTATCAGTTCTGTCTGTGTGTTTGCATGTAATTGAATACATTTGCCTTCTTGTAAATTACGCTTTGGCGGAGGCAAAGACCAGCAATGGAGAATTAGTTTACAAACTAAATGAAGCCACAGGACGGCAAAACGGGAAAAAGAAAAATATGGCAAATGAAATGTGAGAGCAAGGAAGTATGCAGTGAAGAATATTTCCTAAGCGAAAAACCAATGCGGGAAAGAGATAAGCCGTCATATTCCAATAACCTCCCTTAGATAGATGGGAGATGCAGTTTCCTTGGCTGGTTATACTGAATCTATGTTC
Source organism: Planiliza haematocheilus (assembly GCA_005024645.1). Classification (NCBI taxonomy): domain Eukaryota; kingdom Metazoa; phylum Chordata; class Actinopteri; order Mugiliformes; family Mugilidae; genus Planiliza; species Planiliza haematocheilus. The sequence goes on along the minus strand of SRSE01000949.1, from coordinate 1,529,515 downwards.
TCGTCTGGGGAGGTTCCACTTGACCACATTTTATTCATCATCCAGGAGCCGAAAGGAGAAAGCCAGCCCTGCACCGCATTATTCTCTCCACCAAACTTTAGCAAGCAGCCTGTGCTCTGACAGGACTGTGCACTGTGTGCTTGCTTCAGCTTCCATTTCTGATCTCTTTCTTGTTATTTAACCAGTCCAACCTTTCAAGATGTACAAATACAGTAAATAAGAGAGAAGTTTTAAGTGTTGGCAGTGAGACCAAGCCGCCACCAAAGGCTAATGCCGCTGACCTTTATAAAATCAATTCCAGACTACTTCTTGTTTTTTGTTCAAAGGGGCAGTAAATGACATCGTTAGCCAACAGACTGTAGCTTCCACATGCAAAAGGAAAATAATGCAACTGGCCGCTCACGTCCTGCAGAATGTAGCCAGTTACAACCCACGGCTGAAAACTACTGAGAGGCAGAGTGGCTGTGACAGCAGCAGAGAGGCTCTGTCTCTTTGCTGTCACCCTTCAGTGAAGCACACAGTTCTCAGTAGCTCGCCTGACAGTGGAGCGACGCAGAGTGACACTCATTCTCTACGAAATACAGCACTGCTGCTTTCCCCTCCTCCTTCGATTGCTGCCACCCATGAGATATCACCCGCCCGCCCCTCCCGGCTCCGCCCTTTTGTGACTACCAATAAAGTGGTCTTTTCCCGCAGTCTGCAGCATGCAGCTCATTTCCCACACCCTCCTATTTATTTGTGCTTCTGTCTAATATTCATTTCGCACCGTGTAAACAACTCACACGTCCACAAACACTCCTTCTGTAATGTTAATTTATTCATAGTGCTTAAATGATATTACCAGCTCCTTTGTTCGTTTCCACGCTGCAGCGGCAGAACAATACAGAATGTTAATAAGCTGGTGTGCAGCAGTTCCTCCCATATCATTATTACTCTTATTACATGTAATGAAGTGATCATGTGAATACATATACAAGCAATCAATGACCAAAATGTCTAGTGTGAGCTCTCTTGTGTTTATTGAAACGATGAGGTGAGTCCACCTGTTCTGAAGATTATATGTCACTTACCAAAAGTACCATGCTGGTTTTATCTGTCTCCCCATCTCAGGTTCAGACCACAACAGGGGGTTGATTTGTAACCCAGCCACCCTGCTGTCAGGGTCTGTCCAGTCTGGGAGCTTCTGCAACACTTCTCCCTCCCTTTCTTTCCTTCTTTGTCTCTCACCACTGACTTATCTAGTGCTGGTATGTTTTAGTGTGTGTGTGTGTGTGTGCGGAGAATACCAAGTGGCTGCGCCATCAGGGTGTGTAATTATAGGGCCTGCTGAGCTGCTGTGCACCCGCTGCCTGCACACTTGGGTCCAGCTAGACCTCACTCTTCTCCCGCCTCAGCTGACACCAAGGTTCACGGTTGTGCAGCAGTTGTGTAGTGTGTGTTTAATTGAGTCAGTTTCCACATTTATTTTTCTTTTTTTTTTAATAAATTCAACTAAAACAACTCATTGATATGCTGTTTGTGTGATCATGATGCTAACAATGCCCTCTTTTGGTCTATTATTCATCATGAACTGTGACTGCGGAGCTTTCCTGCTGCAGTATTTGACTCTGTGTTAAATGCATGTTTGCCATACAGTATTCAGCGTATTAGTAGTACTGGCTGGTAGCAATGTTCTGGCACTTTTACCTGCAGCAACCTGTCAGTGGAACACTGTCAAAATTATGCAGACTTCTGCTATAAAGTTTTATCTGCACACTATCTAATAGCAAGTCAAAATGTTTTATTAACGCAGCTCAGTCACTTAGGAATTACATTCCTGGGTCATGTCATACCCACAGTTAATGTTTGCTTCCCTCTTTTATTCATGCTTAATTAAACATGTTTTAGTTGCCTGACTCTTAGATGTAATTTATAATCACGATCGTTCCTTGTACCTAATCAAACCACATCGGCATGTGCAGAAAATCAAAGAATCAGTAGTTTTGTGAAAGTGTTCACTGGGCTGATTAAACACTTCTGCGTAACACTGACTGTCAGTCCATGCCATTAGTTTTTTCTCTCCAAAATTCTTGTTGTTAAAGTATGATAGGTATTTTTATGGCTAGATTTAGGAATCCCTGTGGTTCATTTTTTTTTTTTTTTAAGTCAACCGTGACTTGAAACATGCATCAATACTTTGTGTGTTTATTTATTTATTTTTACAGAGGCGATATTTCTGCCCATATCCAAGGGATTAAGGGACATAATGCTACTCCCACACCAAAAGCACAATTGCGAGCACTGAGCAGTGTCTTTCTAGCCAATGTTTCCAAAAGGAGGATGCAGCATTGGGACCTGGGCATTGGCAGGAAGCAGAAGTTATTACGTGTGTGATTTTATTTTGGCAGGGGATGCACGACTAAAGCGCAACTTTCTGATCATATCGGCCCTTAAGCTAAAGGTTGCAAACATGGCAGAGTTTGTTAGATGGGATAGTGTATTACTTCCAAAGTGATCCGTGCTGTAGCATGTTAGCTAGCTGCTAGCTAGCTAGAGTATTCACTTGTGCATACTTACTGATTTCAAAGACAGCCTTCTTGACACGAGCCCAAATCTATGTGTTTTAGCTTGTTATCTGTGATCAAAATACAAGCAATGATTTGAGCATATCCACATATTTTGCCAACGCAAATTAGTTGTAAAATAGTTAAGAGAGTGCATGTAGGGATCTAATGGCGCATTTCCACTAGCACGGCTCGGCTCGGTACGGTACGGCACGGCACGGCTCGGCTCGGTTTGGTTGTGTTTCCATTACAACTGGTGCCTCCTCGACGTGGGCGGGGTCGTCATAACACGGCTGCGCGAACCCGCTGTGACGTCATTTACACGGCGCCGAGCAACGTACAAATCCGGAAGACCTCCCTCTGAATCCGTTCTTCGGCAACCAGAGTCAGGAACGTCTGGACCTCCTCCACCGACCAAGGAGCGGATTTTTTCTGAGAAGCCATCTCGTTCCAAGTCAAAAAGCAGTAAAAAGTGGTGTCTTGTCTCGCGTCTTGTTTTTATTTACATTCTAGGCGGTCGTCGCGCGGTTATGACGCTTCCAGTGACGACACTCATCGGCCAATCAGTGGAAGGCAGTCGGCTGACGTCACGTTTTAGTAACGCTTCGGCTCGCTTGGAACCAGGGCTGAGGTGATACCAAAAATGTACCCGGTTCCAGGTACTGCGTGCTAGTGGAAACACGCAATAGCGCGCCGAGCCGTGCCGTACCGAGCCGAACCGTGCTAGTGGAAATGCGCCATAAGTGACTTTTTCTTTTACAGTGTAGTTGTACTCACTTTTGTTACCGTGGTTACTTATGTTACTTATGACACTTATGAGCAACTGAGAGTCTTTAAAAACTCCACTGTCCTGATACTACTCCGGTCATCTCTCTAAGTATCTTGAATATCATTTCCAACCCTTACACGCCGTACACAACATAGACTAACTTATACCAAACTTTAATTAATGCCGTAGAAAAAAAAGCTGTTTAGAGAACTATCTCAATCCTTTCACTGCAACAAAGTTTCTACGTCTACTCAGCGAATAGATTCGTTGGCACTGATAATGCTTTCACAAATCAGAAACAAACACTGTGCGATCACAGCTGCTTAATGAAGAAGATGGTATCTACTTCAGATTTTAATCTTCAGCCTTTGGTTCGGGAAAGATGGTCCAGGGACTTGGTGACACTCCATAATATGCTGTCTGCTGCTCTCACCCTCAGTGTGGAGGAAATGAATATATGCTTGGCTGCTCTCAGTGCTTTAATCCATTTAATGCACCCTGGGCATGGGAGAGGAGAGAGGAATATGTAGCCTGCTGTGGTGCACACAGCTAAAAGAGCTTGGCTGTTGCGTGGAAGCAGAACAGCTGACTGCACGCGATTCTTGTTGCGGCCGTGTCATTGTTGTGTGTTATCCGCTCGCGAGCGTCGGCCAGGGTGTTCAATATCTGAGAAAGAATGCTTCATTGATGTCTTACAAAGAATAAATAAGTGTCCTCAGAGAATTTCTCTCGGTGCAAAGCCACGGCTTTCCATCAGCGTGACAGCGGAGCCGTGATATATCGACCATTTCTGCGACAATTTTTTGGTTGGTGGTTTTCAAAATGGAACAGTGTTTCTGCTTTTGATACTGACCTCACGCGTTCAGTCAGAACAATTAATAGAGAGTGTGCAGCCAAGATCTTTTTGGAAGATAGCATCTCCTATCATTTCCTTTTAACTTACAAGTTACACAAACCCCCACTTTTCAGCTTGTCAGCTCGTCTTTAATTAATGCTCTAAACTCTGCAAATTCATCTTATAGGAGGTACCTGGAAAGGGTATGTGAATGTGGAAAGATGTTATTTCAGTTGTAAGCGTAGGCGGGCCTCTGAGTGATGGCTCCGCCGCAACTCGTGATGAATCAGGCTGCAGCCGTGCAGTTTTATCCTTGTTAATAGGGTGCGATCAATGAAGTAGCTCCATATCACCGACCGCAGAGTGATAACTGAGCATGGGGGGTGGGGGGCTATACCTCATGACAATCAATGTGAATGTGGAGATAATCAACAAGATTGCAGGTAATGCTCTGGGTGGTCAGAGCCTTTTGCAGGGCCATTTGAACAGATCAATCACTATTGCGTAATGAGTTACGCTGCACATACATTTGAGTGTATTTGTGTCGTGGAGGAGTAAAGGAGAAAATGAGTATATCTGTGTCACAGATAACAAGCATAGATTTTTTTTTTTGTCACCTTCTACCAATTGCAGCTGTTGAATCAGGAATATTATTTTTGCTTTTCTCCTTCATTGATCGCAGACTCCACTTTTATATGTAATCTGCTGCAAACCCCTTCATATGAGATGGCAGTAAAAGGCCGCTAATGACCCGCCGACATTTTGTGGCAAATTTCTCATCTTTGCGTCAGCGGTGGACTTTTCAGAGGTGAACGTCCCTGAAGTGTTGAGTGGCTTCGAGGTGTTCGCTGCCTCTCTCCTCGAGCCCTTGGCCCTGTCTCAGCTAATTGTCTCCCATCCACTCTCCTGTCCTCTCCACCGCCGTGATAGCCTGTGCTCAGCCATGTGTGTGAAGCTTGAGATAGCAAAGTTGATTGCAAAATGGTGGTGTTATGACAGGGGCAGTCAAAGCCTTGTGCAATGCGGTGTTTGTTTGGACGCGCGTTTGGGAGGGCCCGGGGAATGTACGACTGTAGGATGCTGTGCGTGGAATACAGCTGAAAGTTAATTAGGTACTGTGGTTGGCGTTAGCGGTGGCACTGGAGACATGTCCTTAAACGTCTGATTTCATGACTAATAGCTGTGTACTAAACTACAGTGGTTTTATGTCTTGCGGAAGGACAGCAAACACAGCACAAAGAGTGGCGAGAAAGACACATTTTGCATTTATGAACCGTTCAGTCTAATAAAGCCAGGAGAGAATTTGTTTTTTTACAGTTCATAAATGCGTTAAGGACGTGTGAACAAACTTGGCAGGGCCATTACAGCGCAGGTAAAACAAGCTGAAAGGCGTGTAACAGCTCTGGCAGTGGCCGACCTCTCAGCAGCAGCATTACTGCGGCTTTTTGTTACGCCGCGACAAATGTGCCTTGTAGAGACTTGTAGGGGTTCAGACAGAATTGTTTGTTTTTTTAAAAAGGCTTGGAGCTGCCTCATCTTCAGAGCTTCAGCCCTACCTGGTTAGATGTTGAAATCCAAATAATCGTGAATATTTTAATCCAAGTTCTCTAATGGGGGTTATTTGTGTGGCACGCAGGGAGACATACTTTGATTTGAGAGGGGCTCTACGTGCGGTTTGTGGTGTGCAGTCAGTCAGGAGGCAGGCAGACAGGTGCAGAGACCTGATATGTTTCTTATCGTCGAGCTAACTCCTCTCGGCTCATCGCAGTCAAGGGCACATCATGCACACACACACACACACACATCCCTGAGTGTGACAGAGGTAGAAGCAATAGAGGGAGGGGAGAAGGAGGAGAATCAAACTCTCTCAGGAAAATCTTCTGTATTTCAATGCTATACATGAGCTTTTTTACTTTTTCACTCTAGTATTAAAAAATGAAATTTTACATACATCTCTTGGGGGTGGCAGACTAATGAATGTCCGGCTGCTGTGGCTCCAGAGCTCTTCAATCAGAGTATCCTGTTCTGAGTATGGCCAAGTGCTGCATTACTCTTGACTACATCTCAGCATTTTAGTTAAGAGCCATAACCAAGAAGAAGAAGGGCTGGAACGGTAGCCACAAGCTCCGAGGTGACATTTACGATTTCAAGATGAGAGCTGTGTGTACTTAATTAAGAAATAGCAGGGGACACCAGCCGCTCTCGTCTTCACTGTTCCCCAGGAAAGCCTATTTCATGCTCCAGAAAGCATTTACATCACACTCGTGCACGGGCATGTGTGTGCGCGCGTGCCTCACCGTGTACGCGTGAGACAATTACACAGAGTGATGAATCCCAAACGGAAACTCTTTCAGCATGTAGATATATGCGAGCTCGGGTTCTGTTTCTGTGCTAAACGCAAACAGTAGAGTGTGCAGATACATTAAGCTCCATTATGCTACTGGGTATTCTCAGGATATTGCACTGAATTTGTAAATCGCTTCATTACTTTTATCCTTATTAGAGTTCTTGTAGAAACACAGACACACACATTTCACGTGAGTAGACTTGGGTAAATTGCAGTTTCTAGTTCTCAAGTCAAAATTAAAACCGTAACGCCTTAATACTCAAATGGCCCATTGAAGGTGTGTCACAGAGTCAGGGCCCAGCAAATTGACTGCTGGCGAGCAATCAATCAATCAGTGAACCAGTGCACAAGAAGAGAGGGCACACACACCCACAACGGTCTTCTAGAAATGTCCAATGCACAAGTATGAATTAAAAAACTGAAAGCCAACTGATCGGCATGAATCAAGAATGACCAGCCCTACAGGCAATAGGTACACCTTTAGTCTAAGCCATAGACTGTAGAAAAATGGACACGTCTCCAGTCCCTGCCATTATTCAAACTAATGCTAGTATCCTGGGGATATGGGCGGTGCCATCTTGCGAGAGTGGAGCAGCTGTATCGATGACCTGCTAGACTTGCTTGCGTTTCTTTTTGCTCTACCTCTGCCTGTTACAAGCTACTCTCACGATCTTACGGGACAGCTTTCCATGGCATTTCCATGGCAACTGTTAATCATCATCATGTCACATCCTGTTTCTATTGTGTCAAATAACTAAACTAAAATGAAACTTCTTAGAAAAATGGACACTTGAACATACATCAGTATTTCATTAACCTCCTAAAATAGCAGGACCATCCCTAGTGTTTTAGTTTGTCTCAAGTCCCATCTGCTAACATATAGGAGGTGGAGCTTATGGCCTATAATGCAGCCAGCCACCAGGGGGAGCTCTACTCGCTTAAGTTTCACTTTTGGGGAGCTGTCATGGCATCAGTTTTTTATACAGTCTTTGGTGCAGCCTCTTCTGCTTACTTTTTTTGAACAACATATACAGACTACTGCCACTTGCTGGTATGGAGGCTTATTTACTTCCTTATAACATGTACTGCACGTTCCAGGGGGCCTCTGTCTGTGCTCTAATACAACGTTTTGGCCCAGACACATGTTAACATGAAGCAACGCCACAGTCTGCCTTCAATTATGTGATGAGTTGAGTGGCTCTACTCCTTTGAATGTTTGTTTTCGAGGTCCAGGCCAAAAGACATTCATCTTTGCGAGGCAGAAATTTGTGACCTGTGACTCCGTAATTACATACCAACAAAACCTTTCACTCATTTTTTTACAGACTGCGGTTTCGTGTGATCCAGGCTGCTACCGTTTTACAGAAAAATGATTCCCCTACTTTGAAAAATATGTTAAATACTTGTGAACTCAATAGCTGTGATTTACATATCGCTTAGGTCAGTGATCTCCATAGCAACCTCTGGAGCCCGGGGCAAAGAATTGTCTCCACAGTGGCGCTGATGTGAGCCTCGGGGATGAGGAACACAGAGAAGTTATGAGAAAGATGATTCACTGCAAAAACCACTGAGACTACGCCATCCTCTCACACTTTAAGGTTTTTAACAAAGTCTTTCTCTCTCTATCTCTCTCTCTCTCTCTCTCTCTCTCTCTCTCTCTCTCTCTCTCTCTCTCTCTCTCTCTCTCTCTCTCTCTCGCTCTGGCATCCACTCATCCCTTGTATGAGGACGACTGTCTATCTGAACATACCTGGAGGCTTAGATCAGTCAGTTCAATGCATGCCATCAAGTACAGTGAAACGCTGATGCAATTTATTGCAGCGTCTTAGAACTGGTACAGAGTTTGTGCATATCAGATTTTTTTATTCAATTGTTCTCAACACATCTTTTAACAAAAGCCATCATGTGAAGGATATTATTTGGGTGTGCACAAATGCAACTCCATCCCTAAGCTTCTTTGTATTCAAACCTGTCTGGGATTCATTTTATGCTTTCCTCTCTCCACTGCCACTTCTCCCTCTGGCTGTCCCTCAGTGTGTTTATGTGCATGCATATAAATGTGTTTATGCTGATGTGGGTGTGCGTGCCTGTTGTCAAACTGCTGATTTCAGAGGAGTTGGGAAAAAAATGTAGCGTTTGGCAGGTCTGAGCGCCATGTGAACTGTGGATTAGCTCTAAGTGCTTTGGATTTGCTGCACGTGATGTTTTAAACATTTTCTTCAAATGTGGAGTTAAGAAAGCCACAAGTATCATCATAGTTGCATTCAGATGGTTTTATTTTCTCTTACATCTCCATGCTGACAAATTATTTAAAACTGACCAAGTAGTAAAGCATAACGATTTATTTTACTGGACATCTAAAGGGACACGAATACTAACAGAATATTAATTAACTCCAGCGCAAGGAGTTAATTAAGATACTGCATATTGAATTCAATTACTGAATTGAGTTGTTAAAGAGGAATGTGTTTTTCTACACCTCATAAGATAAGATAAAAGAAGATAATCCTTTAATTTATCCCACAGTGGGGATAAACTCCAACTTTAGAACAAATCTGCAAAAATAATAATAAATTAGGACTATTATCAACCACAGATGCTATCGGTAAACATGAAATATAATTGCATTTTTAAACGAGTGACCTTCAGTTGGGAATTCTGCAAATTTCTCCATCTCTTATTATTTTATTCCCTGTGTCTTCAGATATGTGACAGCTCCCTGAGTACATACACAGCTTTCTCAGTCAGTAAAGTTAGTAACAGACTTATTTTATACATGTCTTGCGATAGACTGGTGTCCTGTCCAGAATGTACCCTGCCTCCCGCGCAGTGACAGCTGGGATAGGCCCCAGCCCCCAAACTCCAGAGGACAAGCGGTTATAGAAAACGCATGAACAGAATGTCATGGACACCAGTTAGCATAGAAAAAAAAAATGCTATAAAGTCTTTCGTGGCTTCACGTGAAGCTCATCAGCATCAGCCGAGGCTGAAAACGACTAGTCTGAAAATAAACAAGCAGACCGGGGGTGTGGTGACAAGTTGTGAGTCTGCATTTCATCATGAGAAATGCCAGCATCGGGCAGAACACGCTGTACATTAGTGATTCATGGATAGGCTCTCACAACATACAAATCAGCATAGACGCATAAATCTTCCAGCTGCCACCCACCAGAACCAATTATTTCCTCAGATTCAGAGACCTGCACCCGATCGCACGTGTCTCGGTGGGATATATGTGAGCCTGACAGTATGGTGACATCCCTCTGAAGCGGGCTGCTTTTAACGTTAAAATTATAAAAGACAACAAAGTCACAACAAAGGCGACTGGTTTTCCTGAAGATGTTTCACCAAATGACTGGTGGGACGTTTCCATTAGAAGCATCTGTGGCCGTTACCCACTTGAAACTCGCATGACTAGTGTCTGTAATGACCAGATCCCCACCTGTGATTGATAAAACACGCTTTCATCCTGTTTTTCCCCCCAATGAAAGCTACTCTACATGAAACATTAATAGAAAGCAAATTGCTCAAATTAAAAAGGCAACAAGGTATTTCCACAAAAGCCTGAACGCGGGCTCGCGTCTTTCATCCTTTTAAACTTTTAAAATGATCTGTATACCTGCTAGTCGACTGATTAGTTCATTAGTTTTCCCTTTCTCATTAATAATTTAGGCTATTATTTCACCCGCCCCGATCCATCTGCCTTTCATCAGCGCGTTTATTCCGGCACTGATACAACTGCAGTCTGTTTTATTCTGACTTACGGGTTCATGTTATCGAGGTGACGCATTACAGGGGTAATCTGGCCACCAGGACAACTCTCAGGAGCTGTTGAAAATTAATTTGTTGACGGCTGCCGCTCTGTTATGTTATGCCATCATTCAGCGTGAGCTCATAAAGGAGGTTTTGGTATCGCTCTGGATAATTCCCCTTTTTTTTTTTTTTTAAATCCGGTTCAGCGTTATTTGTTAAGGTGCGATGATAGTGTGGGGTTTTATTGTAGGGTTTTATTATGGTCTGACAAAAATGGAATGTGCATAAGCAAACGCATAATGATGTCATTCAGCCACACGATTTATACAGAGGCTTTATTGTTTTAGGCTTCTGTTTTCATTGGCATCACTTCTTTATAACCAAACACGAAAGCAAATGCACCGAGGCGCATTCTTTAATTCTGACCCTAATAATAAATGCGACTGTGACGTGCTTCTCTCTCTCTCTCTGAGGCAGAAGGGCTGGCAACGCTTTTGTTCATGGACCCATTAGAGTAAAAGGCAATCGATCAATCTATGAGAACAAAAATTAACAGCCGTAGTAAAAGAAGGATGACTGCATAAACACTTGCAGAGACGGACAAATCCCAATCCACTGCACCCTGTTGAGAATTACATTTCACTTGTCAAGCTCCATTTTTGCTAATCTATTACCACTATGCCTTTAAGCCTTTTGAGAGTATTTCTGTATCACTCGTTTCTTCAGTGGGAAAAGAGGATGTCAAGATGAAACTCTCAGAATACGTAATGACTTCATTAGTGGTCCTTTTCTGTGATTAATTGGAGTGCTGTGTCACCCAGTGTGACAGAGCCTCTCATTGCCAGACAGTGTTGTGACAGGAGACGAGTATCGTGCTGATGAGTCTGGAGATGATCACACCCACTGGTGTACACTCGTAAGGCACGCACATATGAGTAAGCAGTATCATCGCATATATTCCGAGCATGCGTATCGAATTATCAAGAAGAGGATTTCACAGGAAGTCTGGACCTGAATTCACTCAACTTTAAAAAAAAAAAAAAAGGTAAGGTCAGTCTACCTGCGATTTGCAGATTGTAATTTCACACTTCTGCCAGCTTTGATTAGTTATCTCTGCCGCAACTTTTACCACAGTTCTGTTTTTTCCTGGCTCGAGCCCAGCCTGCCTTAGCAACCCAAAGATGTTGGCATGTTTCTGTCTAAACAGCAGAGGAAAGACATCTGAGGGGTCTCAGAGCTTCCCAGCTCAAGGGGCCAGAGATAAGAAAATCCACTGCGTTTGATGGCTGCTGTAAGCTCAACATCACAGAACTTAAAAAAAATAAATAAATACAAGTTGTACTCACTGTACACACAAAAAGCAAGGAAGAGAGGGAGATGGAAGAATAAATAGTAAAAGTCGTGTACAGGAGATACACAGAGAGTACGGGGATGAAGCGAGACAAAGGTCGCAGCACTAGATAAGATTAAGCTACCGGAGTCTGACGCTGTGTCTGCTGGTTTTGAACCGGTAAATGCTCCAAACCAGGAGAGCCAGCCTCACCTTTGAGAAGTTCATCCGACTGATGCTAGTCATGTAGCAGGGGATACAGCACGGCCTCGCAACAGAACTTGGCTCGTCGGACAAAGAGAACTCAAACAGCAGACTGTTATTTGATCAATTTTATCAATACAACCGTTGAACTGGCTCAGCTCCCGTATCAGTGCTATGTAGCAAAGAGCAAACGAGACATAAAGGAACTGCTGTTTGAAGACTTGATGCTACATGGCAGTTTACTCTGTTAAAGGGGAAATACTGTTTTATACAACCTGGACCTTATTTCTGGCATAAAATACAATTGTTTACTCACCCATATCACTTTGGTGTCATTTGCAGTCGTTCGGGAGATACTTAGATCTGCGTATATCCATATAGTGGGAGTGACTGGGGCACCGAAACGCAGCTAGTTTTTTGCAACATGGCAGTAAAAGAGGTCAATCTACAGACACCGGATGATGATAACAGGTAACTCCAAACTCAACGGGGAATAGCTCTAGCATAAAATAAGAAAATATTGGTGGAATGAACCCGTTTAATGCATTATTTAGAGGCTGCGTTTCGGTGCCCCAGTCATTCCCATTATATGGATATACGCTGATCTAAATGTCTCCCAAACGACTACAGATTACACAAATGTTATGTATTATGCCAGAAATAAGGTTCAGGTTGTAAAAAGCAGTAGTTCCCCTTTAAAGTACGTCTATCTTAAATGCAGATCTTTGGAAGAGACCAGATACCAGGCAACAGAACTGGTTGCTTTCTAATATACCTTATTTATAATCAACATCAACCTATGTTTAGGAAGACACACGATGCAGGAAGTGCAAAGGAAGAGTCCAATAAATACCAACCAGGCAACATTTGCATATTGTTAGGCGTCTCTGAGGTATTTTTGATGATGTGACAGTGGCTTATCTGTAACTCAGACTTAATCACTACCTGATCTGTCAGTCTGAGCTTCTTCCGTGCAGCATTCATATGCACTCAGTGATCATTAAAGGCAGAGGAAGGGGCCGCATCGGAATTTTCCAGCAAAGGCGCCGCCGTGCATACCACACACAGAGACGGAGAAAAACAAATCCCCCGCCCTCCCTCTCTCCGTCTCTCTCTCTGCACTTGTGATAGCAACACCTTGCATATGCTTGAGTATCTGTTTATATTCCCCCAAGCAGATCACAGAGGGTGTTTTAATGTTGACTATCCCCGGCACACCGGGTCCTCCGTGGCCTTCTCCTCTCATCGCAGTTTGCTCAAATCTCTGTGTGAAGTGGTGAAGGACACTGGCTTCTCTCCTCCAGCAGTAACACATTGGAGAGAACAACATGCAGCTGTGCAGCTATAGGAAAGTGTCAAGTGTGTTTACTTCTCATTTAAATTCAGCTTTTTGGTCACGCCAGCACTGTGTGGGTTGGGTCTGCCTCCCATTCAATCCACCGCTTTTATAGAGACGAAAATATCTTCAAGACCTTCACAACTATCGGATGGATTTTAAATGCATGCTGTTGTGCATATACTCAGGTGATCATTTCAATTTGCCCAGTTGTCCAAACTGAGATGGTGAACATCTTAAGCGTTTTGAAACTAAAGCTAAATAGAACTGCTGTTCCTAAGTGCAGCCTCACAGAGCTGCCAGCAAGGCTGCAGACACTTGTTGTGAAAAAATATGAAGGCTGGCTCCTTAAGAGAGCTCTGCAGGATCCGCCGAGAACGCTTGAACTAGGATGAATTCAGCAGCACGGATAAAATGACATTTTTTAAACATGAATCCAGACGTGTTGCAGTGGGGATGCAAATGTTGACAGGTCCTGATGGAAAATCTGCAATCTTAACATCTTCCAAAGACGTTGTAAATACTGCCGTGAGACGTACAGGAAACTTTTCCGTTTCTGTTTTCTCAGCTACTGCATTAAATAGTGAGGCGATGAAGTACAGTGATTCAGCTCAGAGGAGGTTCTAACAAGCATTTATGAGTGGCCATCTCCCCAAAACAATAAGTGGGCCCATGAGTTGATTACAATCCTGGAGTGCTGTGGGGATAAACAACATGTTTTTGATGTTTGTGAACACAGTACTTCATATCCTAATTAAGGAAAGCTGCCAACTGGTGGGAAGTTTTTCTTCCTTTTTGCAAAATGCGGTGTTTGTTAGAACATGCTGCACTGATGCAATGGAGAATATTTGCATACGATATTTTAACTTAAAGCTGAGAAACAGTAATTATCTTAATGGTATTTGAATTACATATACGGGACAGTACCTTTTAACATAATTGCTTATGACTGCAGCAAATTTGATTATGGTTCGTACTGCAGAGTTTTTTTACTCTGCAGCATTACCACACTCCCTCACACGCATTCTGTTATGGAAATAGCCACTGGCTGGCGTACCTGGCTATAACAGAGAGGCCCCCCCACTCTGCATCAGCTCTCTGCTCACTGGCATGGAATCAATGCAGAGTTGCAGTTGTGAGCTGAAGCTGCAGAGGACGCGCGCTCAAACCGCTGCTGCACGAGCAACGGCGTGGTTCAAGAGAGGATTCCCACCAAGTCGGAGTTCATAACCTCTGATAAGACACGTCTCTGATGAGGGTAAAGCAATTGGAATGATGCATGACTCGCTTTAAACGGGTTATTAAAACATGATCAGTCGTTGAGAAAGATGCATTTAGAAAAATTGAACTCTATAGCATGTGGCTCACTGAAGAAGGATTTAGGTTTTTATTCTTGTAAGATTTGGTTTTATATGCACACAGAGTGAGTTAGAAACCCTTCCCCACATGATTCGTGTTCTGTCTCAATAGTATGTTTCACACTGCATTGCATTTGTCATTTCTACTCCATAAACAACCTCACAGCGTGATATTAACGTCGCTGTTCCTCAGGAACCATGCAATGTTATGGTACATTAAATCAGACAAAAAGGAACAAAATGGAAGGTGCACTTACGATCTCTGAATGCTGCCTGGTGGATGAGAGTTTCTTCTTTTAAGCAACAAACACACACAAGTGTCTGGACTGTGGTGTGTGTACCTGTTGAGAGACACAAAATCAAAGGAAGTCTTAATGCTCGTCGTTCACAGGAGACGCTGAACAACCCGCTGGTGCCTCAGTTTGGTGCATAAAATGTCTCTCCATCACAAAATTCAACAAAAACACACACGAAAAAATGCAGAAATGTATGCAAAACTGTAAATACAGTGGGACATGTTGTTGGATTATATAGCAGACGTGCGTTTTCTTGCCTAGATAATGTCTGTGTGTCTGCTGTCTGCATGTATTCAGATTTATCTCCCTGCATAAATGATGCATGACACGCTGATGCAGCCAGTAAATGACCATGAAAAAAAAAAAAAAAAAAACGTTTATGGGGGTCTGTTAAAGACATCTGCATAGTGACGTACTACAGAGCAGCTGAAAGGTGTGCTACAAACATTGGTTTATGTTACGAGGCAGCGACAGTGACAGAGAGTGATGCTGTGACTCTTCAGATCTGAAATGGAACAGGGATACGGCGTCATTAGCTACGCAGAAACCCAGTGTGTTCGCTGGTATCACAGTTCAGTTTATTGATGTACCGTATACCAGAACATGATCGGATCCGTCGCTGCTGTACATCCTCGCCACATCCTGTCGGTTAGGTAGACAGTATTTCCAAAGTATTTAAAGTCTCACATTTTAGAACCGTTTTGGTGACATTCACAGATTAGTTCTGTTTCTATTCATACTTTCACCTTTGATACTGCAATATCAACAATTTAAACACCACTTTGTTTCGCACGCTTTTAATGAGATTATTAATATTACAGGAACCCAGTGGTGTGAAATTAAACTTAGATGGTGCACTGAATTATAATAAACAAATTATACATGTACTTACAGCTGTCAGGCCAGGGGAAAATGTTATTATTTCTCTTTGACTTGGTATTTTCTAAAAGCGGCTCAACCTTCTCTGCCAGAGGCTTATTGTGTTTTCTTGTAGATAGGTTTAATCTAATTACAGATAAAGCTGTAGGTACACGTTCTTATATGACTGCCGACCCTCCCTCAGATAGCGCTCTTTATTATGCTGTTGGTGTGCTTTCATGGTTGAAAGTTATTTTTGAATCACTCCTCTGTCTACCTTAGGAAATTTTAACACAACAACAACTACGCTTTTAATTACTCTTCATAACAGTCCTGCAGGGCAACATTACAATGAGCAGGTTTATGTATTGTTCATATCACGTGTTGCGCCAGCGCAGGCATGCATGCTGTATGGAAATCGTGCAATATTTTTTTTTTAACAATCCTATTTTTTATTTATTTTTAACAACCTAACAACAAAGTTTTTTTCATCATCACCTTACTGACACTACGTGACTATACGTACAGATCGCCTCAGCAGCCCGTAAGACCTCTTAGCTCCCAAACAACCTGAAATAGCACACTCTTTGCTTATTGACCCGCTGCCACAAAAACTCTGACTACAGATCTACTCGCAGACGCAGGATACAACTGGTCGGGGAGTGCTGCTGCTAATAGGCAGTTTAACCTTCTTCGTCAATTTGACACCATAGCTACGGGGACAGCGCAGAGCGTACGCAGAGCCCTGCACCGTAGCTGGTGTGCACCTCCCCAGAAATGTAACTATGTGCTGTGGCAACACAGACCGCGAGAGCAGTGGTCGGTCCGCTTGATAGTAGCATGTTTCCACTTTAGCATTTTCGACTGCTTCTCCATCTCTGCAGTTTTCGAGTTGATTGTTTTGGATCATTAAGTTCGGAGATACAAACTTTGACTCGTCGTATTTTAGAATTGGTTTTAAACTTTTAGTGTTTGTTTTTAAAGCTCTTAACGGCCTCGCCCCATCCTACTTGTCTGAGGTGCTGACCATTCGTGAGTACAGTAGAACTTTGAGGTCGTCTAATCAACTCATGTTGGAAGTGCCCAGGTCAAAACTTAAACACTGGGGTGACTGAGCCTTTTCAGTCGCTGGACCTAAGCTCTGGAATAAGCTTCCCAGTGACGTGTGTATCATTGCTAACCTGGGCCTTTTTAGATCAAGTACCCGGTAGTGTGGTGACAATTTGTTTTATTTATTTTTTATCCTCTCATTTACTGTTTTTAGTTTTTTTTTTAGATTTGTTTCACTAATGTACTTGTTTTCCGGTCGGTTGTTTTAAATCATTGTTTAATCTTTTGTAAAGCACCTTGGTTCACCTGTGCGTCGGTGTAGGGTGCTATATAAATAAAGTAGATTTACATCTTTGGCGAAATTTCGGTAAAAGTTTTAGTCGCCATTGTTGAAAGTGAAGCAGGAAGTAGAAACCAAAAACACAGACGACCTGCCAACTAGCGTTCGGGTGACATTTTACAGTGCGAGCCATTTATACTTCTAGGTTCGTCAGTCATGCTCGTAAAATGCCGCGTAGTTGGCGGGGGTCAGCTACGTGCGTAAGTTATGGCGTCTGTGCCCCATGCTACTTTAAATGGGCCTTAAAGCATCAGAGCAATGTGATATGGCATACTATGATGGTGTGAAATATAAATGGGCGTAAACTCTACATTGAGGTGGGAATCTAAACACTTAATGACTGTAAGTCCAATATACTGTATTTATTTATTATTTAAAAGTTTACATCCCTGTTGACTTTCTGGCCTTTTCCTTCCTCACTACTTTTAATGATCTTACATATAAGTGACTCGTGCTCTAATGTTTCACTTGTGTGTCATAATTTATTTGCAGATTCTCGCCAGTGCAAGATTAGTGTCAGGGCTTTCTTTCCTTGATCTGTGTGACCATCTTTACAGTCACATATAGTCATATTTCTACATTTCTGTTCTGTTTCTGTGAGTAGGCGTATGCTAATGAGTTACTTTGCAGTTTGTGGGTACTGGTTACAGGCCTCTCAGGCAGCGGCTCCAGTTGGGATTTGACATGTCATTTCCCCTAATGCCTAAGGTGGTAACTAGTGTCAGTAAACACTGAAACAGGCCCTTGCAGTGCATGTTTGAGGACACCTTCTCTCATGTGTCATGGTATTGAACCAGCCAATGGCACAAATCACTGCTCGGGTTTCATATTTTATCACACTCGTGTTGAGACAGACATGAAATGCTTTTGACAAGCACAGCGTTTGTGTATTCATTTCGTAAATGACATGTTTCAAAGGCAAGCTGTGAGTGGCTTTGATCGCAGGGCACAAAAAGAGATGGAGGCTCGCTGGAACCCGAACAGCTCAAATTAACAGTCTCACATTGCTTCTTTCAACTGGCCCGAGAGTTTTTTTTTTTTTTTTTTTTAATTTGTCCAATCTAAGATAAGACTCAGATCTGACATAAAAGTAGCAGGATATTAATTAGTACCAACAGGGCCCTGCAGTTCCTCCAGCATCAATAAGGGTATGTGTTTTGCTAGCTAGCAAATAGCAGGGACCAGCTGTTCCTAGCACGGTGCTATATTAGAGTCTGAAACTACTGTGGTCACCAGGGCGGATATGTTTTTTGTTTATGGAGTTTTTCCAGCTACAAATGTCAAAGGAGCAATTGCACAACACAGAACTGGAGAAAAGTGGAAAACAAGGAAACAAGGCAGACAACAATTTGGATATTTCTGAACAGTTGATTACATTGTTAACTTCGTATATTTTCACTTCCACAAATACTGATTCAAGCAGAGCAGAGCAAAGAGAGGCTGGGGAATAAATCCAGCTTGAAGTTAAAGCTCACATCTGCATCTTGAAGCTACGAGATAATTACGCAGATATTAAGTTTTCGTTTCATTTCAGTTTTAAAACAGTTTTAAAGCCTTAAACCAGCAGTAGGATTTTGTTATGGAGTCACTACGGACCCATAATCATCTTTCAGTGTGATAAACTTGTTGGCGTAGAGTTGTTTATTTACACATAAAGCAACTGCAGAGAAATCTTAGCATTTATTTGGAATTGTAAGTAGAATATTCACATTCTTTTATAGCTGGTTTGTTTGCGTTTTAGGTGCAACTTGCTCCAGTATTCTCCCCGGGCACCGTGTCTGTCTGCTGTTTGGCGCCGGCCTGGTGGTGTGTAGTCTGTGTGTCTGAAAACAGCAGCACGTCTGCTCAAAAATGAGACTATTAAGAGTAAAAAAAAAAAAAAAACAATTACAGACGGAACTGCTAAACAATAGAACCCGATAGTCACCATAGAGCTTTATTTATCTTCACGGTCACATCACTGAGACAGGCTGCAATGGCTGATGCATCGTTGCGTCAGGGTATTTTATGTTGTAACAACAATAGCGTTTTTGATTTCCGCTCTCAACTCTGACTAAAGCGTCGCTGTTATGACTTTTGCTTTCTCTCTCGCACTGATGTCTACCATTACAGCTGCATCATGGACAGCCACCGGCGTCGTCGTCTAGAAAACCATCTATAAAATTCCATTTGCCAGAGTGGGAATAGTCACGCTCATTATGTTATAATTGCCAATTCCATCAATCAGGCCCACAGTCTTTCAGTCATGAACACAAGAATCAGTGTCCCGTTAAATTTGGGTCCATGCAGACATTGTGCTCGTTGACTCTCAAACGGGCAGCCTTTGACATGTTTGATGGATCTTGTTGCATTCCTTTAGATTTGTGGTGATGTATGTTTTGATATACACGGCTAAAGACGATCATAGCGATAAAATGGTCCTGATCTTGTTTAGGTAGGTTAGGATCAAGGTCCGAGTGGGACGTCGCTCAATTTTATCTCCACAGTTAATTTGTGATAACTCTGAGTAACTGGATTCAGAGTACCACAGAGATTTTATCAACCCAATAAAACATTTTGCGTATAGATTGTTTTCCTACGAGGTCTAAGAGAAGACTAGATGCCTCCTCCGTTGACAATCTTGATGGTAATTGCGTCAGAATTCAATTTTTCCTACAAGAGACAAACAACAGTATAGTTTACAGACCTAATTTAACGGATATTGGTTTTGTAATACAAATTCAAATTCATGCAAAGTTAGACTGCGGAAAGTGTGGAAGGAGCTGGGCATTTAATAACGCAAGGATATAGCATGAAAAAATAAATTGCCTCTCTACACTTGTCGACTTTAAAAGTCCCGTATTGCTCAACACCCACCCTTTCCAGAGAACCACAAGCAATACCAACGTCAGAGCCTTGATGGCAGGATGGCATAAGGGAATAGTACTGTCGAAGTCCTGGGTTCACCGTGCGTTTCTTACCAACCACAATCAGGTCCTGTCTCATTTCTGCTGGTGTATCCATGGCAATTTGCAAGAACGACGCAGCCCTTTTCCAGAAAAATGTGTTTCCTGCAACTAATTTAAATTTAAAGCCGACGGACAGAAACACTCAAGCCTGCTAGAATGAACAATCTGTGCAGAAACTAAACATGGGGGACATTTGGCCCGAATTACAAGTACAATATGGGAGCTTTAAATCATTTCTCACACAGTCTTCAAAGCCACCGATGTTTCCGTTCCATTGTCGGGGTTTCTTCAGCGGCTCTGACAGATTTCTTTGTCGGCGTGGTGTTTTTAATTTATTGATTTGCTTGAGCCAACTGAATCTTGCTCTGTGTCAGATTTTTTTTATTTTTTTAAAGTATTTCCAGGCTTTGTTGAATTCTGAGAGAGCCCCATAATAAAAGCTATTCGCCACCTTCTGCCATGAATTAATCAATAGCATAATGTTTTAATAGGCTCCTTACCTTTCTGCCCTTTCATTTCACCCCTCTTTCACCCTTACTTCTCACACTCTCTCTCCATCTCTCATCACCCCTGTATTTTAACCTCATCCATCACCTGGGTCTTATGTTCCACAAACAGAGCCCAGCCCTTTGTTCACTTCAGCCCAACCCTGGTGCACACTGGACACACACTGTAACACGTCTTATTTGCCCTGTGTAAACATTGTCAGTCTGCACCTTCTCCACGCTGCCTTCTCGTTCTCCACTGAGGTCATTTATTTCGTCGCAGTGTCCCGGACCCTGTGCTCTTTCAGAAAGACAAACTGATGTCTCTTTATCCAAAACTACTGTGGTCCAAACTACGGTCGCGGATGCACACGTGTCATGCACATTCAGTCATCTTTGAAAATGTGCCGCCCTGTCATATTTAATTAAGGGGGAAGCATATTGTACACAGCATCCCTATACCAACACTACACCCACTGGGATGGCACCTGCTGTGTTGCCATGGTAACATCATGAGATGTCTCTTGGCAGGTGCAATTAGTCATGATCAGTAATTAGAGCTGATTAGCCCATGGGCCAAAACCTTGATTTTTAACCAGAAAGGGGGAGAAAAAAAACTGAGTATGCTGAATGAGTGCTGAGAGCGACTGATAGGAACGGATTGGGGAACGGCTCAGTAGAGCGGGTTGTCCATAAACCAGAGGGGCTGGCGGTGGCGTGGACCACATGCTGAAGTATCATTGAGCAAGACACTGATCCCCAATGTTCACTGGTGTGTGGATGTGTGCGTGCGCTTGTGTGAGCGAGTGGGTGGATGTGTTACTGTGACTGTAAAGTGCTCTGAGTGCCAATACGTAGAAAGGTGATATACTAATATGAGACCATTTACCAGAATGATATTGTTGTTAGGCTGCTTCATTGCGGATGAAGGATGCACTGTTTTTATTTTGGATTATTTTCCTGTATTTGATTTATCATTTTACTCTTGGATGGTAGTTAACATTTTTTAGGCTGTAATTAAATTCTGTCAGTGAAGTGATGGAATTAATTCATTTGCTAACTGTTCTATTGCTTCTAAAACCAGCACATGTCAAATGTATCATGATTTACTTCATATTGAAGGTTTATCCTGACACAAAATGATTAATAAGTAAACAAATCGAAACATAATCAAAACTGTAATCTCCATTTTTTTCACGCAATTAGGATTGAAAGAGAACCCACTTTAGGATGCATAATGGATTGGAAGAATTTTCAAACAGACATGCATCCAGCTTTCCTTCAGAAGTTAGCCCATTACTTATTTCTCCTCCCCCGCATCCCTTCAATTGTCATTCTCTGCATCTTCTCACTAATGGAAGCTCTAAGGGGACTATTAAGGAGGAAAATGATGGTTAAACAATTCAGATATATTTAACAAACCTCTTAGCCGTTTCTTTTTTTTTTTTTTTGCATTTGCTGTGATGATTCAATGGCGAACGCTGAGGTGAGGTGTCAGCTAAAAGCCTTTAATGAAGTGGAGTGTTTGTCAGGCAGGAAGATAAGGTCTGTAATTGCTAGAGGTCCTGTATTGTCAGTATGCATCATAATGCCTCCAACGGCTCTGTGGTTATAAGAGCAGAGGCTTTGGCTTTTCCCTTTGCCAGATAACACGCGGCTCTGGCCGATGGAACTGTTGGATGCATGAGAATGGGCGAGAAAAAAATTGAAAGCTTTTTTGGATTTGGATATAAACCTGCTGAAGTGTCCAGACTCGGTGATATCTCAGAGGTCCAGCTGTTTTTCCAGCCGTAAATGGTTCCAACTGAATGCAGTCGGTTCTGCATGCACGTCTGCCTGTGCACCCCTGCACACTCGTTGGTTCGGTATATGTGTGTTCACCGACGTACAGCACTCATTGATTTGTGTGTTCTGTCTTTGATCACCCCACTGTTAGATGTTCTTGCGGGCTCCTAACCCAGTTAAGCTTTTAATGGGAAGCCGCGGGTCGGCTTGTTCTCGCTGCGCGCTCTGCTATGGCATGCTTTACTTTAGAAAGGGGAATACTTCCTAATTAAGATAGTTGGCGCTCAGGGGTTGTTCTCTGAATCCGGCGTTCGCTTACGGTGGGAGCGAGAGGTTGACAGGTCTGCAGGCGCCACAAGTGTTCATGGAAATTATAGGACTAGAGAGTTGACTTTATGTACGTATGCAGTTAAGTAACGCCGTCAAGGAGCCGGTAAATAACTTAATAATAGAATTGGTTGGAAATTGTTATTTTCACATTAATGTTTAGTGATTAATCCTCACAAAATGGATAAATACTTTAGAGCAATGACACATTTATTATGAGGCAGGGTCCCCCAATTAATTTAACCCAAGCCGAATATTGTGCAGCATGCCAAGCCAAGGGCCAAAACATCCTGTTTTTGTGTTTTTTTTCCCCATTGCACTAATTATGTGGAGATGCTGTTTTTGCTGCTACTACTACCATGATTAATTGTTACTATTAGCATACAGCAATTGTTAATTGTAGTAGTAGTGGTAGTAATAACAATAATTAACACCTCAGGTTCACGAGGCTTATTTTGAGCATCAAACCAGACAACAAAAAAAATGCACTTTTAAAACAAAGTAAGTTCAAAACTACTGTTTTCATGATATAAATGCCAATGTGTCGACCATGTCAGCCACCAGTCACAAACGACAGTCCTGCATCAAGTGGCGCACAGCAGGACAGGAGGACCCTGAGGCAAAGATGGTGACTCTGCCAACTTTTCTACAAAGGCCCGACACACTTCAACGTACCACCAACAACATCAATAACAACAAATGCTGATTGTTAACCAGAGTACCCATCTGCAAAATGTCCTAAGAGGCGGCTATTCCACAGATAACCCAGCTATCGGCAGCATCTCCACAGCCACATTCACCTCCAGAAGAGCCCAGTGACTGAAAGACGGAGACCAGAAGACAAACTGAGACGGATGGAGAGAGATTTTCAGTTTGTCTCTTCCACTGTTTCTGTTCTCTCTTTACATCTACTTGTTCTGCAGCATTTGAAGTATAAAATGTGCTTTTATACAAATTATATTATTAGACATACAAATGGCCAATTTAGTCACAGTTTCTCTCACCAGTCAGTGAGAGACTGACAGCAATGGGCTGAGGCAATCCTTCTGAAGTAGCTGGCATTAAAACTGCTAAGTGCTGCTTTCAACGCGCCACAACGGCGTGCATGCATATCAAGCAAGTCGGCTTGTCGTTGTCGTGGCCTGGTGAAATTAAACAAAACTGATCGGTCTTGTCAGATTTGAACTGGCGGTTTTCCTGGTCGACTTGTTTTTGAGGTACAACTCATCATCACAGGTCACATCAACCCTAATTTCCAGCAGGAGGCAGCTGTTTTGTGCAAACAAGGTCTGAGAAACCCACAGTGTACTACCATGCTCAGCACCAAACAATACAATTCAATTAAGTGGTGAAAATAGCGCGACTCCTTCCAGACGACCCTGCGTGTCCGTCGCTGCTGAAGGTACAGAAAGCTCAATTCTGTACCAATTTCAATGCATCAACTTTTGACTTTCAACTTTTGTTGTGTTTACAGCATGTAATACCTTTTAGATGGGACTGACAGTCACTGTGCACCCATTTACCGACCCTGAAGCTGCAGGATCTGGGCTCATTCATATCGTTCCAGACGCGGCCATTCCCATCTAGTCTGCAGTAATCCCGGCCTTTTCTTGCTATTCTTCTATCCCTATACCTCCATTTTCTCCCAATCCCTGGTAGATTGCCTACATCTGCCCGGCCTTTCCACTGCCTCGATTACCTGCTCTTCTAGATTCTTGTCTAGATTCCCATCCTGTTTCTGGACTCAGCCTTTGCCCTTTCGCTCTGGTCATCTGTGCTGCTACCTACCTGGTCTTATTGCTTGTATAGTCCAACCTCACAGCCTTCACCTCTTCACCCTTTTGCTTGTTTTGGCTTGCAAAGGTTCTATTCCCCGTTTCCCTACCTGTATAACAGAGAACATTGACTTAATCCCCAAGTAATTGTGCAATGATTGTTCATTGTGGAATGCACATACGATGTTTGTACTTGTCTTTAACAATAATAGAATGGAACAACTATTAAGAAGGGATTCATGGCAGTAGCGTCAGCATATCCGTGTGTTTACGCGGTAATCCACATTCCACCTGAAGTGGCTCTGTGCCCCGTATCTGTATCCACCCACCCATTTTGAGAACCATTGCGGAGGAGCCAGGCACAATGCCATTAAATTGCGCATGATTGCTTATAGTTACTATAGAGCCCGCTACAGTACATGCCATTATAATGTGGATGATTGCTAAACATATATGGCGTCTCGTTTCGTTGTGCACTTGCACAATCTGTCTCAAGATTTAAGGGTATTTATGGAAACAAATGCCCAAAGCTACACACGCCCTGTCGTAATAGGCGGGTGTGTCGGCTCCTCTAAATCCAGCTTGGTTGAGATTCAACAAAATTTGCAAGTGGTTCATACATATAC
This sequence comes from Planiliza haematocheilus, assembly GCA_005024645.1. Taxonomy (NCBI): domain Eukaryota; kingdom Metazoa; phylum Chordata; class Actinopteri; order Mugiliformes; family Mugilidae; genus Planiliza; species Planiliza haematocheilus. The sequence goes on along the minus strand of SRSE01000949.1, from coordinate 1,504,550 downwards.
ACACAGCGGTGCTTCGGTTACACCCTTTTTTCTTGGTTCACGGACTTATATGTCGGGAAATCTCACCGAAGGGAGTGTTTGGATGTCCTGTTAACTAATGGACCAACACGATACGGTTGAAGACTTAATACCTTGGGTGGGCCGCTCCCAATGCTCCAGCCCTGGTGTGAGAGTTACCACACCAGGCTTAACACGAGCCTCCAACCATGTCAGAAACTCTCTGGTGGAGTCCAATTTACAGTTAAAAAACACAAAAATGTTAAGGGTTTATCTGAGCTTGACTGTGCTTTATGTAAATTTATTTTACACCAGCAAAAAATCCAACAATAATTATCTCAAAGCTCACATTCTTTCAAACGACAACAGTATCTTCCCTTCTGATAATTACAACCACTTGAGTGTTATCTTTTCTCACCACGTACTCCATTAGCCTTTTAAATATCTTGTGCTAAGAAACTGCTTAAATGATGCTCGCTGCTAACCTACAGAAGCCATACTGCTTTCCCCCCTAGGGTCAGCTGCACAGACCTTACCAGGCTCATTATGATGATTTACTTTGCAGCTTGATGTTTACACCCCAGGACAATCACACATGATTACCTAATGCATGTGGAGGGAAAATAAAGGCCTAAAGGAGAACGGAGAATAAGAAGGTGGGCAGCTAATTAATATGGTCTTTGTGTGTGTGTGTGTGTGAGAGAGAGAGAGAGAGAGAGAGAGTGAGGGTGAGAGAGTTTGTGGTAGTGGTGACGTGAGGCTGTTGGATGATTGCCGCTTTCTAATTCCCAGCACGTCCCAGAGATTTACCAAGATAATTTCTAACTCGGTTTGGGCCAACGGTCCAGCTGACTTCATGATAGTATTAGGGAGATTCATCTCTGTGGCTAACGTTTTCATTTTTGCCCAGTCAGGGTTGGCTTTGCAGGTGCGTGCGGAGCCACGCCGCTGTAGTGCAAACCTAAGGAGGCGTAGCTGCTTTCAAAAGGAAACGTATTAATCAGTCATGTTGTTTAGTCACCTTTCAACGCATAAACCAGAGAAGCCAGTGACATCATGTTGGATTTCTAACCCACCACAAAATAAAGGTTTCAAGAAAAGAACTCAGTTGAAGTCGAATGAATTAATAATTTATCGGCGATGCCCCCGTAGGCCTGCAGAGTTTGGGCTGTGCTTGTTTCTGTCTGAACATCACAGCTTAAGGTGAAAACTCTGGGTATTCAAACTGCAGATCTGGAGGAAAAATATCCCACATCCCTTTGTGTTGCCTGGAGATACCTCTGTGATTTAGTACGTGTAGCAAGTCTGGATTGAGAGTGCATTTCCCTTGGCCTCTTGTGTGCGCTTGGTCATTTGGGGACAGTGTACGTCACACATTGCATTTTCTTTCACCACTTGACTACACGTGATGATGTGAGACTTTACAAAGAAAAACAGTGGTAACAGACAGGGAAGGTGCAGTCAAGTTAAAGAAGTTTGACTCAAACTGGGGACTAAAAGTCATTATACACTAGCTTCCGCTGCTTCAATACTTTCAAATGAAATTTGTCTCCTGCGTCGCCCACATCAAGGGAAGTGGAATATTAAATTACTTGAGTGCTCCTTTAAATCTTTAGAAAGAAAGCTTCTGCTCACAAAGGTCCATGGATTTATTTTAAAAAGCCTTTACCCTCCATCAGGGTAAATTCTGTGTCTTGACAGAATAAAGTCTCAGAGCTTATAATGGCTCTATTTTAGCCTCACATGTGATTTTTCATGCTGGGAAGTGCACTTCAAATCTGTAGTGCTCAATATATATAGTACGATACCAGTAAAACACAATTGCATTTTGTTTTTTTCCAATAAGTAATCAATGAATCCTCTGCAGCTCCCATTTTAAAGCAAAACTGTGAATAAACAAGTTGTCCCTTGAAGACATGAACAGTGTCAGTACACTAAGTACTTGTGTACTTACTGTATAATCTTCATGTACTGTACATGGACCGTTACACCCTACATTTAAGTTTATGTTTAATGCCGTGTTTAAGTTTATTGAGTGATTTATGCATTTTTGATTACAACACTTCTTTTTATTGCTGTTTTTTTCCCCAGTTTAGTTACATTCAGGTGTTGTTTTGTGCAGAGCAAATCTTTCACTAGTTAAATAGAGAAGAAAAAGAGGAAGGCGTTCTTTGTGTGCGTATCGAGTGTTAACGCAAAATCTACAAAGACGGCGTCTGTAAAATATTCAATCTAGACGTGACTGTCGGTGCTTTTTAATACACTCCTACCTCACCGTGTCTTTTACAGCCCACTCATTTCAGCTCTGGAATCTGTCCTTCATTACATGAACGTACCCTGTGCCCGGCACAAGGAGTTTACGTCAGCAGCCAGAACACCTGTGACTAATCATGTCTTTCGCTGCACTCTACCCTTTTCTCTTTTAATGTCAAACAGTGCCCAAAATACGCCCCCGCACCTCCACCACTTAGATACTCTGTGCTGAGAAAATGACTATTATTCATGCTGTACTTGGCTGTGGTGTACTACAAAGCATTTCTATATAGACGGCGGCAGCATTCAGCTGCTGGTAATTTGCAATTATAATTTCAGGGAAAGAAAAAACCCACTTTTGATAACAATCAGCTTAACTTTTATCTTGTTTTCAGAGTAGTTATTCACTCATTAGCGTACATTGAGTTTTGCCAACAACAAAGTTCACTTCAGTTTTTGATCGATAGCGATTCTGTGGAGATTGTGAACAGTCATTATATGTTACATTCTTGTATTAACTCTCCTGTTTCTCTTTTTCTGCATTTACTCCTGCTATTAACATGCAGTCTGTATCCAGATAACATATGTTAATAATCCAGATAACCTGTCTGGACACAGGTAATTTATTTAGATCAGCGAAAACGCGCGTTAATGCTAGGCGTAAATACATGCAGAAATGCTTCCTTTGACCTGGCACAAGGTGTTTGTTGACAAGTCAGCCGGCCACGCTCCTAGGAAATGCGTACTGCATATCAAATAGCAGGCTCGATTGAGATTTAAGGCGCAAACGCAAAGACACATGGATCGTTTGTCATTATCCAGGTGATGCATCTAAATATGGATCATGGTCGAACACTGATAGCTTTGGGTATGGGAGTTGTTACATCATCCAGATTTCAGTTCAGATAGATACTATCCTGCCAAGAAGGACAACGTCAGTGTAGTGCATATATTTCTATTCAGATGTTAAATATATCCAGCTACCAGTTGTTGCTTTTTATTTATTTATTAACCCTGCACTGTAAACCAAACTTTGGCCTTTCCTTAGTCGGTTTCGCCTTATCATTACAAAATGTTAACCACTGTCTGCATTGTTTTTAACACTGATATGTAACAGTTCTGGATGACACAGACAAATGATATCATCCTGGCCAGATGGCGCGTTAAATAATATATCTGCAATACAGGCAAAATAAAGGAGCACAGATAGTCGCACATATTCAGAACATTTTGCGTCCGCTTTAGGCTCGCTGTCGATAAGTTGTAACTGAACTATTCTATTCAGGTTTTACTGATACGTGCGAAACAGCCAGAAAGAAACTGAGACGTTTCAGATTCGCACTGTCCAGAAGTTCAATCAGTCGGCCACTTGTGACATTAGATTACGGCGGGACACAAGGTAGCTGAGGCTGAGTAGGATGAGATAAACTTCACAAGTCAAGCAACGGCACCAACACTGCGTGTGTCCAATATGTGGGAGTGAGAGTTTATTTACAACAAGAAAAATCTTTTTTTTTGCAATGATTCCTCTCAGTCATGTATCAGCTAGAGTCTGAACATAGTGAAATGTTCCATTTGGTAGTTATTCATCGGGTTATCTGCTCTGCATGAACGCACCACTAAATTAAACTAAATTATGTATTTGAAATCTAGAAACCTTTAGCTGGCCCGCATCCCAGAGGGACCATGAGTCCACTGACATACTGTACGGTGTAATCTTGAGTAGCCAATTATAACCATGTAACACAAACTAGAACTTAATACTTTATACTTCAAAGGCCACTGCCTTGATCTCTTTAAAAGTCAAGTCTCGAGGGAAAGTGGTAAAAGCATTGCATCATAACAGGTCTGGCCCGCCGGAGAGCTGCAGGCCATCTAGACTACTACTCATCCAGAGCAGGCTATTACACAGAGAGGGTTACAGAAACAGTCTGAAGACCTTTTTAAAAGCCGGATGCGCTGAAAATCTGAAAAAACAAGAAGAAAAAAAAGGCAGGCCTTCTGGAGGAATAGATGTTGTGATCTTCTTTATCGCAGCAGTAGCAGGATTTTAAAGTCAGCACTTTGGAGTCAAAATAACAAAATGTAAAACAGAACCAGAGAAACGGTAACATAGCAGAGCAACGCAGATATAAAAATTGTTGTCTGATCGAGGTGCGGTGCTTGGACTGTCGCAGCAGAGAAGCTTTTGCTTTTCCATGTCAGGAAAGTGTTCTCCGTTCCAACAGATGATGCATCCTCTCTGATAACTCTGAAGAGATCTTCATATGCTGACGCACTCAGAGGACTTAATGACTCAAAGAGTGCCGCTCTCCATCTAAAATGAAACGGTTTGCGCTGAGAGAGCCCACCCATTATGATTAGTGAAGAAAGGAGCCCGTCTTCAAAGCTGCAGGATAACTTGTAATCCTCACTTTGTTTGTGTGTGTGTGTGTGGGGGGGGGGGGGGGGGAGGTCAGAAAGTCAGGCAATGTAGCAGCGATTTAATTACGTGATTAGCTCTGATTGTTTCTGCTTGATGATTGGCTTTTACCATGTTCCTCATTAGCAACTTACACACGTGTATGATCATCAACAGGAAATGTGCAGTTGGAAAGCTGGATTAAGGTTTTATCGGTGGAATAACAGATCCGTTTCATGCTGGTAAAACACAAAGTTACATTTGCTCGAGCCTTGTAACGTCAGCTAAAGCAATTTGCAATGTGACAATCAACTTCACAGATGACTGCCAGTTCCATTATATTCAAATTCTGTCCGGAATGCAAGACAGGCGGAGAAACAGCGAAAGAAAACTTTGAAACTTCTGCCGTCTTCTTTTTATTTATACCTGCATAGTTCACCTAGTTACAACCCACTGAACAACTCTATGATCTATAGAGCTGTCCACAGGGGCTGATGGGTAATATGCAAAAATGACTCAGCCTTCATTCAGCCGAAGCCATAAATTTGCAGCGAGGAACGGGGAGGCCCGTGATTAGGAAACGAGGTGGCGCTGGCTGAAGCTGTGCGCCGCATCCGTTTGCCTCCTCAGCAGTCTTGTCATGCATCTTTAACGTCATGCTTTATGAAGCCCCATAAAACCCAGATCATTAAAAGCTCCTGCGCCGGAGCACTAAAGCTTACCTCTTGTTTGAACAGAAGTATGCAAAGACACAAATTTCGGGTATCTGGTCGGGCACAGCGGAGAAGCAGCCCGGTCGAACGGGCACGCATGAGATTCTGCCTCGCTGAAATGCTGAAGGCTGAAGGCTGAAGGCTGAGGTGAGCATTGATTAGTGGCAGCAGAGCAGGTCATGCCCCCGCTCTGCATCAGTACGTCAGAGTTGCCCTTTTCCTCCGTACAGTCCCAGTTGTGCCTGCAAATCTCTAGCTGTCAGGCCTCAGTACATTTTGGGGCTGAAATACTTGACTTGAAAATAAGATTACATGACACATACTGTATCACAACGTGTGAAGTAGTATTAGTATAGTAAAACTATTTCCATATGTAGCATGGTATGATAGAACAATAACCTCATACTGTTATACTTTAATCACACTGTAACATAGAAGGGAAACAATGATGTCGTTGCATTGTGATAGCAATACCAATCCTTATCTCAAGATGTCTCCTCTCTCCATCTTGTTTGTCTCAGATGCATTCAGAACAACTGTGGTTTCCATAATGTGATGTGAAGTAATCGATATACATTGATCAGGCGTAAAATTATGACCACCTTCCTAATATTGTGTAGGTCTCCCTTCTAATACAGTTGTGGCTCATCAGAGAATGGACATGGGTCTTCTGAGGGTGTCCTGTGGTGTCAAGAGGGGCCTCTGTGGATCAAGCTTGGTCCAGTGCATCACTTCTCCTGCGAGTGGTTTTAATGTTCTGGCCAATCGGTGTGTATGACTGCTTGGGCAGTTTTTATTAGCTTTGCATCTGTAATGTATTTGCTTTTAACTAGGGAGAAAACAAAACATCTGGTTGATGGCCTGATTATAGATCAGTTATGACAGTAAGAACCAGCGGTGGAAGATGATATGTCAATGTTTTCATTCTATTACGTGTAAGAAGTTGACAGGGTAGGGGGCAACACCGTTTAAGTATGCTCTTAACAGTTAATTCTCCTGTTTTCCCCTCCTGGGCTTTGGGTCCTTTCAAAATGCGCACATCTGGATTCTCATGGGATTCACAACGTGAATAAAGCCCTATTCACACTGGACTAGTTTTACCTGGGGACCTCCGGTAATTTGTAATAATAGCGGAGTACGTCTGTGATCTTAATCCCGTGCGAATCGGCCATGTCTGTAATTTGAACCCACCCTGTTTCTCCTAACACAGAGGTCCTGTGATTCAGTGCGAATCTGCATCTCTGTGATTTTGGGGCGTGGTTTTACTTTTTCAAGACCTTTGTTTGATTTGCAGCTTTTTTTCTGCCTCTCGTCACTTAAGAGTGATGAAGGATGTGCTGTAAATCAAAGTGTGGACAGATGTGAAGGTACAATGTCGAAATGTCACTGACCCATTCACCCACTCTGACGGACGCAATCATTAAATCAAGCATGTATGTGTTCACCGACAAAGGTGGGGCTGATTTAAATACTGACAGGTCGTTCGTAATTCAATAGATCAATAGTCTCATTATGTTTTATTTTAAAACATAGATTTTTTTTTTAATAAAGCTGTCAAAAAGTCTAAAATGTTCTCTGACATGCAGAGGTATGAAGTGGAAAGTAGCAGGGACATAAATATGCATAGTAAATTAGAGTAAAACACAGAGTTTGCTTATCCCGTGTGAATGCGCCACATGAAACACAGACGTAGGGGGGTTGTTTCTGAATCACACGTGCGTGTAGGGCTAAGTCACACAACAATCCATCTTGCCATGCTTCTAGCCATGCACTTGTGTTTTCGCCATAGTGGTGCAAACTAATCAGCATCCTGTAAAGAAATACTGGCAGCTATTACTACTGATGAACATGGTACAATCCGCTAACATGTTACCTACATAGGTGGCAACACTGACTGTTCGCTAGCTTTCAGACCTCTTCAGATTGTGTGGACTCCTCATCTGCATCAGGTTACCCTCCAAAGGATCAAGACAAACCTAAGAAGTGTTGAGATAAGGTTATGCAGAACTATTAAGTAGCACAAAATGTTCTCCTAGATAGAAAACAAAGCAATGCTTTATTTGGCTTACTTTTGTCCTCTTCTACAAATAAGTTTTGCCAAAAATGAAAAAAATAAATAAATAATAATCTATCCAAAAAGCTGTGGAGAATGGTTTCTGTTCTGTTGGTTTTGTGAACAATTCTAGAAAATTCCCACTGCTCCTGAATGCACTATCAAGGCACTATACTGTGATGCAAACACTTCTAGAACATTCTGCTTACTGACACTACAGATTCATTATTGACATAAGCGGTGCTTTGTAAGGTAATATCCATTTCCTGAAGGTTTTTGCTATTTTTAAAAAATCTTGGCCAACGTTACAGCGTGGCATCCAGCCTTGGTTATAGTTTTATAGGATATCCATTGTGTTTTTGGGGAGGTAGAATGGTTCAGTTTAGGGGTACACAGGCTATTCTCAATAAACAGATTTTCTCCCCACAATGAGGTTTTCCGTTCTCACTACATTCCCATCACAGCTTAGCTTCGCAGGCTCTTCTGAGAGCCCGAACCTAAGGCAGTTAGTCACATTAGGTCTTCCTCCCCCATGCATCACTCTGTGGTGGCCGGCTTGTCAGCTGGAGCCTGAAAAGATTTTTTTTAAACCCTCACCCTTTTCCCCCTTCTGATTATCAGGAAAGGAGCCCTCACTTAAACAGGCCCTGAAGCTGTCAGTCAAAGCGTGATGAATGCTAAACACTTGGTGTCACTCTTTGTGGCATTCGTTTGTGCGAATGTGCCTCTCCAAACTGATGTCACTTCTGTCACATTTCAGGACAGCCGAGCTTTGTCTCCTTTGTGTGACTCAGTCGCATCATCGCCCCTGCTTTTTGGTAATCACCTGCTTGGGTCCTCCTCTCCCAGCTGCTTGGGACGATTTAGCTGAGAAGGTGGAGATTAAATGTGCCTGTGAAGTTTCTCCTTTTCAAAGACAGCCTCCACTCTTCCAGCTGCCAGATTCCCCACTCTCTTATCTCGGTGGGCTTTGAAACTCGCAAAATCAAGGCAAATATCTTGGTGAGTGCGCACAGATTTTTTATTTTTTTTCCATCAGCTTCAAACAGAAACTGTGGTAGATACAAAAATAGAAACTGTCATAAATGCATTAATCATTTAACTCTGTGCGATTCCAATCAGCTGGGGTCTCGACTGTACGGTGCACAAAGTATTCCCCAGGTTCAGGCAGTAGAGGGAGCATAATCACAGGAGGCAGCTTTGTTCTCGCAGCCATGTTCTATGCTGAGATCATTATCTGAAGAGGAACATCTGTCTGTCTGAACCCATAAGCTTTTGTCATACCGGCTCCAGCATCCGGCTCAGTAAGAAATCCACTTAACGCATGCACACACACACACACACACACACACCCTAGCATTGGCACCAACTGATAACAAATACGCACCAGGATCCAGCACCGATAGAAACACAAGGGCTGTGTGTCAGTTTCTCCCTCATGCTCTGACAAAAGACTACCAAAGGCGCTGCATTCAGAGTAATCACGCAGCCTTTTCAGAAAATCTGAAAGCGTCTCTCTGGATGGAAGGTATCCTTGTTATCTGTTCCTGCATCATAAATGATCACACAATTATGTTTTGGACTTGAGAATACATCCAGTCTTTATGGATGCACTTCACAAGGAAAGCATATCTCTCAAAAGCCTGCAGGAACGCATCGGCAATAAAGCGTCCAATGTGACGCGTAGCACTGCTCCGGGGCTCCTGCAGGGGCCCAGACTGATTTACTGTCTTCCAGACTGATGACTGAGAGTCACGCAGTTATTGGCCCCGGCCACGCTGGCCAGGTGTGAGAGAGATTACAGCTTTTAGCTGGGAGCAGCACCTTTGCACAGTGAGACATTTGGCAAGAGAGAGAGACGGGCCACATGTTCAAATCCTCAAATCCTCAAATTGCCAGGGATGCGTATAAAGTTGTCCACAGATTCTGGATAGTTTTATTTTTTTACATCTGATTACCGCATATTAAAAACAGAACGTGAACAAATTGACGTAAATGCTGCATAATAAACGACATTCAGTAGATTGCATTTAAAAACTGACAACAGTTCCACGTCATTCCAGATCAATATGTTCTTTCTCACTCCGCTGCGAGCTTGTTACGTCTGTTCGAGACGTAAAGTTAAATGTGCCAGTTGAAATTCTATCACAACACCAGATGGACAGCAGGGTTATATTTAGACCTTTCCTAGCGCTGCCCTCCCACCATTACAGGATGTTTACTGTCCAATGTTGTGGTTTGCTTTCTCTAAATTGGAAATTATTTTTTCCAGTTCCACATTTCCTCTAACGGGGCACAGCGATGAGTCACACGAGTGTTATCTACAACTTCAGCTTGAACGTTGGCTGGCTCCAAGGTGACATTTGTTATGTCTCGCAGCCAGGTGTATAGCAGAACACACAGACTTTTAAGCATCTCCGTCAGATCGTATCGCGGGATCTTCATCGGACGAATTCTTCCAGACGTCACTGAGCTGTTGCCGATGTGCACCGAACGCTCCAGCACAGCTACTAAACAGACCTTGCGGTGAGATCGCTGCGGGGATTCGAATTTTCAAAGCATTATACATATCAGCTTTTAAACCAACATGGACACAAAATCTTTAAAATGGTCAGAAAACCAGGAGGATGAGATTCACTGATGACAGGTATTGACTATCTGCTGTAGAAGATCATGTTATCAAGAATGGGATTATTATTATTATTAATTACTGCCGACCTACAGAAGAATTTGGTCATTTTTATTTGTTTATTCTTTGCAGGGTAAAATGAATGGCATTAATTCAGCCAGACTGTTGATATCATTTAATAATTGGCAGAATTTCCAGTCCAATACGACCGTTAGGTTAGTTTACAGACTTCACGTACTGTGCGTCTCTAGTTGCATTCAAGCTCCATTATGTTAGCAAAGGATACCGCAGCCAAATTCAACCAAACGCTGCCAACAGAGAGAGAGAGAGAGACGGAAAAACTCTGAGACAAACTGGGGTGAAATTAACATATTCACTTTCTAAGCTGGCTGGCAGAAACAAAAGCTTATGAAAACTATATAATCAGATGCTGATTGAAGCAAAGGCCGTGACAAAAATGACAAACTACTGCAAAGCTGACGCAAAGCTTTATGTGACAGCGACACTTACTATATTCATCACACCGCAAAATGGGGAAACTCACAGTTAGAAGTATGTGACCGACGGCAGTTATCGCCGTGAGATGCAGTTTAGTCTCGACTGAAGGCGTATTCATTAGTAATTGTTAAAAAAAATGACACGATTTTATGTTGCCGCCACTCCTTCTGTCTTCATTTCCTTTCAGACTGCATAATTGTTCCCATTTTGTTGCCGGGAAAAAGACTTGGAGATCAGCGGTTGTGATTGTGCAACACTGCTGGATGAAACCGGCAATATTAGATGCAACATCCGCCTGTGTATTGCTTCAGTAAACTCTAAAAACTGATTACGGTTTACTCATTCAAATCGGGCCTCGATATGCATACATCCCAACAGACTTCCACATGAATATTGTCTTACTTTGACTTTTCCCTTTCATTAGTAAACGCATTACTCATCTTCTATATTTGTTGCGCTGTGTGTTGTCAGCGCGTTCGTTTGTTTGGAGCACATGCGCCGTGAATTATAATTTCATGGAGCCCATCTTTACTGTTTTCCCACGAGGAATGACAGGCCATTAGCGGAGGATTTGTCTAAACCCAGACTTTTCACCTTGGAGTTGCTGAAGGAAAATATGCTGGGCAAGGCATAATTCATCAATGTTGCACCCCTCACAGAAAGATACTTTATCATCAACGCTGAGATCATAAGCAAACGTGGCCTTTACTTTTGTTGTTTCCTCCGTTTGCTCTCCGAATACAGATGCTCTGAAAGCGAGTCAAGCGTCGGAGGAGTCTGTTGCTGCTGCTGCTGCACGCCGTTGCAGTAACAAATCTGTGATGAATCTGCTTTAGTTAGAGGAAACTCTTTTAGACTTTTAATCACGGCTGTAGTCATCTTGCTGGTGGTCTGAGTGCCCTTCATTACAGGCAGAGAATGTACTCTACTGCTCGGCTGAAGTCGGGGCCGCCCACATTTTACCTGCAGACCATTAATTAACCAGACGGGAGCTTCATCTCGGCAGTGGCCCCCAGCCGCTCAAAGCGCGACCAGTTAGAGACTGCAACATTTCTGGATGGGATCGATGGGGATTCTGTTTGTATTAATCAACATAAACGATGTCCAGCCAGGCAGTCACCATCGGCTAATGTCAGGAGGTAGAAGCTATCAGTGGAGAATGGTCCTGATTTTTGCATGACTCACTCAGAGCCCTAGTGTGTCCGTGCGTGCGTGTGTGTGTTTCAGGTTTATTTACTGTGCAATGTTTGATGCCAAATGTCCCCACAAATAGTTCAGAGTGATGATTTGTTAGTCATTATTGCGGCTTGGGTTCAGACTGTATATAAAAGACTGATATAGCTGCAGCGGCAGTGAAGTGCGCTGACGTCATCCGTTGGTTTTTAGGCTACTGTTCTGGATAATTAACCATTTGGATGTTGACATCGTGGTTTTTCTGACGCCAAAAGGGACCGTATTTGGTTGAGAAGTACTAACAGATGGGCTGGATCTGTCTGAGAACCCAAGAACGGTTTGTTCCCAACTCCAGCCAGAACCACCCCCAAACATACCTCTATTTGAGGCCTGATATCTACCTACTGACTGAAATCTTTTTTTTTTTTTAAAAAGGCCACATAATGACGGCACATTGGCGAGGTGGTTAACACTGATGCCTCCTTTTTGGTTTTTAATTCCCTCTGCTAATATAGGCCATTAAAATCCGCCATCTTGCACCATAATAGATGTTTCTGTAAGTTAAAGACTCTTACATATAAATGAATGTCTGTAACATTCAAGTCCTCGCCAAGTAATCAGTGTGTTCACACAATGCTGATTAAGCTAATCAGCGACTGGTAAATTCCGATGTTTTTTTCAGTACACCCATGTTTTAAATCTCGTGTCTGCTCCAACACTTCCACGCTGGCACACCAGCAGTGCAATTTGGAGAAAAGAATGCATTTTTACGCCTACCAGCGATGAGCGGTTACCCAGAGCTGAACGGGGGTAGCAACCGTACTGAAAGAGACAGAATAGACTTAAAGCAGTGTGGAAGAGCCTATGGCAAAGAAAACAAGGTACAAATGATATGAATGACCTGGGAATTCATGGTCCGTTGACATAGGGAAATATGAAATGGAACCTAGAAAGTAACCAAGAAAACTTTGTGGTGCTCCAGATGAAAAAACAAAACAAAACTTGTGTTCAGAGGAAGGAATGTAGTCTAAGAAACAAAGCATCAATAAAAGTGGGCAAGCTTTACTTGTTTAAGAGCGCTCAGGATTACAGATTGTATACTTCACCAGTGCCTGTGTAATTACTCTCACTGCCACAAGGGGGAGACAACACTGCCACACACTGTAGCTTTAATACAGGGCTGGGTACACTTAGTAGTCTGATGAAGAAGCTATTTTACAAACAGATTTATTGCAAGAAACTTCTGTGAAGAAAAAACTGAAGAATAAAAACTCTTTATCAGACTATAACAGACTGCGCGACACGTCTTCATACTAACTTCAGATAATATTCCTACATTTAATGAGGTGCATTCAGTGGCAGAGGATTTTGTGCGTCACCACTCACACTGAAAGGACATAAGCAAATGTTTTTTTAATGACCTGCATAAATGGCAAGTGAACTGTTAGCACAACATGTCTCGGTTGTTCATTTGTTACCCTGGCCGCTGTTGTAAGACTTGACTTGAAGTAAAATGTAAAGCGTTCCTTTGGCAGTGTAGATGTCAAAATCTTCATCTTTGCAACAGTTTCACGAGGAGACGCGGGGATACAACACGAATGCCAGACTTCAAGGATACACACGTCTTGGCGCGAACACTGAATGTAAATATAAGTTTATTAGCATATTAAAAGGCCTCAGAAGATCTTTCAGCTTTCTGGGATGAGGGGAAACTATATTTATGAATACAGAATAGCAAATGTATGCATGTATAGATTGCTGGATGTGAAAAGCTATTAAGGTTTTGATACAACTTTAGCGTGCTAATACATACAAAGAAGTTTCTCTGGCTTATTGCTCACCATTGATGTTGTATTGCTTAGTGCATGTGCTTATAATAATTTGCTTTTCTGCAGCTTCTTTCTCTGCTTTGCAATATAATGTATAATAATAGTTCATTTACAGAAAACGCAAACGACGAGATTTTTATTCATACAGTCCAGCATCAGTTCTGTGAAGCATAAATGGTATATAGCTAGACAGTTAGATATTTCACCTTACATCAGTCACTCATGCATGACAGAGTGCTATTTATCTGAGGACATGTTCTGCATAAATACCACATTTAGTATGTCCAATTACATTAAATGTTCATATTGGGCTGCGTCTCTCCCCTGAGGGTTGTACAGATTTAGATGTGGGAGGCATGGACGCTTATAAGCGTTCAGTAAAGCCACATCTCTATTTTCCTCAAAGAGTCTGAGTCCATTAACAATTTAAATTAGTCTTCTCTGAAGAGAATGAATGTACCCCCACACAATGACGGTGTCGGCGAGGCTTTTGTGCGAGTCTGAGTGCGTGTGCGTATCTGTACGTGCATGAGGGGGGATTGGAAAGAGTCTCTCTTACAGTAATAACTCCTTATGGGCTGCTCTCGCCGTGCATACTCATGCACAAGCGCACACACAGCACCACACTACGTGCTGCAGCGCGCGTGCTAACAGACCTGTGGGCTGAAAGCTGCAACCCCCGAAAACTGTCTGCGGATGAAAATAAACCCCGTCTGTGTGTGCTGTTTCAGAACGATTCATTCTCACCAAGAATCAGTCTCATTCAAACGCAATCTGACACGGTAGCATCCGACTACAAATCGGAGCTTTTTGTCCGAGGCTTAGCTCATGTTTGTACATAGATGTGTTGTGTTTACAGCAGAATCTAGCAGTGCTTTCTGCAAGGAAGCGTTCTAATCTGCAGGGGAATCATACCATCTGCCTTGACTGAGTTAGTAAGAATATTACATCCTTATCTAAACATTTTCATGCACTTTAATGTACAACGTATTAATGCATATGAGTGTAAAGAAAGTACTTTGTCTTTTGTCAGCAACTGATGGTGGCAACATTTTTTTTGGATAATAGGTTCCAGGAATTCCTAGAGCATCTTTTTATAACCAGCTTGGAACGATTGGCTCATGCTCTCTTTTAAAATAATAAAGAAAATTTTGTGTTTACCAAAGCTGCAAAAAAGTTGATACTGCAGGCATCTGTGAAATGTTAAAATCCGGATTGGGTTTTCTATCAAAATATTCAATCCTTTATTACAATATCCTCTTCTAGCTACAAATGTATTTTCTTATACTCACTGGCAGTGTTAGAAGAGGATTACAGTGTGGTTTTATGAACAAAATCTCCATAGTGACTTGAGGCACAGTGCTTCATATACCCACTATCCTCCCTGACCACCTCCTAGTGACTTAAATTAAACTAAATTGCTTTTTCACCACAACCTGACTGGAAAACACAGATGCAGATCATAGCATAACATTATGACCCTAATGTCCTAATGTTGTGTTGGTTGTTTTTCTTAAGCGAGGGAGAGCCACTTGTACCCAAGACAAATGAAGACAAATAATGACCAGAATCGGAGCTTGGATCGACTTGCCAAGCAGTTTTTCTTTTGCTCCTTGAGCTGAATCGGCATGCAAACTGTTTAGCAAGTGATGGTGTGACGCTGTGTTTACTACAGGTTTACAGTGTCTGGCGACTGTACATTCACACAGTTTGACATCAACATAGTCTATAAGCTTGTGGCACACAGGATCTTCTCACCAAAATACACAGCAAAAGCTGACATTATAACTTTTTGTCAAGTGTCCTCACACTCTACTAAAGAGGTCACAATAACAACACATTGTAGTTTGGGTTTTTAATCGGACGTGTTCCTTTAAATGTAATCGCGTAATTTCCACACGCAAAACTCAACAGGACACCCACAACACGCACCTGTGCACACACTGACGGCAGGTCGAAGCGTTTCATTTTCACATCTTTGAAGTGAAGCCCCGTATTAAGAGGAAAGATTTTATCTTTGGTTTGCGCTGCTTCAGAGAGGGAGCAGCACGCACATCAAAGAACCTCCCAAATCTCAACAGAGAGACGCTAACCGAAGATTGAGATGAATCCTCCGACTGATTTACTCCAACAAATCACATGTACCATGAGAGACTACTCATTAGGCGCTTTCTTTTGAGACTACAGCGTAGTGGAAATGTTGGCACTGTTTAAACGATGCTGGTTTTGTCTTGTTGTGTGAGCGTAATGAATATAATTGTTTCGTCGGTTAGAAAAATGTAGAGAGGACACAGTGAGCCAGGTATCGAATGAAGCCAATTCTAATCATTTCATTTGGAACTAATTACAGCAATACCGGATGTAAATCTAATTATCATCGATGCTGTCTCAGTTAGTTTTATTTTAATTACTTTTTATGAAAGTGCCAGTGTGAGCGTGGGGACAGTGAGAAAGAGATCTATAACCTAAAACAGGGGTCAACATTAGTGCTTTGACTCTACATTAGCCTCCTCTATCTATTGAAGTGCCCCAGACTGTTTTTATCAGCTTATTTCTGTACAAAGAACAGTTCAGTGTCTCAGTATAATCTTAGCACAGTTGGGGTCAAATGCCTTACAAAGCAGTGTAAAACATTTACTGTAAAAAAACAAAACAAGAAACACAATTGGAAGCAATTCATCTTAAAACAAGAATCGTGTAGGTCTGGCTGCAGTCCTGTTGGGTTGTACTCAAATATGCAGCAGTAATACTTCAAGCCCAGGCTCCCATTAATCAAGTGCAGTTTTGCAATGCGATGCAGAACCATGTGCTAACTTAACTTCTTTGATTTGGAAAACGGAAAACATATTTTTTCTTGTAAAATGTTCTCCTTGTCTCCAGGGGGAAGCTGAGTTGTGAGCGGATAGTTTGGTTTCTTTTTCTGTCTGTTTACCTTTTTTATTTTTATTAAGCTACTTTAATGTACTTTAGTACCAATAAAACAATGTAAAAATACTTTGACATCCTGAGAGCAAAAAACTGCTTAAGAACAAAAGGGTTCTATTACATACACTCACTTCCCAGTTCAAATGGATCCATCCCATAATAACAGTCCTGCACTGAATCTTAGTTTCATGAAGGTTATAGTAATCAGCATTTGTTAAACACAACTGGGAGAGCTCAAGGATTCAGCTGTGTTTTCATTTTGGAGGCCGTGGTTTGCAGTGCTGTTGAATTGCACTGCGTGGTACCAACACGCGTTTCTATTATTTTGACCACTCCATTTTACTGAGTGGGCTAAAAAAGAGATACGCTCCAGTGTTTAATTCAGTCCGGTTTAAGAGCACCACAAACCACATGCTCCAAAATGATCATACAGTTGAATTACCACTGAACATTAAAAAAAAAAAGTCATGAAGCTGAGATTTAGCGCAGAACTGATAAAGCAGATTCATTTCCACAAGTTTCCCTAATGAGTTCATGCAAGTTCACAAAAACTGTTAACACTGAAGCGTCGGTGTTGCATGTAGCACGTCATCATTGAGTCGTTTACAGTTTTGTTTTCTGTGAAACCAGATAAATGTGAAGGGCTGTGAGATGATTAGTAGGAGGGAAAATAAGAAACAACAAAGTCCCGTTACACGAGTCTGTTTTCAGTTTTTTGATTTTTCCTCTAATCTTTGATTTATTGTGAGATATAAGATCGTTCATTGAAACAGAAGCTCAATAGGAAAAATCACACTCAGAGTACATATGCAATTTTTTTAAGACATCAAAAGCCCAAAAGGTTCAGGAGCTGCACAGTCCAAGTTGCTACCTCACAACTGCATAGCAAAGAAAATCGGTACTATCATCTGTGGGCTCTTTCCGTTCACGTGCCTGCACAGTTAGCGTATCATCCATTTTTTCGGACAACAGCATAAACTGATGTGACACCTTGCTCAATAGTTCTGCGCTGAAATCAGTGAAAAGCCATCTCAGGATGGGAAACCTGAGACTGACTGCTGTCTGTACACAGAGTCAAGTGTTTAATTTACATACACTAAATGGTACACTGCCGTCTATAAGCGAGGGGTTCCGGTGTCAAAAATAGAACTATCTGCTGTGAGACTCCTCTCCTCGTGCTTGTTGTTGTTTATATAACAGACACTGTATCTGTTTGATCTCCTGAACACAGATCTACATCTTACGAACCAAGTTTTGTTCCAAACTTGCAAAAACGCACAAGAAGAGGCGAATGTGAGTGGAGCAGCGAGGCTGTGATCTGGAGCAGCCTGAAAGAGCTGCACTCTCTGCTGATGTGGTGGTTCCACTTCACAGAGCCATATCTGCTTTAAGAGTGATGCAGTTTTGTCTCTGACAGCTTGTTAGCAAATGCCCCACATTCGGTGATGATCATTAATAGTAACTGCGTCCTCACAGCTTCCACCTGTGAGACAATTAAAATGCCGGAAGAGGCTCCTTAAACCTTGAGCCATGCCCGAAGCGAGGCTCGACTGTGAATGCTGGACGACTGCGCAAAGCTATTCACGCATTCATGCTAGTTTCTAAATCTTGTTTCAAAATACTTGATATGCACTGTCACAGTCTACTTTACAATATTTCAGGGAGACTGTTTTCTCCTCTGCAGGGGAAAGAAATAAAGATCATCCATCATATTTAACACCACATCCTCACGCACATCTTGACTGCCTTCTCCGTCTGTTACTCTGACTTGCATAAGACTCGAGGAAAATGTTTGATCGAACCGCTCATTTTCATATTCACTTTCTGCAGTTTAACCAAAGACAGATGCTGGTCCTTTTATCTTGATTGCACTAAATGTATATGATTATTTGGATAATGAAGGAGATGGAAATGGTAACAGACAAAAGTTTGAAAGGATCCCAGTGTCAGTTGTTAACATCAGGGCCGTGACACAAAGCCGCTGTGCTGGCCAGCGTTGGTGAGCATCTGTGGAGTTGGTTTTGCAGTGTGCTCGGCACAGTTTGGACCCTCTCAGCACCTTTTTGGTTGATTGAGCGTGTTAGATCTGCGGCGTGGCTGGTTGGTGAGAGAGATCTCTCTGATTGCCCGTTCAACAACAAGCAACACGGTGCAGAGGAAATAAATGGAGGTTCTTTTTGTTTTTCATCTTCATCCTACCTGAACATCCCAGATACTTTCAAAAACATGGAGTGGCGAGCTCTGGCAACAGCTTTTCTTAGCTTTCTCTTCTAATTGCGACTCTTTTGGTTTCTCCTTGAATGACAAATACACTGCCTGGCCACTAAAAAGACAGGTGTAAGCCTCCTATTGGACAACTACTGCATGGGCCATTATCTTTCAGCTGACAACAAGTTATTTAAACCCAACTGATGCAATGAGTAGCTTCTCTTAAATAACCATGTGGAAAGACACATCCTGTGGTCGTGGAAAAGATGTTTGTCTGTTTGATAAAGGGTCAAATCATTGGCTTGTATCAAGCAGAGAAAACATCTAAGGAGATTGAAGAAACTACTAAAACTGGGTTAAGAACTGTCCAACGCATTATTAAAAACTGGAAGGATAGTGGGGAACCATCGCATCAGGGTAAGAAGAGAGGCTATGATCTGGGGTTGCTGCAGTTGCTCACGTCTAGGTTCAGCAACATTATGACAGGCTTCACAGGGCTGAAACTGTGAACATGAGATTGGCCACCACAGAGTCCAGACCTTAACCCCACTGAGAGTCTTTGGGATGTGCTGGAGAAGGCTTTGAGCATTGGGCAGACTCTCCCATCATCAATACAAGATCTTGATGAAAAATGAATGCAACACTGGATGGAAATAAACCTGGTGACATTGCAGAAGCTTACTGAAACAATGCCACAGAGAATGTGTGCTGTAATCAAAGCTTAAGGCGGTCCAATGAAATATTTGTTATTTCGACTCTTGCAGGCTCAGAACGCATGCGCTAGATGGCCTGTTGGCTGTGGTTTCTTTGTGCTGTGTTCAACTCTTTCTCCAGGACAAAAGGAAAGTGAAGCAGTACCACGTTTGGCCCTGGATGTCACTAGTTCCTTGATGTTGGTCTGGTGTGCCCGGGCCCTCAAGGCTAAGATAATATCTTCATTGTGCTGTTGATTTCTAAAGGAGCTTTTGTGTTAAGGTTCAGCGTTTGGCTTATACCCCATTTCCATTTAAGACTTCAAGGTAAAACTCTAACCATTTTAAGGTTACGAAATTAATTTTGTTTGGCCATGTCCCTAAGCTATTTCTACTTTATTTGTAGGTCACATGAATCCGATTTCACGAAGAGGAAGAAAAAAAAAAAACATCCCAGGACCAGAGACGGAGAGAGGTGGGAGATCAGGTTGGTGGAGAGTGAAAGAGAGCGAGTGAGTAAGAGAAATCCATTAAATTCTGTTGAAATATTAAGTAAATATATCTATCTGTTTTCAAATATGGCTCCTGTTTCTTTGGTGAGAGACCTACAGCACTGAAAGATTTAGTTCATTCTGGGTCTGCGTACATGTGGACAGGGAGTGTGGGCCACAATAAAATCTCCTGATGGCTCTTCAGTTTAGTTTATCTCCCTGATCTCTACCCACCACTTTTCCCTCCGCGTGCAGCCTGCCTCCATGTTATTTTCTAAAACTGTCCTCACCTGCAGTATGTGAGTGTTTCACAGCAGACAAAGCTACAGCACATTTAAACTCCCTGGTTTTTATTTTTTTATTTTTTGCCGTAGCCCGAACCTGCGGAAAACACTGCAGCCGTTTGTTTTCATCGTCTGCAGAAAGACTTTTGTGCGACTAGATGGGAGTTTTGTGATAACCCGCCACGAAATGCAATAGATATTTGAAACAGTCTTTTGAGCATCATTGTAACAAGAGAAGGGGACATAAAACCACAGTTAATAAAGTAATTAGCTTTATGGCCCTCGGCTATGTTTGTACCCTGTGAAAAAAAAACCAAAAAAACAAAAGTCATCAATATGATCCTAGCGGTAATGACTTTGCTTTATTTTGTGTGTGTGTGTGTGTTTGTGAGTAAAGTGTGCTTTATATAATTATGCGTGTGAGAATGCAAATATTCACGCCAAACATGTCCCCCAGCCTCTAAATGATTTGTGACCCTGAGCGTTTTCTGAAAATGTCTGTGCCTTTACTACGGGTGTTTAGTGGCCCTAAGGCTTTTGCACTTAGGGAGATTTTGTTCCTTGAATTTTTATGTTAATTCAGTCGTTTCCCACTTTATATGTGAACATTTAAAGGGGAACGCTTTAAATATATAGACGACCGCTCCAACATCAGTACAACAGAGAGATGTCAGTGGTAAGGAACAAGGCATAGACCAGCTCCAGGGAGACTGAACTTGTCAGTTGAGTGACTTCAGGTGTTTAAATGGTGTCACAAAATGATACGGGCTACTGTGTGTTCAAGAGACAGAACTGTTTTAGTAATTACGGGGAGCAACGTGAAAATACACTGATGTCAAGTGCAGTGGGGAGCTTGGGGTGGATGGACGTATCAACAAAACATCAGGATTTATCAGCTCATTTCTAGTAGGTCCCCTAACATTAAAGATGTATAAGGATATATAAAACACACTTGATCACCGAATTAAAATTAGTGTCCGAGAACACCCATAAAAATTAATACCTGCTTAGAAAATCTGCAAATAAATATTGTGTTCCCTCGATGAAATATGAAACAGGTTATACAATGAAAGTCACAGACTTTGAGCAGTACAGGCACTTTTGCTCTACCATTTATCTTGCAAATGTTGTACCCAAAAATAAAATGATTGCAACCAATAATCAATAAGTCTGCAGAGTTGTAAAGATGCTGTGGGCTTAACTTTTGTTAAGACTTCACACTTAGGGAGTCTAGAGTCATGGTCAGAGGCTGTTAGTAGACTAGGAGTCAATAGCAGCCGAAGTCAACGTACAGTCATGTGTAGAAAAGATTCTAGATGCACCGTCTCACACACCGATGACACATACTGTATGATACAATCCAGTGGGGATTTATTTTTTCATTTTGCTGCAAACGTTTCTGTCTTCTTTTTCCTCAGCTGATAATTTGGGATCCTGGCCAAGTTAAGTAACGGCTACACTCTGCACTGCTCCTCAGCACGGGACTAGATTGATTCTCAGAAATGCGCTGGCACAAAAGACCGATTAATATGCATGTTGTTACTCACATATTTATTGCCCCAGCAACGCAGCCAGTTTACAGTGGTTATTGTTTTTCGTCTGTCTCGTGTGCATGCGAGTACCGGCCCCCAGCTTGCCCCTTGAACACAGCAACCAGGAACAACTGGTTGTCAGGGGTGACAACAAAAGAGAGAGAGCGAGTAAGCGAGAATCTATCTATCTATCTATCTATCTATCTATCTATCTATCTATCTATCTATCTATCTATCTATCTATCTATCTATCTATCTATCTATCTATCTATCTATCTATCTATCTATCTATCTATCTATCTATCTATCTATCTATCTATCTATCTATCTATCTGACGGCTACTTGTTTTGTCTTTCCTTTTGAAATACTAAAGGTTTCCATGGGAACTAAATATGATTGTTGGATCAGTGTTAGCATTCAGCCTTTAGCTGTCAGGTTTGAAAAAAACAAACCATCCTCTCTGTAACAAACAGCTTCTATTATAAGGCATGATCAACTGCTGTACATCATTTCAGAGTTTAACAGCGTGGACAGCGTTTTTTACAAAAAATTTTTAAAAATAGCAATAACTCTTTACTGGTTTTGTTGTTTGTCTGTGGCTCGGGAAGAGAAGGTAAATGAATCTGCTGACATAAGAAATATTGCTAATATAGAAGATAACACAACAACAACCTTTTTTAATTTCCCTAGAAATTAAACTGGCAATCTTAACGATTATTAATTTTCATAAATGTCTGTTGAGTGTCGCCATACGAGGTAACGCAATTACCACTTATTGCCACGGAGGCCACAAAGAATAACAAAATGAAAGCACATGACGCCACCGCCTTAATTCAGACCCTGTCTCATATGGTGGAAACACACCGAGCACCTCTAAGGGTTCCTCTGTGGATATAGTCAACAAAAACTAATTTTCTAAAGGTATAGAACTTATGACAGAGCTGTTGTGCTAAATTACATAAAATTACTCGTATGTGATAAAGTGGCCGCCACGCTCATTCAGCAGTATACAAGCATAGAAGCATAGCCTCATTGTACATGCTGTTATAGTTCTGCTCTGAAGAGACTGATACATATTCAGCCGTTTCTAATTCTACTGGCATCTGTTGTCTGTGTAGCCACAGCATGTTGATCCGTGTCAGTGAAATCCGTCGTGATCATGAACACAGACATGACTCCGTGACGGCAGCTTTGCTCTCGATGGAATGACACTTGGTGTGCATGGAGATGTGATTCAGTGTTTATGTTCTGGAAGGACTGAACTACACTGAACGTGCAATATGTTATTCAAGTAAACATAAAAGAAGTAGAGTCCAGTGGCACGGAGGCACATGAGCTACACCCAGCCTAAGTTGCACAGACAGTACTTATTTGCAAGATCAGTTCACTGTTGGTTTGATGATAATAATAACAGAGTAAAATATCAGCAGTCCTAGCTTTTCACTCCACATTGTGTGTTTTAGATCTTGCTAGAGCTCTGGAAACTGGAAAAAAAAAAACTCCTTTTACCAAGCTAAGGATAGAGAAATCAGTGCAAAACCGACTCCATCAGGGGAAAGCAGTTGGTGTGGAGTGTGCCTGTTCATGTGCATCTCTGGGAGTGCTCACGTGTCTTGCAACAGGGCTAGCCACTTAACCACCAGAGTAAAGCGACTGGAATGACGCGTGTTGTTTCCCCTTATTTAAATGCCCTCTTCTGTATTATAGGCCTGTAGATGTTGTGTGTTTTTATAGTGTGCTTTTGTGTACCTCCGCTGCCAGCCTGCGCCAACTGGTTCTCCTCACACGTGCATCAGACCTCGCCACTTTGACGCTGATTGAAAGCGTGTCAGCCCGGGTATTTGTCAGCGGCAGCCCCGTTGCACAGGACCTCTCAGTGGGCCACACTATGAGACTACGCAGGTGATTTTTTTTTGCATTTAAGGAAAGGCTGCTGCACAAGTTGCGCGAATTTATTCTACCCCACAACCTTGGGGCTGTTCTGTTCTCTAATGACTAAGCAAAAGTTGACAGAGAAGATAAAATAGCAGTGGCGTCTGGAAGCACAGCGTACCACAAAATCACAGAAATGACTTCAGGGCTGTAATGGGTTGTATGCATACAGAGGCGTTTAACGTCGGTGCTTCTTTATATGCGTTTGGTACCATAACAACCTACACACTCGCCGTCTGCAACAGAGCACATACCCAACCTGAACACATCCACCAGGCTAACCAGCATCAAGCTTGGTGACACAGTGATAGGTGTGATAGATGGCTTTTCAAAATCAGCTTTTAAATCAGCTACCATGTATTCTGAAAACACCCTGCATAATGGAAAATATTGATATTTTGCTGGCATATGTTGCCTCTAGAATTAATCGTGGCATTGAAGAGAGTGCTCTCTCTCTCCCTCTCTCCCTCTCCCTCTCTTCTCGTCTGCCTGCCGACCTGCCTCAGCGCGCTCATTGTCTCCATTCGCCTCTGTCCAGCCTCCATAACTTGCACAGCCACATGATGAGATCAGAGAAGCCTGGTCATCTAAGTAATGGATTTCTTTCTGTTGATTCCTCCTGGGTCCGCGGCCCTGCGTTCAGTGATGTATGCTTCATGCAACGGCCCTGGACAGCTCATCTCTCTCTCAGCCACAGGCACCTCTGCATAAGCACATTCACCCAAAGCCAATCTCTGAAATACACTTTGGGGCTGCTGCTGCCGCCGCTGCTGTTGCCCCATTCGTTGACATCCACGGTAAAGAAATGCAACGGTTTTGAAGTCCTGTAATGAGCAGGAGTGATGGTTTGAGGGGAGAAGTTCTCCATTATAGGGTTGTAAACCTAATCCTTGACTACAGGGGCAACATTTCATCCAGAGCAACGCGATGGTTAATGTTCATTTTCATTTGCTTCCTCTTCATGAACCTCACACATCTCCAGCATGTGTGCTCCCAGTCTGCAACTATTCAGTCTAATTGTGCAGCAGCCTGTGTCATGTTTTCACCGTGTCCCCAGGCTCCTACCCAAACCTGTCCCGTTCTTGGCTTGGTGGAGCAACACTCGTCGGCTGCTTCTGCTCTGAAACTCCAGAATTTCTTCAAAGTCCTCTGTGGTATTTTTGCAACGTTTCTTCAGTATGAGCATTTTTAGATTCCCCTGCCACGCTGTGAGACACAGCCTTTAATTGAAAAACTGGCCAAATGTGGGGTGAATATATGAATTACAAATGAAGCTGTGAGGAAAAACAAAGCCAAATGGTCATCCCCTGCAAAACAGCACAAGCCCACAGGACATGGCACTCACATAAATTATATGAAATGCCATAGACTTTCAGTCACTCTACTGACTCGCTTCTCTTTTTTCCTCTTTCCCTGCTGTGCCCTATTCATTCCCACTGACATTCCCCAGACGTCTGATGGATATCAGACCATGTCCTCCAGGAGACATATTCCATTATTATGCTGCCACAGCGCTCATCCACAGACCCATCTCCCTTCTAATCAATGACCATGCAGCACGGCAGCACAGCAGGCACACACAAACAAGACACACGCAGGAGAGCCTTCAAATAATCAAACCGGTA
Organism: Planiliza haematocheilus; assembly: GCA_005024645.1. Lineage (NCBI taxonomy): Eukaryota > Metazoa > Chordata > Actinopteri > Mugiliformes > Mugilidae > Planiliza > Planiliza haematocheilus. The sequence continues at coordinate 1,479,314 of SRSE01000949.1, read as the reverse complement.
GTTAATCACAGATGAGAGTCATATAAATTAAGTGATCTATGTTTCAGACAACACATAGCCGATTCCTTCACATCTGCGCAAATCAGTGTAGATGGAAATCCAGCAGAGCATCACCAGCTGTTCTGTCTCTTACCTGCGTGGTGGTCCTCCTCTCAAGCTGTGTTTGTTGAAGACCCTCGGTCTACACAGCCATGCCCTCCTATATGGGCGCGCATCTGTGGGGCAAATCAGAGTTCTGCTGTCTATCTGTCAGCATGGAGAAGAGGAGGGATCAAGGATCAGAGAGTCCTCCCAGCCGGCAGCCCCATCTAGCGCATCTCCTTGTGTCTCCCGCTCTCCCGGGTCATTCCTGCCAGCCCCTCAGCAACCGCAGAGCCAGGGAGCGAGCGTTCGGGGGGGATGGGAGGTGCTTAGAGGACTGAAACGGACATGGAACGGCGAGCAGAGCACCTCCTCCTCCTACATGTCTGACTGCAGCCAGTGGACATGCTACAGCTGGAGTCTCAGTCCACCCCCCGTTTTCTCCCAGTGCATGTGTGTGGGTGTGTATGTTTTTTTTGTGTGTGTGTGTATGTGTGTGTTTTCTAGTCAGTGCTGGCTCCTCTCTGTGCTGTGTGTGAAAAGAGAGTCTCTTCCCTCACCGTTAATGCTGCCGGTGGCTCCGAGATGCTGAGGCAGTGTGAGAGAGGAAGAGAGAGAGAGAAGGATTGAGAGAGGACGAGATTGAGACATGTGCGTGCAGGGGAGGGATACTGGCAACGGAGACTATAGGAAAGGTTGTTTTCCCTCGTGCTCCATCTATTGGTATCAATCAATCAGGGATGCGTGGCTGAGTTAATGAGTTATTCATACCTGCATATGTCTCTGTGTGTGAGACACAGAAACAGGGAAATACACAAAACGCAAAGGAATGTAGAAAACAAATGTGCATGGCATTTTACTGTGCAAATTCATTTTCAGAAGTCCGGTGTGACATTTATAACCGTGCATGCATGCACCCACACGTCCAAGCAGACACTCAAAAAAGGAAGTCCTAAATAGCAGCCGAGGATCTCCTCAGGCTGTCAGTATATCAACCGCTCTGAGAATCTACAGCCTTAACAGGGAAACTGCCTCCCTGAATTCCCTTGGGAATGATATATCACACCCCAACACTCTGGGGAGGGGAGGGGAGGACAGAAGAGACGAGTGATGAAAGAAATTAGTTAATATGAAAGCTCCTGCAGTGAGACACCCCTCCAAAAAAAAAAAAAAAGACCCAAAAATCAGGTGGGCCATTTGATTAGAGAGGGGAAATAAAAGTAAATGAGATAGACAAGAGGTGAAATGTTGAGGCTCACTTTTTCTGACAGTGCACTGTGTTTTGTTCTCTGAGCATGCCGTCTTTTATGCTTAGGCTGCCTCAAAAATTAAAGCTAGAGGCAGTGAGGGATAAAATGAAGGATGAAGATCTGCAGATAGGGGGAACGGCCTTTGAAACTGAAGGACGGGGAAATGGTAAGAGAAGAAGAGAGAAAATACAGACAGTAAGACATCATACCTTCCGATAAATAACAGGGACATTTATACATCCCAGGAAGCGCGTACTAAACCACCTTAATCTTTTCATCTTCCTCTCTCGGATAAAACTTGCTGTATCTTTGCATCCTCTTTAGTTACGCATTCATCTTCAGCAGAATTCCTCACTTTCTCTCTCTTTGTATGGCTCTGTTAAGTACCATTGAGCTTGAAATTGGATTCTTATAGAAACAGTAGATAAAAGCAGTGGTGTACAGAAAATACTTTATTGAAAAACATCAGCAGCATCTCTGCAAACTAAATATGTCCATGCAACCAGATGCATGTATGTCATGTATAACATCTTGTAGGCACTTTGCACAATTGCCAACTAGTCAATGACATCTACTCTGAGCCGCTTCTGATCAGTAGCCAAAGTCTAGGTGTTGCCTTTATATCCGATGTCAAACAGTAATTTCTCTTTTGCAAATTAAAGGCTTTTTTTTTTAAAGACACAGCACAACACATCTTGGTTTCGAATATAGGCTTATGCATTTTAACACCAGTTGCCAGGTTTGCGTCTGTGAAGGTTCTCATCCAGGTCATGATATATCCAAAAAGTATTTAAAACTGGACTTGTTTTTGAGGAGACTTTTCACCACTCATCCAATTAGTTTCTTCAGTTCTATGGGACTGGTGGGAAGTTTGGGGTTTAAATAGGCAACTCTGTTTCTGATGGGTTATCCACAGAGTTTCCAATCAGAAACCCATCGGAATCTAGTTACCCACAGAGTTTCCTAAACTTCCCACCAGTCCCCTAGAACTGAAGACGCTACTTGGACGAGTGGTGAAACGTCTTCTCAAAAACTCTATAAGTCCAGTTGCCTTTTTTAAATGCTTTTCGGATATTGCCGGGTTTACCTACAGCTCCTGTGATGAAATCTTGGGCTTCTGAAAGACTTCTTTTTGCATCAAACGATCTTCTGATGGTTTAGTCCAAATCTGCAGATCTCTTTAAAATCCTTACCCGACTCACAGGCATTCAAAACCCCTTTCTCAGAGCGCTCTTTAGATGTTGGCAAGATGACACCGCTTAGGTCAATAGCAAACAGAACAGCAAATCCCAGGTGTCAATCAAATATGACAGATTCAATGACATGGTTCTGGCACCTCATCCAAGAGTAACAACAAGGTGTCAGTTTTGTGTCATTTGAGGATATCACCTGTACCTGTAGGCACCGTTTCAATTAGGATCAAGTATTTGCATGTTTTTTATGTGCTGACAAGTCAGCAGTTGGGATGCGCTTATTTTTTTTCACCAGACTGTGGTTCTACTGGATGTTCAGCCTGCAGACAGCCATGCTTGCAGCATTATGTGACTGGAATGAAAGGGCAGTCTAAGCAGAGTGTGCACCGCAACTCTCCACATCAACTTTCTGTCTTACCTCTCTGTAACCTTCTGTGTTACGGAAAAGGACTGCTGATTTCGCAGATTTAAGCACACAAGAAATCACAACCCATTACAGCAAATTTTGTATTTACTACAGCAAATTCAATTGAGGAGAAAGACTTAATACATGAAAGAAAAGTCATCGGTGTGAAGAAACTGATTAAGAAGAGTTTAAAATATTCCCATTGTAATTCATCCCACAGCACAGCTTAGTGTAGCCTTAAGGAAATCCAGAGCTGATCCTGGAGGGGAAATAGTTCTGCACTGACCTGGGGTCTGGGTTTGAAAGCAATTCCTGACATTTGGCTGAGTTAATGTAGCTCTGTAATCTGCTGCTAAATCAAGCTTTAGGAGTGAGCTGAGGCAGCGACTGAGGCAATCTCGTGGAGAAGAATCAGCCTCGTGGAGTGTGTGTGGGGGTAATTATGCATGAGGAAGACGGTTAGTACTGCATTGGATGTTGGCAGAGGACTAACAGATGGTAATTCCCTCTCAGTCCTTCACTCCTGGCAGACCTTTGGATTACTAATGTGCCCGTATCTTGCACTCACATGCACACCGTACTGTCTGTCACACATGCAGATGTGCAACAGCAGAAACAGAAGTTCAGGTTAAGGTTTTCTGTCCATATACAGCCATTGTCAGCTGTTAATAAAGCGCCATACAACCTACAAGGTTTTTAGTATGGCGTGAGTTTTGTGGTTTCACTTATAATAGAGACATTAATAAAGTTATAAGTCTAATCAACGATCACAGAATCCCCTGAGTCCACTACCTCAGTTCCCTCTACAACCTGCTTACATTTGGAGACTGGTATTCAAGTGGTACTTGTGCATATGTGGTGTGTTGGGGTTACTTGATGGAGGTTGGTTGTTTGGACTTTGCATTGAGAATAAATGTGCTGGAGTTGGTCAGTCATGGTCGGTGACCGTGGTTTTGGCAATGTGTCCTACTCCACTGCCGCTAGTCAGACCTCTGATGATGCCTTTTTTTTATTTGATGTTGAATTGGGGGTGGGAGGCACAGTTGCGAGGCGACAAGAACGTTCTTGCCGATGTCTCACAGCAAGAAGGTTCTGGGTTCGAGGCGTTTCCGTGTGAAGTTTGCATGTTCTTCCTGTGACTGCGTGGGTTCTCTCCAGGTACTCCGGCTTCCTCCCACCATCCAAAGACATGCTGGTTAGGTTCATTGTCTGTCTCTATGTTAGCCCTGCGATGGACTGGTGACCTGTCCAGGATGGACAGAGGAGAGGACAAGCAGTTACAGAAAATGAATGAATGACGATCTTTATATAGCGTCAATTAACTAAAACGAAACTTATCAAAATAATTGACACTTGAACATGCATCAACAGCATATTAACTACCTAAAATAACAGAACCCATCCTTGGAAAAAAAGTTATTTGTCGCTTATTTTAGTGTTTTAGTTTGACTGACCACTGCGCAAGAAGTGAAAAGGAAGCAGCAAAAGTAAGCAAAGACCAAAGAGGCCACACATAGAAGCATCTTCACCATATCATCTGAACATTTAATAACGCAGACACTTTTACTACGACATGATCGAGAATTCAAAGCAGGCAACCGTAGATCAGTGGATCTGGATCTGGAGTTTTTCCTGAGAAGTGTGTACAACGATTTGTAGTTTTTTATCCACCTTGCTCTCTCGATTTCCCCTTTTGAATACAGACTACTGCCATCTTCTGTTACGAAGAGTTATTTCCTCTCACACAGACACAGGACTGGACCAGACAGCTGGTCATTGACTGTGGTCTTTGCGGTGTGTTCAGGAGCACACCCAGTCTTCGTTGCTGGTAGATCTTCGGTGTCCGTTTCATGTGACAGGTCCTTTAAACCCACAAATTGCAGTTCTGATCATCCACATGAACTACATGCAGCACTTGTGGCAATAACAGAAAACTGGTCAATAAGTCAGGGTAGGTCATTAATATAATTTCCGTCATCCACACCTGCTTTATGTTTAATGAAAACCTCATTCAACTCCATTAAAACTCTGTGACCATCTGAAGGTGTCAGGTCAAATATATTGATAAATCTGCTGAGAAGTACCACATCACAGCACACAGTAATTACACACTGCGTTTACCTTGATGAAGTCACAGGCAAATGACACCAGGCAGCCAGAAAATAACAATACACTACTCTACACACCTCACAGTGGTGGGCTATAACTCAGTGCTCTGGCTGTTCCTGCGGGCGATGTAAGATTAAAAGAGCTCATCAATCCTGTGCGCCGTTGCCTTGTTTCAGGCTTTCTTTTTAACCAAATTGGTGTTTCATTCTCATCCATTATAATATGATGTAATCATTTAAGGCACGAGTTACAGCGGAGTCATGACTAAAACGCTGCAGATAGATGGAATCATACACTGTGGGTCTAATTAGATGGATATGATGGCTCCGTAACATCAGTCCATCCATTTCCCATTTTATTGTGTGCATGACAGCTGCTATTGAATGGAACACACCCCTGTGCCCCCATTTGACACGTGAATGGACACGATTTAGCAGAGCAGATCCGACAAGAACTGGCTCACCTGAGACGCACGAAGAATCAAAGTCTGTCTCAGTTCCCACTTTAAAGGCATTTGCAACCAGCCACGCGCCTGTTTTGTTACTTATTTCAGGGAAATGCAACAGTGCCTCGATGCATGTTAAGATCACAAGCACAGGGAATCAAAGCCCAGTGGAACACACTTCTTACAGACGCCAGTAAGAAGCTGGACTCACTGAGAGAAGTAATACAGTGGAAATAATGTACAATGAAATGTAATATTTTTTCTAAATCTTTGATGAATTGTGACCATGACCATCAGACCTCCTCCCCAATATTACCATCTGAGGAGGCTCTGACATAACTATGTAGTGTTTGGCCATGTCATAAACTTCAATTTCTTCTTGATTAATGTTTGTCGTAAAACCGTACTACAGGTCCAAGACTGTTCTGAAATGTGTATATTAAGGTGAGTTGTTTTTTTCTTTTTCCAAATGCATGCTGATCTACTGCATGTAAGTTTATCTACATGCACTTAAGTGATCAAGACCAATCGTGACAGACCGTAACGTGTGGTTTATACTTCTGTGTCAATTTGACGCCGTAGCTACGCATCATCCCAGACCATACGCAGACCCTAACACCATAGCCTGACCTGCACCTCCCCTGAAACTACGTGTTACTGCGACGCAGACTGCAAGAGCTGTGACTGGTCTGCTTGGTAGTATTTCCATCTGCTTCTCAAATCTCTGTTAATTAATTAACTAAATTAATTGTTTTGGATCAACAAAAAAAAAACAAAAAAAAACGTGTATGACTTGGATGAAATTGGAAGCAGGAAGAAGAAGCAAAAATTAACCCAACTACCAAAAAAGACACAGCAGCAACTAGCATTTGGGTGGCGTTTTTACAGAGCGGGCCAGACTGACGAGCGCACCAGTTAAATGACATAATCACATTTGCAGGAAAGAACAAGAAAAATCTGTCTATTGAAAAGAGCACATTTGCATGAACATCAGATGAGGGGGAAAGTCCAGACAGTTTTGCAGTTGCATATATTTTCAAGCTTCACAGTTGGAACATGACAATTATTATACTGTCACTCGTGAATCTACATCAATCTAAGATGATATTTTTATTTCATTCGTTGCATGAATATTCGTGTGAAGATATTTCCATGAATCTGCTGCTTGACCAGCTGTGCCATGTTTTGCTTTCAAGGCATTCTGGGAGTCTGAAATCTCTGAGCCTCAGGCACTACGAGGCCGTGCACAAAACAGGGCTATAGAGCTAAGTGAGAGAATTCACAACTTCCTCAGAGTGAGTGTAGATGCAGAAGAAAGAATGGAAAAACTACAGCTCTGCACATGAGTGACTAGAGAGTCGAGTGAAGCCATACTGCTTTGCTGTGTGTTGAGCTTCACAGAAAAAAAGATGACTTTTCTATCAGTGAAAACTATCTGCTTTTCCGTCTGCTGTAAAGTCTTTGACAATCCTGTCCTGTCATGCAGCCAAAGCCCTTGTGGAGACAATCTGGAGAGCTGAGGTAGGGAAAAACAAACACCTGAGTGTCCACTTGCAAGAGAAACTTTCCAAAGGAAGAACCACCTTTAAGTCTGGGATTAAACCTCATGCGTGAGGCCTTGCTACAGGATAGAGATCAGAGAGCTGCAGTCCTCACACTGAGAAACTTTTTCTGTTCGGACAGTCAGCGTGCCACATCTGCAGAGATTCAAAAACACTGACCGACTACAGATCCAGACCATCCAGATCAAATAAAGCCTGCACAGGATCACAATGAGGAGCTCCAGAGATCCCTGAAACCTTGGCAGGACAACATGAACTTTGTTAAGAAAGTAAAGCTGAAGTTTGATCTAGCAGTCAGAGCCACGTATAGGAGCTGAGAGATTAAGTCATAACATGTCTGCACGACTACAAGACTTCAGTGCCATGTCAGGATTACTTCCAGCAGCATGACCTGAAGCTGCTGTCGGTATCGCGCACAGATGTTACTGAATACCTGTGCAGGATGGCCTCTAACACTCCAGCTAGTCTACATCTTAAACCTGCTCTCATTCCCACAGTGTCAAGAACTACTATTTTATCAAACGACTTGTGTTGCAGAGACACATATGGCTCCTTTTTTGTATCAGTGGTGTGATATAAATTGATTTCAGTGTTGACCTAGTATCGCCGTATTAGACGCCATGAGACTGTAGCCAAATGCACTGTGCTGCTCTCATGACAGTCTCTCCTTTCAGGCAACACATGGTCCATTTTAAATTAAAACTATGATCTTTAAATCTCATCAAGTAGGTTTGGTGTGTGTCTCAACTGTCAGTCCGTCCAGATGTGTAAATGTGCATAGCCACTGACGTGACTATTGTACTCTGTAATAGTGTCCGTGGGGAATGAGTGTCTTAAAACATAATAGAAAATGAAATAGACATTATCCAATTATCTGATTTTAGCCCGGATCCATGTACAGATGTTCAACATGTTGTAGAGAAATACGCTGTGGGAATTAAAGTAAAACTGTAGTTTCTTGGTAATTCTTTTCCAGCCTGAGCCCTTGGGTGTTTCTGTCGATTGTCATTACATTTCAGGACATTTTTAGTTGCTTTTGTGACTTCATTTCATTCATCATTTATGCTTTCGTAAGTTCTGTCACACCATGGCTCTGTGATGACACGGTGTTGACAGCTGCCGTGATATTTCCTCATTTTTCCACTAACACCATTTCTGACTCTGCTAAATTTGTTCAGCTTTGGTCGATCGGTTTCCAACAGCAGGGCAAGGTCGCCTCTGTGGACTTCTCTTGACTTTGGGTTCTTTATAATAGAGAAGTTTGCTCGGAACATGAAGCAGAACAATGACCTGTTCTCTCAAGTTTCATCAAGTTGAAAGATGTTTGTGTCATTAAGAGGATTTGTTGAACTGAACCTGGAATACTGAGACAAAGCAAAAAAGTTAAAAAAGTACAAAAATGTTCAGTAAGGAATGTAAGATCTACTCAGTGATCAACAGTGGTGTTGGAGAGGAACATACACCGATCAGGCATAACATTATGACGTAATGTTTGTGATGTAGAGAGTTTGAAGACCAGGTTAACACCTTGTGGTCTTCTTCTTGTCTTTGGAGTTGTTCCTAAATCGGTTTTGGCTCCTGGGGTGGGGGTGCCTGGTCTGGTCTAGGTGGGTGGTACATGTCTAAGTAACATCCACATGAATGCCAGGTCCAGTAGTTTCCCAGCAGAACACTGTATTGTCATAAGATGGTCAATGTTATTTACTTCACCTGTCAGTGCTTAGTTATTGTGGCTGACTGGTGTATAAGAGGGTTATGTCCTGTATTGTCTTAAGATCAAATGATATTTTAGATGAAGATCGTTATATTAGCTTCATGATGGTGATTATATTCAGCACACAGTCACATAAAATGTGCAATAAAGCTCCCTCTTATAGTGCAAGGCTGTTAAATACAGAATTCCCCTGTTTACTGTAGTTTGCAGGTATGTTGGCTGTAAAATAAATAGCTCCCCTGTTCATTCATTCCACTGACTTCAATTACAGTCAGTATTTGGAAGAGTGATTGTAATATATATTGTTATTTAGTCAAGTATAATTATACCCACTAGTGTATTGCCACAGTTCATTAAAAAAGAAAACTAAATATATTACAGTCAGACACGGAAACAGTGAGTAGAGGGAACGTTTGCTGGAAAACCTGTGTCACTGAGCAGAAGCTGAGAGCATCTGAATAAAAGCACACACAATTAAGTGCATAAAATAATATTAAAATGAATTAATAATGTAGTTTATTTCAGTTTGTTTTATAATTGGACCCAACTGGCACTGGATATTTAGGGCAGAAGCCGATGTTGATATCACCATATCCTCCTTCTGTTCTTTGAGGCTCATTTTGAAGTATTGCATTTGAGAAGAGGCCAGTTCTTATCAGAATCTGAGTCTGATAACACGCCATTTGGGTTTCATTATGGAGCGTGTTCCACTGGTACAGAGGAGAAAACCTCTGCATGCAATTTCAATACCCCATCAACATTTTAGAGACATTTTGTTGTAATCTAATACAGATCCACATGATCAGAAGACGTAAATGACTACGCCGCTGTTGTTCTCCTGTCCATCGACACATAAAGCCCGGCCAAATTAACTGATGGGCATAATCAGCTCCCAAGAGATGGACACACTATCCATGACCCATTGGATTCTGAACAGAGGTGGCAAAAGTACTCACATTCTGTACTTAAGTTAAAATATGGATACTTGTGTAAACAATACTCTGGTAAAAGTATTGATTCAACTCCTTTACTCAAGTAAAAGTAAGAAAATACAGATTCTGAAATGTACTTAAGTAAAAAGTAAAAATTACATTTTGCCATTAATGAAACAATTCATCCGTTGATAATTGTTTCATTGATAAATAATCTAGACTTAATTGACCAGATGTCCTGCATGAGCATCTGGATAATTTTTAACAACAAATTGGGGGTTACTGGGTTGTTGTTTTTAAACGGCTAACTAGAGTTAGCTATAGCATTGCTAACATTAAACACTAGCTTCCAAAAAAATCCTCAAAAAGCTAATGATAGCAACAGAAACCGCACCATACCTCAATTTGTTTTTTTCACATTAGACCAGTAGGTCTTCAATAGTGGGGTCCCTCTTTTTCCAATGTAAAGAAAGTAAGTAAAAAGTCAGAAAAATAAATACTCAAGTAAAGTACAGATACCTGAAAAATCTACTTCTACAATGATTTGACCCTTCCCAAACAGACTAACATACTTACTTACTAAGTACAGCAACAAAGTATTTGTACTTCGTTACTTGCACCTCTGCCTCTAGACCAACTTTCCACAGCAAAGGATACAGTTTTGGGGCGTTAGTCTGGCCTTCCAGGTCATCTGAGAACAGCAAAGAAAGCGATTTCTGAGATTTAACTCGCACAAATGATCAGCTGTTTCAGCTTCTTGGAAAGAAGAAGGTGAGAGGAACCCATCACTGCTGGATGGCTATTGGTGCGTTCATTACAATAAGTGCATTTTTTTTTTTTTTTTTTGTCTTTGAGCAGCATGAAGCTGAGTTGAAAGAATAATTAGTAGTTACCTGTTATTCTCTGGTAGGTTGCTAAGGTGACTGCTGTGGATTCTTCTGCTTTTATCTTTGATGATTCTCGAGCTTTACTTTAATGTTTTTTTCCCTGACATTATGCAGCCTGATTTAGTTTCTCCAAGCCATTTCACTGCAAAACATGCATTCATTTTATTTATTTATTTTTCACATTTACTTCACCATGACAACCCAGGATTAAAAAAAAAAAAAGCAAACACGGTCTCTACTGCGACTAAGGTGCACTCAAGACCATTTCAAAGTTTTACTTCAACTTCTGCTGACAGTTATATGGAAAGACAGCAATTGGTTTCTTACTTTGCAGCGATTTATTTCACAGTCTTATAACTAGTCAGCAACTTACCACGAAGACACCGCTTGACTCAGCACCACCGTCTGCTTAGCTTTCAGTCGTACTCTCCTGCATGTGCTGCAGACGGAGCTGGGAGTAGTTAAACATCGCAGTCAGAGCACGCACTGGCTTCCACCTTTTAAATGAAGTTCAGCATCAGTTTTTGGATTATGATAAATAAATAATTAAAATTACAATATGTGTACAACATAATAGCGGCACTGTCATTTCCTGCCAGTAATGTGGAGCATGCCTAAACAGGAATGCACAGACACAGACATTTTGGATGTTTGTCTTCCAGTAAATGCTGTTCACATTTACACAGGGCTTCACCATGACAACCCGGGATTAAAAAAAGCACGGCCTCGCCTGCGACTGAGCTGCTCTGCACTCAAGAACCACACAATGGCAGTTTTGTTTCGTACGCAGCGACAATGCGAGTCACACAGGTACATACACAAGAAATCCAAACAAATCCCAACTTCTGGCAGCGGTGACCTTGCCTGAGAGGATCCAGCAGCGGCTCGCGTGGAGAAGATGCTGATTGTGATCGTGGGACTTGAAAGACTTTGATCCGAACAGCATGGAGGCTTAACAGTCAATTAACCCCTTGATCTCTTCTGATCCCTGTGGTTTACAATGTGCTGCGGCTTACACATATACAGTGCATACAGCGCGCACACATGCACCGACAGATGCCCCACTGCAAGATAATGGCTCCATCACGGCTCAAATTTGCACTTCAGATTTATGGACACGGGCGTCGATCCACCTCAGCCTCCTCATCAGTTTCAGGGCCGCGTGTTGCACAGCGCGGTGTCGGCGGTTCACGGTTCACGAGTGGCTGAACAATGAAAACGGAGCGAGAAATAAGACTGTTAATATCCTCATTGACCTCTGGCTGAACTGACATGACACCCAGCTGAACTGGCTAATGACATATTGACTGACTGTTTTGATCATTTGAGGCCTGAAGTACACAGTCATTTTTTCCACTCTTGAGGCAAAGGAGAAGATTTGAGCAAGAAATATTAACCGTTAAGAGTTTGCTGGTTTATTTGAAATACTGTTCTACCTTAAAGAGCCATTTTATATTTTCCTCTCTCATCTAAAGGAAATTTTGCCCTTATGTTACTAAATTACAAGGCGGGGCTCTCATTCTGTGGGGCTTTTAATATGGGCGTACATCAACCACCAGTTCATATTCAGTGTTAAATTGTTCATGCATAACTCTGCCACATTACATCTGCTTTGGATGAGCAGCTGCATTTCCTTCTTTCTTGCATCAGGGGCACAACTGCACAGAAAGTTTGGCCCAAATAACAAAAAGCACATTTTTGCGGCTTATGTTCGTGTTTGTTGTCTTTCCAATTCAAATCAGTTGTGTTCAGTTATGGTTCACAGACTTGAATTTGTCACAGCAACAACACACACTGGAAGCTAAAAAGTTCCTACAGCGTGTTTCCGTCTGGACACATTACGCTACCTGGACAATTTCACGCGACAAACTGAGTGTTATTTGTTTCCTTCTCTCTGCACACCTCCATGGGATTTTGCTTGTGAATGGTTGACACCTGTAATCCTACGGGATATTGTCACCATGCCCAGTCTTTACTGTATACGTTAAAGGCATAAAAACAGCCTTCAAAGAGAAATAACATGATTTGTGTTGTGTTGAAGCACAGCGTCTCCCACTGGGTTTCAGCTATTCGCCAAATCCAATTGAGCTAGGAGGAACAATCACGCGGCGTTGTGTCTGCTTTAGGTTAAAGCAGTTGTGCTGCACCAGAGCGATTAAAGCGCATCACTTAAAGCACCGTCCCTTTGAAAGAAAGATTCAGTCCATTCTGTCCACACTGACAGACAATGCAGGGTCGTTCTTTGAATACGCTTTTGTCTAAGCACATCAAGGACTTGAGTGCTATTGACATGGGAATGAGTCTAAAAATAGCCTCAGGGTCTCCAGCGGCCACATTATACAGACGGGCACAAAACAGGCATGTTAGTACAGAACGCTGAGCTCCTGAGATCTTGGGTCCCTGATCAATTTCGGGGTCTTTTTGAACCGACACAAAACATTCTTGCACTCCGTCTGTTTCATGAGAACAACAGGCGGTCTGGTTATTACTCTTTACAACTGGTACTCTTGCCGAGCTGAGTTCTGGCTCTGTACAATGTAGCCTGGCAAATACCGGCTAAACTTCCTGTCAGGGGACGTACTGGCAGTAGGTGTCTGACAAAGCTTGTGTAACACCACAGCGTGAGAGAATGAACTAATGCACTTCCACAAGTGGCCTTTATTGAGAACATAGTCCCCTAATGTGACAAATCAGAGTGACCAAAGAGCCAAGTCTGTTGTCTGTTGTGAAACTTTTTCTTGTTATCACCATTTACTATCTCATTAAGATCAAGAATTAGTACTTTTCAGAGTTGTGACTTAAATTAGGTAAATGAGCAGTGAGATAACACCCTGATGATCCAGCTCTTTCCCTTCCAAGAAGTTTCTTGAGAGAAGCTGATCATTAAGCCCGTAGCAGCAACAACGGCAGACAGTCAAGCCTCGTTTCAGCCAAATACTGTATCTGTGACCTCGGCACTTCATTGTTCCTCACGCCTTTTTACTCCTCTAATCTCGAGATCCTGGCTTAATTATCTTGTTATCTCAAGATAGAAGAAATTAATGGTTTTTCAAGGTCACAGCTTCAGTCATTTAATTGCTGTTACCTTCGTGAAAAACGAGTGCAGCGGACCTGTTAGTGGAGTCTGCTGCAGATGGATTAAAATGGAAATAGACAGATCAGAAACAGTCTTCACTGTTTGATTTTATATCAGTAAGTTCAGTATCAGTAAGTTACAATTACGATTACGACACCACTGTTACTACTGTCCAGCATGTTTTAATGACGCATTGTATATAAAGATGGGCAAACTCTTTTCAGGCTAACTGTAGTGACGTCAGCCTTTGATAAAGCCTGTGACAGCATCCATGCATCACTCAGGCTGGCCACACTCTTAGGTTGGATCCTTAGAATAGAATTAAACATGTGAGTTATTTATTAGTTTACAGTTGTGGGTAATGACGAAATTAGCAATAGGCTGTTGAGTTTTGCTGTAAAGTTGGAGGTTTTTCCAAACTGATTTAATTTTTTAGCTCGGTCTGAACTCTGGGGAGGCCAATCCATGTGTGAAAATCATGTCTCATGCTTCCTGTACCACTCTTTCACAATTTGAGCCCCATGAATCCTGACATTGTCATCTTGGAATATGTCCGTGCCACCAGGGAATAAAAAAATCATTGATGGATTAACCTGGTCATTCATTATTCAGGTAGTCAGCTGACCTCATTCTTTGGACACATAATGTTGCTGAACTGCAGCAACCCCAGATCATAGCACTGCCCCCACAGGCTTGTACAGTAGACACTAGGCATGATGGGTGCATCACTTCATCTGCCTCTCTTCTCAACCTGATGCAATGGTTTCCCACTATCCTTCCAGTTTTTAATAATACGTTGTACAGTTCTTAACCCAGTGTAGTTTCTACAATCTCCTTAGATGTTTTCTCTGCTTGATGCAAGCCAATGATTTGACCCTTCCCAAACGGACATCTTTTCCACTACCCCATGTGTCATTCAACATGGTTGTTTAAGAAATGAGAGGCTACTCATTGCATAGCTGAACGATAATCACCCGTGCAGTAATTATCCAATAGGAGTTAAATCCAATTTTGTTTTGTTTTTTTGTCCAGGAAGTGTAGATCAAGACTGACTTACATATCCTGCATGTCACAGTAGAATGGGATTCATCTTTAGTGAAGTATTTCCACACACTTGAAGAACCACTGCTAGTTTGCTGCAGTGACCCACTGTCTTATTGTCCATATTGTTAATGTCACGTGATCGGTTGTACCGACAAGTCGACTAGTCACCGATCACGTGACATTAACAACTGGTTGACATGACACAAGAAATGTGCCTGATATGGTATGCTGTTATATGTAGCATCAGTTAAAAAATAAGAAATCTTCAAGCTGGTTAGAACATTTACATCTGTTAGTTAATCTAACTCTAATTAGTCTCAAGGGCAGCCACAGTACAGTGTTCAGTTTAATTTGTTTGTTACGGTTAAACTCCCCGTGGAGCCATTGCGGAGGAAGGTTGCGATGATAACAGGAGTAAAATAAATCGAACCAGTAACAGCGTACGCCTTACTAAGTTTCCCACTTACTGTCTGACGAAATATTATCCATGAGAAGTGACAGCTCCGGCTCTGCTGGGGGCTTCATGCTTGTTCAGTCACTGTTGTTTCAGTGAACAAGCTGCTTTATCTGAAAAGACAGCGATTTTCTAAAAACAACATTAAACATTAGTTTGCTCCACGCTATTGTAGTTAATGATGTGATCAGCGTTCAAGTATGGTGTAATTAGAGATAATTCAACATGCCAGGAGCAAACTAAAAAAGTCTGCACACATAGCGAAGTGTCAGACTATTAGAAGAAACACTTGTCAGTCAGTTCTTCACAGTTTATTTGCTGTTGTTGCCACAGTTAAAGCTGACACTATAAGGCCATTTTTGCTGCTGCACAGTATTACTCCACCTACTTAAACTGGTAACAAAATTCCCAGCGTACATGTTTATCTGTGGTGTTGCAGTTAACATAACAAGTATGTAAGACACTGACAGTGGTCTGTCACAGTTTGTCAGCCTCCAACACCCTGAGTCGATCTAAGCCCCTCTGACTTGAGCCATCTGCCTGGGCCATCTACTGAGACCATGGCTGTTTACCTCAGGGCTCTGCTCTTTGTTCCTCTCGCATCACAACAGCGATGTCGCTTGACCTTTATTACTGCGTTCCCATCCTTGCATTAGTTAGCACTCCTGTGGAATTTACCCTTAGGTCAGTGTTGCACTAACTATGACGGCATAAATCTGAGGTCACTGAACTGTCCCGAGGTACGACTCCAGTCATCTATGAATAAATCACTGTGACAAGACAGAAGGCAGCCTGTCATAACAGCAGCGAGAATGAGTGAAGGTGGCATCAACGCGCTGAGAAATGACAGACACATCGGGGATTTGCTTTAATTGAGACGAGCGTGTTCTTTAGCGCAAGGAAAACCGCAAGTTTCAAGCGGTGGATTTTTATGAGGTGCTTTGTGCTGTAAGAAAATAATTACGATCTAATTAATTGTGGCTGTCTAAAGCCGTACTGTGCTGCTTCTTAATGAGCAGGTTTTTTGTTTTGGTGTGATAAAGTGGACACATGAAAAAAAAAACTGTTTTGTTAAAGTCTTCTCATGCAGTATCAATGTTTAAGTCTAGAATTATAATCACACAATCATCTCAGAGTTGGTTTTGTCAATGAACATTATACAATGCTATTTCACAAACACAAACATTCCCACTACAGTTTTCTTTCCAATGCATTTCCACACATTTCCAGGTGATTTTAATGCCTGACCAGAATATACACCAGCAGAACAGGCTGAGCAGTGTGCTGTTCCAGTATTTCAAAAACTGTGCCCATCTTTCCAGAGTCGGAAGAATGTCCTTTGCTGCAGCACTATTTTTAACTAATACAGATTTTGGCTTGTGCACTTTGTTCCTTGATGCTGTTAAATGACACCACCACCAAGGTTAAATATTTCTTACATAGCCATCTAGTGGTTACCAGTGGTATTGCTACCCAGTTCAAAAAACAAAAAAACTACATACATTAGTACATTTTTGACCAATTTGGTTGTATCCACGACTGGATTTGGGGCAAATGTATGTTGTAACCTAGCGAGCAAAGCCCCCTACAGCAAAGAGAAGAACAGAAATATGGGCCACTGGGTTTGTGTCCAGGAAACCATGACAGTATGAGAAGGAGCTACCATCCACTGCTCCATATTTCAGGTGGATAAGTAAGACTCCACCGACATGTTATAAGTTCTCTTTATCTCACTATGATACACAATATATTATAATGATAAAGCCTAACGTGAGTCCCATATTTTCACCACAAAGTGCTACTGTTGGGCTGCACAGGCGAAACTGGGAATAATTCATAATTAGATCGTACACGTAGGCTTTAGTCAGTTTGAGTAGAGTAGAACTGAAGTGAATAATTGATCCATTATCACAGCTATTTCCTCTAATCTCTATGCCACAAATCCTTCATAATGTTACACCTACTGTGTTCCTTTCCTCTACCTGGAAATGAATGAATTTAAGAATCAAAGTAAACCTGATTTGACTGATGTCAGCAAAAACATTCCGGTAGTTTAACTCGCTTATCCCTTCTGAACAAACAAGTCTGATATTAGCTATTAATGTAATCGACAGCTAACAAAACATGCTCATGACTTTGCAAAATTAGTTGTGTATATTTGAATTGGCAGCCAATAACTGACATGCATATTAAGACTCAGATTGTTAAAATATTAACAATAATAATAATAATAAGGAGAGGGGTTTGCATGTTCTCCCTGTGTCTGTGTGGGTTCTCACTTGTTACTCCGGCATCCTTCCTCTGTCTATCTGTGTTAGCCCTGCGATAGACTGACAGCCTGTCCAGGGTGTACCCCGCCTCTCGCCCATTGACAGCTAAGTCTTAAATCTTTGAACAACAAGTGCATCTAGTCCCAGACTGTTCATCACTTCATAGGGTCCTGGGAACAATTTTCGGTGCCCTTTGCACATCTTGCGGGGCATTTTTGTGTTTGCTGGTGTTGTGAGTTTTTCCAGTGCGCCTGTCAAATGGATGAAAAAACGTGTTTAATAAAATAGAAGAAATCACAGATGGACGCAGGAGGCAGTGGAGCTAGCTACTGTTAAACCTGCTGATGCCAGTTCAGAACAGAACAAGTAGAGCCAGCGAGCACAGCTCTACTTGTTCACACTTTGATCCGTTAACTAAAGAATGATACCTGACCAGGTATCAGCGGTGGATAAGAACAGTGCCGATACCAGGCCAGGTATCATGTACATGGACAGGCCTTGTACCTAAAGCACATTTAATAATACAGGCTAATACAGAAAAGTTCCAAAAAAAAAAAAAAAAAAAGGCAAATGAGCCGTTCTGTAATTTCTTGTAACAGAAATTTGGGGTTTTCCACTGAGAGCAGCTTAAAGGGATTGCTGAGAGCGCGGAGGTCACCGCTATGCTGTGCGCAATGGATGGCTTTGCCCCTGAATGTGCAGTTGTTGTGTATGTCAGCGCATGTTGGAGGTTGTGTTCGTGTCCTTGGTTTTTCTAACAGTCTCATGCTCCCATCATCACCATCATCACCATCACCATCAGCAGCAGCAGAGGCAGCAGAATAATGTAAGTCAGTCTCAGGGGAGGGTGAGACAAATGTGCAGGCTATCGCGGTGTCATGTAGCCCCCTGTGCCTTCACGCTGTCATGTTTTTCAGGGAGGTGAGGAGGCGGGAGGAGGAGCATTGTCACATGTTCTCATCCTGCAGCCATTACCCTCTTTTTTTCTTTTTCTTGCTTTTTGTTTCTCAAAGTATTTTCCCTCCACTCACGCAATTATCCTCCCGTCTCCTCACATTCTGTTCCCTCTTCTCCTCTCATTAGCGGAGGAGACAGCCTCAGTGTAGGGTAAGAAGTTGGCCATTTTTTTTGTGTGCCTGTTTACGTGTGTCTTATTCCCTCGAGGCTCAGCCTGTTGGCCGGTATCAGGGCTGTGCCTTTAAAAGCAGCTCATTAGTGCGTCCACTTGGACTCCAGACATCTCTTTCTTCTCCTGCAGCTGGTCCTGGGCGCATTAGGCCAATGATGCTCTCTCCCTCTAATGGAGCAGAACGAGAGGGCCAGCACTGAGCTGCTCCTGTTTGCCCCGCTATTAATTATCCTTCCCCAACCAACCTAAACCAGCGCTACAGTGCTTTGTAAGGCTTTCTTTAACATTTACATTAGCAGCAACACGCTCTTCTGATTATCGGACAATGCTGACTGCTAGATTTTTTCATGACAGGCTCTTTTTAACTAGTCCTCACTGTTGGTCAAATATAGTGCTTTCTACCCCAGTCTACATTTTGAGGGTCTAAGTGGTGGATAAAATGGCTGCTGGCTGTTGTATGTGACAGGTTTTAGTATATATAGTCTGATTTCTTGCTAAGCTATACTATGTATGATCCCAGTTCCTTACAAAAACATTGCATGAATGTGTATCCTCTTCATCAGCAATTAAAAGCAAAACATTTTTCTAGATGGGAATTTAGTTTGTGTTTTTAGATTTTTTCCCCCGATTGTTTTCATCATTGTGCACGTCTGTTTGTTTCTGAGAGGAACCAGCTGCTTTGTGGAACATTGTTTCCCCCGACTTCCAGCTTCACTCACGTCACTCTTTTGTAGCTCTGTCTCTCTCTGTCTCCATTCTCCCACGTAACTGTAGCTGTTTATTTTGTTTTCGCGTTGTTCTCCCAATAGCATGATGATGAAATTACTCTAGTGTTCGCATTGTATTTCTTTTTTTTTTTAGCCTATTCCTTGAACTGACCATCTCTGTGATAAAACTCCAGATGTGGATTCAGCAACGTGCAGCAAGGGCTACAACTGAAAGGAAAAGTACAAAGGTTCAAAGTTACGTCACGTCGTTCAGGCTCAGGGCTCACTGTGGCAAGGCAGGCTGAATGAAGGCTTTCTATTGGCTAACAGACAGTTACTCTGTATTTACTGACTGAAAACAAGCTGCACATCCATATGGTAAAAAAATAAATATATCATATATCTGGTTAATTTTTTGGGTAAAAAGATCCATATGGATTATTATTATATATTTTTTTTTTTTTACAATTTCTTTTTACAATAAAGCATTCACATTACTTTTCCTGTCAATATGTAAAACAGGACTAAAAAAACAGGACTAGTTTAAGAATGCTTCAGACTAATGTTAATTAGCCACTGAAGTGTAATGCATGCCATTATAAACAATGCCTGTTTTACTTGTCTGTAGCAGGAGTGTATTGAGTCTGAAAAGTCTTAGTCGGTTCTGCGATCATTAAATTAGCTGCAGCATGCTCCAGGAAGAGGCAATGAGTACAATCTACCATAACAGATACAGACATGTGAGGCCAGCTGATCTATTCTAACAAATAACTTTAATGACCTGCTTTTAGTTCCAAAGACAAGTTATAGATGAAGCTGAGTGTAATGCGCATGTTCCCTAATCAGACGCTGGCCTTGGCCTCGGCGTTATTCTTGGAGAAACAGACGGGGATTCATTTTTCATGGAGCTATTTGATTTGCACATTTGGCTTTTAAGGATTCTCAGTTGGCATGTGAGAACCGTATCACGTATTTCTGCATCTGAAGGCTCAGCATGAATAAGTCAGCAGTGTCAAAATGTTTATTTATTCATTTATGAGCCTCTCCTCACCGATTCTCCTCAGCGCTAGCCCTCCGAGGCGCCTCAGCACGTACGGCTTTGTGTGAGTGCATGCGAAATGTAAAGCAAATAGGAGTGTTTAATCAACGTTTGTTCTCTATTCCATATTATTAAACCTTTCTAATTTTCCTTTTCCACTCCTAACATTATATTCCCCGTGTCTTTGCTAGACTGACGTTCCCTTGAAAACATGCCATCTTTATCTAATCGCTCACTAATGGAACGCAATCACTGAAACTAATGCTCTTAACAATCCAGAGAGGAGTTGTGGTCTCCCAGCCGGCTCACAGTTGTTTGATGTTTCTTTTTAGCTAGTGTTTCACTTTAATATTTCACTAGCTGTTGCTAATCCAATTCTCCTCTTGGAGAGTTTCATATTCTCACTGCCACCTGAGTGGCTCTCAGGAAGGATAGAATGCCTTTAATAGGATGAATGGGATGGGCTGAATGAGGGATAACAGGTAGTAGATTCTGCTGGGTATGTGTGTCAGTCGTATACTTTGCAGAGTCAGCACTGGTGCAAAGAAATATTTACACACACGCACACAGATATATATATATATATATATATATATATATATATATATATATATATATATATATATATATATATATATATATATATATATATATATATGTATAGGCCTGCAGGGAAAGCAGCATACATGATTCAAATAGAGAATTACAATACAGCAAATATGTGTGTCATATATACTCATCCCAGGCAGCCTGCAGAGGTGCCAGCTGGCAGCTCATTTATGTGAATGGAGCAGAGAAAAAAACAAAATGACAGTTAAGTCAGAGGCTCATCTGTGAAAATAGTCCACTGCCTGTCCCTGTTTATATTCTGCCAAGTCAGACAAACATTTTCTGCCTGCTAAGGAGCATTTTTATGGCAACACTGCAGAAGGTGTCCATTCTAGAGATCATCAGTATTTGAGGAAAGGCAGCGCAAGCCATTCCCTGCTCCGGCTGTAATGTGGATTTACACCATCTACATTTTAGTGTCACTTTCCTTTATCTCCCAGAGATGATTTTTTGTGTCAGTTCGAAAAGAAAGTATAAAGATTATTATGCCGTAGCTTCAGATACCTTGAACGACTTAGTGTAAATAAACACACTTTTCAATATTTGTTAGCGTCTTGCCTAAACATTGCTGACATTACGGAAAGATGAGAAAAGGGAAAAAACTGCCCCGCTATGAGCAGGCATACTAAACCCCTCTAAGCCGTAGGGGAGATGGTGTCCAGCTGAACAGATGCGCGTGTGTAGCTGAAAATCTCATGACGCAGCTAAATTCTCAGGAGATTCAAAAGGTAGCTACGCTAATTGGATACTCAGCAGCTCTCTAAAGGACAAGTGGTTACAGAAAATGAATACATGAATGAATGAATAAAAGAAAATATTTACAGTCGTTGTCTCAAGCTTAGATACCTAATTAGCTACATTAGCTTGGTGAGTAACCAACCAAAGCAGTGGTGGAGGCCGAATAAACATAATGACATTCATGTATGTCATGAATAATGACAAACTTCAAATAGAAGCATCGCTCTTAAAAACAAATATTGCTCAGAATTAAATTATAAAATAGAGATAGGGACAGATATATTATCTACAGGACTTCTGTGTGATTTGATGGTGGACGTAACTCAGCAGCAGTGGGAACAAATTCTAAAGATGTTAGAGTCTGATCGCTGCAGGGACAAAGGACTTCCATTAGCACCCCTTCTCCTACTGTGGGTGTAGCAGTCTTTGACTCAAAGATGAACCATAAGGTCCAGGTTTTCTTTATCGGATTTTTTGCTTGTCTCTTTATATGGTTACAACAATCAAGCCGACCACAGCTTGATGCAACCATCATAAATCATTCTGAACAGTAACGCACACCACACAAAACCTCAGTCTCCTCAGGAGGTCGACCAGTTGTTGTCTGACCAGTGCAGTTTTAGGGTACATTAGGGTATTTTCTTTAGCCTTACTAAAGTTATAAGCATATGGCAAAATTATCTTACAAATCTTACAATTGCTCATTCGCCATTTTGGCTCATTTTCCTTCATTATCCTAGCCTATTCCAGCTGTCACTGAGCGAGAGGCGGGATACACCCTGGACAGGTCTCCAGTCTATCACAGGGCTAACACAGAGAGACTGACAACCATTCACACTCACACCTACGGCCAATTTAGAATCACCAATGAACCTGACGAGCATGTCTTTGGATGGTGGGAGGAAGATGGAGTACCCATAGAAAACCCAGGCAGACAGGCAGACAATGGCGACCCATGGATTCAAGTTCTAATTGTCTGACAAAGACTTGATATACACATATAGCTGGAGGTCTAAAAATAAAGATGGGGTCTTACAAGGACAGTTAATATTAATGCGGATGTTTTACACACTTCCAACACAAAACCCAAATGTGAATGTAATCTGATCAACTCTGAGTTTAGTTAATATATACACAAAATAATCAGTATTTTTTCCGATTGTTGTTCGTGTTACAGACACTTCTGCTCTCACTGGCCTCAGAGTATAAAACTGAGCATCTCTGTCCAGCGCGCAGGCGAAGGCAGCCTCTCGTGTAGAAAATGGTAGGTCACTATCCGCTGCAGGCGCTCATTAGAGCCTGTTCTGGTAAAACACAGTTGGTCCCACACATTCAGCCTTGATTCACATTTGTGATGTTCTGCAAATAAACATCGGTATCAGAGTCAATACGAGAGCAATGAAGCAGACGCAAAACTGATGCTACGCTTCATTTAGTTTTTTGTTTTGTCTTACGCCATAGTGTCATTTTGTTTGTTTCCGCGGATAATTTTTTACTGTGATAGAAAATCAGGGACCTTAAATGCATATTGCCTAAGTGTGCAAAATGTGTTTTTCTTAGAGTTACTGAGGTGAACGCCACCAGGCACGTCCAACGCTGTAACTAGCAGAGTAAAGCTGGCAATTTCGAATAAAACAAGAAAACGGCAGGTGTCAGAACTCACTGAGATTCATTACACAAGTAAACAAAGTACAGATTTTTCTAGTGTTTTTTCGTGTTGCCGTGCGGTGTCGTGTTTGTATATGTATTTGTGCCTGTCTCAGTTTGTGTGCTCAAACAGAGAGAGGCTTTGTGACAGCTGTTTTTTTCTTTCCTGCCAACGTGGCTGTTTACATTGCTGTGCAGATAATTGGATCATACTACGCCTATCAGCAGCGCACTGTGACATATTTCCAACAAAATAGAAAAAAAAAAATCACTTTTTTTTTGTTTTGTTTACCTTTCCAAGGTAGAATGTGGCCATATTATAATGAGGATAAGATAGAAACACTTACTTCCAGTTTTGAGACATAGGACTGCCTAAAAAAAAAAACACACACAGAGAAGCCTGAACACCTCAGAGACCGTGATCTATCACGTTGTCTCTCCTGTGTTCTTCCCGCAGGCACTACCCAATAGCTTTGCTTTCAGCGACTTGGCAGTTTAATCAAAGACAGAAAGTCCGTAGTGGGTTTAGAAAAGTGCAGGCGGGAACAGACAGTGCAGGCTTCTCCTTACATGTTGTCTCAGCCTCGAAGAAATAAAAATAACCTAAAGTTTATGACTCAGAGGAAAGGCATCTATGTCAGTGTTTGTTCGTCTACAACAGCCCTTGCAACATATACAGAAAAATAACCTTTCTTAACATCTATCTGACAGAGAACCTCTTTAGACCGGGTGGAAAAAGCTTCTGTTTTGTTATGGAGCTCAAGATCCCTTGTGGGGAGGAGGTTGGTGTGGATCAGTGGGTGATTATTGGATCAACAAAGCTCGAGGCTTTGACTTGGAAAAATGTTGTTTGCGTCTTGTCTCTTTGCAGCTATCAAAGTAGCTGTTCAATATAAACTTTAAGGTAGGGGTACAGCACACTGACATCAAAGAGCTACCTGCAACAAAGGCTAACTGACGTCAGCTCACGCCACATTGGGCCAAGAAGTTGCACTTGAACACACCGCAAAGATGACAGCCAACAGTCAGCCTGCACCTGCATCAAAGGAAACAAAACTACAAAATCAACAAAAAACTGTAAGGCTAGGACGAATCATGCTGATCAGTTGGTCTGCATTTGATTTATTCTGAAATGAAATGTTCAAAACAGATGAAGATGTTCAGCAAATAGAGAAAAGCTATCCGTGTGCACTTTGAACATCCGTTTAATCTCCTTGTCCACTCGTTCTCTAAGCTGAACAGCCAGTCAGAGAGGTTTCGACTTTTGCAGCTGCAGATTCAACATGCTGAGTCGGCTGAAAAGCTGGCAGGAGCAGCCCAACTAGTGGTGGCGGGGCGAGGCACACCACAAAAGTAGAGCCACAGATGGCCCGACACCAGATAACAGCTGACCATTGGCTTGGTGTGTCGTGACTCTGAAATTAATGCAACTTATTACAAACTCTGGGGGGTGAGATGTGTCACAGGCAAGACCCAATTTATTTCCAAATCCAAGGACATTTTAATGTTTTGTACAATTGCTACCAATCGAGTAAAACAAATCCTAAAGCATCTTCTTTCTTTCTTTATCTACTTAACATAATGTCACCTCATTAAGTATGTGGTCCTTGTCATATGGCACAGCGCCACTGCTTGTTTTTAAAGAAACAGAATAATTCCTGTTTTGAGCGGGGTGTCGTGATGGTGCAGTGGTCAGCAGTGACCCGGTTTCCTCACAAAGTTCAAAAGCATGCAGGTGTTTGCTGACTCTAAACTGCATACTTGGCAACATGTAGGATTCTGAACAGATATGTTGGCTGATGTGCCTTGGTGTATATTAAAGTCAGCCTTACAGACTCTGCAAAAGGTGTGACCGCGGTCTTAGTAGCTGGTAGAGGCTGTATCGACTAGTCGACTTTACTGCTGCACCATTTAAGAAGGAAGTCGTATAGCCGATCATCTAACCCTGGTGAACTTCATTGTCTAAAGTGATTAGACCTTTAGCTGCTATACATGGAAAAGTCTTCGGAGATATACCGCCTTATTTTTACCCTACATACATTATCCTGTCTTGCAACACGTGTCTTCCTGCGAAGTACTATTAAATGCTATTGACCGCGCCTATTTATAGCCTATACATATCTGCAGTGCACAGTATTAATAAGCTCATGTGTTTATGTCTTGCAGAAAAGCCTCCGTAGCTTCTCTTGTATGAGCTGCTACAGTATGCATTCAGGTCAAGAGAATAGATTTCACTGTTGTGAAGCATTACTTTCCGGTAGTCGACATCGACTCCTAATGGCTGGTAGATATGTTCAGTCCAAATCTGTATTTGAGCTTTGTAGGCAGCTCATCGTCCTGCCCTGACGGTAAGGTAGCTAATACACATCAGCATTCAGCTGGCCTGCCTGAACAGAGAGCAGCTGTGTACACGCACACTTGAATCAGGTTGTCAGGTTGCTAGGCAGAGGCGACATATGATTGTTGTTGATAAAGTATGCAGTGTGTGGATTTTGCATGTAGATTGTATTTCATACACAAACTGGCAACGTGAAAATACACGGATCTATACATTATGAACACTTATTGATAATAAAGTAATAAGGGTCGTGCAAATTATGACAAACAATCAGAAAATGAGACGGATGTGAAATTGTACGTCTGTTGCATATCGTGTTCAATCCCTCTGTGACTGACTGACTGAGTATAAGAGGAAGCGTATAAGACAATAAGCCCAGACTGTTCTCAGTGCTCTGAACAACAGATTCTGTCTCAGCTTTTTTTTCCCCCCAGTGAAACCCTAATCATCAGCTAATAGATAACTGTGCCTCATTGTCTTGTTTGGATACATTCAGCTGCAGTGTCATGATCCTTGCACTCTGCTCAATAGTGTGTTCTCTGTATTTACCAATTATCGCAAGCGCACCGAATCTACTTGTTAAATGTGGCTCCTTCCTCCCAGTTCCGACGCTTCCAAGGCAATGATTACAGGTGTTTGTCTAAATTAACCCACAGCCCCACTTTAGGAAACATGGGAATACTGCACAGCACCATTCAAAGGAAGTCTAATGTGCGTGCTGATTACAGAATTTACTTTCTATTAATCCACACTCACCTTCAACTTAATCACAGGGTTCAGTTTTATTTCTCCGCCGGGGATAAAGAGAGTTTCTGGGAAATTCAATTATCTAAGTGGAAGATACTGTTCTTAGAATACAAACACACATGACTGGCCTTGGTTCAGTTTATTTCTCCTTTCCCCTGCAACGAGGTATCTCTCCATGTCCTCCCTCCACTTTCCACCCTCAAACAGTTAAATCCTAGCATAATATTTACCAAATTAAAACGATTTTACTAATTCATAATATTATATTTCTTACAGTGTTTGTCTTGCAGATGGGAGTTTAAAATGCACCGCCTTTTGGGAGGGAGCAGGATTCCAAATTTGTCGAAATGAAAGAGGCTTTTGTCCAGGCTCATGTTGGACGAGCGAGAGAGGAAGCTCTAGAGAAAAGCATCGTGATCCAAACAGACGGAGACAGAGATTAAAAGAGTCTTCACTGCCACAGGCTTTTAATCGTGAAACTCATAAATTGAGGAAACCGCACAGTCCCAGGCTTCAATAATATTGAGTTAGGATCCAGCGCACACACAAACACACACACATGCACACGCGCGCACACACACACGTCAATATATGTCCATACTGCACAGTGCAGATATACAAACACGTGGAATAAACACGACGCACAGAGGCGCGCACACAAACAAGCACACTGAAACCTGCAAACCGAACCTGACACCACCTGTCACGGAGAATTACAACACTGTGTTTGTCTGGGCTGAGGTTTTAAGATGTAAAACCACACAGGAGCATCTGAGGAGAAAGAAAAACATGCTGTGTCATGTTGTCCCATGTGGACCAGACCATTTCAGTGGATTGATGCAATGTATTAATTGTTTAAATGAAATGGCTGTTCATTGCAACGATGTGTTCCACTGTTGTGCATGAAATTTGGCACAACAGTGACAATATCTGCAAGCAGATATTATGACATTTATACACTTACAACAAGCAGGTGATGCAAGATTAATTCATTTTGTTAAAAGAGCATTAGACATGAATGAGCAGAACGTAAAATCTAAAAACAGAATTTGTGGAAATAGCAGTAATCATAATGTTATTGCACCGGGACACTGTGCATGTGGATACCTTCAGCAGGTATTATGTTAAAGTTAAATCAGAGAGTGGGACTGTGAGCTAATCTGGATATTTCCCACTGTTGCCATAAGGTCCTTGTATAAAGAGATATCTGCATATGAATAGATAATAGAAATTAGGCAGACTTTATTTATCCTGTGGGAAATTTGCTGTCAAGTAGCATCACTACATAGAAAAAGACGTGAAAGATATCTAAGTTATATAACAATATAAATATATATAATATATAATACCTCAGTAAAATATATATATATATATACAGTAGTGACAGCAGTGACCACAATCCAGTTGATGATGACATGGGCTGAGGGACAAATGACCTCCTCAACCTGTCTGTGGAGCAGGACAGAGACAGCAGCCTGTCACTGAACAAGCTTCTCTTCCTGACTATGGTGTCATGTAGAGGGTGCAGGACGTTGTTCATAATGGGCCAGAATTTGTTCAAGGTCCTTGTCTTTGCCACCAACGTCAGGGACTCCAGCTCTGCCCTCTCTACTGCAGAGTCCACCTTCTGTATCAGTTTGTCCAGGTGCCCTTCTTCTTAGTGCTGCCTTCCCAGAATACCACAGGGTAGAAGAGGGCACTGGCAACGATAGTCTAGTCTAGAATATGTCCAATATGTACTTATAGGTCTGAACCACCTCTACACACTCCTTGTTGATTGTTAGGCTTCTGTTTAGACTTCTGTGTTAAGTTGACGCAGAGGGTACGCCAACAAAACGGACACCTACTCAGAGCCTTTCTCAGAGACTAGGACCACAGCTGATGTGCACCTCCCCAGAACTGTTACTATGCGCTGAGGTGATGCAAGAGCACAAGAGCTGTGATCGGCCCGCCTTTTAGTGGCATGTTTCCGCTTTAGTGCTTCCGGCTGCAACAATCGATTTGATTGTTGTGGATCAATAAAGAATTGGCAAGGTTACCTGAAGAGGTTTGGAGATACAGACATTTGTATGACTCATGTTTGGTGAAATTTCAGTCACCATGGTTGAAAGTGAAGCAGGAAGTAGAAACAAAATTTAACCCGACTGGCAAAAAAACAACAACTGTCTAGCGTTTACAGAGTGAGCCAGACTAACGACTGCACAAGTACAAATGACTCGCACTGGCGTTGGCTTCTTGCACAGATTACTGCATCTACATCCCAGTACTATATAAGCGCCTGCAGATGGGGCCTGGACCTCCGGAAATTCACTACCATCTCCTTGGTTTTAGTTGTCATCAGTCAGAAGATGGTTCTGCAGCACCACGATATGAAGGTTGTAAACCAGATTCTTGAACTCCTGCTCCTGTCCATCCCTGATACACCCCAATTCTACAGATTACATGACTCTGTGGCAAGAAACAAGATTGTGGTATAAGAAGCTTTGCAGTTTCCATTTGTGGTTTGAGCAGTATTAACCAATCATATATGAGCAGGCTTTGACTGCATGCAGGTAAACAGCAGAGAGGAAAAGAGGTGAACGGCCGGTCAAACCCTGTCAACAAGCAACCTAACACATCACATTTGTCAGGCAGACACCTTAAACAAAACAGTTGTAGTGGGGTTTTCAGCTGTTAGCTGGTCATATACGCTGTCTTTAATGTCCAAGTTTGCTTGTCAGTCTGTGAACAATAAGCAGCATCCAGAACCCGGAGCGGGTCAAATATCTGTTTTCTGTCATCCAAATATCTGTCTGCTACAACGGAAGCCCCCGAACGTTGGCTGCTGCCACCAGAGGCTTTTTCTTCTTCATCTCTGACAGCATGAAACATGTCCAGAAAAAGCTGATATGAAAGAATAATCAGAACTAAGCATACCGAATCTAATTATTAAACTTTAGGAAACATGGGAAGACCATGTGCATTAGATATTTTAAATGTCTCCGTCAAGTATGGCTGTTGTTGACTATGTTGTATGGCTGCAACCAAGATCATCTTATCTTACCATTCTCAGAGGTTATTGATTATTTTCCCAATTAATTTATCAAATATGTGAAATATATTATTTTCAGGGAAACAAATGAGCTTGTATTGTCGGTCAGACATAAGCAAATGCAACTGACAAGCTACGTTTTTGTTACAATAATAACTAATTACCGTTTTATTTGTGCATTGACTAATGAGTTACTGAACAATTTGCTTCAACTGTACCCAGAAGCTTTTGGAAATTCCTCCAGAGTACAGTATCTGAGACGCTTGGTATGCAAGAGGCACCTTAAGCACTTACACCATCATTCTTCCTCCCAGGGTGAGACAATTTTTTTGTGATGCAACACCAGCTTCATCACTGCCAAATAAAACCTGCCAAGCATCATTATGACATAATAAAGTTTCCTCCCAGCACATCCAGTAGCTGCCTTGACCTTTGATGTTTTCGACCTTCCTCGTAACTCGGGTTATGACTTTTGATTGGATGGTCCTATGTGTGCGCGGGGGTTTGTGTGTGCGTAGACTGAGGGTGTAAAAAGTAAGTTACAGAGTTTGACACCTACTCCATCAGCTCTGTGAATTGTGGAAATGCATCGATCGTTATTGTGTCTTGCCGGCCCCAGCTGGGGAGGAAGATAACGGAGATAACATGGGTTGTTTCTCATGAGAGCATGCTTCTGTCTGTTCCCCTGCCTTTGCCTAAGGCTGTGCATCTGAACAGCTGCGTGTGTATGCTCTGCTTATGTTATTTGGATGTGCGGTAATAGGCGGCGCTTTGGCGGAAATGCTACAGATAACGTTGTTGCAGCTGGTGCACAAGAGACGTCCTGTGTTAAACAAGATTGTAGCAGCATTACAGTCAAGTATGAACGGTTTGTCTTTTACTGTATCGCAGCGTTAGGAGGTAATGGTGCAATATGTTAACCAAAGACAGCTCCAAGGTTAAACGTTAGCATTCCTGCGTGCTCTGCCCCCCCATCCCAGTTATGATGATGAAAAGAGAAGATTTCCTATCTTGTCTCTTTCTGTGTAGCCCTTTGGATGATTATGAGGTGGTGCTGAACATGTGTGCAAGCTGCAGGGGAGTGGGAGATTAGAGGAGGTCTTATGTGAGCTAATAGACTGCGGAGTACATGAAGGTGGAGCTTGGAGCTGACAATATGCTTGGAGGACTACGGAGAGCTGGCACAAACGAGCGTCTATAAAGCTCCCCAATTGGCCGAAGAGAGATGAATGGCTTTGTAGAACGAGAAAACAGGATAATGAATGAGCACAGACATACATTTTTCACGCAGTTTCACTTAAAACATCAGAACCTCTCTTGCCTGTCTCTTCTTGTTCGTCTGTTTTCATCCAATTTCCCAAACCTCGGCCTTTGGGTTTTTGTTACTCTTCCCCTCTTCTTCTTCTTTGTCCTGCCCATGTCAATCATCCTGTCCACTCTGCTATTTATCTTCACCCTTCTCTTCTTAACCCTGAAATGAAGCCAGCTCATTGTCAGAGGGAAAAAAATTAGATGATGGGAGAGCGAGGGACACAAAGAAGGCTTTTGACAGTAATGAGATTATGAGGTGCGGGATTGAGTATTAAAATAAGGAAGGGGAAATGTTAAATGGACATCTGAACAGGCAGCCAGCAGCATTTTTATCAGCACTAGAAGTCTGGGCTGGGCTGTGCAGTGAGATGCAGATGTGTGAAAAATGACAGGGTAAAAGAATATAGCCTCTCATAGTCAGTTAAGTATACTATTATGTGCCGTGTCTTTTGATTCCTGAACGATGAGCGAAAGAAAGAAGCATGGTGGTTGGGCTCAACGCTGGAGAATGACGTCCCATGTGGAGGCCACGGCTGTCTCTATCATCCAAGGACAGCTTGATAATAGAGTTGTTTACATGCAAACAGCAACTCTCTCTTTCTCTCTCTGTCATTCTCCTCGTCTGTCTCACGCACCAATCCAGAGCATACATGCATGACATTTACATGGTTTCCTGTCATAGCTTTAATATTGATTGTCACCAGTACAACATCTCCCCACAGTAGAATACATGGGAAAAAAAACAAACAAGCTGTCCTGATGGACGTGCAAATAAACAGCGCGCTGTAACGCAACGTCGTCTATTAATCTGTGTCTGTGAGTGTGTTTAGTCAGCAAGGCTTGATATGGAACAAGCAGGCCTGTTAGTTTAACCTTGTGCCCTGCATGCATGCCCAGCAGATAATGGGCTCTGTTGGCAGGAGCCAGTTAGTATCCTCTGACTTCGCATCTGTCATGTGTTCTGGCCAAGCGTGATGCCAGCTTCTGGGGAGGCGGTCGGGTGCACCGTCTGACTGATTTAATTCACACTTCCACATCTATTTTCACACATTAAAAGTCAGCATGCACGCGTGCGTAGATCTCGCCATTCATTTCCCCTTTTTTGCCTTAGCCTTGTCGCGGTCTTTACAGGATCACACTGCACCTCTTCTGAGCGGCAGCAGAAGCAACAGGAGCAGCGACAGATAGTTGTTTAATCAAAGGGCCCGAGCTCAAGCTGCTGTCGGGTGCTTGAGTGAGACGCTGAATCCCTAATCCCCGCGGGGGAAAGTATCTGGGTGACTTTTCGGTTTCTGCGGCTGACTGGTTTGAAAATGAGATCCCTGGTAACAGTGTTGAGAAAATTTCCCTTCAAAATGACAATTTCTGTTCTTGTTGCGTGCAGTGGGTTACTTAAAGGGCAGAAATATCTGTCTTGTGATTGAAATGCCTTGTGCGATAAGGGCTGGCTGAAAGAGGCACAGTAGAAGAAAGGGGAGGATTTTATAACACAGTTCTATAATAGCAGGGGCTAAATGTCGGTAAATACATTTGATATGATCATATTGTTTTAAGGGTTTGACAGCACATGCAGTTGCCCCCAAGAGTAAGCAACATTCAGTTTGAGATTAGATTTCTTCCATTTGGTCTGAACCATAGACAGTCATAGACAGTATAATGACAGACGGCAGAACAGCTCCTCAAAAGTGAAGCAAGCAAGTAGAGCTCCCCCTGGTGACTGGCTGCAGTATAGGTCATAAGCTCCACCTCTTCCATGTTAATGGATGGGACTTGGGCCATATTAAAACACTAAAATACATGTCAAATATTATATTTCAAGGTTGATTTCTGTCATTTCAGGTAGTTAATATGATGTTGATGCATGTTCAAGTGTAAATTCTTTGGGTAAGTTTTACGTTATTTGATGCTATAGAAACAGGGTGTGACATGGTGAATGGTGATTACCTGTTGCCATGCAGTGAGAGTTGTAAAAACAAAAATTAAAAAATAAGCAGTGTATAATCCATTCCACATGGCTCCACTCTTGGACCACGCTGCGCAGACTCTGGCTCCAAACTCGCAAGATCACACTAAAGCATGCCAGCAGGATTAACCTTAAAAAAGCTGGGAAGACACTGTACGAATTTCATTAAACATATACAATGCACGTTACACGTTTTAATCAACCTTCCTGCACCGACCCAAGCCTGCAACACCTCTCCTCTCACAATACGGGTCAGTCAACCGGTCAACAATCGCGCCGAGCGTATATACCATGTCCCCGGTGTCTTTGTTCTGCAGCCATTCCAATAATGAGATGGCTGTTTCCACAGCGTTGAAAAAAGCCATCTTTGCTTTGTGCACTGCTAAAGTTTAAATTGGACTGCTTCCTTTGATTTCATTTTAGACGTGCTGCACTTGCCTTAATTCATTTGATTTATTTTACGCATAATAATAGAAGTGATGGTTGTTTCTTGCAGCCATACCGTATGTGAGGTGGAGAAATCAGAGGAATGACAGCATAAAATGTCTCCAGTAAGAGGATGAGTCACTGCAGGCCTTCAGAACAGATTCAGTGGACTGCTGGAGAGGTGATTAGTATTTTCACAAAATAAATTCTTCCATTTAGTGTTGTAGTGATAATATCTTACCATTCAGGGGGGCTGTTAGCTGAATCCCCAACTGAACATGTCTGCAGTGGTTGTTTTTTATTCTTCTGTCTACATGGGGATATTGGAAGTCTTTCTGGTTTTATAATGTTGATTCCAGCAATTTGTTTCTGGTATAATATGCCATCACTCTACAATATAATCCTAACATCTGTCCCCAAGAAGTTTCACCCCCATTCACACCTTGAGACTGGAGCCTCTGACTGATAATGGGTTGTTTCACCACGGGCCTGTTCAGACCTCTGATCACGTAAAAGACAGGTGTGAACACCCCCAGGTCACACTGAGGTTGCATTTGAGAGATGCGATCACTGACCACATTTGGAGGTGGTCTGGCTTGCATGTGCACACATAAAACAGCATTGTTCTCATGTTGGGGTTTGTTTGCATATAGCGTGCGAAACTGAGATCAGATCTGGGGATGGCTCAGACTGGATCTTAATGCAGGGTCTGAACAGGCCCTACCATTCATTGGATAAAGAGGGCATGATCAAACAGTCTCTTTAAACTACAGGTAAGTGGTGGTTAACAGACAACAGTCCTGCAGGTTTCTTATGGGTAACACCTACCTACACGTAAATGTGCCTCTTTAATGTGCCTCAACTCCACCAGTCTTTTAGACATCTTCAAGAAATCCTACAAATTCAGCTGCCCTTCGTCAGCATTTTTTGCAAACACCATGACCCGGGTGACTGAGAACCTTCACAAACAAGCTGTCACACAGAACAGTGTTTCTAGAAAGTGTTCTCTATGCCTGGATGTTACGCTGGTGGGAAATAGAGAGGGAAAGACTGCCACACAAACCCAAGTGATTGTCCACTTAGGGAACAAGGCTAAAGCCTAAAGTTATCTTGAAGCCCTATTTAAAGGCATGAAATCTAAAGTAATATTGATCTCACGAATAAAAACGTGTATTTACTGCGGCAATGTATTTAATATTTCATATTTCACCAGTCTTGATGAACATCCGACTTTGTATTAAGACTGATGAACAAACACACACACGCACTCCACCCTGTGGCGGGGGCTCACAACGGGGCTCTATAGTGCAAAATAATAAAAAGACATTTTCAGTGATTAATACGCTTCTCCTGCAGCCTGTGGAAAGCTGACGCCTCTACTCAATCATGTCCTGAATCTATTAGAAATTATAGATTTTCCAGCAAAGACAGAAAGGAAGAAAGAAAGGAGAGAGAGAGAAAAGTCGAGAGATATAGAGACGGCAGAGAGACAGATTAAGACAAACAGAGCGCACCAATAAGGCTGTTGCCTCACATGGGTAATTGGAAATCGTCATGCGTACGAACGGGCAGAACTTTTTTTGTCAGGCGTTCCGACAAGTTTGACAGTAGTTTGCGGAACGCAGCGTAGTTCATACAGAGTGTCTCTGGCCTTCGGGAGCACAAACGTGTCTGATGCGACCCTTCATCTTTGCTGTCGACCACGTCCTGTCTGCTGTGGCAGTGACTGATGTGGAGAGACAAGCGCTGGGCCGCTTTCAAGGCAAAGCTATTCAGTGAATACAACAACAGGAGAATGGGCAAGAATTGAGAGTGCTCGAAGAATGACAGGTTTTCTCTTAAATTGTAGAAATCAAAGTCAGTCCGTGTCCTGAATATATGTACTATAGGTCTAGTGGGTAGAAGTGTGTGCTTGTGTATAAACACTTGACTTAATTGTGACAGACAAGTGTGGCATTTTATGGTGTGCTCGTGCTCTCTGAGCCTGACATAGTCGCTCGATGACAACAGTGCTCGGATGTGCTCTGTCTTCTGCTTTGAACCTGTCTCACCAGTTATCTACAGACACATTAGTCAAAATTCTGTAATAAGAGACAGTGAGCCGTGGAAAAAGCCACTGTGGAGGTCTGGCACTTCATGCTGTTGAGTGGCACTGGAAAGTTGTGGTGGAGAACATGAAGCCAGAAGCACAGATGGTGAAATCTAAAACAACAACAACAGCAACACATGCTCTGGTTGTGGTAAAATCTAGGGCTTAGCAACTCTCCAGACTTTGGTAACGTAGTCCTGCCAGCTACACTAATGTAATGCAGAAAACAGATCTATACAAATATAGTTTGTAGGAGACACGACTGGTTTTGACTGACTGGCTTAAGTAGTTTGTTTTGTTCTGTGCCAGCATCATGGCTCAGTTTGGTCCTGACTGAAATGTGAACTGAAAGATCGGGGGTAAATTTAGTCAGTAATGGCCCTATCAACGTCTTAAAGGGGAACTACCGTTTTTTTACAACCTGGACCTTATTTCTTGCATAAAATGCGATCGTTTACTCACCCATATAACTTTGGTGACATTTGAGTCATATTTAGATCCACATATATCCATATAGTGGGAGAGACCGGGGCACCGAAACGCAGACTCTAAATAACTCTTTATCTGTCACGAAACTCATTCATTCTCTGTTCAATATTCTGTTATGACACACTGCTGCTATTGCCCACTGAGCCCAGAGTTACCTTTTACCATCATCCAGGATCACGCGCTTGTTTATATGGATGAGGAGCTTGTTGAAAGGCGGATGCGGAGGCAGAGAGAGGAACAGCTGGCCAAAGAACAACAAACCGCTGCACGTCAGCAAATAGATAACCGGTAACTCCGGACTCAACGGGGAATAGCACTAGCGTATCATAACAAAATATACAAACATAATGAATTTCGTGGCAGATAATTTATTTTTTAGAGGCTGTGTTTTGGTGCCCCAGTCACTCCCAAATGACACCAAAGTTATGTGGGTGAGTAAATGATCATATTTTATGCCATAAATAAGGTCCAGGATGTAAAAATTCCCCTTTAACCCATCGCACACAGGTCCAGTTTCATACCCACAAGCCTTACTTCGAGAAAGGGCTTGTTCCCACTGAGTTTTGCTTTCGTTTTTCATGCCCGTACCTGTTAAACGAGAATAATTGAGTTTTTGACGCAATGTAAATGAACCTGAAATTGCACAGTGTGGACAAGGCTCAAAGGAAGGAATCAGCCACATCATTAGTCATTAGTTAAATGTTCAAGCGCTGAAGGTACAAATGGCAAATTGGTTAGACAAGGGTTGATACCAGGCAGACAAAACACTCGATAAAGGCAAACTGGAGCAGGCAAAGGAAAAAAAAGCCAGACAGCAACAGCTCAAATGGCACAATGGATAATTTCATTGACCTCTCATTTACTACTGCTGACCTATTGGTAGCTAAATCATTTGCCGGCTTCAACATAGACAGCAGGTCCTCCAGGTCCTTAGTAGACTAATTTTGGCAGATTTCCTGCTCCACAAATGTCAATTACTATACTCTGGACCTAGATTCATTTAAAACAGTCTGGTTGCATTTATATTATTGCACAGCTTGTATATTGACATCACCCACCTATATGCGGCACCATTCAGATTGCCTGTACTTCAGTGTTCATTTAATATTTATCATGACTAAGTTCCAAAACATGTTTATTCAGTCTTCTCCTGAATAATAATGAAACAATTAAACTGAGAGACAGAACAACACAGCAACCTGTCAAAACAGTTATGCGCGGATGACGAGTCATTACCAAGCCCAACTCTCAGCTGTTCACCAGGAGTGCAGCTAATGGAAGAATAATGTTCCTCTGCTGCATTTATTTGCCCTCTGTATTGTTTGTTGAATGTCACCTTCTTTAATTAGCCCTCAGGTTGGGAATGAGTTATTTGGTGGCCCGGACTTGCTTCCTAACCTGCTGTCCAGGAGGAAGACCAGATGGTTCTTTCAGTATGATTAACTCATGAGACTTGACTGTTTTGTGCTGCAGACTCACAAAACCAGTCAAGTTTGTTACAGCATCCTGTCTGGTTTGTTTTATTTCACCAAGACACCAGCGTGTAAGGCTAAAAGACATGTCTCTATGGTTTACCACAAACATTTAGCTTAAAAAAAACACACCAGTAATTGCATTGTCCACATTAAACTAAGAAAATAGAGTGGAAGAGAGGAACATTTGGAACCATAAGGTGCTTTAACACTGATGCACCAACCGCACTGCTTACCTGTCTTCAAGTCCATTCATGCAGAAAGCCATCATTCTGTGGACAATGGACACAGCACTGATTTTAACTAGATGATAAAATGTTTTATCACCAGCGGTTCACTCGCTTTAATCGCTGTTGAAGTGCCCAGAATCACGTGCTCCAGCTCAAATTACAAAAATAGAAATTGTATTGTAAAAGAAACAATAAGTAGAAGAAGTAATGGCATAACAAGTCATCGTTGTCAGCTTCATACACTTTCCATTGTTTCCATTGTTGAGGCCATCAGCATATCCCATTCTCATCCATTCTCCAGCCATATCCTACATAGGTTGGTAAGCTTACATCATTGATATAATATGCATGAAAATTTAAACTGAGAGAATGTGATTTCTGAAATTGATGTGAAGGGAATGACTACAGACTATTACTCAGCTGAAGTTGTCGGTAACACAGAGTTCAGATTGCACAATGCTGCTACCCAGTGATTTCAGTTTGACCTCGTAAAAAAGTGCCGTGGTGATCAATTATGTAAGGCACATATCACAACTTCAACTTCTGCTGCCTGCCAAAAGATTTCTGTTGCATATTATACTCTCTCACGCACACATTTTCTTTTGTTCTCTGCAGTGGCTGAATAAAGGTAAAATAAAAACAGTCATAGTAGTATTGTAGCATCAAGTTGATTAAACTTCTGGGATGATGCTCTGGTCAGTTCAGGAGCATAAGGGGTTGTTAATCAGTTTCAGCTGCTTCGGTGTTAATGAAAATCACATCTTCTGACTGTTTTTCACTAGTTTTGCATTTGACTAGGGCCAGTGTCACTCATGGTAGCATGAGGCGATTCCTGGACCCTATAGAGGCTGCACAGGCAGTCCAACTCCTCCAGGAGGGCACATCAATACATAGTCTGAAGAGCATGGAAGTGATTCCAGGAGGCAGTTACTCTAGGAGAGCTGGACAGGGCTGTAGAAGTTCCTCAACCCATCAGCAGGACTGGGATCTGATGCTTTGTGCAAGGAGAAGCACTGCTAGAGCCCTCCAACTTACCTCAGCAGGCCACTGGTGTCAGTGTCTCTGGCCAAACAATCAGAAACAGACTTGAGGGTGGCCTGAGGGCCCGACATCCTCTATTGGGCCCTGTGCTCACTGCCGGATGCCGTCAAGCTCAGTTTGCGTTTGCCATAGAACACCAGGATTGTCGGGTCCACCACTAGTGCACTGTGCTTTTCACAGATGAGAGGAGAGTCACCCCAGTGTGAGAGGTGAAAGGGTCTGGAGAAGATGAGGAAAACATTACGCTGCATGTAACATCGTCCAGCATGACCGGTTTGGTGGTGGGTCAGTGATGGTCTGGCGAGGCATATCTATAGAGGGACGCCCAGACCTCTACAGACCAGACCATGGCACCAGCAGTGCACACACTGGATCCTGGGTTCCTCTTGGTGCACAACAATGCCCGGCCCCTCTCTTCATTAATAAATGCCACACAAAACAAAATATCAAATCAGTTTTTGGTGTGAACGACTTTTCCCTTTCCAAACGGCACCAGTCCTTTCAGGCTACTTCGCAGAGAATTTGTCACAGTGTTTTTCTGTGCCTAAGCTGTCTCAGCGTCTTCGGTTTCTTCATGTAATCCCAGACTTACTCATGGATGCTAAGATCAGGGCTCTGTGGGGGCCATACCATCTGTTGGAGCGCTCCTTGTTCTTCTTCCCTCTGGAGGCACCTCTTGAGGCCTCCGGCTGTATGTTTGGGATTACTGTCACACTGCAGAATAAATTTCAGTCGCCTGATAGTACTGAGGGATGCATATGATTTCAAACATCTGGAGAGGGCTGTACTGTATATATAAATGTATATTGACATTGCCTTGCCAAGCTAGACTGGGACAGGCCTCACGCAAAGGCAGACGGACGGGCACACAGACAGAGAAACACACACTGACATTTACTCACTGACATTTAGTAAATTTGGCCTCAGGGTCACTGAGAATATTTGGAAGGAAGAAAGAAACGTCAAATGACAGCTATCATTTACTTACAAAAGTAAAATTGCTCCAACAAGACAAATGAGATTCATGCACTTATGATATGGCCATGGTCTACAGAATATAATAAAACATAACAGATGTCCAGTAATTGAAGAGCTATCTGTGTCAAACCCAAGTCTTACTTATACAGTTCAGTGCTTACGGTGAAGTGACAACTTTATGAGTGTTACAAGGAGCTCTGTGGTTCATGCTGGTGCTCTTTTTAGAGCAAATAGCAAGACTTGCCAGCCCTTTCAGATCTTTATTTCCCCGTGGCCCTGTGGTCTGTTAGTGGGATTTCACAAGTGTCAGAGCCAGATGGTGTGCGCATGTGATTGTGCGTGCGTGCACGTGCGGTTGTATGTTTCCTCGCAGAATAGAACAGGTGCGCCTCTCCACGCTCTTCAATATTCAATAATTACAAATTAACATCCATCAACATACACATGAAAGCCATGTTCGGAAGCGGAATAGTTCCCCCGAAATGCTGTTGTTACGGAGCCCAGCGCTCCCCCTCCTCCGTCTTTGCTATAAGCTCTCCTGGTGTGTAAATACCAGCCTGGTGATTAATGGTAGAGTGTAAGTCCTGTTGTGTCTCAGTCACACCATCGATCATACAGTCCAGGATGACCAATAGCAAGGACAAGACAAATGGGCCTGATAAACCCGGTCTGCTGGCCTGTTGGTATACCTGCTTAATATTTTATTATTGGTAAAGCCACTGCACTTCGTCCCTGGCTCACTGAGCAACCCCCAAAAATGAGGCTCTGTTGGTAACAAGCAACAGAGCAACCAAAGCAACATGAAGTGTGGCTGCAAATTTGGGAGAAGGAAAGCCAGCGTAAAGAGCGTCACAGTTCACATACAAAGGTGGAGGGAACGGTGATAGCATAAATCATGCCCAGGACTTTGATCCCAGGAGACTTTGTGTCTCATTTGTGTTCCTCGTTGGGCCAATTTCGTTGTTCTCTCTTGTCAAATTAAACTAGATAAAAAATGCTTCTTGCTGCGACTGATCTGCTGCAGACCATGGTGTGAACTTGCCTACAGGGCACTACAAGAAAGCACAGTGCACTCACAAAGCCAACATACTACATGTGGAGCTGAGTCCACATACCTCAAGGGCATACTCTGCCCTTTCTGAAAGGCTGTGCATTGGTTTTTTTGGGGCACCTGGCTTTCAGCTTCCCAGTCCTAACCTGGTCATCATCCGGACCCCTCTCCCTCATGGTCTCCAGTGGTGAGCTGACCTTCTCACTCAGTGAAAGTCAGCACTAATATTCACCCCTGCTAGCCAATGAGTGCCTTTTTATCGGTTTAAAATGTTCCCCTTTGTTTCTTATTCTGTATTTCAGTAAGGTTTAGTGTTTGCTGTTCACAGACAACCTTCAGTTACCAGACTTTTGCCTCTTAACTGTCTCTCTATGTTTATTCTGTGGTTATTGGAATGCTACCCTACCCTCACATTAATTTTATAGCGGTTGCTTGTAATGTCAGTTTGCGCACTGATATATATTCATCTGGACACAGTGCAAGGGCCTTTAAATAAGAATATCATTGAGAAGGTCACTCTTTCAGGCAAAGCCAAAGAAAAGATAAGATTTATGAGCAATGTACCATAAAGACCTTACTTTTATATTTGATAAATGACACACCTGTTGATCAGAATTAAGCTGCTTGTCATCTGACTATAAAAATGCTTTCAAGTAACCTAATCCCATTGGACTGCTATTACTGCAGTTCTACTGTAATTTGTGTCAATTTGTCATTTTAACCATGTGTAACCCAAAGACTAAAAGTAAAAAGTACATTTGAGGTATTTCTTTTTACCAAACACAATGATCTGTGGAGGCTGCAGAGAAAATTATTAATAATAGATCTGAACCAATGATTTGAACGAATGTTTTGCTTCAAATTCAGGATAAACATGAGGTCCTTAGTAACTTTGATCCAATGTGATCATGATCAAGGCCACACTAAAGCTGTAGTCCGCTAGTTCAGACCATCCCCTGTTGGTTGGCGGTGCAGCTGAGGCTAGCAACATTCTCAGTGGTGATCCTCGCAGAGCCGGATGACCTGGAGGATCCTGGTCGCTGGGTTTGACCCCCCCAACAGTCTGAAGTAACTGGCAGTCGGAAATCTCATCTCATCTACTAAGGGATGGATCTGTGCTCAGCATAAAAACAAGGATAACAGGATCTCTCAGGAAATCTTTATAGAGAAAGACCATGACAACGACTGTCTTACTTAAAATGATTAGCAGTCTGTGTAAGTAATAAAAACAGTGTGACGGTTGTTAACTCAACTTAAAATGTGATGACAAGTTACAAAAACAGGAACTAAAGGCTCGGCAGGAATCCAAAAAAACAGGTGTAGTACAAAAAAACGAAAGCAAGACTAGAGCCCAGGAATAAAAGGGGACAAACACAGGGGTGAACTCACAGAGGAAACGCCACAGCAGGAAATACAACAGCACAGACGAAAATCCACGGATGACTTGACCAAGAACAAAGTCGCCAATCAAACAACCAAAGACGGAAAACACAGGAAGTAAGGCAGGACAAAAAAAAAAAAAAAAACACACACCAAGGAAGAAATTTTAACTGGAAACACAAATAAACCAAACAGAGGTACCAAAAACACAAGCTCATGACATAAGCACCATAAAAAGAAAACCTTTCGCTGGACCTTTGAGTTATTATGTCAAAGACGGTGTACGAAGGATGTACACTCACAACTTGAACTTGACAATTTCCACCATCCAGTAACATGAGACTGAACATCGTACCCTATAATGAAACAGGTCTGTTGTGTTTCTGTTGTCACGGTCAGGTTGCCAGGCAACATGTGATGACCCTGCACAGTTCCATGAGTACAAACACAACACTACAGACCTTCGATATCTGAACACTGAAACGATCAACATGGCCACACATACCAGATGTGATTTGTAATTTATTGATTTATTATTTTAGAGCCATTTCTATGTTGCTGTTAGAAGTTTCTGTATAAGGAAAAAAATGGTTTGGGATATTTGTGGCTACAATCATTTATGACTTATGAGCCACATGGTCTCTGATCTCTGTTCTCACCCACGGTGCACATATCAGCCGAGACGTTACAGTCACTGACAGGTGAAGTGAATAACACTGATTATCTCGTTACCATGTCACCTGTCATGGGCTGGGATACATTAGGCAGGAAGTGAACGCTTCGAGTGCGCAGGTTTGATGTTTTTATAAGCAGGGAAAAAAATGTCACCTTGCGAGGCAGCTGGATCCTTTCAAGGTTTGTGAAATTCACACAACAGCCCCTTCAGTCAGGCTTTAAGCTGTGTGCAGCGGTGTTTAGGGTAATCCTAAGAGGGCTTTATGTGCCACTTTTTCTTTATAAAGATGGCAAGAATTGTCATGCTAACAGCATAGTTAACTACACTGACTGCTTGCTAGCTGTCTAAGCTCCTCAGGCTACCTTATTACCCCTGATTGTTCACCCAGTCACCGACCAAGTGTCGGCCCTGCGATGATAACTAATGGTGGTAGTGTGTAACGCATTTTACATCACCACTTAGAAAAAAACAAGCACGCTTTTTGGATCATTGAGGGCTCATTTAAATTCCACAGTTCTTAATACTTGCTATGACAGAGACACACACACACACACTGCATTTCAGCTTCTGCGATCCAGTGAGAGTGTTCATGCTGACCCTGATCCACTGATGACACCACCTACCTACAATGGACTGTGGAGTACTGATGAATCACCTTTACTTTCACACCATTTGGGCAGCCGGGTATGTGGAAGGAGAGCATCACACGAATGATATGTAATGCTCATGGGCAATTCTCTGCTTCTAAACCCCGGTACATTCATGAACCACCTACCTAGGAATTGTTTTAACCCACTGCACCTTTCTTGTTGCTGCTGAATGGACTGAGCGAGATAATCCACTCTTGCACTCTGGAAAATAGCTGTTCAGGAATGGTCTGTGAAGCATGAGTTCAAGGTTTGAGGCTGATTTGACCTCCCCTATCTGATTGAGCATCTGTGCGATGTGCTGGAAAAATAAGTCTGATCCACGGAGGCTGACCTCACACCTTACAGGGCTTAAAGGATCTGCGCTCAGAGTGTTTTGGTGTGCGGTCAGAGCAGCTTTGGCGGCGTGAGAGAAAGCTACATAAGTTCAGGCAGCAGATTTTAATGTTGCGGCTGACCTGGGGTATTATAACGTCTTTGGCCTGTCACACACCTTTACATATGACTGAACAGCTTTCTTAGCTGTTTATTTATTTATTCTCTTAAGGTGTGTGTCTCTCTCAGAGAGTAACCTTGCCGCCTTCATATCTGTCTCATTTCATGATGATCTCTAGAGTCACATTTTCAAACCAAGACCACTGCACTTTTCACTCTGCGCCTTTATCCAAACCCCGACACAGATGCACACCCACATGGGCAGAAAGTAGAACCCCATTTCCATTGACACATTACACCTTGCAGTATGCATGACCCACCATGCCATTATCTCAGCGCAGAAATAATTTGACTGTCAGGTGTTCCGTCAGGCAGCAGTGATTATTCACCCTTTTAGATGGGTGTTGTGGTGGGAGTGTTAAATTTAGTCCCTGCATGAAAATTACAGGGGTGATGGCGGAGATCTGACCAGGAAAATGAGGCTTCTGACTTATGGCTGCGCAGATCAGCTTTTTAAAATGTGATGTGTTATCCCAGCTTTAAGATCGTTACACCAAAGTCCTATTATCTCTGCTAATGACCTCATCATTCAACGTGAACAAGCTTTATTCGCTCCCGTCAAAATGTACAGAACAAAAGGCCAAACTGCGTGCGTGTTTTTTAAACTGCGAGCACACAGGAAATCGACCACTCACTGCGACTGCTTGAGTGCTATTGAGTGGAAAGTTGAATAAGTTCACCACAATCTGTTTCTTTTCAGCTCGCCTCAGCTGGAGTGATGGTAGAAAAGATGTTTCGTCAATTGAAACTTAAGAAAATAGCCACTTATGGAAAAACTTCCCCTTAGACAAAAATGTCTTGACGGGAAACATCAAACTGGGAAATTAGGGCTTAAAAATGGCAATCATTGTTGAAGCCTCCATTTCTGGTTCTCCGACGAATGACATGACTGAATGCAGACAATTCTGTGGGTAGTTTGCCAGATGGGTCTCACTTTTGGAGCGATTGGCTTCCGTGAAACAGTGGTTTGATCAGCCGTAGGAAACCGTGGATTATAGCCTCGGTTTAGCACCCAAGGAACTGTGCAGTGCACGGAAATATGAAAAACATCTTTTTGGGACACAGGTTAAAGGCTGATTAAACTGAGCAGCGTATGCCAGACAGCTGGGCTTTTCACTTGTGCACGCCTGCAACTTTTGTGATGGACAGGTGCATTAAACCCTCGGCAATCAAACAACAGGCTCCATCAGCTGTTGGCTCGGCATTATGTGGAGCAGAAAGGCTGCGGCGCG
The DNA here is from genome assembly GCA_005024645.1 of Planiliza haematocheilus. Classification (NCBI taxonomy): domain Eukaryota; kingdom Metazoa; phylum Chordata; class Actinopteri; order Mugiliformes; family Mugilidae; genus Planiliza; species Planiliza haematocheilus. The sequence continues at coordinate 1,434,426 of SRSE01000949.1, read as the reverse complement.
TGATTAGGCTGACTGACACCGCTCAGGTTTGCTGGCACTCCGGGGGCAGCCTGTTTACAAAGCTCTTGTGCAATGGTGTAACCCTGACTATGGCCATGTTACAGGCAGACTGGTCCTAGATAGCTCTGAGCACATCAATATTTAACCAAGCAGAACAACAAGAGCTTGTTCTGGTTTGTTTATCCCAAGAGGAGTGAGGCAGATTAATTACATTACATTACTATGCAGGGGTGTAATTTGCACCGTATTCCTCTGATAACACTCGTGCATGTGCCCCAAACGTGTCCTTTGAACCATGAGGGGCAAAGAGGTGAGCTGTGTACTAATATTTAAATGGGCTGAAGCATTAATATTCTCATAGCTGAATCGTAAAGCCTCCTATTGCCTCACACCATTGTGGTGCAGAAGACTGAAAGACCTTGAAATCCGGACACAGAGATACATTCAGATATTGCCTCTGTATATTTTATGATCGATATCTCCAGGGTTTATTGTCTAAATGAAATGTTTACATTTCAAAATGGAAATGCAGAGTAATTCATTATCCAAATAAGCTTACTCTTGGTGTCTCACATGCCCAGATAAATGCCCTAAAAATGGATCTCTAAATGTCACAGACGAAGCTCTGCACGATGCGGTGGCTGTTGTAATAAGTGTTTTCCATTTACTGCCCAGAGGAGCTCAGGTCCCAGGCTTTCAGGGACACGCAGCAGTGCTATACTGCATATCTCTGCACATGTGCACCTGTATGTTTAATTTTTATAATTGGATTTCTTTTGATGCCTAAATGGAACGCTTAAATGTTCACAGGCACCTTGGATTATTCAAGTGTGCTGATGGATTTAAAGTCCTGCGTAAGTGGATGGAGGGAACTGATGGTCTTTCTCTCAGTCAGTGAGTAGGCAGCCTCTCTCTCTCTCTCTCTCTCTCTCTCTCTCTCTCTCTCTCTCTCTCTGACATTTCAATGCAATTTATTTTCATTCATGCTGTACATTTCTTCCAAAAGATCTGCTTTAATTGTGCACTTCAACCTGCCCTCTGTCTTTCACAATCTGGAAGGAAATGCCACATAATGCTTGCTGCACGCCGGGTTATCGCGAAAGAAGCTTTGTGGTCGGGATAAGCTAAAGTCCTCAGCCAGGAATGGAAGCTGTCTTTGCTTGAAAGGACACAAGTTCTGCGTCCATGATGAATATCGGTTTTGTAAATTTTCCATGTCTACACACTTTTCTGTGTCTCTTATGTATTTGAGCCGTTTCCTCCAGTGACAGAAGAGAATATGTAGGACTGACTCTGAGCCCCGAGTACCGGCCCTGAGACTGAAGTGACAGAATTATGTGAAATAATTATCACCGCTTGGCTTATCAGAGAATGAGGCTCCGAGACACAGAAGAGGGAGAGTCAGGCAGATGACACAGACAAACTGTGACCAAAACCATAAATAACCATACATTCTGTTCTCCGCTGACATGCAGACATGGATGCATTCACTAGTGTTTATTTGCAGGAGTCATGTGGATGGAAGGCCAGGGAGGAAACCAATTCAGACTGTGCAAGAGCAGTCTCAGGTATTTATAAATGTGACCAGTCAATCCACTTAGACATACCGACTGCAGCTGAGTGGGTAAGGAACAAGCTGAGAGCGTGTGGGCGGCACACATAAAAAGACTGTTAATAATCTGGCCATTCCTTATGCAATGCTCGATCATGACAGACATCCCAGCAGCTGTGACATCACTGGCCACAGTTTCTAATTAAATATCAGCAAAATATGCGATGTGCAGAGATGAACGTGGGCCCACAGGAATTAGCCGTATTATTAGTTTTGATGGATGGGGAGGATGGAAAATTGGCTGATAGATTTGACTGACAGAGGAAAGATTTCCAGTTCACAGCTATACCACATGCTAGCAACGACCTGTTCACCTTCGGCTTCAGGGAGTGGGTCATGACTTTTTATGATCAGATGAATAATTGAGAAGTGATGCAGGTCTGCCTGGAGCAAGAAAACATGAAGTGATCTATTCCGTCAATAGTAATACATGTACTATTCAGTCTTGGCTGGTTGGGACTTCAGTTCATCTTCCTTTGGGCTGTGTTCAGAATAAGAATAGCATTGTGTCAGAAAGGTGCAAGAGGCCCTGCGTGTTGCTACAGGTATGAGTAAAATAAGCTGAATACCGTCATCCTCAAAGCCCTGTTTAATATCCAAGAATTGGATACCACCACACAGTAGTTTATACTCATAAATAACTTGATAAAGCAACAAAGCAGTGAGTGTTGATGGGGGTGAAAAAGATGGGACAGCATGCAACAAAGGGGCCCAGGACTGTAGTGTTGCCTCATCTGTGGCGTGAAGCTACTGTATTATTGACAGTTTTTAATCAAAATGCTGAATCAAGCATATTGCAATGGAAAGACAGTCTCTGTGCTTTTGTGCACAAAACTGAACTACAAATTTGTGTGTGTGTGTGTGTGTGTGCGTGAGCCGGGGGCACTTAGCTGAAGGGCTCAGAGGAAATAAGACGGCTATTTTTCATTCATTCAGACAAGAATATTGTTTTCTTGTTTGAAGCAGGGTTTATTTTGTGGTGCGATATGACAACTTGAAGTCCCATTCACACTGATTGTTTGACAGATTAGAAATGGTTTCAGATTTACTCTGATTATTTTGATTACGCAAATGATGCTGATTTGCGTGGAGCACCCTAATTAGTGAGGCTCCCACAGCCCGGTACGCTGAAAGTGAGACTATACCCCAAAAAACAAACAAACCATCTTTGAACAGAGGCTGAATAAAATGTGCTCTTGTTCTGTAAAATTGAAATGGCCCACCACAGCCGCCCAGCTGCCGTTTACAAGCATCTCAACAGAGAATATCTATATTGGCTATAATTGTCTCTTTATGACCATGTAGAACTGTAAATTGTGTGAAAAGGTGAATTTCAACAGATGGTGGGCTGAGTCGCTGTTAGCAACCTTTAGCAGATAAATAATACAGGTGTGTCTCCAGTTAGGTCTACACCACATGAATCTTAACTTGTGCAGTGAGATAAAGTTTAAATGGTTAAATGGTTCTGGATAAATTGTAGAAGCTATATTTAAAACTTTTGTGGTGAGTGTGTTTTGGACAAGAACTCCCTAGAGCACCTGCTGATGGCTAGTATGGCAGTGCGTCGATTATGTCTCTAACAGTTGAGGTAAAACCATTGCACTGATGAAACAAATGCAGCTGCTCAGAGGTCTGAAACCAGTCAAAAGTGGAGCCAAAAGAAAAAGTTCTAAGCCGGCAGCGCTGAAGAGGCAGAGTCCTCATTGAACTGTGCTGTTCTCAGTCTGACCATGACTTTAAGTTGTGTGCTCCATGCGGTTAACCAGCCGGCGGATGAGTGGCAGTCGAACTGCATTACCATTTAACTGGAGCACCACCTAAAAATCCACACAGGACACCTTCACTTCTGCCCGCGCTTTAGTCACACTTCTGTCTGGCGTCTTTGTCCGGGAGAAAATGCAGTGCAGAGATTTTTCAGACAGCTTCAACACAGGCACCAAGTCTGCTGCATGGAGAGTGACTCAGTGACAGTCAAAAAAGAAAAAAACAACAAAAAAACAACAAACATTCAAACTCTTGTCTCATTTCAGCGCTGGAGACACCTGGAGGAAGAGTCTATCTTTACGTCTGCACTCTCAGCATCTGTCATCTCCTCGCCCAGAGCCCCGAGCGATTTCTGGGTACGGTGTATGCAGACATGGACACGCAATAATGACTTCACATCCACCCATTTTGACTTACGTTGTACTGCATCCAGCCACAAATCCATCTACAGCGCCATTCATCAAGCGTGCAGAGAACACGCCGTGCTGTACTGCAGCGCAGCACAAACTGTCCTTTTTATGTGTACATCTTGTAGACAACAAACCCTGAAGCCATACTGGTGTTGTCTTGGTTCTCCAGTATCAGAGCACCTTCGTGGCCGTTTATATTAAAAATACGACAATTAGAAGAGGAATTTCTACAGCAGTACTAAACATTGGGTTTGAAGCTTGTTGCTACTGCACAGTTTAAGCCTTAATTTAGACTAAAGCTGTCAGAGAACTGATGTTTTGCGGAGATATATTGTTTCAGGCTATTACACAGTATGGTACGCAGCACATGGCAATTTTGTAAGCAACTTTTATACAAACCTATAATAATAAATGCTAAAATCTGTGATGAGCACTGATTGGATGGAACAGCCGTCTAAAGATGGTAATTACACAGATGTTTTGGAACATTAAATATTGCACAGCTCTGTTCAGACTTCACTCGTTAAGTTCCTCCTTAGCATGCATACGATCATTTTGGGATTTTACTGAGCAAACAATGAGTCTAATTCTATTATAACAATCGCAGATAAATGTCAAAAGCAGATGCATGTATCTCAATGCACACTGAATCAGTGCTCTACCATCAAGTCGATCTTGCAGTGTATACACCAATCAACCGTAACATTATGACCAACTTCCTAATATCAGGTAGATCTCCATTGTGCCTTCAAAATAGCTGTGACTCATCAGAGAATGGACATGGTCCTTCTGAGGGTGTCCTGTGGTGTCTGGCGACAGGATGTTGTTAGTGGGGGCCTTTGGGTCCTATGGTTTGAGGGGGAGAGGCCTCTGTGGATCGTCCCACAGATACTTGACCAGTTTGGGATCTAGTGAATTTGGAGGCCAGGTCAACACGTTGTGCTGTTCCTAAAGCGTATTTGTATGTGTGTCTGTGTCAGACTGCATCCTGTTGGGGATGGCTGCTGCCATCAAGGAGCGTCATTGCTATGGGGTGGTGGTGTCTGGTCTGGTCTAGGCCAGTGGTACATGTCTAAGTAATTGCAGACTGCAACTTGTAACGAGACTCCTGGTTCAAAAAAGACAACTGGACTCTACAACTGAATTGCCTTTTTTGAACCCTTTTTGGATAAACCATGACCTGGATGATCGAGGACATTCACAGACAGGCTGAATAGTTCACTTTCAGCCAGGTCTCTCAAAACTACATGCTTTTGTGCTAAGTTCCCAATTCAGCCCTAATACAGACGCACAGCACCGCTTTTCAATCACTGTAGAGGACATTGTTTGTACAGCAGCTTAAGTGAAAGGTCACAAAGAAGAATGACTTCCCATCACTTGTTGAAACACTCAACACCTGCCCCAATGAGATAGTTCCAAAGATGGATGGTAACCCAAGGCCCTCATCACCACACCTGTGACAAGCTGTGCTGTGGAAGCGCTCTTCTTGGCTGTCAGTCAGACCCAAACAGGCATCTGCTGTGACACTGACTCTAAACGCTGTTCGGTTTCACAGAAACAAAACGGTCTGTTTAATTGGACTGTAATAAAATCAGTATTGTGTTATCGCCAAATGACAGCAAAAGAAGGCTACGTTGAGTGTTATTGTTTATTGGGCATATTTTGTTAATGGAGACTTAATGAGTGCAATCAGATTTTACGACGCTATTTCTGCATGCCTGAAAGGGTAAGCAGGTATAAAAATGGAAAGATAGATGTTTCTGCGTTTGCTAGGTGCGTGCCTGTGTCTGCGTGTGAGATCAAGTGTGTGTGTGTGTGTGTGTGAAGGGTTTTTGCCTCTGTGCCAAGCTGTTAGGTTTTTTGTTTTTTTTTCCTCCTTGTCCTTCTTGTGTATCTTCACATATGATTTAATTATGCTGCCAATTTATCATCCAGCTGCAGTTCAAGAGCTAAGGCAACAGTGCTACAAGCCTATATTTAGTTAGAGGTAGAGATTTGTGCCAATTCTGGCCTTTTGCAGCCAGGATAAAAAATAAATATCATGCGAGTCAATGAAGACACTGCAAGGCCCATCACATATATCACTGACATGTCTGTATTCCAATTTCTTTTAATTACTGGTTGATATATGCATCAGTATCAGCATAAGTGTCATGAGCTAAAATAATCTTGATATATTATCCTTGCTGTTGCATCAGCCAGACTCTAAGTAAAATATCCTAATTCTGATGTTAGCATTGGAGAACTAATGATCGTGGGACTCAAATGTGCGCTTCAGTGCGTAGGGTAAGATTTCCCAGTGCCCAACGTCAAATGTCTACTAACATAGTGACTCCAAACTATTGTATCCCTGTGGGGATTCTGCAGTTGTTAACTTATCTGGCAGAGCAGTGTGTCCAGCTGTCCCTGACCAAATCTAGTGTGGACATTTTTTGCCTCAGGCTCCATAGATGCTACAATCGCTTTTGTAAAAATTTACAATAAAATTTGTTGATAGACTCTTTGTGATGCTGCAAGTAACTGAAAAATGCATTTAACCGCAATTGGTGGTTGAAAAAAAAAAAAAAAAAAAAAAACTTAAATAGCTAAAATGATAAATAATGTAGTTTGGTATCTACAGGTAATAGAGACATACTCAAATATTTAGTTAAATGCGGTCGATACCTGAAACATCAAAGTTCTGGCTCTAATGGTATGAATGCTAACTCAAGACTGACCTAAACGCTCACTGATCGACTGCAAACAAATGAATCGTAACAATATTTTAAGTAATTTCAACTTGAATCAAATGGTGACATCTGTGGCATGACAGATATTAGGTTACTGGAACTTATGTGAGAGGGCGCCATGGGCGAAAAATGGTTGAGAATCACTGGACAAACTAATAAAACTTGAATAAAATCAAATGAAGTTAAATGTATAAAAAATTGTAATGCAAAACAAGAAATTGAATAAAAAGAAAATACAAAAAAGTTTATAAATTACAAAACTGAATGTTTGAAACCTCTTGTCCTTCCTGCATGCACTGATCAGCCACAACATTAAAACTACCCACTACAACGTTAATAACATTAATAACTAGGGGTGGGACTCGAAAATGAATCTAATTAATTATTGGCTTTTTAATCGCAAAACAACATTTGCCATTATTTTTTATTTTATTTTTTATTTTTTTCATTTAAATGGATTTTAGTGCCATTTCAGAAAAGTATTGACTATAAAATGGTGCTTGGACTGGGACTAGCACTAACAGCTCTGGCGGTTTCTGTGCTCGCTGCAACATGCTTTGCATTTAGATGATACCGTCGGGTTGAAGTGTTTTGGTGGTATGCTAACACACATAAAAACGGTTTAGGAACAACTCAAAAAACATAAAAAAACAGCACGAGGTGTTGACCTGGCCTCCAAATTCACTAGATCCCAAACTGATCAAGTGTCTGTGGGATGATCCACAGAGGCCCCTCCCCCCAAAGACCCCCACTAAGAACATCCTGTTGCCAGACACCACAGGACACCCTCAGAAGGACCATGTCAATTCTCTGATGAGTCACAAGGGAGACCTACACAATATATAAGATGGTCATAATGTTGTGCCTGGTGTACTATCACTACAAACCCCACATTCTCAACAAAAAAAAATAATAATAATTTTACAAATAGCTGAGGCAGAATTAATCTGATGATCAGCTTTTTGTTGTCAGTGTTTAAATTCTGGACAGGCTCATTTTCTATGAACTCACCCAGTGTACGATTTAGCCGCACCAGTGATCCACACAACAGCACACCGTTCAATAACCAGTTGTGATGATGAACTTATCGGCCCGAGGCAAAAGTATGCCCCAACTCTGTGATGGTCTTTTGTAATTTTACTCTCAGTTTATCTGATTCAGATGTAGCAGAACGTGTGCTCAAAGCCCGCAGCATAAATCATTATTCAGAACATTATTTTCTGATGGCAGCGTAAAAAAAAAAAAAAAAAAAAGTTGCTTTTGCCTTTAACTACTCCCATAAATCAGTGAAAAGCTTTTATGTTCCATTATGGGATGGAGGCATTATCCATCATTTGTCTGAGTCTTGTTGTCTCTGGTCTGCTCGCTAAAAAAAAAGGAATATTTAGAGAGTTAGATGGTCTTTTGTCAAACTAGTAATGCCTAAAGTGCTTTCCCTTTCAGAAGTGTTAAATGGAAATAATGAAAATATTAAACTGCAAAAAAAAGTTTAGCCGATACATTTTTTTAAATATTTAATGAATTTTTGCTCACGGTTCACTTAAGTTCACTCTGCCTGTCCACATGCAAACAAGCAGCTAGTTTGTCACAGTGACTGAGGCCTCGTCCACACGTACGAAAACGATCTTTTTCCTATCCGTTTTCGCTGGCACGGTTTCAAAAATATCCGCGTCCAGACGGATTTCGTCTTAACACGGCTCAAAACGCTACTTCATAGCCCAGGTCTATAGGCGGCGCTGTTTCGGTTTCAGAAATTCACCAAAAACGGAGAGGAAGAGGTGGCGCATGCGCATGAAGCTTGAGCACTGTTTACAAATCGGCTTTAGAAGAAACCAAACTCAAGGAAAAATTAGATTTTGCCCTGGTAACCATAATAGGCTCAATATTGCTCAATAAAAGGCAAGCATGTAGTCCGCCATTGTCGTTGATCTTGTTATGAGACGTTTCGCGAGATATAAGAGGTGGAAGACTGCTCGAGGGGTGTGGCGATGGTGGCGATGACATCATCGTTTTCCAAAATCTCTGGTTTCAACTGTCCAGACGGATTCACAAGAAGTGCGTTTTCAAATTTATCCACCCTGGGACCCGGTTTCAAAAAAGTGCGTTTTAGGGCTATGCGTTTACGGGATTCGTCTGGACGATAGGCCAAAACAATTAAAAACATCTGCGTTTACGCAAAAATGCGTTTTCGTGTGGACAGTGACTGAGTGAATACAGGATTATTCTCTCCTTATGTACAGTGTAGCAACAGTTCATTGTGCTAATGCTTCCATCCAGGATAAAAACCCTCCCACTGTGCTCAGATTTCAGCTAAATTAGCTCCACTTGCTAACTGCTTCATTTAGTCCAAATATAAAGCAGTTCTTGTAAAGCAGTCCAAAATGAATGTTTAGTTTATTATAAAAGCTCGGTCTTAGCCGCAGGGTTTATAATGGGTCCTCTGACTCTTTGCCTGGGGTTTCATTCCGCTTTGATACTTATCTCCTCATCCAAACACAAAATACAGTTTGACCGCAGATCCGTCTGTGGAGAGATTCCTGCAAATGTGCCTATTTTGAATGCATCAAAGGCAGCGGACCACGCCGTCACTTATTTGTTTAAACTTAATCATCCAAGCACACAAAGTCTATTAAGGCTAAAATTGCTCCCCAACTTTGCCAGTGTTGTAGATTTAACAAGATCCTCGCGGCACGCTTTCATTAAGTGAAACCGTTTAGCCAAATGAAGCACACAGTTTCCACGTTTCACTTGAGACAGTATCAGATTTAGGGGCAGAAAAGGCGGCTATGTGTTTTACTGACTGCTTTTATGCTGTTTGCCTTTTCTTTTTTCCTTTTCTAATTAGCTTCTTGAGCACAAATTAAGCTATTGTGGTGAAAAGCCTCAGTCGCTTAACTGCAAGAGCAGAAACGCTGACCTTTAATCATTTCACAATGCGCTTAAACTATTTCCTGCCTTTAAGTTTGTAATGCACACGGAAAGTCCGCTCGCAGCTTTTATTTACATGGTTTGAAGATGAAATCACGTCATTTTATCAGCACATGTTTTGTTGTAAGTAATTATTCGGCATAAAGAGAACATCTGAGATGCTGGAGCTGGTGAGTGAGCAATAACATCGGAAACGTTTTCATGTTTTGAACAATAATCCAGTTTAGTAAAACTTGAGCAGAACATTAATTTCCGTGGTCTTTATGCATGGCTGCAATTCTCGTTGGTTGTTTGCTGAGCTCTGATAGCACACCTTCCCATAAATCAGTAAACAGCGTTCATAACATAAGCCATAAGTAGAAATCTTGTGAAAGAAAGAAAGTCTATCCAGTCTACTCTATTGACCCCAAAATTCATCATAAACATGTTAATACAGCCCCAATACACACCCCTGGTCCAAAGGCAGACTGTCTCCACTCGCTCCATCAGGAGGTGGACTCCTGAAGCAGAGGAGGCCCTGAAAGACTGCTACAACACCACGGACTGGGATGTACTGCTGGGTGTACATGACGAGGACATAGAGGGGATGACGCACTGCATAACAGACTATCTCAACTTCTGTGCAGATGTGGTCGCCCCCACAAAGACTGTTCGGTGTTACCCAAACAACAAACCATGGGTAACGCAGGGAGTCAAGACTGTCCTCAATCAGAAGAAGAAGGCATTCAGGACTAAGGACAAAGAGGAGATGAAAGCAGCACAGAGGGAGGTGAAACGCTGCCTGAGGGAAGCAAAGGACTGCTACAGGAAGAAGGTGGAGCAGAAGCTGAGGGAGAACAACATGAGGGACGTCTGGGAAGGTGTCAGAACCATCACTGGACACAAAGCAAGGACCAGCACAAAGGGGGGAAGTGTAGAGAGAGCCAACGACCTGAACATCTTCTTCAATAGGTTCAGTGAGAACACTCCACTCCCCACCGTTACTGTAGCCTGCCCTCCCCCCAACGCATCTTCACCCAGACACACCAGCAGCCCACCCTCCTCTCCTCCCCCCCAGCTGCCACAGACATCACCCCTCCCCACCCTCCCACTCCCACCTCTCTCGCACAGCACTCCACAACCTTCACCTCCTCCTCCACGGGAGCTGGACAGCCCCCCAACCCACCTACCCTCCTCACAGCCCCTCCCCTGTTTCACAGCTGACCAAGTGAGGGGGGAACTGAGGAAGCTCCGGCCCAGGAAGGCAGCAGGACCCGACATGGTGTGTCCACGACTTCTGAAGACCTGCGCTGCTGAACTCGGGGAGCCGCTACAACGAATCTTCAACCTGAGCCTGCAACTCGGGAGAGTGCCCACCCTCTGGAAGACATCATGCATCGTTCCTGTCCCCAAGAAGAACCGGCCCAGCGAGCTGAATGACTTCCGACCGGTGGCACTCACATCACATCTGATGAAGACGATGGAGCGGCTCTTCCTCAAGCTCCTCAGACCCCAGGTGCAGCACGCTGAGGACCCTCTACAGTTTGCCTACCGGGCAGAGGTTGGTGTAGAGGATGCCATCCTCTACCTGCTACACAGAGCCCACTCGCATCTGGACAAGGGAAGAGGCACTGTAAGGATTACTTTCCTGGACTTTTCCAGTGCCTTCAACACTATTCAGCCCCTTGTACTCCAGGAGAAACTCTCCAGTATGCGAGTGGACCCCTACCTGGTTGCTTGGATTTCCAGCTACCTCACCGACAGACCACAGTACGTCAGGCTGAAGGACATCACGTCTGACACTGTGGTCAGCAGCACTGGAGCTCCACAGGGGACTGTACTTTCCCCTTTCCTCTTCACCCTGTACACCGCGGACTTCTGTTACAACTCGGACACGTGTCACATCCAGAAGTTCGCAGATGACACGGCCATCGTGGGGTGTATCAGTGGCGACGAAGAGGAGGAGTACAGGAGCCTGGTGAGGGATTTTGTTGTCTGGAGCCACAAAAACAATCTACAGCTCAACACCTCAAAGACTAAGGAACTGGTCATTGACTTTGGGAGGGACAGACCCAACCCCAGACCAGTTCTGATAGGAGCGGAGGAGGTGGAGGTCGTGCAGACCTATAAATATCTTGGGCTGTGGCTGGACAACAAGCTGGACTGGACAAGCAACACGGGGCAGCTGTACAAGAAGACCCAGAGCAGGATGTACTTCCTGAGGAGGTTAAGATCATTCAACATCTGTAAAAAGCTCCTGGGGATCTTCTACCAGTCTGTGGTTGCTAGCATCCTGACCTACGCTGTGGTGTGCTGGGGTGGGAGCACCTCAAAGACAGACCTCTCCAGGTTGGAGAAGCTGATCAGGCGGGCTGGCTCTGTGGTTGGCATGAGGCTGGACCCTCTAGCTGCTGTTGCAGAGAGAAGGACACTAAACAAACTGACTAGTATCCTGGACAATGCCAGCCACCCTCTGCACACAATCATCAGCAGCCAGAGAAGCACCTTCAGTGGGAGGATGCTCCTCCCAAGGTGCAGGACCAACAGACTGAGGAACTCCTTTGTTCCCCGTGCCATAAAACTGTTCAACCACCACTCACTTGGGGGGAGGAGGACAAAAAAGGAAGGGCCTGAATGACTTTTTTTAACTTAATCTACAATAGTAATGTGCAATATAAATGTACCCGGCATCTGTCTATTTATGCAACAACCATCCTTGTACAGTCACAGTATTTATTTTTATTATTTATCTTTTTTCTTACTGGGTGTTTTGGTATTTGGGTTACTGTACTGCTTTCCTACATGTATGTCTGACAGTGCTGTATGCGATGGAGATGTCAATTTCCCTGCGGGAACTTCCCAAAAGGATTAATAAAGTTGTCTATCTATCTATCTATCTATCTATCTATCTATCTATCTATCTATCTATCTATCTATCTATCTATCTATCTATCTAATCAGAGTTTAATGTCCTACAATGTTTTGGTCATACGTTAAGTTTAATTGCCCGCTGCCAACCGTACACTCACGTGGTGCGATAGCTGCACGACCCTCATGCCGTACTGTCCTCTGTTCCTCCAGCCGCTGTGGATGAGTAATAATGCTCCTTTTAATGGAGGTGAAGGAGTCTGACACTGAGCTCCATTATCAAAGGCACCAGCTTCTTTCTGAGGCCAACTGAAACCAGCACAAAAGAGTGACAGGGTGCTGCGAGAAGATAAGGTGCATTCTCGCCATCTCTCCAATTTGCAGGCCCCGAGAATCAAAGGGAGACTCTGGCTCTTATATTAAAGGTTTAAAAATGGAGTGGCGTTTTATTTATTTCACCCGGACTTCATTTTATCTGCTCTGATCCCGATGGTGCAATTGGATTCAAGAGCAAAAGCGTCTGTGCCCTCACTTCACTGCTTTGCCTTTGTCAGATTATGTGTGTGTGTGTGTGTGTGTGTGTGCGCACGAATAAAAAATAAAGGCATATGTGCAATAAGCTGTTTGGTTTTGTTTATCAGACAGAATAGCCTTCCCTCTGATTTGAAAATACGGTCACTGCTGTAGGAGTACGGGGTCAACTGGGAGACTTTCTCCAGCAAAGCACTGAAGTGTAATAAGAGAATGAGTATATTGCTTTTAAACCTCTTGGACCTTCGGGGAGAAAGAATGTTTGGGAGTGGGAGATAAATTCGAGGTTGAGCTAAAGACCTGGCATGCTGTCTTCGGGGTTTGTATGAGAGACCATGCGTCTGCTCATTGGTGACATTTTATTGATCTGCAGCCAAAGTGGGGCTAAACAGCAGCACATGAGTGAGGCAGCATTACGTGACTGGACACTCAAATTGTGACAGTGATGGACTTTAACTGGCCGGTTCTTTATATCTTACCAAATTATATCAGTCGCTCTTTCTCTTCCTTTTCCCCTTTCTGTTCCTGCCCCGTTCTCTCTCAGAGACGTCTCTCTGATCAGAATATCTAGCATCTGAACATCTCTGAAAAGAGAGGCAAGAAACAAAAGTGAGCGGTAGAAGCATAGTCTGCTTTAACGGAGACACTGCTTTGCCCGAGGGTCCTCCGTGTTTGTTTTATTCAGCACATGTCGTCTGGTCTCGCATTCGCACAAAGATTCACACAAACGCAAATGCGCACAGAATAAAAAGGGAAAGGTGTCCTCTTCTCCCTTGGAGGCAGGGACCTTGAGACAGCTGCTGTGAATGGCAGAAAAACAATGAAGCACTTTTCGTCCTCCAGTGAAGAGACGTTGCCAGGCAGCAGGAGCATGACGTTGTTACCACCTCCGTCCTACCTCCCCCCCCCCCGCTACACATGGCGCTGTGGTGTTCAGGAGAGGTTCTCTTCTGTGCCAGAGGAAAGCAGGACCTCGAAACACGTGTGAATGAGTGTTTATGACTCTGTGCGATTTTATTTCTGAATGTTCAGACTGAGACCTTCAGCAAATTTGCTTTTAATGAGCACTTAAATCCTTCCTCCACTCCAGGAATGGATATTGATTTCAGGGAGAGAATGTGAGAAGAGTGGTGAAACATAGGATACTGAGAATGAGCCCTTATAGAATATGATGTTATGCTGATTTGGTGTTTTGATCCTGCTGGGGATGGCTGCTGCCATCATGGAGTGTCATTGCTATGGGGTGGGGGTGCCTGGTCTGGTCTAGGTGGGTGGTACACGTCTAAGTAACATCCACATGGTTACCAGGTCTAAACATTTCCCAGCAGAACATTTAATCGTGTCAAGATGGTCAATGTTATTCACTTGGGTGGTTGGTTTTAATGTTGTGGCAGATCGGTGTATAAGACTTGGTATGGAGCCATACTATTTTTGTTGAAATACATCCATAGCAGGGAAGTAGCTACCAGTGAGGAGATGTGAGGAATTTAGTAATTCACAAACATTTACCAGCAAGCTGTTCATAGCTGCACCTCTGCTCCATTCATTTCCTGTTGATATCACCAGATTCTTTGACCTGGTCACATAACAAATAAATGTTCTCTTTTTCCTGATGCTTTTCCGACCTCAGGGCGAAGCTCCCCACCACGTGTAGTCGACTGTACATGAAGCTGTTACCCATGAGATCCCATAAGAACGATTTCATTGTGTGTCGTCGCCATCTTTGGGAGTGTCTGACACTATAATCCCGAAAGGCTGTGGCTAAAATGCCAGCTGGTGAGTGCACCCCTTTGTCACTTTAAAAGGGATCGTATAAAAGAAAATCACAACTCTGCATTGTTGAGATGATCTGTAAAATTAGCCATAGAGACCAAAATTGTTTATGCACCGGGCTGTAAACTGCGCTTCTGCTCAGCATGCGCTACTTACTGAGAAGAAACAACCAGCGGCTACAAAACAAAGTTTGCAATCTCACTTTATACGTAGTCAGGGCACAAAAAAAGATATATTTTCCAAGGATGACAAAGGAGTTTTCTAGAGCTGCTTTTGACATCAGAGCTACAGCTATTCCCTGCGTGGCTCATCAGTGATCGACATTTCACCAGATAACAAAGCAACACAACAAGGAACCACTGAACACCTGTTGCTTACTCACCTGCACACACAATGGCCAGACCGACCAGCTGGTTAACCTGAACATGCGCAGAGCACACCGCAGACATCAGTAAAAAGTATTGCTTTGGTTTTGTTACGGGGCTCGGATTAGTGCTGAAAAAACTCTGGTGATGTGCAGCCAGGCTTTGAGAAATCACACCTGGATGCACATGGCCACACTCGATCCCCCCTCATCAGTAATCCGGTCTTGTTTTCAGCTATTCAGAGTTTATCAGTGAAAGTTTGTACCCAAGTTGGGACTGTCAGTTGCTCGGTAAGTGCCTGTGACTCACCTCAGAGCGGAGCGACAGCCTCACTCCCTCTCCAGTAATCTTGACATTCCTCATTCCTCCATCCCTATAATAAATCTTGTGTACAGTTTATTACATACAGTATTTTATCTGTCAGATCGCTGTGCGGCTGTTATCGGCTGGTATACAGTGATGCAGCGGAATTGGAGTTGTGACCTTTTCGGCTATGTCACCGTGGAAGGAAAGACTCGCAATTACACTGGATTGGTGTAATACGGAGTCTAAATAGGAGAAGATCCAGACAGAGAGGATTATGATAATATGTGCTAATTTTGTGTTAAATCTCATTCTGAGGACTGAGGTTCTCCAGTGTCTCAGCGTCAACTCAGGCCTGATTTATGCGGCAATATCTGTCTCTGTCATATCTCCTCGAAACTATTCCGCCACGTCTCAGTTCTTTCCAACCCTACCCCAAAGCTGTCTTGCGACTCCCCTGATTCACAGTGATATTTGGAAACATATAAATCTAGATGGCTGGGTGGCTGTGGTGCAGTTAATGCCCAAACTGGAGTCAGAGTAAACACAGCAATCTGATCTATCAGGGTGACTGTACCCGCAATCAGAGTTTGCACAATGGCATTAACATATGTGGAATACTAATTTTATTGACATTAAATCCGCCCACATTTCCCCTCTGCGTATGCACAGAGGTTGTTCTGTTTAATCCAAAGTTGCCTGTCCTCCGCATCTATAAAAGACCTGCATAAACAAATAGCATGACTTATGATCCCCACTTGACATAAGCAGTTACCACTCTGCCAGAGAAAAAATAAAATAACATTTTATCAAGATACAAATGAATTACCTGCTGGTCGTCATTATTTGTTTCCAGTGGGATGTTAAATGGAGGCCCTGCAGCTGCAGAAAGCATTTTAAATCCTGCATTGTTAAAGAAACTAAACACAAGTGGTATCCCTTCAAAGGTGCGCGTCATTTCAAAGTAGAATATAAGCATACTTAAGCAGGCTACCCAGGGCTTTATGACTTTTATGGACCCAACCTCAGTCCAGCTTGTTCCATCCATCGAGATGAATGAAAAACATTCAGTATCCCAAAGATGGAAACTTCCCTTTCAGCTGAGAGTAAACAGTTACATAAATGCTTATAGCTAAAGTGATCTGCTGTGTTATGAAAACTGGCTCAATAACACAGCCAACTGCTGTAGCATTAAACGCTGCATGTTAATTGGCGGTTTAAGAGGAAGTGCAACACTTTATCAGGCTGTATTATCACTGCTTTCTGATCAATACAATGTTAAGTGCTTGTTGTTGTTTAAAGATTAAGTGTGCAATCTGGTGGCAGCTGCTATTTAGACTTGGCCGGCGTGGTAAACTGATGGCTGCAGACTGTATTAGGATTTGTTTTGTTTTTTTATTTTTCAGATAAAACAAAATAAAAATCTAACTTGTTCTGCCTAATCCAGGTTGTAGCCTCCTATATGAGGTTTTGCCTCGCGATTTATTGCCCGGCATTCGCTAAATTCAGCGCGACTGCCCTCATATCTGTCAAATGAAGGGTATATTGTATGTGCTGTTAGTTTCCCATGTTTTTATCCAGTGCTGCATAACCTTTGTCAGACAGTGAGATTCAGTACATTAGCTACAGTTATTAGCTGTCAGCATGGGGCCTGTCATAAAAATGTCTCACAAATGAAGATGAATGTATGGACAAATTCACCTTTAAGAGGGTTTCATTTTTATTTTTAATTTTTTTTCTTGTATTTTTATGATCAACCTGCCGATTCTCTGTGAGTTTAAGCAAACTAAATCCTTGTATTTTTCCACGTTAAGCGGTGGCGTTTGATTGTGTTTTAATAGGAAAAGGTTGATTCACTGAAAATGACACAATACAGCCCGACCCTTGATAGATCTTTGTTAGGTCATTTTCACCTCGTGCATATACTGTATTCCCTTTTAAAAACCTCTCAATGTTGAGAATGATGACATAAAGGTTGTTTCCACATTCTGGATGTATTATTGTGGACTGTGAGGCAAACATAGAGACGTATATACGTTTCACATAAATAGAATAGTGTACTATGGAAGAGGATCAGCGGCAGTGTAAAGAAAATGTATTTTTGGTTATGACTTTTCTCTAAGAATTCTGACTTTTTTTCTTTAAATTCCAACTTTATTCTCTGAGTTCTGACTTTATTCTGAGAATAGCGTCTTATTCTGAAACATAGTCACAACATTTTTTTCCCCATAGCCCTAATCCTCTTCCATAGATTACAGCTGTACACATACATATTCAAAATACATATTACAAATAATTCACGACTCAAGCTTATCCGCATGTGTAGTAATCATGCTTTGCTAGACAGTTCATTTCCATTTCAAAGTAGCAAATTGCACAGATTGTCTTCAGCTAATGTGGTATAGAAAGGTCTGATTGTGTTCCTCCCCATACTGCCCAACACATTTGCACTTTTAAAGCATCTCGAGAATATGAAGTGTTTTGAGTTCAGCTTGCTCAGACCTTAAATTCTGTGAAGCTGATTTTATTAATTGTGCTGGTGATGAATCGACCAAAACTGTGTCTGGAGAAAACTCAACTTTAAGTAAATGAAAACAGGCTTGACAGGCTTTAAAGGGAGCACCCTAACTAGACAAATGTAACATCTTTCACAAAGTCATTCATTCATCTTCTGTACCCGCTTATTCATGTTAAGGCTCGTGGGGTCTGCTGGAGTCTATCCCAGCTGTCATCTGGTGAGAGGCGTGGTACACCCTGGACAGGTCGCCAGTCACAGGGCTAACACAGAGAGACAGACAACCATTCAGATGCACACCTACGGCAAATTTAGAATCACTATTTAACCTAACCAGCATGCCGGAGTACCCGGAGAGAGCCCACGCAGACACAGGGAGAACATGCAAACTCCACACAGAAAGGCCCAGTCGGAACATGGATTCGACCTTCTTGCTGTGAGGCATCAGTGCTAACCATCACGCCACTGTGCCGCCCAGCAAATGAACTTACTTTATTTTATTTCACAGTTCTCTTTGAGATTTTACCAAGCAAAGATCATCTGGTTGCATTCAGTACGGAAAAACTTCAAATAACAAAAGACCTACATAGAATTGGTTTCTTACTTCCGCTGTGTGCTGCCGTCTACTGTGATCTATTAGAGGTATTAGTGGAACTGCAAGTGCTTTGTATTTCTTTCCCTCCCCTGGGTGAGATGTATCCCCATACTAGCCTTAATGTCTACTCATTAGTAGAGGAAAGTTCACCTCAGACCTTCTGTGGAGCAGCCACCATTTTTAACACTGGGATTTTACACACCACCAGAAAAAAATAAATAAAAAAACCTTTATTGGAACCACCTCGCTAGAAAAAGCCTTGGCTGAATAAGAACATACTGGCATTGAACCTACTAAAAGCCACTGAGGTTGAGTTAGACCTGCAGAAAATGAAATTAGTGGAGGAATGCTTTTTTAAAAAACAACAAAGGCGATGCATGGTCTTTGGCTCAACGATTATGCATTATATTAAACAGCACAAAATTAAACGTTGCATTGTGAAATCCGAGCTTGAGAAGTTATATTCGTCTTACACTACAACACTGTCTTTTACAGTTTTGCAAAGCTCCAAAAAAAACAACGGGGAACCTTTTTTTTTTAAGACAGCTCCTGAGGCCCTTTAGTCTTGCTGCTGCTGACAAAAAGGCAAGTGAGTAGAAAGAGGAAGAAAATGTGCCATGACACATTAACAACAGAGAAACTCTGTGTGAAGCAGTGTGTGTGTGTGTCTGTCACAAGGCAAGAAGTAACAAAGAGCATGGTAAGATCAAACAAACCTACACACACACTAACAACAAAGACATGGACGACGAACTTTTATTCCAGCGTCCTGTGTCGTGAACACTCCAACGGAGTGCTGCAGCGGTGGTGTACACCCAGAATTGGATTCGGACACTTTTTGAATTGGACAAAAAAAACATAATGTAAAAAATCCCGGTGTTGTGTTCCACCCCCTGTGACTCTGAGAAACCTTGACTGAAAGCTGTTCCTCTCTGCTGCACACCACGGACTCCCTCCAGACACTCCCACCACTCTGCTGTCACCACATGCTCTATTTCCCCTCCAAATGCGAATACTCTCAATCCCTCTGTCTGTACCGCTTAGTGACAAGTGTTTGCGTGTGTGTGAACGTGTGCTGTATTTTTATACTTTGCGTGCGTGTGCTCCGCAATTAAACAGACTCCCACAGAATTGCATCGGTATCCATTTCAGTGAGGAGTTTTATAGTTTTTGACGTCTTTTAGTGTGTGTGTGCATGTGTGTGCTCTCTCCTGAGGGATGCAGATAGAACAGCCGGACCGAATGTCGGACATTTTGGACGGCTTCCAATCCGATACAGCGCAACACCTCGCTTCTTCTCCCTCCCTCAGGCTTGGTTGACATTTAATTTTTCTATCCTGGTGACCAGTGCATAAAAGAAAAGGTCCTTCTGCAATTATAGCCAAGGTCAGCGCAGTGCGGTGTAGTGCACTGTGATGTTAAGATCTTGAGTGGATGCTTTTATGTCATTTTTGTTCTGTTCTGTTCATACGCGCCGTCACGTACGCGCTAGTGTGCACGCACGGGAAAAGGGAAAGGAAATCTTCATTTAATAAAACAAAGCCATTCTTATTACCCCTCAGAATTACACTGCTGAGGCCAAAACTGTCTCCGAAACCGTAGATGGAACACAGCATTTCTTCCCTGTCAGTCTCGATGTGTGCATATTTAATTTAATCCATTTAAAGCTATTTCAGTCAACTGGCATGGAAGCCGTGCATGTCTTTCTGCCTCCTCTAATGGTTTTAACATAATGGTTTGGCTTTACTCTGTCAGCCTGATAAGTACGTGGGCCTCGACGTGCATTAATAACCTGTCAGTCAAGGAGAAGCGGCGCCTCCGACAAACAAGCATGACCCAAACACACACATACAATGAGATGAAATCGCTTATGCAGACACGTTCGCACTCGCAGATATAGCAGAGAGGGGCATCTGTGTCGTTTGTCCATCCATCTCTAGAACGGCCATTAGCGTGGCGTCTCCCAGTGTGCAGATGTTGTCTCTCCAGCTCTGCCAAAGCCTTGAATTCGAGCTTAGTTTAACGCCAACTGAGGGAAAAGAGCAACACCTTGTTAGAACTTTTCTTTCCGCCCACACGCTCACTACAGCTCTCTACCCTGCCAGCTGTTTTCTCCCTCCACCTTTCTCTCCCTCCCCTTCCAGCTCTTTCCTGTCCTCTACACCGCTCTCCCCCCTCTCATTTTGGTCCTTGCTCGAGGCTCATTAAGAGCTTCCCTGGATGAAAGCCTGGCCAGAGAGAGGCTGCCAGTCAAAGTGGAAGAAACCATGCGAGTGGGGTGTAGTGTCAGTGCGCTACCACCAGGGGGCGGGGTTGTGCCATAAAGTATTTGTCTTTACTAACAACTTCTGTACGCCGGATGTACTTGAATTAATGCTGAGCTCAAAATCACCGCACAAATACAAACAGGCAGCCCAAACACGCATGACGAAGTCAGTGAAGCGACTATGCGAGAAGACCGTAATCAGACTGTTCATGAGGTAACATGGGAGAGAAGGAGTTAGAAGGATGGAGCAGATGGTAGACAGATGGAGGTGGGAGGGCGGAGAAGGGAGGCATTGTGAGAGAGAGGAAAGGGCAGGGTGGAGGGTGAATCCATCAGCGTCTCCCTGTGAGGTGTGACAGAGCGGCGGACAGCTAGATGGATGCCCGTAGGTGTGCTCACTGAGTGGCAGAGCAGCTGGCTGCTCACTCCTCCGTCTTTTGTTGGATTCACCTGGATGCCCCATTGACACGTACGCTGACACAGCACCGCTACCCCGCACACGCGTCCACCCTCAGTTAATCGCACACACGCTTGCAAACATGTTTAGAATTCAGCCCAAGTCCTGCAAGTGGAGAAAGAAGCGAGAGAGAGCACAAAGCGGCCGGGCAGACAGCCACTGCATTGTTTACAACAGGATTCACATCGCTTCTTCGCTCGATCGGCTGTCACAAATGTAAATGATCACCCCTGCAGCATTCACTCTGTGAGCGGAACCCACTGCATGTAACCCGGCTGAATGTGTAATACGAGCAAAGCTCAGGTAGGCTAAGCAGGGTGGATGGAGAGCAGAGGGAGATAAGTTGGTGAAGAACTCGAATACTGAGCAGGTTCTGCCTGAGGGCTTTGAGCCAATATCCGTCACCGTGGCATTAATTATATTCTCTATTCATTAGAGCACACCCTGGGGACTGCTGTTATTAGACACAGCCCAATTAGGCCTGCAGTGAGCTAACGATGCCGAGCTGGGGCGAGGGGCAGTGGGATGAATAAGGAAACCTAGAGAGTTGCTGCAGCAGAGCCTCCGTCAGCCCCTTTTGCTGGGAGGACGGAAAGTAGGTGAAAAAAAAAAAAAAAAGATGTAATCTTACATGAAATGTCCTAAAAGAAATCTATGTTTGCTGTTATATATGAGACAAATATTCACGGTTTATCTTGTGTGAAAAATTAAAGCGCGAGAAAGCTCATGTCATACGATAGGGGAGATAATAAATTATAGAAAAGCCCATTTCCCACAGCGACACTGAAATTTGCACCAGAAATAAACCTTTTTTTTCTTCTTTTTTTTCCAGAGAGCAGAGCAGTGACGTATGGTGAGAGTATGAGATGTTGAAATGATGAATGCGAATATGCGCGCGTGTGGGGCAGCGTCTTGTGAAGCCTGTGCATCCTGATTCTTCAGTGCTGCTTGGAGAAAGACAAGGACGCAGTGGAAGTGAGCCGGAGCCCGCGTATCGAGGAGATCGCACTTCATCTTTATTGTTTCGGTGAAGAGCTTCCAAATTTAAACGGGCGGTAGCAGATGAGAGGGGCCTTGCAGTCGGCGCTGCAGCTTGAGAAACCTCTTTTTAAAATGAAACAATGACTGCGGTTAGAGGCTTAAATCTCGGGGCCGCCCGATTGACCACGAGGTCTGCTTTAATTCCGCCCTGTTGTGATGTGAGAACACAGCGATGCCTTAGCAACATATTGATCTTCCAGCGCAACACATCTTCCTTTTCCTGCTCGATATCCCTTCTTTCCAGCTCGCTCTCTCTTTCTTTCCGCCCATGTCGACTGTATGTGCGCGCGTGCACGTGCCGCGTACAGTATGGTGTTATGGCTCGAGGTGAGGTGAGTCAGTGTGTCAGCACTTCTTTGATGCAGAGCCTGTTTCCCTATAGCGTGTCTTTGGTTGATTAAACACATCGACTGGGCTGTCAGCAGGCTGGAGGGATGGCCCGCTGCAGCACTCTGTGGCACTACTTCTCCAACATCTCTGAGCCTTAGCTGGAGGCTAGGGGTGGAAGGTGGTGTCAGCACAATGCATTTGACAACACAGACGAGCATATATCTATCTCCACTGTTCCCCCCTCTTTTCTTTCTGCTATTAATTCAAAACTTTTATCTGTTTACCTCCTTATTCTTCCCCACTTTGCATTTATGCGACACTTCTTAAGGTCCAAGACTAAACAAGGGCCCTATCCATGGTGGTCCCATTTGAATGCTAAATAGAAGGTCATACTGTGTAATTGCTTCAGCCTGCTCTCTGTCTGTTACTGAATTAATCCTTTCAGACTGCCCTCTTTCTCTCTCTCTCTCTCATCCACCCTTCCCTTAACTGTCTCTCTAACTATCTCTGTCT
Source organism: Planiliza haematocheilus (assembly GCA_005024645.1). Lineage (NCBI taxonomy): Eukaryota > Metazoa > Chordata > Actinopteri > Mugiliformes > Mugilidae > Planiliza > Planiliza haematocheilus. Next base: position 1,411,447 of record SRSE01000949.1, on the reverse strand, counting down.
CTCTGAGGGTAAGCCGGTGCGATGCTATCGATGCCTGCCTGACTCCAGTGCTTCCACCGGCTGATTATGCACTTTTCCCTCCAATCTAATCCAGCTAATGATCCAGGGATTTCATATTTATTACGCGCCGCACCGTGATTTATCATTTCCCATCACCCCGCATAAAAAGTCATATTGGCTTTGAGTAAATGAGAAGCAGGCGAAGGCAGAGCTAACTGTCTGGAACCCAGGAGGAATAGTGCCTGCATATACTATAACAGGGCCAGGTATTTGTCTCGCTGGCTCATTATCTGACTCCTAAAAGGAAGTGAGTTTTTTAATGCTGTCTGTGTGACGAGACTCGTGCCTGCTGGCCGTGGAAACTGCGTTCACGTTTCCTTACACGCGACCAGCTGGATGGCGACAAGTGCTGTTACTGGTGGTTACAGTCACCTGCAGAAGTTCTCAGATGACACTGCAGTTCTGGGGTGTATCAGGGACGGACAAGAGGAGGAGTACAAGAATCTGGTCAACAACTTTGTCTCATGGTGCGGAGCGATCAGTACAGCTAAAGCCAAGGCATGGTAGTGGATTTTTGGAGGTCCAGGCCCCACCTGCAGCCCATAACCATGGGGAGTGTGTAGAGGTTGTTCAGACCTATAGGTACATGGATCCGCAGCTGGATCACAAGCTGAACTGGTCGGCTAACATAGACTCAGTATACAGAAAAGGTCAGAGCCGTCACTATTTCCTCAGGAGGCTAAGATCATTTAATAGCTACCGGAAGCAGCTGGAAATGTTCTACCAGACTATTGTTGCCAGTGCCCTCTTCTAAGCTGAGGTGTGATGAGGACACAGCAGCAAGAAGAAGGACGCCTCGTGGCTAAACAAACTGATACAGAAGGTGGACTTTGTAGTAGGGGCAGAGCTGGAGCTGGTAGAGGCAAGGACCTGTCCTCCACCCTCGACATGACACCATAGTCAGGAAGAGGAGCTTGTTCAGTGACAGGCTGCTGTCTCTGTCCTGCTCCACAGACAGGTTGAGGAGGTCATTTGTCCCTTGGGCCATACGACAACTGGACTTGGGTCATTGCCAATAGTGTACATTTTTTACACGGCATTATATATTTATATTATTATAGGACTATTATCTTTTTACCTATCTTCTGCGAGTGTTATTTTAAGCTGAACATGATATAAGTCTGTGGACAGGGCACAAAGAAAGGAGTTGGTTACTTGAGGCCGCTCTGCCTGCAGCTCTTCACGTAACAGCTCAGTTTGGCTCGCCTTTCTTCTTCCAATGTTTCCAGCGATGTTTCAGACTGATCAGCTACATATTTAACAAAACGAATATCTTACAACGACAAAGCTACATATTTAACAAAAACGAATATCTTCTCGATGTGTGGAGGCCAAATAATTGGTCACGGATTAACGATTTTTTCAACAAGAGTTCACAAATTTGATTTTGATATATGAGGCACATTTGCAGGGAGGTCACAGAGATCACAGAGTCAGTGTTTTTGGAGCTTTCACAGTTTATAGCGAGCCACATTCTCAAAAAATTTACCTTTTTGTGGCTTTAGCAGTTTTTCTTTTTTCAGATTTTTGTGTTTTTTTTTCTACAAGTTTAACGTGACAATCGATAGTGTAGTTAAAGACCAATAATCATGTCCTATTCAGCAACACACGTCTTGCCAAGCCACGACTTCTGCGGCTTCCTGATTGCTGCGATCACAACGTCCTCAAACACTGTCAGTCTTTAAATTAGTACAAACAAATGTATTTCTTTACCAATATATCTGCTTTTTCCTAAAGTCATTAAAACACATGATCACGTGTAAATCAAAGTATACACCACCTCCAAGTCACCTCCTTGTCAAGAATAAATCTGATGTAAGTATATTTTCTATAACTCAGATGTTGATCATTCCTGAATATTCAGCAGTCACTTCGTTTCTTTATTTTTTTTACCATTTGAAAAATGACTGTAGTTGTCACCATTTTTTGGGAGATCATATTGATGCTGGCATGGGCGCTGTAAATGAAAACGTGGAAAAATCTCCCAGTCGCTGCCGGACTAAACGCCACGGGTAGCCAGGAAAGCAGATAAATGAGAAAACAAAATTATGGACAGGGCGTTTATTTCCACTGAAACCACGTTCTTTTTTCTAAGCCTCAGCACGTAGGCTAGTTTAATTGCCTAAACCACCTGTTATAATCCCTGCAGTTGATAAATAGGGGTCATAACTGTCTGGCAGAGGTCTAGGCCAGATATGCAAAGCGTCTGGCTCTTGTCCTTCTGTCCTGTCGGAGGAAACAAGACAAGGGGGAGAGTGGGAGAGGTCCAAATGACGACTAGAAGAAGAAGTAATAATCCAAAGAGGGAGCAGTAAGATGTCCTTCTGGGTGAAAAGTTTGATGTAAGGTTCATGTCACCATCCTCTGTGGACTTTGTCGTCTTGTCATTTTGAGATACGATGGCTCATCCACCAGTGAGGGTAAATTGCCTTTTTCCATTTCTTCTCTGCACATTTTATGCTGATCCCCACAGCATCACATGTGCCTTTCCAAGCCCTCGCGCGCCGAAGAAACACATAGTGGATTACAGATGGATTTGATATAGTGTTTGCTTTCAGTGGGACCCTATGTTAATTGACCCCATTGATTCTGTCAGACTGATCCAGAGCCTACAGGCTCAGAGCAACCACACCCCCTTCAGCACACATTCCCTCCTCATATTCCCCTAACCAAGGCACACATACACAGCATTTCACCGAAGCAATATACAGCATACAGATACATATTTCACAGGTGGTGGAGCTCTTATTTACTCTACTCCTGCCCTGTAATGACCACACACTGCTCTGAATGACTATAATGGGAAATTCTGTCGTCTCAGCAAGTAAGCCCTGCTCTGGGTGTTCATTCATATAGCTGAGCAATTGTACTACAATGAGGGGCTGGCCGGGAAATATGACACATGGTAACCTCGCAGTGTTGCCGGAGAGATTCGCTCTGCAGAAGCGTCAGTAGAGTTATGAGTGGGCTCAGATTGTCATGGCCAGTTTGGAGTCGGCGTGTGAGGATCAATACTTGGCTCGGTTGTTCGTTATAGGTCACGTTATGGTCCAGTGATCTGCGAGTGACACGCGGGGGATCGTCACCTGGTGTGAGGTCAGTGCCAGGGAAGTACATACTAAAGAGTCATATAATACTATGTAGGGATGGCAGATTTTATGACTATAGTGCATATATGGTAGAATGTATCTGGACTCTGGACTAAGTTAAGAGTGGAAAGTGTGGTGCAGTAATACTGTGCTGCCAACGATCTATTTTTGGTTGATTCTTTTCCCTTGAGTTCCTCTAAGTACTGTGATGCTTTGCATGTTCCTTGTAACCTTTCCATCTTCCCCCTCATTTAACTCTCCGGCTCTAAGCTGGTACACAGATTAGGCAGCAGAAAATGAAATATTTTGCTGTGATACTGCAAACTCCTGCTGCCCTCACACCCACACACCCCCTTTTGTCCGCACTATTTATTATACGCACGCTCGCACTCTTTCGACAGGTTTGTGTGTTGATGGATGTTTTTTTTGTGTGTGTGTGTGTAACCGGGGTGCCCCCTTCCTCTCCCTCCACAAGTCAGCAGTGCGATAGGCAACGGCTACTTCAGCTCCACACCATTTCTAATTAAATGAAAAAGAGCCAGGCAGCATTTCACTGTAATTCCGCCATCGCACTGTGATTGTGATTCACAGTTTAAGCCTCTTAAGAACACCGTGCTTCCCCAGCTTCTGTCACCTGTTATAGTTTCTACAGTTGATAAATGGGGGGCATAACTGTCTGGCAGAGGTCTAGGCCAGATATGCAAAGTGTCTGGCTCTTGTCCTTCTGTCCTGTCAGAGGAAACAAGACAAGGGAGATAGGACAAAAAGGATGGAGCGCAGCTATAGACAGAAACTAAAATGAAGATATAAGACAATGGGATAAAGATGGACCTGACTGGTCTTCAGATGTAAATGTATTGGAGATTAGATTTACTCCCCAACAATATCATCTACACAATGAGCCATGGCTATGATGTATTGTGTCATGGCCCAGGCAGAAAAGAGCCATGTTCAGAGACTGTCTCTAATGAGCTCACCCATGTTGAAGTGCAAAGTAGAGTGGCATTAATTCTTAATGGGAGCATTAAAAGCGTAGTTAATGGAGAGTAGTGAGCATTTGTGATTAACTGGCCAAATTAATAGCAAATGTCACATTAAAACTTTGCTGAACTCAGTGTGTCCGCATTCCTTTGCTTTCCAATCGCAGTAGGAAGGGATTCTATATTTAGAGTGAGAAAATGATCCATAACTAAAGCAAAACTCAGAGAGTTACTTTACAAGTGCCACAAACTGCAGTTACGTCAGTGACCACTTGAGCCTGGCCTCAAAAATGAGTCCCTGCTATACCGCAGATGTAATAATTTGCATATATTCACAGCCTGGTACAGACTACAACTGTACAAACTATTTTCCTCTTAATGTCAAGTGTACAGGGGTGCATTTATATGTAACTCCATTATTTAAACTGCATCAAGGCTTAAAGTTATGCATAATTAAACGTCTGCTTTTAGTCACCTGCCATATCAGGTCTAGACAGACGACCCAAGCAAGTGTCTGGGACCCTGTGGGAAAAAAATAGAAATCTGAAAGGAGCCCACAGATGAACTTTTGGCCTATTTTTCTAAAAGCCCTATAATGCATTTCTCTGTCCCCCCCACCAAAAATGCCTCACCTCAGCTGCACTCATGCTCCACCTCTCTATCCATTTTTGAATTGGCCGGGAGTTAGGAGTCAGACGCTGCCAAGAGCTGACTCAAAAAACATTTAAATTGTTGGTGGTCTGTGGCACAGAGGAGGAATACACAGTGAGAAGACCTGATTAGAGGATCGATTGTTCTTTACAGTGGGGCTAATTGACAATAAGAAATATATGAGAAACCCTTAGATACATATATATAAAGCTCCTCTGATTTAGCACTTACCTGGTGCCTACATTATCGCTCTGGTAACCTAAATTATTTTGAATTGCGTAAACTTTTTTTTTTTTTTATGGTATTACTTTTTATGGTATTTTTTTGGTATTACTTTCAGAGTCCCTGTTGACTCAAGAGAAATTTCTTGAGGAGATTTGCAGATTTCATCAACAAAGGTCATGTGAACAAACTTTAGCATTTTGATGTTAATGCTATATGCTCCTCGGCCCGCATGTACGAAGGTTGCGTGCGTACAAAACTGTTCCGTACGTACTCGCTCGCGGAAAAGTTCAGATGTATCAAGAGTGAAATGTCCGGGAACTTTGCACGTACCTACGCCAACGTCATGGCTGGGGTACGCTGGCTTCTACAGATGTCGATCCTTTGGTAACACTTAAAGGTGATGCCGGTAAATTGTCATAAATGTGAAAACTATTAGCCCGACCGATCGTGACTGTGCCAGTGGACCCTGAGCAGAACCATGCAAGCCGTGTGGGACGGAATTATCCGCATGTCAGCCAGGTATATCAAATTCCCATACAATGCATCTGAACAGGTCAACATTAAAGAGCACTGCAGCGAGAGACGGTTTTCTGAATGTAATCAGAGCTTTATCGACTGCACACACACTGCTATTAAAGCGTCGCATGACTTTGTAAATGTCAACAGGAAACATTTTCATTAGATCAATGTACAGATCATACGTGATGTGCAAATGCAAGTAACCAACATTGTGGCAGCGTGCCAAAGAGTATATTTTTGCGCATCTCCACTCCAGTGAGTAGTCTCCAGTTCGTCGTCTGTGAAGTTCTTTTTTCCCGTCTTATTCATTCTTAGGTTTTCGTTTTCTGATCGCGCAGAGAGGGGAATCTCAGGTGCAGGGTCAATTTAAATATAATTTGCATATTTAAAGGGGGCGTGGACAGGGAAGGGTCGGGTACGCTTGATTGGAATGTACAAAGGAAAAATGCCTCTAAATCTGAGCCTGCGACACTTTTTAGAAGATAATCCACGCAAGTCTTCATAAATGGGGCCCCTGGTCTTTTTTTTTTTATCATCTTGAGTGTTGAAGTTATCAAATTCAGCCCTTCACTGAGTCTGGCATGGCACCAATAGCCGACCCCTCGCTTACACAGAGTTGAACTGACCGCAAGCTCATTCAAGCTTCATACCTAACAAAAACATTTCATTTCATTTGTGTCTGACTTTGAAGCATCATTTTCCGCATCTGCAGATTTGCCAGTGTCTGTTTGTTGTCGAGTGGTAACTAGTTATGTTCCGGACTAGAGGTCCGCATCGTGAGATCAGAATCAATTTAGAAAGACTGTCCACTTGATAAATTCCCTGCTTGAAATCCGCTGAGACCCAAGGGTTTTCTGAAGGTGGAAAAAGCACCATCCATTAGCTTTGTGTTTTTAAACATCAGCTTTCTTTTCATATTACTAACAGGGGAAGGCTGAGCATGCCGTCAGATGCTTAATGAAAGAACCTTTTATATTACTGAAAGCTTGTGACCTTAAACCGTTTCCGCCTGAATGCAGACAGATTCTCCTTCGTTGAAGAATGATTTCTTCAACCTGCCTCATCTCTGTCTTTCAATCTTACATGAAGCACATAAATCAGCTATTACACTTCATGTGTTCAAAATATAATCCACGGCGCCATGTATTTGAAACCACTTTGTCATATAGAGCTGCTCTTTGTGGCTCTACATGGATTATTTTTCCACCTCACATGCTTGTCAGAGCAGTTCCACTGTAGCGGCGCCTTAACTGCAGTAGCTCATACATTAAGCACTGATGTGGTACTTAGAGTACATGTCTATGTATGTGAGTGAATACACCTGCCTTCATGTATCACTTCCCTTTGTTGCAGAGCAGTAGAGGACAAGTTAAAGCGTTGTTAAATTTCGGCAAATTCTCCAGGACCTTCGACACACCACAGTCATACTCAGGCAAACATGCCTGAGCTCGTTTAATTTGGAGCGTTCTCTGTCATTGACCCTGGTTGACCAACTCGAGCTGCCGAGATTAACCACATGAAACAACTGATACGGTTAGATTGAGTCTACTAAAGAGCCTCATTTGTCCCAGTCCACTTTTCAAACCCAAGCATTTTCCTTCCAGGCAATGAAGAATTCACTTCACACACCTACATTCATTCATTCATTCATCTTCTGTAACTGCTTGTCCTGTGAAGGGTCTGCTGGAGGCTATCCCAGCTGTCATCGGGCGAGAGGCGGGGTACACCCTGGACAGGTCGCCAGTCTATCGCAAGGCTAACACAGGGAGACAGACAACCATTCACACTCATGTGCTCACCTACGGCCAACGTAGAATCACCAGTTAACCTAACAAGCATGTCTTTGGACAGTGAGAGGAAGTTGAAGTACCTGGAGAGAACCCAGACACAGGGAGAACATGCAAACTCCACACAACCTTCTTGCTGTGAGGCATCAGTGCTAACCACCATACCACTGTGCCGCCCACACACACCCACATGAGCAACTGCAACTCAGGAGAACCGTCCACCTCTCAGTCGTCCTCACTCCGTGGGACACTCTCTATTCCTCTCCACGATCTCTTGTTAGACTAAAAATCAATCCCACTGTGGAGTAGCAGCCCATTTGTCCTTGGCTTTGACAGAAGCTTGGGTCAATAAAGGCACTGCATCGCTACTCCCAGCAAAGCCTCTGCTTGGCACAGCAATACTCTGACTGGTGTCCATGATAGATGGCACAGACATGTGAATGGAATCGCTGGGGCAAGTCAGAGCAACAATATTTTGTTGCCTCTCCTGCTTTTATCTCATGGCGGTGCATCAGACGGTAAAGTGACAGCAGCTTCAACCAAACCTGCTCTATGCAACACTACAGTTAAAAACTTTAGTGGGTAGAGTGTATAAAGTTACTGTGATGTTGTTGTCTGACTTGTACAAGATTTTGGCAAAATTTCCCAAATTTATGTACACTGAATTGCAAAAAAAAAAAAAAAAAAAAAAAAAGATTTATCTGTCTCACACATAAATATCCAAGTCTTTGTTCAAATGTCCAGATTTACTATGGTAACACTACCATGCTTATACTGTTAGTTTATCCAGTGAGCTAACATTTGCCTACTAACACTAAAATAAAACCCCTGGGGATGTCAGTACTTTTGCAGACTGGGATTTTGTTCTAATTTTGGTACTAGACAAACAGTCAGAGGTTCACCACATTCATTTCAAAGAATCCAATATCCTCCCTGAATGAGCCTACTGGAAGCAAATAATTATGATTATGGAAATCCACACAGTCAGGTCAAGAGAAATTGGTAAAAAGATTTAAGGCAATCTATTAAATAGCTGAGATATTTTAGTCTGGTATGTTCCCAGGTAAAGGGTAGATTGGACACGCTGATAATTAAAGGTTAATGGAATTTGTCTCTACACCTTTGACCTCTTGACACAAACTTTTTCTTGAAGCTACTGTGCCATCTTTGCCATTTGGCGGCCATCACATCTCCCACCACATTCTTCACCAAGAGGCCCCGAATCTCCTGGACTCAGTCTGACAGCAAATGAGGTTGCTAATTAATTTCCTTAGTGTTAATAAAAGACAGCTTAGCCTGACTAAGATAAACATAATTAACAAAAATCCTTTAATTGACTTGATCGTCCCTTGGATGAACATGTGATTTACTAATTAACCTGTTGCGGCCCCCTTCCCTTCCCTCTGTCCCTGTAATGAGCAGACTGGTGGATGCAGGCAGCACGATCGTATCATTATGTGTCATGAATAAATGCATGCATTACCATTATTATCAATTACATGTCAAGCACTATATAATCATTCAGAAATTATGCATATATAATCAGCTTGCAACCTATCTAATCAGCTCTTTACTCAAATTCTCATTTGAGACATCAGATCGGCCAACACAAGAAGAAACACACACACGCCCACATGCAACACTGAGTGGAGTTTCCCAGATTCTCCAAATTATGTAAAACAAAATACCAACATGTCATCTGAGTAATGATTATGAGTTCTGGTTGATCGCACAGTGTGAAATACTGTAAGTAGCAATGGGACAGGCCCCCTGCAACCCAGGGGTGGAACAGCTTCTCTGTGTCACTTCCTATTCTTTGCGTCATGTGTCTCTCGGCCTCGGCGACTTCCTCTTTTTGCTACGCACCAATACCGACGCCACTATTTACTTTCCACCACATGCTTAGGCAAGACCTTGCACGCAGCAGCTCCGTTGAAGGGTTTATGAAGATTTTGAAAAAGCGGACCAGTCATGGATGGAGATCTGCTGTCTTTGTCATCTTCCTCGTCGTTATCCTCCTCATCAGCGGCAGTGCCGGCGGCAGCACAGAATGACACTACACCTAAGGGTGACGACAGCCTCTCTCAGAGCCAACAGGAACACAATCCAAATGAAGACTTATGGTATGTGTGAGCCATTTTCTATGTATATGTGGTCGACACAAAAACAGGAACACCTACAGTAGCAGTGTGATCTCACATGATCGGCCAGTCAGTCTTACTCTTCGTAAATTCTGTTTTATAACTTCTACTGTAGCCTTTGTTGTGGAAAATGTGTTCACCCCATGTTTGTCCTCAAATATACAGTTTAATAATCACTGAGTGTTAAATTAATTAGATTTTACTTCTCTGATTCTAGAAAGTATTTTTTTTTAGATGCAGTTACGTTTGTAGATGTGATCGGAGAGTTTAGTGGAGTCTCAGTGAGAGGAGGAATAAAGAGTGACTGCGGAGTTTCCCGTGAGGTCATTACAGATGAAGGCTTCAGTTTGTTATTTCACAAGACTGACTCGATCACGTTGTTGTGTTTAGAAAATAAAGTGAAAAGAGCCAACAAACCACTGTCTGTTGTATAATCTCAATCAATCCACCTGAAATGATTGTAGTATTTCATCGTGGTGCCTTTATTTGAGGCACTAATAAACATGGGTCTTTTATGTGGGCACTCTAGGTAAATGCCATGACCACGCATTACTCATAAGGTTAGTCTGTCTTAAAGTAACCATGACTGAATAGTGAAACAGTTCTGTGGTAGGGGATTCAGCTGTGGCCATCTGGGTGACTGGCTCCACACAGAGACATATCTAGAGTGGTATTTGCCGGGGTTGCCACCAGCAAGAATACAAAGCTGTTATCACTTTGCTTATCATACGGCATGAAAGTGAATTACCAGCAGAGGCGTTTTCATGTCCTTCTCAGATGCTGTGTATGGCTGAAAACTTTGTGAAACTGGGTCACAAAGACCAGCTTTCAGAAAAGCCGATAGAGAAAATGCTCCCGGGTGAAGGGAGACATGGAGCATGGTGTGGCTCCAGTGGGATACACACAGACATTGGTTAGCGAGCTGCGCCTTGCTGGTCACTAAAATTAGGCTCCGTTTCATTTAATTTTGTTCCATTTCAGCTTCGGTGCCCATCCTACCCTCCCCGTGCTGCAGAGCTGGCACTTCACCATGGCTGATTCATCTATTACTGGCCATAAACACAACCTTCACTAAAGGCTTGTTGAACCCATAGCGATGACAGATGCTACAGAGTGTACACTCTGAATACAAGTCTTTTACCTTTCTATAATAAACATATTTGATTATCAGATAAGGTTACACGGTTTCACATGATCTACACTGTATCTTTTGAAAAAGCGCAGTGTTAGTGTGTTTTTTTGAAAATGTCATCTTTCAAAGGAACACAGAGACTGTCTTTGACTTGTGGTTTGTCAACAGCATACAGTGTACTACCCACTGTCCAGGGGTTTTGGGAGGTTTATAAATAAAAAACAGTCTCAAAGACTGTAGAATACAGGAAACAGCTAGCATGTCTAAAAGAGGCAACAGCGACCAACCAAAAACCTCAGCCTGTTTGTCTAAACTTGGGAAGACAGGAAATAAAAACCAGCCTACCGTCAGAAATGACACTGGTTAGTCAGGGCTCACGTGCTTATTGGCAGGGATGAATACAAACCTCTAGAGTTTTTATTCAGTTGTTGTTTATGCTAACCTAAGCTAATCTGCTGTTGCTAGCCTTGGCTTCAGACATGAGGGCGTATCAAATGTTTTATCTCATTCTCGACAAGAAACAAATAAACACCTTATCCAAAATGTCAAACTATTCTCATAATCTTGAAAGGACAAAGAATTTCTAATATTTATTGTTTTGTTGAACCCTTCAAGAAGGCAAAAAAACAGCACATGTTCTTATAGAGAAGTGTGATTTCTGGATGTTTTTTTTTGTGACATTTATGTTAAAGCTACATGAAATCTTCTCACTAATACTACTTTGGTGTACAATAGTCTTTGTCCTTATTTTTCTAGTACCTTTACATCGCTGCTCTTTGTAGTTGTGTTACAAAGGTATTCACATTGTGGGACACTGCAGGTAAGTTGACGAAAGAATGTGTTTGCGGAGGAGTGAAACCTTAAGGGGCATGACAGGTGATCGCGGGTTGTGAGTCTTTGTAGTGCTTAGATGTGTGAGGTTACAACAGGCCACCAGTATGTTTGTGTGAAGAAGCCCTGGGGGCTACATGCAGAGATGTATGCTCCTCCATGAGTGAGAAGATGCCCCCAGGGCTTCTCTCTGCTGCCTCACTGTCGACAATTTCGTGTAGGCCAGACCTCGCAACGGAGTTCGTGGAGAGGAAGCTAGTCTGACTAATTAATCCGTGCAAATATTTTTTTTTTTTACTCTTTTCTCCAAGAGATTCAACAGAAATCAACATTTTCCAGGGATCATCACCCACATTGTTTCTGCAGGCTATCAGGACGTAAATGCATCCGATAGTAAACAGAGACTGCGATTGGCTGCGAGCCGATGCAGAGAAATGCATCTGTGTGTGTGTGTATGAGTGTCTTGAGTGCATAATGTGACTGTACATATGCGTGTGTGTGTGTGCGTGGGTGTGCATAATAGCTTCTATTCGATTCTCTGTAAGTGCACTCTACGCGAGTGGGTGTTCAAAAGTACCCTGACGTTCTTATGTGCATACATGCGTTTGCTTATTAATGGAAATGCTCCTCTAGTGTTCTTCATCTTGAATTTATTTTTGGCACACATCCGCTTTGTATGTGTGCACGCATTAACTTGTGTGTTGGTGTGTTTGTGTGCAGGAGGACAGAGGAGGTGAGTCCCGTAGGTGACAGACTGCTGTCCACGGAGGAGCAGGTCACTCTGATCACTGAGAGTTTGACGGTCACCTCCACTGACCAGGAGAAACTGCTGCTGCTCAACAAGAACACAGAGCTCCGCAGAGTCAACAAAGAGGTATAGCATCACTTAAAACCACTGCAGGTCCACATTTTATTGCTGATGTTGGCAATTAGATTTAGTTCTGTCTGAAAACCAGAAGAGGACTGTGGGCGTTGTGTGAAAACTGCTGCTAAGCTGTAACGATCCGTCATTTAAGTTAGCATTTCTCACAACTATGCAAGCCTTGCTTCCTGATTTTAATTGGACAAACAGATAAATAAAAAGGAGAGGATGGAAAATTGTTCTCTCAGCTGAAGTAAATGTAGAGGTTGAAAGAGAAAAGAGCATCTCATCTCACTTCTAGATGCTCACAGTGATGTTGGAAATGGTTGTGAAATGAAATGAATGATACTATTGATTACTGACGATGATGATGATGGTGTGTCACAGCTGATGAAGCTGAATGAGGACTGGGACCAGGTGTACCGCAGTGCCACACTGAGTCTCCAGCACAGGGTGGAGTCTTTGGAGCTGGAGAACAACACCATAAAGCAGCTAAACAGCAGACTGCTCCTCAAAGTGGAGCATCAACAGGTAAACACACAAAAAGTGCTTCAAGCCACAAGTCTACTGCACTGGTGTGTGCACCGAAAAGTGCACGCAGATAAGCGAATAACCGAAAACACTGGAGGTGGTTTAAGTGCAGATTTTTGGCGTTGCAGAGTGCAAAGGAGTATTACGAGCAAGCGCTGATGCATGAGCTAAAAAAGAATCAGGAGCTGCAAGAATACATCAGGCTAATGGAGAACAGGATGCACCATCCAGAGAGAGACCTCACAACTGCCAAACAGGTACTCCTCCTGCCAGCGGGCCTGTGCAGTGGATCATGTCGTACATTTTCTTTTTGTTAAATATCTCTGCTCTGTGACGAGAATGCCGCTCATGACTTGTTTCTATGTTTTCAGCAGGGCAGCTTTAGTGCTGGGATGCGCGGCCCTAGTTTGGGTCCCCCCAGCAATCCTCCTGGAGGTCCCGACCTGTCACGCAGCCATGCATCTGGATACAACACCTCATCATCATCATCCTCATTTTTCCCAGCTTCTCCCAGCTCAGAGGCAGAGTGGCAGGGAAAAGGCCGGAGCAACAGTAACACACTGGGAGCGTTGGGAGACTCCCAGCAGGACGTCCAGGAATTAAAAGAGCAGCTGGAGGCACTAAGATGTCAGGTGGGCTGATCTCTTTAGTACAGCATCAAAATAAATAAATAAATCCTAGTCCAATCGGTCTAGGATGAGAACAGATCTGATGTAAACTCACTGTTGCCAGGGAAAGATTTCCTTACTGCTTAGACGCTGCAATGAGACGGTGAACTGCACCACCAAGTGGCTGCTCCGTCCTGCTAAGAAATTCACAATCATACCTGAGACGTATTCACAAGCTATGGCTTTGATATTGGCTCACTGCCATATTGGTGTCTTGTGTCGGCAGACCGAGATTTATGAGGCGGAATATCAGACCGAACACAACGACCACAAGCACACTCTGCAGGAGAACCGCAGGCTGAGGAAGAAGAGGGAGGAGATGCGCCAACAGGTGGCATTGCTGCAAGAACAGGTAGTGTTTTAATTGCCTGTGAGCATACACACTTAAAAGCACACGCACTTTCATACTTGAACTTTGGTCTGCACCCAGAAAAATGTGCACATGCAACAGAAAGTGGAAATTAAATGACTAACCAGAGACTTTACATTAAGCAATTGGGTAATACAGTAGATGTATGTGACTAATAACATGGAGCTGAGCCTAATGTAAATTAAAGCAGATATATTTTCACTGCTACACATAAATAAATGATTAAGACAAGGGTTTTGTGACTTGAATCTAATGTGTGTACTCTGTTTTGTGTAGTTGTGACATTGCTACAGCTCAAGGTTTATGAGTAAATCAAAGATATTTTCACTGCTACACATCTCCAAATGCTGTTGGCAAATTATGGGGGTGAATCCAGTGAATGAGTCTGGAACTCGTTTGTCTGATTCTGCTGTCTTGGTTTGACATCGCTGCAGCTCAAGGTTTACGAGGATGACTTCAGGAGAGAGCGGTCAGACAAACAGATGCTGCAGCGTCTGCTGCTGCAGAAATCCCCTCAGAACAAGGACCCCGTGCTCATCCACCGCTGCAATAACGAGCATCGTCTGCTAGGGGGAGACAAGAGGACGCAGAGTGGAGAGAAAAGGAAACAGCACCACCCACTCTGCCCCAAGCACCCGAGCAGAGAAAAAGAGTCGGACTGAGATTAAGAGGGAGAGGAAAACATCATCAAGCCTGATGAAAATTAAGAGTTTCAGGTAAAAATAAAGAACAGGTAAATAATCCTGTATTTATCCCACAGTGGGATAAGCAGCAAAGCAGATGAAGTCAAATCAAACTCTATTTACAGTCTTCATTTGCAAAAAGAAGTATTTCCCAACATTAGTACATACATATTTTTAATATATCTAATATATCTGTTTCTAATATATTTTTGTGGTTAAATGTCAATGTCAGCCTTTCTACATGTATTTTATACATTTCTTATTGTGCAATTATTATTTCTCATTTATGTTGTACTTTGAATTTTGTCCATTTGTTCCCAAACTACCACACAGTAAACTATAATAAATTATGTTGTCTACTCACAAAAGGGCTTCCTATATATACATTCGTTGCACTGAACAAATCCGACACCAGACAGACGGGGAAGTAGTGACATGAGGTCATTCTACAGCTATGTGGCATTGAATTGCCCCATGTTTTGCCGTTGCTCTGGAGGAATCTGAAGGGTTTACCGCACCTTTTGTTTCCTTGCCACTGATCCTCATCTCAGCTGAAACTATGACACATATCACACATCAGAGGCGACCACCAGGTGACCAGGGTTTTCCCTCTGTCAATGATTTTCTGAGACTCAACAGATCACAAAAGAATCCTTAGCCTGTCTAGCAGCTAATTTCCCCGTACAAAAATCACTGGGTGACTAAGAGCGTAAACGGGAAAATGTTTGAGTGTTAGACTGTTTAAACATTTTATGAATGTCAAACAGAATATTGTGCAACTTTTGGACAGTTCTCAGGAGAGCTCAGAGTAAATTTATGGTGAGCTATTGAACCATGAATCTAAGAGACCAAGAAAAAGTCTTGAATCAATAGAATTCGTTTGTATTTTCACATTTATTTAAAGCTTAATACAACAGTCCAGTTCAGTCTGTGTATGGCACAACAACATTTTCCCATTAAAGCAACAATAAGCAGATTAATATTGTTCAATGAATGTATTTTTAATAAATTAATTTCAAAGAATAGGCATTTTCCTTCATTTTAAAGTGTAACATTGACTATTCCTGTGAGACTCCAGTCAGCATTCATGTGCTCTTGTTGGAGAAGTGACTGAACTGGTCCGTTCCACAAGCCAACATTGCTGCATGGAATTTCCTGGGACGATCAGGATCCTGAAACCATTAAAAACACGAGCTCAGGACACAATTCGGTTGTGATGCACTAACATTATAAACCACACAGAAGAAGTGTTCATCTCACCTCTGTGGGGTACGCACAGGTGGGAACATATCGGATCACAAACCCACAGCGCCTCTTCTGAGAGGTGTTGGGATCACTTGCATGGACGAGGAGTCCATCGTGAACCTACGTTCAAACGGTTTCATATGTTATTAAACCTTACATTATATTATCTTCTGAACTGTTCATAAACATATGACTTTAACCTAGAGGTAGACTCACAGACATCTGTCCAGCTAACAGAGGACAAAGCACAGCTTGATCTGCCTGCACCAGCTCCTCTGGGATCTCCTGGTTGACTGACAGCATATTTCCAGGACGGTTGGCGTGGCGATGGGGCAGCATGCCAGAGCAGTGGCTTCCTACAGACACAAAGTTCAACTGTGTTGATTTCAGAAAGTATATTTAATATGTGCAGTTTTATTTAACTCAAATAACTTGTAGTTAAAAAAAGCATAAAAGCAGCTTAGGTACCTGGGATGACCTGAAGGGCGCCGTTTTCTTTTTGTGAGTCATCTAAAGCGAGCCACACAGACAGAACAGGGCCGCCATCAATACCCCAGTACCTGAACACAACAATTACATTTAGACAAAACAAAGAGAAACAAAACAACACAGCTGCCTTTACACAGAGTTAGACCTACCTCAGATCCTGATGCCAGGCCACGTATGGAAGTCCACTGTCTCCAACATCCACGTCAGCTTTGGTTTTGTTCTCTTCCTTCTCCTGGATGTCGTCTGCTTTGAGTGCCGGGTATTTACAGATGAAGCGGGAGTCCAGCAGGATGACGTCCGGGCCCAGGACAGCTTGGATCACTTGCAGGACTCGAGGGTGTTTGGTCAGACCCATCACCCACGGATACTGAAGGTGAACATTGTGGAGGCTGTACTGAGTGTAGTCTTCACCTGGACGTGCAAGAAAATACATAAGACACCTGTTCTCTGACAAACAGTGCAACATTTAAACCACAGCGTATCTTTTTACTCTTCACTTAGTCTGATGAGGAACAAAGTAAAAGATTGACACTCTGTTTTTAGGACCGGCATTAGATAAATGTTCAGATAAAAATCATCAAGTTCCTCACAGATCTCTGTCCTTTCATTTCCCTTCCCTCATCCTCCTCAGACTCATCTGTGCTACTTACCAAACTCCTTCTCCAGCACAGCAAAGGCCTCTCTGGCCTCCCTCAGCTCCGTCTCATTCAGCACAGGCAGTGGAGAGAGGAAGCCCTGCTGGTTGTAGCTCTCCCGTAGTTTAGCTGCAGACGTAGTCATCTCTGTTAGTCGGGTTCTCCTCAGGCTCACTGCTTCGAAACAGAAAAAGATGGAGACTGTTTGTTGTGGAGGTTAAGGAGTAGAAAAGGAAGAGAAAGCAGAGTTTAAGTGTGTCACAGCTCTGTGCTATGTGGTGATATTTATGTGAAGTGAAACCCTGCCCACCGATCTGATGGGAACGACGTGCTGTGTTTAATTCTGAGTTACACCTTGTTCCCCCCGCCCTTCAAGACCAATATAATCTTGTAATGAGGACACACCCTATTACTGACAGGAATCAACTTTACTGTCTGTGCTAAGAGTCATTTTTAATATGTAAAATGACAGCAAAAAAACTCCCTACCAGTCTGCAGGTCTTCTCTTTGAGTCTGGTCTCTGGATGCTAATCAGCTCCTCTGTGGCAGACATTATATACTGCACTCACCTCCTTCTGGAAACACCTCTCCCTGCGTCAGCAACTTAATATTTTTCCGCGTACACCTGTGAGCTTATTTCTCTTCCACTAAAAAAAAAAAAAAATGAAAACCCATGACTTCATGACACTGACGTTTTGTCTGATTTCTCCTTCTGTATTGTTGCGCAATCCAGGTGTGTTTGGCCATTTAAATGACTTTGGAAACAGGAAACCTTTTCTTTTCAGGGGGCCTCGGTCAAATTCAGGTTATTTCTATTTATAGGTCTCACGTCACACTTTACCATCAGGAAACATGTACCAAGTTTCGTCACCCACTAATCTTGGCCCGGTCGTTTGTTTTGAAAATTCTCCAGATGATCCAATGGATTCTCAGGTCACAGAAACGTATTATTCTGTCAGATTAATTTTCCCAGTAATCACAACCTCATATTGTTCTTTTTGTTCTTAGAAACTCAGGGAGTGATGGACCGATGACTCGTCATAGGACAATGGCTTATTGTATGATGTGGGTGATGAGAGGACGGCTAATTAAAGGATCAATAAGAGAGGTCACCGACAGCCTCCTTTTATTATATGGATTTCCACCAATCATTAACTCCATGACTAAATGAACGAATATGAAAACAGTCTCAAAAACATATTTGTAACATACCTTTTATGTCAGCTCTGTTTTAATAGAAATAGGAAGAGGAAGTCTTTAATCATTCATTGATCTCTTAGCTCGCTAACAACTCAACCTAAGACCTTTAATACAAAGACAGAAATATTTGGTGATCTGTTAAGTCGGAGAAAATCATTTACAGACAGATAACCCTGATCAGCCGGTGGTCACCTCTGCTGATTGATGACTTGTGAGGACCAGTGACCAGGAACCAACAGTAGCGGTAGAGAGTTCAACTTCCTTCGCAGAAGGAGCAAACTGACCACTACCACTATTTCCTCATCTGACTGGCAGCGTCAGATGACATCTGACATTTTGTTGCACAGTTTAATTTGTGGTGGATTGAAACCAAAATATTCAACAGAATTCAAAGAACAGTATAAATGAGAAATAATGACTCTACAAAAACGATGTCTTATATTTATTAAATATATATAACTACCAGTGTTGGTGAATGTTTCTGTTGGAGTTATTCAACCGAGAAATCACTGACCTGAATTCTCAGCTCACAGAAACGTATTATTCTGTCAGATTAATCTTCCTCTGATTTCCTAGATGAGTGTCACTACAAATCACTGCTTGTGAGTTTCTTATTGTCCCTGTACTTCACTGGTAACACTGGTTCAGATCGGGATCAGGACAAAAACAGATATGCTTCCTTCAGAGAAATCATATCCAGCAAGCATGGGGTGATTCACTGCTACAGTATGTGGCCGCATTTCTTTGGAATGACCTCATATCACTCCTTCTGCATCTGATTGCCTGATTGTCATGTTTGACCAGTGTAATAAAAGTACATACAGTAAAAACTTTTATTGAGAAATAAATATAAAAATACATGTAGTCTGGTTTGAAACACACGTATTAGATATATTAAAAATATGTATGTACTAATGTTGAAGACTGTAAATAGAGTTTGATTTGACTTCATCTGCTTTGCTGCTTATCCCACTGTGGGAAAAATACAGGATTATTTTACCTGTTCTTTATTTTTATCTGAAACTCTTAATTTTCATCAGGCTTGATGATGTTTTCCTCTCCCTCTTAATCTCAGTCCGACTCTTTTTCTCTGCTCGGGTGCTTGGGGCAGAGTGGGTGGTGCTGTTTCCTTTTCTCTCCACTCTGCGTCCTCTTGTCTCCCCCTAGCAGACGATGCTCGTTATTGCAGCGGTGGATGAGCACGGGGTCCTTGTTCTGAGGGGATTTCTGCAGCAGCAGACGCTGCAGCATCTGTTTGTCTGACCGCTCTCTCCCGAAGTCATCCTCGTAAACACTGACAAACGAGTTTCCAGTTCCAGACTCATTCACTGGATTCACCCTCATAATTTGCCAACAGCATTTGGAGACGTGTAGCAGTGAAAATATCTTTAATTTACTCATAAACATTAAACTGTAGCGATGACATTTGGGGAGCTGCTCAGAGTGGATTCACTTTAGTCATAATCAGTTATTTCAACTACACCTATCATATCAAATCAATTCAAATGACTGAATCACACTTAGATCCGGAACTAAATTATAATAATTAAATCAGAGCATTTCCACCACCATGCAACCAGGAGTTGGTGAGGAATTTGGCACTTGCTTCTCAGATGATGTTGATTTGTTCACTTCAGTCATTGACATCTATAATAACACCACAGGTAAGCCTTCCTGAAATACCCGTCAAGTCATTAGATTCAGTCTTTACAAATCTCCATTTAATTAAATGCCAACTCTAAGAAGGGTGCCCAAATATTTCTTTTCCCCAGTCTGTTTTCAGTGAAATTATTTCATGTCAAACATCAACAGTACGTGCTGGTGTAACTTCTGTAAGCTCCCCTGCTACTGCCAACGAAAAAGTCTGTGAAATATCAAGTCAATGTGGAGAGTGATTGCTAACACACACATGTACCGTGCCTCGTCCTCAAATTTAGACCTCACTCATTTTTCAGAAAAGGAAGCCTGTTTGACCACAGCTCATCATCTCCCTCCACTGCTCTTTGTAAGTCAAATAAACACAGTGGTACCCTCTTTTGTGACTGTTTTTTATCCATTATCCAAGCAGAATGAAACAAACTGATTCCATGATGATATTCTTTTAAATGGAAAACAGAGTGAATTAGAAAATAGAGGCAATGATACTGGAAGACAACCTAAATGTTAAATTAATATAAAAGGAGACTGTCAGTGACTTCTGTTTTTGATTCTTCTCTCAGCTGTCCTCTCGCTCTCATCACACACAGGATATAATAAACCAATTGTCCTGTGACAAGTCATCATTCCTTCGGTTTCTTTGAAAGAAAAGAACAATATGAGGTGGTGGAATTTTTTCTGACAGGATAATAAGGTGGAATCTACTGGATAATCTGTACTAATTTCAAAAACAACAGCCACACCAAATAAATAGTTTCACTTGTGATGAACTATAGAATACGTTTCCTGATGGTAAAGTGTGACGTGAGACCTATAAATAGAGATAACCTCGTTCTGACAGAGGCCCCCTGACAAGAACAGGGTTCATGATTCCTGACAAAGAAAACTTCAGATGACCAAACACACCTGGATTGCACAACAATACAAAAGGAGCCAGTGTCATGAAGTCATGGGTTGTTGTTTTGTTTACAGTACAGGAGTTTCCAGAAGGAGACTTGTAGAGAAGAACTGTCTGATATGGAGGCAGTATCGTCATAGGTTATACTGACAGGTTGCTTTACATGTGAAGATTTTAACTCTACAAATAAAAAAATCTGCACTGGGATGTATTAAGTTAGCTCTCTATAGGCATATATTTCACACATTTCATATATATTTCTTTTAATGTAACTGTTTTTACTGTTATTTTTCCACTTAGTCAATAAAAAGGCTTTAAAAACGTTTTTCATCTCTGCTGAATGAGTGCAATTGTTTCTGAGGTCTTTTCAATAACAAGTATGATGTTGATTTCTGGACTCGTTTAATCAGAAAATGACTCTTAACATAGACAATAAAGTTGATTCATGCTTGTAATCAGGTGTGTCCTCTAAGATTATACTGGTCTTGACGGACAGGAGGAACAAGGTGTAACTCAAAGTTAAACACAGCACGTCGTTCCCATCAGATCGGTGGGCAGGGTTTCACTTCACATAAATATCACCACATAGCACAGAGCTGTGACACACTTAAACTTTGCTTTCTCTTCCTTTTCTACTCCTTAACATCCATCACAAACAGCCTCCTTATTCAGTTTCGAAGCAGTGAGCCTGAGGAGAACCAGAGATGACTACGTCTGCAGCTAAACTACGGGAGAGCTACAACCAGCAGGGCTTCCTCTCTCCACTGCCTGTGCTGAATGAGACGGAGCTGAGGGAGGCCAGAGAGGCCTTTGCTGTGCTGGAGAAGGAGTTTGGTAAGTAGCACAGATGAGTCTGAGAAGGACGAGGGAAGGGAAAGAAAAGGACAGAGATCTGTGAGGAACTTGATGAAAACAGTTTGGATTTTTATCTGAACATTTATCTAATGCTGGTCCTAAAAACAGAGTGTCAATCTTTTACTTTGTTCCTCATCAGACTAAGTGAAGAGTAAAAAGACTACGCTGTGGTTTAAATGTTGCACTGTTTGTCAGAGAACAGGTGTCTTATGTATTTTCTTGCACGTCCAGGTGAAGACTACACTCAGTACAGCCTCCACAATGTTCACCTTCAGTATCCGTGGGTGATGGGTCTGACCAAACACCCTCGAGTCATGGAAGTGATCCAAGCTGTCCTGGGCCCGGACGTCATCCTGCTGGACTCCCGCTTCATCTGTAAATACCCGGCACTCAAAGCAGACGACATCCAGGAGAAGGAAGAGAACAAAACCAAAGCTGACGTGGATGTTGGAGACAGTGGACTTCCATACGTGGCCTGGCATCAGGATCTGAGGTAGGTCTAACTCTGTGTAAAGGCAGCTGTGTTGTTTTGTTTCTCTTTGTTTTGTCTAAATGTAATTGTTGTGTTCAGGTACTGGGGTATTGATGGCGGCCCTGTTCTGTCTGTGTGGCTCGCTTTAGATGACTCACAAAAAGAAAACGGCGCCCTTCAGGTCATCCCAGGTACCTAAGCTGCTTTTATGGTTTTTATGCAAAT
Organism: Planiliza haematocheilus; assembly: GCA_005024645.1. Taxonomy (NCBI): domain Eukaryota; kingdom Metazoa; phylum Chordata; class Actinopteri; order Mugiliformes; family Mugilidae; genus Planiliza; species Planiliza haematocheilus. The sequence goes on along the minus strand of SRSE01000949.1, from coordinate 1,389,243 downwards.
TAAGTCAGAGACTACAGTTCTGCTTCAGCCTCAGCTCAAAATAATAATATTTTTGACTTCCACCAATAACTACAAGTTATTTGAGTTAAATAAAACTGCATATATTAAATATACTTTCTGAAATCACAGTTGATTTTTGTGTCTGTAGGAAGCCACTGCTCTGGCATGCTGCCCCATCACCACGCCAACCGTCCTGGAAACATGCTGTCAGTCAACCAGGAGATCCCAGAGGAGCTGGTGCAGGCAGATCAAGCTGTGCTTTGTCCTCTGTTAGCTGGACAGATGTCTGTGAGTCTACCTCTAGGTTAAAGTCATATGTTTATGAACAGTTCAGAAGATAATATAAGGTTTAATAACATATGAAACCGTTTGAACGTAGGTTCACGATGGACTCCTCGTCCATGCAAGTGATCCCAACACCTCTCAGAAGAGGCGCTGTGGGTTTGTGATCCGATATGTTCCCACCTGTGCGTACCCCACAGAGGTGAGATGAACACTTCTACTGTGTGGTTTATAATGTTAGTGCATCACAACCGAATTGTGTCCTGAGCTCGTGTTTTTAATGGTTTCAGGATCCTGATCGTCCCAGGAAATTCCATGCAGCAATGTTGGCTTGTGGAACGGACCAGTTCAGTCACTTCTCCAACAAGAGCGCATGAATGCTGACTGGAGTCTCACAGGAATAGTCAATGTTACACTTTAAAATGAAGGAAAATGCCTATTCTTTGAAATTAATTTATTAAAAATACATTCATTGAACAATATTAATCTGCTTATTGTTGCTTTAATGGGAAAATTTTGTTGTGCCATACACAGATTGAACTGGACTGTTGTATTAAGCTTTAAATAAATGTGAAAATACAAACGAATTCTATTGATTCAAGACTTTTTCTTCATCTATTAGATTCATGGTTCACTAGACCGCCATGAGTTCACTCTATACAGTATAACTATGTTTTTCCTTAAGCCAAAGAATATCTTGACGTCAGGCATTTATTATTACAAACGTAATTCACACAAAAACGGGTTTAATGTAGAGCAATGTACGCCGTGAACACTACAGTGAAACATTTTAATGTATGGACTCAGTATTAATTGTGTAAATCATCATTGGCTGGCATGTTTTTACCTGCAAATGCAGAAATGACTCACACACCCTTCTTAAAATACAGAGAATATAATGATATACATGTATGGGTACTAGGTGAGACATTTGAAAAATTCTGAGGTGATGGTGTTGAAACTAACACTGATGCCACTGATTAAACATCCAGTGAAAATCTGTGTGTTAAATATGCTATAAAAAAAAAAGGTTCGAAATATCCCATAAAAAAAAGAAACACTTCCCCAGGGCAGAGAAGGTGAGCAGAAAGTCTTGTTGTTCTGTTTACAAAAAGGACTGTTTAATAAAACAAACCTGTCTCTTTCAGGTTAAACCAGTTATTAATTGTCTGTATTATAATGTGTCTGTGCCTTATTGACTGCCCTTCTATTATGTGAAAAGGAAAACAATAGATGACAGCTGGGATAGGCTCCAGCAGACCCTGTGACCCTTAACATGAATAAACAGTTACAGAAGATGAATGAATGAATGAATGAATGAATGAATGAATGAAAAACAATGAATGCATATTTGTAATTCTTATAATACAATTTATTTATTTCTCAATACATTATCAAATTAACTTTCAGAGAAAAGTGAGATAAAAACATTGTGTTGAATATAGATTTGGTATATCAAACGCCAATAAATACACACACAAAACTTTTATTAGGCCAATTTCAGAGTCTCCTCAACCATGACACCTACTCCATCAAAAACTTCATGAATGGGAGCGTTGCACATGAAGGCACAGGTGGTGACCAGCTTGTTTTTGACATCAACGTGAGCTTCAGTAATGTCTTTGTTGACATACTTGCAGCCCATCTCCCTCATAACGCCTGCTGTACCTGCATACGGCCACCTGAAGATGAAAGGAAAAAGGAAGGTTTCAGCTTTTGATTTGATTTGACTCAGTCTTCAGTCACATCTGATGATGGTAATTTATTTCACTCACATTTCACACTGCGTGTCCTGCCCCACGGTGACCTCACAGCCGGGCAGGAGTTTGGCAGCCAGGACGGGGGAGATGCAGCACATGCCCAGAGGCTTTCCAGCTTTGTGGAAATCTTTGATGAGCTTCTCAAGCTCTGGATTGACGGTGCAGTCCTTATTCTTCACAGCCCAGTCACTCAGGTTCTTGGCCACGCCGAAGCCCCCTGAATGAACAGCATTCATTTACATCACAGAAAAGAAGAGGACCGCCCAGATTTTAATAGAGATTATTTATGGTAACCTTACCTGGGATGATGACAGCATCAAACGCTGACACATCGAAATTGGCCAGGTCAGTCACGTCACCCCGGGCGATGCGGGCACTTTCCTGCAGGATGTTTCTCTTCTCCTGCGTAGGTTTCCCCTCACAGTGATTCACAACATGCATCTGATCGGAGTTTGGAGCAAACATCTGCACCTGAAACCAAGCGTTAATTCGACAATCGGCATCAGATTAGCCTCAGCTTATTTAAGGGATCTGTTGAGACCTGCCATTAAATGGGAAGGCACTGCAACACATTCACTTCTCTTCTTTTAGGTCCTCTTACTTTTGCTCCAGCGCGACTCAGGTGGACCAGGACGGCCGAGGCCTCATGGATCTCTGTGCCATCATAAACTCCACAGCCTGACAGAATGACTGCAACGCGCTTTGCCATGATTCCTGTAAAACGCACACACACACAGCACTTGTTTATATAGACTCTACAAACAGTTAAGCAGTCTAGATTAAAAACAGATTTCTCCTCTGACTTGTTTCACATTAAATGGAAACGATAAACAATAATAAAAAAAAATAATAAAAGGAAGTGTTCCTCACACGCCTGTTTACATAAAAGATTTACAAAGCCAGGTGAGACATAGCTCTTGAGAGCCGCTGCCAGGTACTTATACCTGGAACCCGATACAGGTTTGACAGGGTTGGGTCTGCAGTGAGAAACTCAGTTCTAAGTAATTAATACTATTTGTTAAGTTATAAGAATGGTTTAATAACACAATAATTCCCTGAAACGTTTAGCTGTACTACCACTCGCAGCTTAGTGTTGCATAAACTCAGCGCGTTTGTTCTTAACATTGCGTAAAAGCTCGCTTTTAGACAGCGGAAGGTTATGTAGCTACTGCGCGTATGTATTTCGTTAAAAACGTCTTGTTCTCTGTTTTTCTTAGAGGCAATAGGAATAGCCTATATGTGCTCACCTTGATAGGGTATTGTAGTGCAGGTGTCCCGGTAGCAGACAGTGTCTCGTTGAGGTCTCCGAAGGACGTGTGACGGTTAGGCAGTGAAGCTTTGTGTTTATATCCCAGTCTGCCTCTCCTGTCTCCACCCTCCTGTCTCCACCCTCCTGTCTCCTCCCTCCCGCTAATATCATGGAGCTTAAAGGTATCCAGGAGTTTCCCAGACATGCTGCAGCTTGACCTATCATGTTTCACCTGCTTGCTGACGTCACAGCGCCCTTTAAAAAGGCCGAGCCTCGCGCCGTCCGGGTAGCGCTACGATGGCCCCGCAACGATCGCTGTACGTGTCCGTCGGCATCCTGAGCATCTCTGGCGGTAAGACGCGCTTCTTTACCGGAGTTACGTCTGTTGCCGTTTAAGCATGAGCTAATGTTACCTCATTATATCACCACGTATCCTCATGAATTTTATTTCATTTTAGTTTAGTTTAGTTTAGTTCATTTTAAGTGAACATAGTGGCGTATAAAGTGACATTTTGCTGTATTTTGGCACTGTGTAAATTAAAAACCTTAAAGGGTGTCGTCAGAAAGCAACTCCGGATTCATAATAATCATTCGAAAATAAAGAGACACAGCCTCGTAGTTTAATATTTGTTCGTCGTGTTTATTTTACTGATTTCACACCCATGCTCAGATGATCCATACAAAATAAATAAACACCTGTATAAGATCGCCAGGAAATTTAAACAGTCCAAATGTGTCTTTTTCTTTATTGGGTTTTCATATTTTTTATTGTTTCTTTTTTTATTATTGATTATTTTGGTTGTAAAGTAATTTAAAACTTCTTGTAGCTGCTTGTAACTTGTAGCTGCTTTCTTTTAAATGCTTGGGATTCCTATGACCTGGACCAGGATATTGACTTTGGTTTCGACTTATAGGTTCCCTCCTGCTTTTGGTGAACAACTATCCCAGCTCTCCAGAAAATGACTTCATCCCCCATACTGCACTGGGGATTCTGCTCCTCATCGTTGCAGCCCTTGTTGCATATGCTGGTTTGTGTTTATTTGAATGTATTCCCGTATTTTTATTTGCATCCAGATCTGAGTAATCTCCCTGACCATGCCTTGTTTCTCTTCTAGGTGTCTCCCACAGTCTGTCCAACACCCGGCTGTTTTCCACTGTCTGCCTGACGGTCTCTGCTCTGTGGTGTGGCTCTGGTCTGGTGTACATCCTGGTGGGACAGAGGGTGCTGAAGCCTCCAGAGCTCAGAGCCGCTCTGGTCCCTGGCCTGGCAGCATTCGCATTAGCCCTGTTCATCATCGCTGTTGCTGCGGTGGTGGCGAAGAAAGCAGTTCTGTTTCTTATATCTATCGGCATTTCCTTTGCCTGTGCCCATCAGATCGCTGGTCTGTCAGCTGCAGGTTTTGGTCAGTCTGCCACAGCTGCTAACTACTTACTTGTCTGTCTGGTGTGTGTTTACTTTGGGTTTGGACGTCTGCTGTCCATCATCACTCATGGTAAAGTGGAACCTCCAGGAACAGTCCTGAAGAAAAAAGAGGAGATGACAACAGAGCAGAAACAGGGGTCCAGTGATTTAGTGTCAGTGGGTTTGGTGATGAACTTGTTATCAGCCTGTGTGATAGTCTGTCCTCTGTTAGGTGTGGTCCCTCGGCTCTTTGTGGGTCACGTTCCTTGGCTGTGGACAGCTGGAGTCTTCCAGCTAGGCATGTGTATCCTCTTATACAGAGATATGGACACACTAGCTGCCACTTTCTATGGTTTCACATCGCTGCTGAAATTTGCTGAGGGTTACACAGCTTTATTATCATTTTACTCCATTCAGCCTTCCTCCCCTGTCCCCTTCCCTGTTGTCTTCTCTGTGCTTTTCTTCGTCCTGGCTCTGTTCAGCTGTCAGAAAAGCTTGTTGGAGGGGTTCTACCAGTTATTCTTCACAGCTTATTGCATTGCCATTGCAGCTCAGCCTCAAGGCTTCTTCCAAGGAGGCACTCAGGGTGTACAGGGGGCTATATTTGTAATTTCTGCAATCATGCTCTTTGTTACCACGTTCAACATGGTCTCCAGTATCATGATTCCCATAGGACAGGGCCATTTCAAGGCTTTGTTCAGCAGGACGCAGAGAATTACTCTCAGAGCACACAATAAAGAACTTCACACTCCTCACCTGGGCTACTCAAAGTATGCAGATGCAGAGGCATTAGGTCACGCCTGCAATGTGCTGGCTGCATTTGCCGTCACGGCCACAATTGGTGCCAGAGATCCTCTGACCGTGTTGGTTCTCCCCTGGGTGGTAATGGCTGGTGGGACCCTGCAGCTGTTGTGTGGTTCAGTAGCTTTCGCTCGGGGTAAAACCTTTGAGAGCACAGTATTTTATCTGTACGGGGTGATGTGGATAGTGTGGGGATTGACACGATACGGTGGCCTGTACGGTGAAACCAGAGGCTTTCATCTGGCTGTCGGGATCATTAGCTTCATGCTGTTCAATGTTTTAGTGACTGTTGCAGCACTGTTTCTGAATGTGGCCTGGTTTATCTACGCATTCACCTTCCAGCTCATACTTATCAGCTTCCTGCTGGACGCAGTAGGTGCACTGCCTTTTGGTTATGACATAGGAGTCACCATCATCTTTGGCCTCGTCAGTTTTTATCGTTTCTTGGCGCACATTTTCAACGGCACATTCCAGTCGCCCCAGATCCCATTAGGAAAACCTATAGTCAAGATGAGTGGGGTGGGGGGAGGGGCAGATGTCTGTCCACATCTACCAGCCCGCAAGCTCACATCAGTCCATCAGATTGCAGGTGAGATTTAAGACAGTGACTTTGATTTGATTACTAATAAATACACATTTATGGACATTTTAGAAATAATTTGTTTCCTTTTTATGTCAAACAGAAATCATGAAGAATGGCGGCATTTGCGGAATGCCTACTGACACCGTCTATGTGCTGGTGGCCGCTTGCAACCGGCCAGACGCAGTGGTTAAAGCTTACAAGTGAGTTTCATTTCTAACACATGTTCTAGCATTCATCTATTGCTTTCATATTCTGACCATTGTTACTGTTCCTTCCAGGGTGAAGAAACAGGCACAGGACCGACCCATGTCCATGTGGATCTCCTCCATCAAGCAGCTGGAGCCGGTGCGACACCTGCTGAGCCCTCTGCTCCTGGACTTCATGGAGGCTGCATGGCCGTCATCCATTAGCATGGTCATACCCAGAGGTAGGTGTAAGATTCTGGACATGTGTCATGCCTGTTGAGGCTTTCACGAGCATCATACTGTATTTCTTGTCTCATGCAGGACCTTGGATGGACACCTTTGGTTTGGGAGATGCTGCCATACACATAGGGACTCCACAAAGCATTGCCATCAGAAATCCAGACTGTGCTGTAGCCACACATCTCATCAGTCTGGTATGGAACATGAATATTAATCTGAATGTGTTAAAGTTATTGAAGATCAATCAGCAGACTCTTCAATGCAACAGTTTTCTTGTGTTTTTAGGTGGGGCCCATTGCTGTAACCTCAGCCAACCCCACAGGAGAGGCAGACACAACTCATCATAACCAAGTGTTCGCCAAGCTAGGAGACAAGGTAATGACAGTGATTCAGTGTAATTAAACATTTGAGGGACATGAATATGAAGTGAACTGTATCTTCATTGGTTGATCAGGTGGATGGAGTATTATGTGATGGACCCTCCCCAGAGAACATTGCATCCACTGTGGTCGACTGCACCAAGATTGACACTGGACACATTGGCTTCTTCAGAGTGGGTCTCATTCCTAAGTCCAAGGTAATAAAAATGTTCTTTATGTTCATTCTTAGTAAAATGTTGTTTCATTGGGTATATGTTCACAATGGCCATTTCTTTTAAGCCCTGCTTTTTTTTTCTTTGTGCTTTCAAGGTTCTTGAAATCTTTGAGGAGGTCCAGAGGCGTCACAGGCAAGGACAGACAAATCCTGGGTTTGAACCTGACGTGTATTCAGAGAGGCAGCCAGAAGAAAGCATATCTGAAGAAGGCAGCATATCTGGAGAAGATGGCATGGAAGAGGAAGAATCAGGAAGAGGAAGTGAAAACTCAACACCAGCCACTGTAACACCAGGACACAGTCCAGTCCTTAGAAATGGCTCATAGTATCAATGTATTTCTGAAGCTTATCTATAAGAATGAAATCTGAAACAGACTGATGTGTTTATCAAGAGTCTTTGTTTACTTGATGGGTTGTAGAGTTGAATGTACATTGTGTATTATGTGTGATTTACAATCCCGTTCTCATGCACTTAATTTAGTTTTTTTTATATCTTTTTAGATGTAATTAGTTGAATTTACTGTATAAAGTAAAATTGAACAAAGTATTATTATTTTATATTAAATAACATGAGTGCACTTTGTATGTTTTAGGGCATTACATTACATTGATTACATTGATTACACTTCTACAAATGTCAAAGAAAAATGTAGTGTCCAATTAAAATTTTGAGGCATGCCTTGTGCCCTGTAGTTTCAAAAGTTTTGCTCTTTATTGCCTTTTGACAATTTCTGTCATGTTTGATAAATGTTTTGCATATTCACAATTTTTCAAATATTAACAGATGATATCTAAGGAAGAGAGAAATTCTGCCATATTACTTAGGAATTTAGGCTAAAATAACTTTTACATTCATTCAATCTTCTGTAACCGCTTGTTCCTGTGAAGGGTTGCGAGGGGGCTGTCATCCTGTCACCCTGGACTGGTCTCCAGTCTGACACAGAGAGACAGACAACCATTCACACTCACATGCACACATACGGCCAACTTAGAATCACCAATTAACCTAATGAGCATGTCTTTTGGACAGACAGAGAGGGAGGTAGAGAGGGAGAACACGCAAACTCCACACAGAAATGTCCAGTTGGCCCTTGGATTCGAACCTTTTTGTTGTTGTTTTTTGCTGTGAGGCATCAGTGCTAACCACCACACCTCTGTGCCACTGAGTCTCATTTTATGCACAAATGATATGACTGCTTCTTATTACAGTATACACAAAGCATCAATAAATTCACACGCTGCATCATGCTTTAGAACTTTTTGTATTGTGTAAGTACTGGAGCCAACAATGATAGTCTCCTGATAGTTTTTACCATTTGAAATACTGAAATAGACCGTCTTATGTCTATTTTTTGTTTCTGTATTAGGAGTGAAAACTCACGGTTGCACAGAAAAGGCGGCGAGAGCTGTTGTTAGACTTACACTTATAATATGTGTGAGAAAAAAAATGAAGTAGGGTGTCTATTCCATTTCTCTCCATATCTGCACTGATTAAATGTCATTCAGACCATTTTGTCTCTCTGCTCTGCTTATTTTTTGTACTAAAACATCCCACTTAGGTGAATCCACTGTGCTGCATTGTGCTAAATTGGTGGTGGTGGTGACGCAATGGATTCCAGTCATTATATCTTTTGGCTATCGTTTTCTTAGCTAGACAGGCTCGGGTTAGTTGGCTGGCTACCTCTGTGTGGTGCTTCAAAGGGTGAAGACAAAGACCCTTTTAATCCCAACATGTGGCTGTGTGACATGTGGATGCTGGAGGGGATGTGCTTTCTCCCCTCAGGGATGATCAGCTGTGTAAGACGGCTGGAAGTTGCTGTCACAGTGACAGAGCTGAGTGAGCCAGAGCGGAGTCTCCTTACTTACTTGAGTAAATCGTCTTTTCTGCCGGGGCATATACTTCCAGACGCAGTCAAATCTGACATCGGAGAGAGGCTTGGAGCAGAATGTACCGCTTCAAGGCCGCTGTGTGCCCAGAAAAAGGTTGGAGGTGTTTGCTGAGATAGCTGGTAACCTGACACGCAAATAGAACAGAAGTTTTGGTTTGATTACTTACAAACCTAAAGTTGTCTTGAAAACAATTCCACTGATCTGGAGGAAGCTTTGACTATTGTACAGTGATGAGAAAAGTGAAGTTTTTTTGGGTGCGGAGCTTCCAGATAGATAGATAGATAGATAGATAGATAGATAGATACTTTATTAATCCCAGGGGAAATTCAAGCATCCAGTAGCAGTGACATACATTGAAACATACAAGACAAGAACTATATAAAAACTATATAAAAAATAAAAAATAAAAATAAAAAATAAAAATAGAAAAGTGACTAGGAATAAAATGTTTTGTTCAGCTATATACAATGTTTTGTACAGCTATATACAATGTTTTGTACAGGTATAAACTATGTTACAAATTATGTTAAAAATATAAAGTGACAGTTAAAAAATATAAAGTGACAGTTAGAAAAATATAAAGTGACCAGTAGAAGTTATATAAATATGACAGCTACAGAATGAATGAGATCAGATGATGTGTCCATTGTCTATTGTGTCTCCTGCCATCACTGAGAGCTGTTGTACAGTCTGATGGCCAGGGGGACGAAAGAGTTTTTAAGTCTGTTTGTGGAGCAGGACTGAGACAGCAGCCTGCCACTGAACACACTCCTCTGCCTGATGAAGGTGTCGTGCAGAGGGTGGTGGGCGTTGTCCAGTATGGACAGCAGTTTGTCCAGGGTCCTTCTCTCTGCCACTGTCACCAGAGAGTCCAGCTCTGTGCCCACCACCGAGCCAGCCCTCCTCACCAGTCTGTCCAGTCGAGCGACGTCCCTCTTCTTGCTGCTTCCTCCCCAGCAAACCACAGCATAGAAGAGGACGCTGGCCACCACAGACTGGTAAAACATCTGCAGCAGTTTTTTGCAGACGTTGAAGGACCCCAGCCTTCTCAGGAAGTACAGACGGCTCTGTCCTCTCCTGTGGAGTGTGTCCACACATGTAGTCCAGTCCAGCCTGTCGTCCAGCTGCAGCCCCAGATATTTGTAAGTCCGAACCACCTCCACATCGACCCCGTTGATGGACACAGGTTGGAGATGTGATTTCTTCCGTCTGAAGTCCACCACCATCTCCTTGGTCTTGGAGGTGTTCAGCTGCAGATGGTTGGACCTGCACCACCCCATGAAGTCCTCGACCAGGCTCCTGTACTCCTCCTCCCGTCCATCCCTGATACAGCCGACTATCGCAGTGTCATCTGAGTACTTCTGCATGTGGCAGAGCTCCGAGTTGTACTGGAAGTCAGATGTGTACAAGGTGAAGAGGACAGGAGATAGCACGGTCCCCTGTGGTGCTCCGGTGCTGCTGACCACAGTGTCTGACGTGCAGTCCTTCAGTCTGACGTACTGTGGTCTCTCTGTGAGGTAGTCTGTAATCCATCTCACCAGGTGTGAGTCCACCCTCATCTCTGTCAGCTTGTCTCTCAGGAGGAAGGGCTGGATGGTGTTGAAGGCGCTGGAGAAATCAAAAAACATGATTCTCACAGCACCGCTCTCCTTGTCCAGATGAGAATAAGCCCTGTGTAACAGATAGAGGATGGCATCCTCCACGCCCACCTTCTCCTGGTATCCAAACTGCAGTGGATCCTGTGCGTGGTGGACCTGGGGTCTGAGGAGATGGAGCAGCAGCCGTTCAAAGGTCTTCATGATGTGAGATGTTAGTGCCACTGGTCTGAAGTCACCCGGCTCCCTGGGGTGTTTTGTTTTGGGAACCGGGATGAGACATGAAGTCTTCCAGAGCACGGGGACCCTCCCCAGCTGCAGGCTCAGGTTGAAGATATGCTGAAGCGGCTCCCCCAGTTCAGCAGAGCAGGCCTTAAGCATCCTTGGACACACTTTGTCCGGGCCCGCAGCTTTCCTTGGGCGCAGCCTCCTCAGCTCTCTGCTCACCTGATCCTTGGTGATGATGAAGGGGAGGGGGGTTGAACTGTCAGTGGTAGTAGTGGTGGTGAGGGGGAGGTGGGTTGGACTGTCCGTGGTGGTGAGGGTGAGGGGGGGGAGGTGCATTGCATTGTCCATAGGTGTGATGGGTGGGGGAGCTCTGCAGTCCGAGTCGTTGTCTGTAGGAGCTGCAGTATCAAACCTGTTAAAAAACAGGTTCAGCTGGTTTGCTCTCTCAGCATCCCCCTCCTCTGTGCTGCCGCCATTTTTCTTGCAGCCTGTGATGGTTTTCATGCCATCCCAGACCTCCCTCATGTTGTTTTGCTGCAGCTTCTGTTCCACCTTCCTTCTGTAATCCTCCCTGTAATCCTTCCATGTTCTCCCTGTGTCTGCATGGGTTCTCTCCAGGTTCCTCCCACCATTCAAAGACATTAAATTGACCAAGTGTGCATGTGAGTGTGAATGCTTGTGTGTCTCTCTGTGTTCACACCCTTAACAGGAACAAGCGGTTACAGAAGATGAATGAGGATGGACCTGACACCTCTTCGTCAAGTGTGAGCGTCATTCTGCTTATTCTGGCGTGATCTTGTAGCTTCGCTAAGGACTCCTTGGCGTAACCAACCTGGGATACAGGTTCAGTTATGGGATATTACTGTTTCTGTTCATTATGTCTCTGAGCTGCAGTGATTACAACTTGAGCACACAGATTTTGGTGCAATTGTTTCATACAGACAGAGACTGAATCATGTGGTGTCATCATGCCTCTGTCATAGTTTTTTTTTTTTTCCCCAATGCACTTCCAAAACTTGTTCTGAAGCTTGTTTCTAACTCTCATCAGTGAGCAAGGGTTTGGCTTATATGCTCACCAGGGATCAGGAGGACAAAGAAGGGTTTGTTCTCTAGGTATGACTATATATAAATATAGTTTCTTTGGTGTCAGTGGTAGGGGTGTAATGGAATTTGTCCTGTGGTGTCATGGTACGGGCGTTCGGTGCACACAAGTCACACGGTGAACACATGTGGGTGAGAAGCCTATTGAAAAAGAAAAAAAAAAAGTTGAGTCCTCACTTCAATCCAAGTGGCGGTGATAAGCCTAAAAGCTGCCAGCAAAGTTGTTAGCCTACAGACGAAGAAAATCAGATGAAGCCCATTAGCCCTAGGCTGGAATAACTGAAACACTCATTATTTATTTTGTAATATTTTCAAGAGATTTTCAGTTTACATTTTACTTTATAGCCAGCATGTCCGTTTGGGGCCCATAAGGGTTAAATATGAGCTGCTGATAAGGGTCCCAAGTTGTCCGCAGTTTCCACGGTGGCCCCATGTGTGTTTGCCACAAGTGGGTTCCAACTGGGTTTCAGATCGGGCCCAACTTGGTATGTTGCAAGGGACCCATGTAGCACCCATATATTTGACAATATAGGTATGAAGAGGGATCAGACTGGATCTTAAATGAGGCCCAACTGGGCAATTTACCTGAGACCGATTGAAAATGCTTACTTTTACTTTATCTATATAGCAGGAGGTGTTTTTTAGTTTGGTGTCTATTGGTGTCTGTTCTAAATAAATGAAAAAAAAGTTATATGTGTGAATTTTTGTTGCTTTTTCCCCATTTTACTGAGCCCATACTGAACCGTGACCCCCACACCAAGGTACGTACTGAACCGTGACTCGTGTGTACCATCACACCCCCAGTTTGTGGCATATGTTTCCAAGAAACAGAAACTGCGTTTACTAATTATATATGTAATCCAACATCTCTTCATCATGTTTAGGGTTGCGATCATGTCACATTAACAGCATCAAAAAGTGCAAATATTTTTTCAAAAGCAAAACCAACAGAACAGAAAGGAGGAACAAGAAGCATGATTCTTTCTGTGTTTCTGCAATATAATTCTGTGATCAGTGTTTCAGGTTGCTCATAATCCGTCTCTAAATGTTTGATTTGATTTGAAACAGGAGCTTTTTTAATGGCTCAGTAAAGTGTCACAGTTCACTGGAAACCAAACTGTAAGAACGCTAAATGTTGAGCTCAGAGGAGTCAAAAAGGGAATTCTTGTAGCTGGTAATCACTACCAGTTGATCTGGGCGGGAAGGTTGAAGATGTCGTCTTCTTGACTTTACGTAACTGCAGTAGCATAACACTACTTTATATCTGAGTTTCTATGAAATGGACAGAACAATGCTATTGTTGTTTCGGTTGTTAATCCCTGGTCAAGTCAGTTCTTCCATCTTCATAGCTTTGGCATCTTTGTCATACCAGCACAATGACCAGGGTTTTTGTCAATGTGTCATTTGTCAAAATGTATAAAGCATTTAAGAAAAACATTTAAGTGTTTCCTCCTTAACATACTTTCCCTTTCGTTTGTAAATGGGGTGGTGGTGTCTGAGAAAACAAAACAGAGGTCAGTTCTTTTAACAATCATTTACTTTGCCAGGGACAAGACTGTAAAAAGGCAGATTTGTCAAAGTATTCAATGGAGTTTATTGACATTTCTAAGATTTAGATCTGTTTTCTGTTCCTCAGTCGACACTTAAGTCAACACTAACTAAATCCAGAACCAGCAGATTAAAAAACAGCTTCTACTCTCAAGCCCTCACCTTCAAACTCTCCTTCATAGACTACCCCCATATTTATTCCCCAGTCCACCTGCACTCAGGGCAATTAGTGCATATTTGCACTAATGCAAAGGTACTTGAATTCAGAAACAAATTTCTATTTCCCAAAAATACACCTGAATGTCTGATGTCCAGTGGTTTCTTTGTGAACATCATACAAACAGTTTTAGTTGTGTACAGTAACTTTCATTTGCAGACTACTGTATTTTATTGTGTTTAGCTGTTTTTTATATTTTATGCTGCTATACTTTCTATTTCTGCCCCAAACAGCTGCCGAACTGTATTTAGATGTTTTTTGCTGGACAATGACAATAAACAAATCGTAATAAATAAAGTACACAGCAGTACAGTTGAGGTTGTCAGGCCTAACTCTTTCTTCACACTCTGACTTTAAAAAACTTTATTTAATTTGTGTCATATCCTCTGTCTCTAGAGAAGGATAAACAAATGATGAACAGTTTAACTTAGTTCGTTCACCATGGTCTAGCTTTTTATTCTGCACTTCCTCTTTTCTTTTCTTTTTCTTTTTTTTTTAGAAAGAGGCTTTCAACTTTCCATTTCTGTGAACATGGATTAAATAATGCTATTGTTCTTTCAACTCACTCTTCCTGTTCATAAATTTCATGACACATGTCCATGTCACTTCATTATTGTTCTCTGTTTTGACTACGTATATTTATTTCCGCATCTGTAAAGAGAACAGTGTCAATCACGTTTATTTACTTATGTTGCTATTATATCCACAGAGATTAAGAACCACAGTTTTATGTCGTTACACAACTCTGTCTCTTTCTGTTCTTTTCGGGTGATGCCCGAGGGCAAGCAGCGTTCGAGGTGTTTTTGAGATACTGGTTCCCGAATATCGATTCCATAATGTCTCTGGACATGGCTCGTCTGCACTGAAACATAAAAAATTTATAATTTTGGGGGGAATTTCAGAATTTTCCACAAATTGCATTCTAGTCATTCTAACACAGACATGACAACAAAATCTAAAACAACAACAACAAAAAAACATACACAATCACTTACCAGAAATTGTACAACAGTCCCGACACTAAGATTAAGGTCTTATTTAATTTGGTCGGATTTTCTTGTTAAGTTGTTTTAATTTCAGAGCAGTGACATTCAGCATACAACTGTGTACTCTCTCCTCCAAAAAAAAGGGCCAAATGATCTTCGCCGTTTCTTTCAAGACAAAGAGTTTATTAATATTTTCAAGGTGTAGGTTTGTTTTAAGATTGTTCATATTGACCAATAGTTGAGAGGCTATTTAGTATTTTAGTAGAGTTTATTGGAGTTTATTGTGTGATGTTGACATTCACTCAGTTTGTAGACAGGAGTCTAGTTTATATTTCCGTGCTTTTGATTTTGTCTTCCGTTTTCCTTGAATACTATAGAGGACCAAAAGACACATGGCAGAAGTAGAATAATTTGCAGGCCCACAGCAACCATCCTCTAAAGAGTCAGGCTGTGAAATGTTGGGGCCGCTGTTCCGCTTTCAAACTTGCCGTCATGATTACAGTTAAAAAAATGAACAGGAAACACAGAAGAGACTTTTCCCAAATGAATTTAACAATGCTATTGCTGTTTGAATCTTTTCTTCCTGATGAAAATATGTAGAAACCAGTTTCTGTCTCCTCTCACATCCTCTTAATGTTTTTATTTGTCATAACTTTATTGCATTACGTTCACAAGGAAAATACTAAGAAAGTTTTTTTCTGAATGTCTCATTTACGTAGGTGTGACAGTTGTTCTTTAACGCTTCTCCTTCTGCTGCTTTTGGGGTTATGTCAGAGGACAATCATCATTTTGCTTCCTTCAGTAATTTCACTAACAAATACGTTGCTGATGAGTTTATTAAGTGACAGAAACTAAGGATGGGGTGAATCACGATGTGAGACTGTGTGGGCAGCATCATGTCTCAAGGAAGTTTTGACTACCTGTATTTCCGGATGCTGTGACGAGAGAGTCAGGAGGAAGCACAGAAATGGGTGGGGGTGGGGGGGATTAAGAACTGAGACAGACACAGAGAAGGAAGATAGAGTTACATGAGATGGGGTTTTGTGTTTATTTATGATTCACTTTGGAAAAGATGAGCCATTAATTCATTCACTGACAAAGCAGACAGATGAGCTTCATCCACCAACCAGTCGGGTTACAGTTTACATCTACGACTGTTCAGACCCCTGTACAGTATATGAGACATACTGTATATTACTCTATATATCTGAGTAGTAGTAGTTGTAGGCTGAATATAAGACGAAATAAAATGCCCAAAACCAGTGTTTCAAGTTGCTCATAATCCGTCTCTAAATGTTTGATTTGATTTGAAACAGGAGCTTTTTTAATGGCTCAGTAAAGTGTCACAGTTCACTGGAAACCAAACTGTAAGAACGCTAAATGTTGAGCTCAGAGGAGTCAAAAAGGGAATTCTTGTAGCTGGTAATCACTACCAGTTGATCTGGACGGGAAAGTTGAAGACGTCGTCTTCTTGACTTTACGTAACTGCAGTAGCGGGACACTTCTTTATATCTGAGTTTCTATGAAATGGACAGAACAATGCTATTGTTGTTTTTCGGTTGTTAATCCCTGGTCAAGTCAGTTCTTCCATCTTCATGGAATCTTTGTCATACCAGCACAATGACAATGAGGGGTTTTGTCAATGTGTCATTTGTCAAAATGTATGAAGCATTTAAGAAAAAGTGTTTCCTCCTTAACACACTTTCTCTTTCGTTTGTAATTGGGGTGGTGGTGTCTGAGAAAACAAAACAGAGGTCAGTTTTTTTAACCATCATTTACTTTGCCAGGGACAAGACTGTAAAAAGGCAGATTTGTCAAAGTATTCAATGGAGTTTATTGACATTTCTAAGATTTAGATCTGTTTTCTGTTCCTCAGTCGACACTTAAGTCAACACTAATTAAATCCAGAACCAGCAGATTAAAAAACAGCTTCTACTCTCAAGCCCTCACCTTCAAACTCTCCTTCATAGACTGCTGGGCAATATCCCCATATTTATTCTGCAATCCTAATATGGAAACCATTTGCAGTTTTGTTTAACTTTTTACTGTTTTAAATTGCTGCGATTTTTTTTCCTCACTGTACCAATTACATTTATTTGGTAGGGACAGTGCACATTAATGAACATCTATTCAGACAGCCATAGATGTAAACATGCTGGATTATAGCAACAATGCTAATTTGCATCCACAGTCCCTAGGCAGGTAACACAAAAACATGATGAGACATGGGACAGACAACAGATCCGTACATTACTAAGAAAATATAAGTCAATGGTTATAAGACTGGTTTTGCTTTAAACCACCGCTTGAAGTGAGTTTTCGAAGGTTTATAATGTTGATAAACACTCCTTTATGGAACATTCCAGATCTTACTGGCCTTTACAGAAAGGGCATTTTGTCCAAAGGCTGTTTTTCTGTGTAGGACCTCACAGTCCCCTCAAGAGGAGGCCCTGGTCCTGAGGCCGCTGTGAACCCTTTTTTTTTTAAGAAGTAGGGAGGTGGGGAAAGTTCATGTAACACCTTGTATATCAAACAAGCTATTTTCAATGTGGCTCTTGAAACATAGTGTGGAATCATGTATGTAGAGACCAGTTTCTGTAGTAGTGGTAGGTTGAATATAAGATGAATTGAAAATGAAATATACCCAAAACCATTGAGGTGACTTGATCTAACAAAAAAAAAAAAAAAAACTGTCCACTTCTTGGCTAAATCATGTAAGTTGTGTGCATTATGTAATAGTGTCCCTTGTCCTTCCGATGGACTGCTGAGTCCTCAGCTGAAGAACTCGCGCTCCTGTGTTGTTTTATTTTCCCCACTGAGTGAATTACTCACTGCACTGAACAGAATTAACTTCTTGCGTTAAACATTATGTCAGAAATGATGAGGCAGAAATGACGCGCACATTAACACACGTTACACATGTGAGTTTCAAGTGGGTGCCGCCGAAAGAAGCCGCTTGGGTGACTGATGAAACTCCCTCAGAAAAGGTTGGTAAGTATTTTTAGAATTAATCCTGATTAATAAGAATCTTCTGTTGAGTTAGTCACCTGCGGTATTGAAACTAGGGTGTGCCACCACTTTAAACGGGTATATTAAACGGATTAAACAATGCTGTTGTTGGAACTCTTGTTTTGTTTTTGCTCATCATAACTTTACTTGTCTCACGTCAAGAAGGAAAATGCCGTGGATACTTTTAGTGTTTTTTTTCCCAGGGATGGTTTCCTTTTGTTCAGTTTGGATTCACGTGTCTTTATTTTGTGACTCTGAACGCATACACACTAACAAATTGCTGTAAAAAAACAAAAAACAAACAAACAAACAAAAAAATAGCCAAATTCAGACAGTAACATACTGTTTTAATATAAAACAGTACATTATTGTAGAAAACAGCAATACTGTACTGTTTCAAAGGCCAGCCAGGGTTAGGATTATTCCAAAAAAAGACAAGCAAAGTTGTTCAGAAGAAGTCCTGCACTGTCAATTCCCACATCTTCTCATTTCAGAAGAAACATATTGACTTTAAAAGGCCTTTCATGGGTCAGTGAGATCATCATTATGACCACATTTTTTGTCTTTAATCTTTGTCCTATACTCATATTCTTGTTCTCTTGTGAAATTCCATTTAAAAAGAAACATTTCTTCTACAGTGCTAAAAAAAAAAAAGATTTATCTTAAATGTTTCTAAGCATCTCATTTATGTATGTTGTAGTAACCTAAAACATTTAAAACGAATGTTGAAGAATATCATTGTAAAACTGCTAAAGTAATAGTGAAGGGCACCACAATGTTTATGTAATTTTCTATAACCAATGGGTGGCACAGGGGTGTGGTGATTAGCAATGATGGCCCAAAGCAAGAAGGTCCCAGGTTTAACCCATGTTCCATGTTTGGATTTGATTATGAAACAGTAACATTTTGTAAAATAGTTTCACAGCAAACTAAAAAACTATAATTTACTGTCAACCCTGCTGCCAGTAGTGTACTGTAAAATCAGTAGTATACAGGAATTTACTTTCATTCTTAGTAGAGTGTTACAGTATGGTAATCAACTTTACAGTTTAATACAGTACTGTACATTTACAGTAAAGTGCTGGTAACCCCACCGCCACTAGTTTTCTGTTAATTTAGGGGAGAATGTGTTACAGTGTACCTTATGATAGAGACAGAGCTTTATTTCTGTTTCAGTGTACTTGGCCTTTCTTTTTTTGTTTTTAGTGTGGCCGTAGTTCAGACTTTTCACATTTTATTTCTTTGTACACTAATTCACAAGTAATGGCCAGCAGTCCAGTCATGTCACATAACTGTCATAGATAACAGGTTTGAGAGCTTACAAATGTATTGATCTACCCCATATTGCACATCAATGGCTTATTTTTCATTCTTACTTTGATACTATAGATTTTCTCAAAGGCATCAGGATTCTTGCAAGAGGTGGCCAGGGCATACACTGTGTCTGTGGGAATACCACATACTCCTCCTTCCTCCAGAAGACCAGCAATCTTTCTGAGGCCACTTGTGATTGACTAAAAGCAGATTGTTATATTAGCTTTTGTCTATACTTACTTTCTAGATTATATGGCAAATCTAAAAGGCAAAATTGAATTAAACCAAGAGCAACTGGACAGTTTGAGACGTTTCACCACTCATCCAAAGGACTTCTTCACTTTTGATTGACTAGATCCAAAAAGCATTTAAAAAGGCAACTGGACTTGTAGAGGTTTGAGCAGACGTTTCATCCAAGTAGCTTCTTCAGTTCTAAAGGACTGGTGGGATTTTCTCTCTTTGGGTGACCCATCAGAAACCAGCTTGTTTGTGTAAACCACCAAATAAACCACTGACGCAATTAATTACCATTCAAGGTTAGATACTCATCTGTCACTGAGTGGGGACGAGTTGTCCCTGTCTTCTGACTGACTACTATAGAGTTATTTATTTATTTTTTTATTTGACATATCTGTATGCGGTGCCAACTTCACATGACTAGAGTCTGTTAACAACAAAATACTCACCTGGAATTGGCAGATGTTTTTCACGTTAACCTGAGTTTCATATACAGTAGCTAGAAGCTAACTTCTGTAGTCTGTAGTCCTCAATCTCTATCAGGGAACATCTACCCTACACACTCAACAATCAATGTTAGTTGATCTGTTGCTGTGTTGTCAGAGATGATAATGATCATTTACTTTGCATGGATTATTATTGTCTTCAAAGACGATTCCTTGTCCTTCAGGTTTGGATGGACTGAGTCCTGACCTGAAAAACAGGCTCTCCTGTGTTGAGCCATGTATTTGTGTAAGGGTTGTTTTGTTATTCTCAGTGAGTGGATTACTCACTGAATTGAACATAATTAACATCATTGTGGTTATGTCAGACATAATGAGGTACAAGCAATGCAGAGAAGAATGCAGTGACGTGTACGTTGGATAAACAAAGTCACTTCGTAAACTGAAAGTGTTCATAGTCCTGTCTGGAGAGTTTATGACCATAAATAGGTTTTTCACTCATTCACGCATTCATCTTCTGTAACTGCTTATTAAATAGGTTTCACCACTAATCATAAAAAACAAGCAATATCAAGGTTAATCTGAACAACATCCACTAATTGCTGCTGAATATTGGGTCCTTAACAGACAGTATGCATGTGAGTGTCAAATGGGCGCCACCAAAAGAAGCCACTCGGATGAGAGGTGAAACTCCTTCAAGAAAGGTTAATAAGTAGACTGCCTGGCCAAAAGAAAATGTATTTAACTAAAGAATTAGATATTAGCCTCCTATTGGATAATTACTGCAAGGACGATTATCTTTCAGGAAGCAACTTAATCAATCTTAACTTAATCAATGAAGCAATTTAACCCCAACTGATGCAATGAGTAGCTTCTCATTTCTGAGACAACGATGTTTAAAGACACATCCTGTGGTCAAGGAAAATATGTTATTCGGTTTGAGTAGGGTCAAATCATTGGCTTGCATCAAGTAGAGAAAACATCTAAGGAGATGGTTTCTTCTGCAGTTGGGTTAAGAACTGTCCAACGTATTATTAAGAAATGGAAGGATAGTGGGGAGCCAGCACATCAGGGTAAGAAGAGAGGCGGATGAAGTGATGCACCCATCATGCCTAGTGTCTACTAGTATACAAGCCTGTGGGACAGTGCTATGATCTGGGGTTGCTGCAGTTGCTCAGGTCTAGGTTCAGCAACATTATGTTTCCCAAAGAATTAGCTGGCTACCCGAACATACTGAATTCCATCAATAGATCATATTCTAAGATGACAATGTAAGGATTCCTGGGGCTCAGATTGTGAAAGAGTGGTTTAGGGAGCATGAGACATGATTTTCACACATGGATTGGCCTCCACAGAGTCTAGACCTTAACCCCATTGAGAATCTTTGGGATGTGCTGGAGAAGGCTTTGTGCACTGGTCAGAGTCTACCATCATCAATACAAGATCTTGGTGAAAAATGAATGCAACACTGGATGGAAATAAACCTTGTGATGTTGTATAAGCTATGAAGACACAACGCCACATTGAATGTGTGCTGTAGTCAAAGCTAAAGGTGGTCCAACGAAATATTAGATTGTGTGCCCATTTACTTTTGGTGGTGACTTTTTTTTTTTTTTTTTTTTTGACCAGGGAGTGTATATTTGGAATTACCATAACCGGATTAAAAAGAATCTTCTGCTGACTTAGTCACCTGTGATACTGAAACTAAGGTGTGCCATCACTTTAAACTGGTATATTAAATAGATTGAACAATGCTGCTAATCATAACTTTATTTGTCTTACACCAAGAAGGAAAATGCCATGGATGAATGTAGTGTTCTTTTCCAGGGATGGTTTCTTTTTGTTCTGTTGGGTAGTTTCTGATTCATGTATCTTTATTTTGTTACTCTGAATGCATATGTTATGTTTCTGTTTTTGTTTTTTTGTTGTTAGCAAGCATCATTCAGATTTTATTTCTTTGTACACTAATAAGAAAAATGCTTAAACTGTGTAGATATATTTACTTCCTTTATTTTTCCCCACCAGCATTTTTCACTCAACACTGCTTTATCTAATTTCTTACATTTTATATGGTTTGAGAGAAAAAAATGAAGAAGTAAAACAACAATTTATTTAATTTCATTTCATTTATTTGATTTTATGTTTTACATTACATTACTTTATTCTTCACACTGAGAAAACAATTTGTGGCAGACAATAAATAACCCTTTTTTACATTACATTAATTTATTCTTCACACTGAGAAAACAATTTGTGGCAGACAATAAATAACCCTTTTTTTTTACATTACATTAATTTATTCTTCACACTGAGAAAACAATTAGTCGCAGACAATAAATAACCCTTATGGGACTAAAAATTTCATCATATTGTATTTTGCAGCTCTTAAAATTGACAGCAAGGACAGGTATAACAACACTACTCAGACTTTACTCCAGGTAGTCATATGTTTATACACAGAAATGCACAAGCTAAAGAAGCAGAAGAACAGAGGAAGAAAAGGCATTAATGATGAGGCTTGTGGACGTGTGGGATAATCACACCACAGAGCTTTTCACTCTCTCAAAGATTTGTCTGACTTTTGCTGCAGGGACGCAGCCTTCCCTCACGATGGTGATGTCACCTGTGAAGAGAGTAAGAACGCTTTGAGTGAGAATGTGTCTGTTTGCCACTTGAAAAGGTAAAAAGTATTTTGGTTTTTACCTTCATCAATCCGTAGACAGTTGACCACGGTAGAAGCAACAAGTTCATTAGAGTTCCCGTCACAAAGAACTCCTTGGATCTTGTGTCCCAGTCGACTGTGGGAAAACCACAAATATTTCAGACATTGCAAAATATCAACATTTTCAGCTACTCGTTCATGTACAATAAACCAACTTTGGCACTTACTTGATGACCATGCTGTGGTGGGTGCTGTCTGCCTCTCCGCTGGGATTGGCTGAGGTAATGGCCAGCGGTCCAGTCATGTCACATAAGTGTCCGGTCACCGTGTGGTCAGGCACGCGGATCATGATGCTGTCCCTTGTACCAACGCGGTCGTAGGCTGGACCCACACCTAAAAACAATCATTTAAAAGCTGAGGTGAATACTGATTACATGTATTGATGCTAAGCTAATAAACTGGAAGCCTCCATGAAGCATTTACCTAGTCTGAGCAGCCAGTCTCCTTTGCTGACGATGCAGCTGATGCCGCCGGGATACACGTTCCTCATAAACTCCCACAGCAGAGGACTGAAAGGAGGCTTAGCTGCCACCAGCTGCTCCACACTAGAGATGCAAATGCATATGGGCTTCTCCGCTGGTCTGTCCTGGAACAGGTCATAGATTACAGGTTTAGGAGCTTACCACCTTATTGGTGTATCCCATATTGCATATCAGTAGCTTATTTGTTATTCTTACTTTGATGCTATAGATTTTCTCAATGGCCTCAGGATTCTTGCAAGAGGCAGCCAGGGCATACACAGTGTCTGTGGGAATACCGCATACTCCTCCTTCCTCCAGAAGACCAGCGATCTTCTTGAGGCCACTGGTGAGTCGGGAATTAGCCACTGGACAGGGCGGCTCTGGTGTCTCCTGCTTCTTTTGTCGCTACAACCGAATACAGAGAAAATGGATTGATTATGCAGTATTATACATTATGCCTTTCAGATGAATTGAAGAAAGAACAGAAAGATGTCTTCTTTACTGTTTACCTTTATCAAGGGAGGACCCATAGGTAGCAATCTCTGTGAGAAGATGCAGTTGACCAGTGATGCCAGAACGCCATATATACAAATGATTGTAATCAGTGAGAGCATGGCAACTGAAAAAAAGAATAGATGAAGAAGGTTAAACACCTAAAAGAACAGTTTCCTCCTCCAGGCTGTTTTCACCAGTCAACTGGTCAAGTCTCAGTTCACATCCATGTCTGTCCAAACCCATATAGAAAGTTCTGAAAAATGTGTTTAAAATTATGTTTTGTCTCTACGTACTTTCTAGATCATATGGAAGTAGCTGAAGGATGGAGAGCAGGAGGCAGACCAGAGCAACCTCCATGACTGTTGTTAGAAACAGTAGAACCAGGTTCCTATAGGCGGCTGACAAAAACAACAACCGTAATGAAAAAAAGTGTTCACAAACAGACAAAACAATGCTTCATTCATAAAAAATGTAGTTGAGCTTACCAGTCAGCATGAGAAAAGCATTAATGATGAGGAGAGCAATGGCACCTGCTGTAAAAGCAGAGATTTCTTCTGCAGGGAACTGTAGCAGGTTGCCTAGAAGAAAAAAAAAACATATTGATAACAGTATTGTGCAAATCCCAAAGATAAAGATTTCTCGCATGTTTGTACAACGTACCTGCAAACCTAAACCAGGTCCATGTTGCCCATACGCCCACATAGATGGATGAGATGACTGACCCAAACCGGTCACCTTCTGTCACTTGCAGCCTGCTGACGTAGACCTGGATGATTGCTCCAGAGATGAGGACCCAAGGGACCGTCTGATGAAGGTGGCCAAGGTTCAGACTAGAAGCATTTGAATGAAGAGCTGAAAGAGCTGCGACTCCATTTGTAAAGTAGAACAGAGCATCTGAGTCCAGCTCAGTTTGGGGCAGTTTCTCCCGGTCTCCCTGTGGAGACCGTCCACAACTCAAAAACATCTTCAGCTTCTCGGTGGAGATGGGCTGTCGTCCTACCGGGATGAGAGACTTTTCTGCTATTGAGTTGATGAGACGTGAGAAGGTGCCATAGATGGAGACTGCTGTGAACAGGGAGCAAGCTACACCAAAGAAGATGTAATAACCCTGGAGCGGGATCTGGTGGATTGTTGATACTGTGACCAGGACAAAGAGCATGTTGTGAATCAGTTCCAGGATGTCCATGTTCAGACTTCCCACGCAGAGCACCAAGGCTGCCATCACAAAGAACCAATTTCCCACCATTGCCTCCCTTGCAGAAGCAACTTTGCTGTTGTCCACAATCAGAGTAGATACCACAAACTCATCCCAAGCCTTGATCAGCCAGTAAGTCACATGAATGCCAAACTTTGTAGTGTGGTAGCAGTCTTGGCGCAGATGGGCATAGAAACTGGAGAACAGCTGGGCAAATGAAATGATTGAGACCCATACAGCTCCTAAACCAAATGATTTCATGTACCCAAAGCCGTACAAAGCAAATATGAAAGGAGCAACAGAGTCACAGAAGAAACCCAAGGCCATGGGCTCAGCATACTTTGTGTTTTTCTTCTTCTCTTGACCAATACTCTGGGCACTTGATGAATTGGGGGTTCCCAAGAGAAGAACATTAAAGAGGGGAGTCCCAAAGCCTTTGAGGACGAGACGTTGAGTCAGGCCTTTGATGAGCAGAGCAGCTGAGCCATAGATGGCAAAAAGCAGAATGAGCAACTCCAAGACCCCAGAGACAACGAGAGCCCAGGAGCCTGTTACTAGAGCTGCTGCTTCAAAGACTAAAGTGGCTGTGATGGCCCCAAAAACAAAGGGCATGATGTAGTTGACAGTGGCAGAGCAAAACGCAAGGAGAAAGGACAAAATGATATAAGGGATCAGGCCTGCGATTGCTGACTCATTTGTGGACAGGCATAAATAGCAAACGGACGAGTTGCTCATCAAGGTGGTGGACAGAGATGTATTGTTCTCAATTGGAATGAATGCTGTAGTTCGGTTAGTATCTATGGCACCAAAGTAGATTCGGGTGGCACCATAACTACCCCAAAGGGCGGCATAACCAATAAAGGCGGTGCCACTCAGGTGATCGTATTTTCGAAATGAGATGAGTCCGGCCACCAGCTGGCAAATACCACCAATCAGGATAAGATGAACACCTGTTGAAAGTGTTGTAAATTAGCGAACATTGTATTCATATTACTTATTACTAAATACATTTTTAAACCCATTTACGTCAGGTTTTACCTGCAAGGATGTTCTCCACCCCTTGTGGTGCAGTGCCAGTTTGAGCTGTATTGAAGTTCTGTAGAAGTACAAGGAACGCACTGATCCCATTGGATAACATACCTAACACTCCTGGTTCCCCATAGAAACTGGCAGGAAATCCGTCTGGTGCCGCCATGTTTTTTTTTTCTTTTTTCTTTGTATCAAACTGTACAAACACACAGTTTAGTATTTATCTATGATATTATCAATATGTCTGAAAGGCTGAACAATACAATGCATTTACAAATACATATAGGCAATATTTGATATGGTTTGGTACATTTTATTCCAAGTCGTGTATAGTGGAGAATAACAGCTTGACAAAAATGTATTTTAAATGCTTAGTTAAATATTATTTGATAAAGTCCAGCACTGAAATCTGTCAGTCTATAGGTCTAACAGTCTCTGACACTGTGCAGGCTATTTTAACAATGACTCCCTGTTGTACTATGTTGTAAAAGACAGCAAGGTAAATTAATTCAAGGTAAGTGAATTTAACACACACGGACACACACACACACACAAAAAAATGGGCTGAAAATTACATCAAACCCAAAAGCAAGGATAGCATTTATTAATTACAGTTGTGTTTTATTATTATCTGTGCATTCATGTATTTCCCTTCTGTTAGGTCTCTTAAGATGTTGCTGATTGTCATTAATTATCTTGAACTACACTAGAGCATGTACGAAGTAGATGATTTGAAAAGCATATTATCATGGAAATATAAATTCATCTGTTTACAACAAATTATTCTGAAGATAGTTAAATAAAAAATATTCAAGTTGTGCTTGTAAATATATAGATGTAAAAATATAGCCTTACTTGATCACGATGCTTAAAGGATGAAGTGCCAAGGTGTTCTGAGATCGACAAAGGAGCATCTCATGATGAAGTATTCTTAAGTTAAAGGAGGAGTTTCATAATAAAACAATGCGCTAAGCTCTGGGTGGAACTGTCTCTAAGAAATTTTTCCATGTGTTTGTCATTGTCCAAAGGATGGTGATGTTAATTGTACTAGTGATGACTACAATGGAATTTTCTCCCCAGACATCCCATGTCCATCCTTCCTCCTTCCTGAAAGGTGAGTACAGGTAGGCAGACCAATACTATATAAGGTAGGGATCCTCCCAGTCTCAAACAGAATCCTCTTGACAGCAGTATCGATACAGAAGAGGAAGAACGACTGCAGCTGAAATCCATTTACAGAAAGAAGATCTGACGAAAACACAGCGAAGCCATGATGTCCAAACTACAGGTACAGATTCAGATTATTATTTTTTCTTTTTCCGTGTCTTTAAGATATGCATGTGTTCAAATCGCCTTTGCTTGACGTATGGCACAAATGTTATTTTTGGATTGTTGTTAGTCATATTGAAACTGAAAACAGACAGCCTTTCAAGAGAGACTTTTAACAACATCCACCAAGATTCTGATTTAACTTTAAATGTGTTTGACGAGGAGTATTAAATTTTCTGTTCTGGCTCCACAGAAAACCATCAGACCAGTGTTGGCTGTTAGGGCTATGCATAAGTCTGCCGTTGAAGGTAAACCCTTGTTTACCATCACATCACGCCTTCATCTTTTGTATGGCCATTAGCTTGCTTGTCTTTAATCTCTACAGCTAATTTCTATAAACCTCTCTGTTTCCTCCCACAGCCGCAAATCAACCGGCTCGTGAGGACACAGTCACAGCCAGCTTTGGGAAGTTCATCAGTGACATTAAGCCCCAGCATTTGTCTAATTCGGTGCTCCACCGCAGTAAGAGAATGTTGCTAGACAACATCGGAGTTGGTCTTATTGGCAGCACAACACATGTCTTTGAAGTGGCCCTGCAACATTGCCAGGTGAGACAAAAAGAAAGCAAAAGTGAGCTAATTGCTACATTGTGTTAAGGTGTTTACCTTTCGGGCACTTCTTGTAAGATAACATCTCTTCGGCAGCTTCTTGTGTTAACCTGCCTGCATATTTTTCTCTCAGCACATGTACGCTCCTGATGACATCAGCTCTGTGTACGGACGCAAGGGCACCAGACTTTCCCCGACACTGGCAGCTTTCGTCAACGGAGTGGCGGTGAGTGAAAATAAGTGAAAATAAGTGAGATAGATATGTCCAGATTCCGATTCAGAAAACTTTATTTGTCCCCAGGAGGCACTTAAGGACACACAGAACAGGCAACAATGACATAAGACTGAGTGGAAAAGCTCAGTTAAAATAAGTAGCATATCATAAATCAATTGGAATAAATATATATATATAAAAAATTGAAAAAGACAAACCTGGTGATGAGTAGTGCAAATGAGTCGAGCAAATGACTGAACATTATATACAATATAACAGGGTGCAAGTTTGGCAATGAGATAGGTGAAGTACGGTGTTCAGAAATGGCAATGAGACGTTCAACTTGAGTCAATGGCTCATTGCCATTGACTGAAGGTGAACGCCTCATTGTTATTGACAGAAGGTGAACGCCTCATTGCTATTGACAGAAGGTGAACGCCTCATTGCCATTTCTGTACACCATACTTTACCTATTTCGTTGTCAATCTTGCCAATCCTTCTTATGATGGAGTAAAGTCAACAACAAAAAAAAAACCTACCTGAACCAAACCAGCACTCGGCAGTGGTATAAACCAACCCAGAAGGATGGAACTGACCCCCACTTATTCTTCGTCAGAAATTTCACTCACGTTTCTTTGCAAGCAAAAACAAAAAATGTAAAACCAGAAAGTGGTTATAGCTCATCTTTCGCTTCAGGCCAATCCTGTGGTTTTGCTATCATCACGAAAAATGACACATACACATCTTGCCATCAAATAAACTCGTTTGACAAGCAATTACAGCTTACATCTTCTTGTTGCAGACTCACTCCATGGACTTCGACGACACGTGGCACCCTGCCACTCATCCCTCCGGAGCCGTCCTCCCCGCTGTGTTAGCTCTCAGTGACATGATGCCAGCCAACAACAAACCCAGCGGCCTGGACTTCTTGCTGGCCTTCAATGTTGGCATTGAGATCCAGGGCCGGCTAATGAGGTTCTCTAATGAGGCCCACAACATCCCCAAGAGGTGAGTTTTTCAGAGGGTGGGTCAAAGTAGACCTAGTCTAACAGTGTAAACCTAGTTAAAATGATCGCAGTATGTTGTCTATATGCTGTAACCGTACTCAAGCAGGTCCTTGATTATGATTTATTATTCGTATTTCACATAGAAGACAACCACCGCTGTGAGTCTGAGCAGACTTCTAATTGCCCTGCTGCTCTCTGTACTGCTCAAAGTGTCTTCTGCAGTGTAACACCCAGAATTTTCCTGTGGAACTAGTTGCACATAGTCAGACTGTGAGAAGCCACAGGTGCTTCAGCTGTGCTGCAAAAAATTTCCACAACATAGCACAGCAAGTTGTTTACATTGATGACGTGTTGAAGGTGTGCTAGTTCCAAACAGTCTGAGCTTTTTGCCCGCAGCACCACTGTAGCTATTTCTGTTTGTAGCCCAGAACTACATTAAAAACATTTCCACTGACTAAATGGAATGAATGCTTTGGTGTTCATATAATAATTATAATAATTATAATTAGTGATATTGGCCAAGTATACTTGTGTATACATGGAATGTGTTCTCTGCATTTATCCCATCCGTGAATTAGTGAACACACAGTGAGGTGAAACACACACTAACCCCGAGCAGTGAGCTGCCATGCTACAGCGGCGCTCGGGGAGCAGTGAGGGGTTAGGTACCTTGCTCAAGGGCACTTCAGCCGCTTTCTACTGATCGGGGGTTCGAACCGGCAACCCTTCAGCCACAAGCCCAAAGCTCTAACCAGTAGGCCACAGCTGCCTGCGGTAACTCAACAAAGATCAACTGAGTATGAGCTTACTGTGGGAGAAAAACACATTTTTTTATTTTATAATTAATTTAAATTCACTTATAGCTTAATTTATTTGGGAGGGTAAATACACAAAACTAAATAATGACCCACTCTGTCTGTCTTAACTTTGTAACTTTCTCTTCAGGTTTCACCCTCCCAGTGTGGTGGGGACTATGGGAAGTGCTGCTGCCTGTGCTCGCCTCTTGTCTCTGGATCCTTCCCAGAGCAGTCATGCCTTGGCTATAGCTGCTTCTCTCGCAGGAGCTCCAATGGCTAATGCTGCCACTCAGTCTAAACCCCTCCACATAGGCAATGCTTCACGTTTGGGGCTAGAAGCTGCTTTGTTGGCCTCCAGGGGCCTAGAGGCCAGTTCTCTGGTCCTGGATGCTGTTCCAGGGGTGGCAGGCTTCAATGCTTTTTATGAAGACTATGTGCCGCAGGCTTTAGAATCTCCCAGCGATGAAGGCCATTTGTTCCTGCTAGAGGTGCAGGACATGGGCTTCAAGCGCTTCCCCGCCCATCTGGGGATGCACTGGGTGGCAGATGCTGCAGCCTCAGTCCATAAGCTTCTTGTGGGAGCTGGTCCTGGAACTGTCTCCCCTGCTCAAGTCCAGGACATCCTGCTCAGAGTCCCCCAGTCTAAGTACATCAATAGGCCTTTCCCTGAGTCTGAGCACGAGGCACGCCACTCCTTCCAGTTCAACGCTTGCAGCGCTCTCCTGGATGGTGAGGTCACTGTTCAGTCCTTCACCCCTGCTGCCATGAGCCGCCCTGAGCTGCTCGCCCTGCTAGGTCGCGTTCGCGTGGAGCATCCCCATGACAACCCAGCTAATTTCAACGTGATGTATGGTGAGGTCCAGGTGACACTAGCTGGGGGGGACATCCTGAAGGGACGCTGTAACACCTTCTACGGTCACTGGCGTAATCCGCTGTCCAACGAGAGCCTGAGGAAGAAGTTCAGGAACAACGCAGAGGTGGTGCTCTCCTCAGAGAAGGTTGAGCGGCTGATTGAGGTGGTGGATGAGCTGGACCGACATGCAGACTGCACGGCCCTTCTCTCAAACCTTCAATGAAATTTAGGCAAACAGCAACATACAACACAATTGTTCTGTTCTAAACTGTCTAGTTGTGTAGAGTTATCATATTTTTTTCAGTGATTTATGGAAAAGGAAAAACAAAACTAAAACTTGTGGTTAGATGATATATAATATGTTTATTATGTTTATTATTATGACTAAAAAACTGCAACCATAGTATAAGACATTCTGCTTCTAAGTCCTGCACTTTGTATGAAATTATTAAAAGAATGAATTCAGGCATTATTGCTGGGAGAATATTTGTTTACCTCATAGTGCCTTACAGTTTCATACAACCCTTTGTATTTTATATTATTTAAGCATTCATAATGTATTAAGAAGACCAGTAACAAAAATGTACAATTCAAACTTCCTAACAACAAAGATCTAAATAGAAAGACGTGTTTGGCTACATTTAGAGAAGTCCATATTGCCAACATCAGTTGGCTCTGGAGCCATAATATCTAGAGAGGTTGCAGTCTGTATTAATATGGGAAATAATGACCTGCTTCACGCAGTTTCTTAAATCAGCAGTAGAGGGATTGACATCACATTGAGTAACTGGCTTCAGTAAATTATATATGTATAATGTGTGTGTTATTAGCTATCTATGTATGTACATAGATAGCTAATAACTGATTTTTGCAGTGTGTAATAAAAAACACTTGTTTGAATTGAATTTAAAGTGTTTTGCTGTTTTGTTCTGATACTTTGAAACTTGTGAGACACACCTGAGAGACTGCAGCTGAGGCCTGTAGATTTTAAACCATTTAGCCTTTAATCATGTTTAAGTGAAATGTGTTAATATGTTTTAATTTGCCTCCTTCATGCATAGAAGAGAAAGAGTTTTTTTTTATTTAAATCACATTCGTGTTTATTTTTTTGGTGGGCTAGCAATCGTAAAGGGGTTCATGCTGCACTTATAATAGCAACATTTAAACTCCAAGTGAGAAATGGCGTGACTGTCTTAAGTTAAATAATCATTTAAATCTCACATTTAAATCTAAATGTGAATCACAGTTGTGCTTGATGAATATTTAGCTAATATGCAAATCACACAGCTTATCAACGAACAGCTTGATGAAGAGTTACAGCGCGACCCACAGTCCACATCAGGTAGTAATCATTGGTGGCAGTCTGCTTTGTGAAATAAACCAGTATTTCACCTCTATGTGTGGCGGCCCAAACAATAACGTGATCAGTCATGTCTTTGTGTGTATGAGAGCATGGTCACGGATTATTTGAGCTATAAATTGCTTGTTTTTATTGGCTTGGTGTCATTTCTGTAAAGACACAATCATTGCAAACCCTTACGTTGTTTTGGAGCTTTTATTGAGAGGCTTAAGAACGCCCATTGACAAAAGAATATCAGATATGCTGTATGCTCATACAAAGAGTAGACAAATTAATGTTGAACACAGAATATGAAAGTAAAACAAAACAAAAACACACATGAAATTATTATTAGGCCAATTTCAGAGTCTCTTTAACCATGACACCTACTCCATCAAACACTTTGTGAATGGGAGCGTTGCACATGAAAGCACAGGTGGTGACCAGCTTGTTTTTGACATCAACGTGAGCTTCAGTAACATCTTTGTTGACATACTTGCAGCCCATCTCCCTCATAACGCCTGCTGTACCTGCATACGGCCACCTGAAGACGAAAAGAAAAAGGAAGGTTTCAGCTTTTGATTTGATTTGACTCAGTCTTCAGTCACATCTGATGATGGTAATTTATTTCACTCACATTTCACACTGCTTGTCCTGCCCCACGGTGACCTCACAGCCGGGCAGGAGTTTGGCAGCCAGGACGGGGGAGATGCAGCACATGCCCAGAGGCTTTCTAGCTTTGTGGAAATCTTTGATGAGCTTCTCAAGGTCTGGATTGACGGTGCAGTCCTTATTCTTCACAGCCCAGTCACTCAGGTTCTTGGCCACGCCGAAGCCCCCTGAATGAACAGCATTCATTTACATCACAGAAAAGAAGAGGACCGCCCAGATTTTAATGGGTGGGATTATTTATGGTAACCTTACCTGGGATGATGACAGCATCAAATGCTGACACATCGAACTTGGCCAGATCAGTCACGTCACCCCGGGCGATGCGGGCACTTTCCTGCAGGATGTTTCTCTTCTCCTGCGTAGGTTTCCCCTCACAGTGATTCACAACATGCATCTGATCGGAGTTTGGAGCAAACATCTGCACCTGAAACCAAGCGTTAATTCAATAATCAGTATCAGATTATTCAAGATCAGATTAGTTCCCGTTTTTAAATTATCTTTTGAGAGCCGAAATTAAATGGGAAGGCACTGTAACACATTCCCTTATCTTCTTTTAGGTGGTCTTACTTTTGCTCCAGCGCGACTCAAGTGGACGAGGACGGCCGAGGCCTCATGGACCTCTGTGCCATCATAAACTCCACAGCCTGACAGAATGACTGCAACGCGCTTTGCCATGATTCCTGCAAAACACAAACACACAGCTTGCTTACCTAGACCCAAAATATATGAAAACTCTCTGGATCAAAGGTCTTCAATAGGGGGTCTGCAACGCCAGGGTGGAGTTACTGCAGGAGGTTGATATTCACCCCTCTGCATCTACACTGCACATATGCAAACTGCCGTTTGCTGAGCAGTGAGAGGACTTTGCTCATTTTGTTACTCTGCAAGATAACACGTATATGCATGGCAGTGGCACTAATAGCAATCACTCATTTTCATTTTCATATTTATGTTTAAATAGCTTGTATGCATGGTTATCATGACACTGAAAGAAAATGCTGATTTTGGCATTGATATTGGTTGACAAGGTATATTTTTAAATGACAGGGCTTTAAAAGAAAAACATAATTATATGAACCGTTATATTATTTTAATAGTTTAGTACTAAATGTACAATAACAGAGTAGGTGCATACATGGCATTAGACCCAGTTTAATATAAAACATAATTTCTATACAATACATATAATTGAGGGGTCCCTGCTCCACCTTTATCAGTCAGGTGGTCCTTCGTATGAAAAACGTTGAAGACCCCTTCACTAGATTATCTCTTTAGTTTGTTTCACGTTAGACGCTTTGCCCTATGAGATGTAAAGCAACTGAATGTGCAGAGCAGTGCTCCGTGTTTACACAAAATTTTTTACAAAGGCAGTTGAGGATAAGCCTCAGGAGAGCCGCTGCCAGGTAACCATAGTGACACAGGTGCGTAAGATACAGGAAGAGGTTTGAGTCTGATGCGTCAAACTCAGCTCCTATGAATAAACGCGGTAGTTCACCTTATCTCAGAAGGTAATTTCATAAAACAAGATTTCACTAGTATTATACTGTACTGTTTTACATTTTAGCATATATAATCAACACGTTTGTTCCGGAAATACACAGAGAAAACTTGCATTTACTTAGCAGACGTAGAGACAATGAGAGTAGATGTGCTCACCTTTCACAGGTATTGTAGTGCAGGTGTCCTGGTTGAATGAAGTGTGCAGTCGAGCTCTTCTTTGGAAGTGTGATGGTTTAGCTATGAAGCAGCGAGTCTTTATAGGCCCAGGCTGCCTCTACCGCCCCTTCCCTCCTGTCGTCCAAAGTGCTGACATCATGCACCTGATAGGTAACCGGAACACCTCTGGGAATTGCCAAAACGCTGAATCATTCCCCCAAATGACAGCAATAAAGTGGCAATAAAACATTTGATATTTTCTTGTGTAAAGAGGCGTGCCAGCTAATTCACTTCCTCGAAGTTTTTTTTATATATATAGATAATCGCATAGGATATATACAGGTATTATGAGAAATATAAAAGTCATCCCTATTTCCTCTAAAAATTGGAACATTTGAAAAGATCTGTATTATTGCTTGTTGTGGCTGACAGATGGTACATATTTGCATTTGTGTGGACTATTAGCCTACAAACAAACAAACAAAAAAAAAAAAACTGGAGTAATAGTAACCTATACTGCATGATGTCTCATGTTGCTCTGATAAATACCCTTATAATGCAGAAGTTCCCTCCAAAAGCTACTTGGACGATTGTTACAGCAGCATCTTTTATATCTCGGTTGTTTTTGTGTTATGTATATGTGTTATATTTCCTCATGAGGTGCGGCTTTGCAGCTCTCAGGTTTCACCTGCGTGATGACGTCACACGCACCGTGGAAGTATAAAACCCGAGCCTCGCGCATTGACTGTATATACCTCGCGCCGTCAAGAGGAAAAAACCGCTATCATGGCCCAGCTGCGTTCGCTGCATGTGTCCGTCGGAATCCTGAGCATCTCTGCTGGTGAGCTTTATTTTCAAAAAGCTGACTTTTCACGCGTTTAACTTTAATAATTAAATGATTTTGAATATAA
Source organism: Planiliza haematocheilus (assembly GCA_005024645.1). NCBI lineage: Eukaryota > Metazoa > Chordata > Actinopteri > Mugiliformes > Mugilidae > Planiliza > Planiliza haematocheilus. The sequence goes on along the minus strand of SRSE01000949.1, from coordinate 1,354,351 downwards.
ATTATAACCCGAGAAGTTAACCGGTCAACCACAGAAAATATAAAACTATATTACGAGATATTTACAGTGAGATAGGCTATATGTTCAAATTTGAAAAACTTTATTTACATAGTTTTAATTGGCTTTTTAAAAATATATTATTTCTAACAAATGAATAATAGATAATATAATGTGTGTAATTATGAGTGAACGGGGATTTTTTCAGTTACGTAAGCATGAGAAAAACATGGAACAGAAAGATAATCTTGTAGCATGCTTGATCTGGTTTTGCTTAACAGATATCAGTAGCTCAGGATATTGACTTTGGTTTCAACTTATAGGTTCCCTCCTGCTATTGGTGAACGATTATCCCAGCTCTCCAGAAAATGACTTCATCCCCCATACTGCACTGGGGATTCTGCTCCTCATCGTTGCAGCCCTTGTTGCATATGCTGGTTTGTGTTTATTTGAATGTATTCCCGTATTTTTATTTGCAAACAGATCTGAGTAATCTCCCTGACCATGCCTTGTTTCTCTTCTAGGTGTCTCCCACAGTCTGTCCAACACCCGGCTGTTTTCCACTGTCTGCCTGACGGTCTCTGCTCTGTGGTGTGGCTCTGGTCTGGTGTACATCCTGGTGGGACAGAGGGTGCTGAAGCCTCCAGAGCTCAGAGCCGCTCTGGTCCCTGGCCTGGCAGCATTCGCATTAGCCCTGTTCATCATCGCTGTTGCTGCGGTGGTGGCGAAGAAAGCAGTTCTGTTTCTTATATCTATCGGCATTTCCTTTGCCTGTGCCCACCAGATCGCTGGTCTGTCAGCTGCAGGTTTTGGTCAGTCTGCCACAGCTGCTAACTACTTACTTGTCTGTCTGGTGTGTGTTTACTTTGGGTTTGGACGTCTGCTGTCCATCATCACTCATGGTAAAGTGGAACCTCCAGGAACAGTCCTGAAGAAAAAAGAGGAGATGACAACAGAGCAGAAACAGGGGTCCAGTGATTTAGTGTCAGTGGGTTTGGTGATGAACTTGTTATCAGCCTGTGTGATAGTCTGTCCTCTGTTAGGTGTGGTCCCTCGGCTCTTTGTGGGTCACGTTCCTTGGCTGTGGACAGCTGGAGTCTTCCAGCTAGGCATGTGTATCCTCTTATACAGAGATATGGACACACTAGCTGCCACTTTCTATGGTTTCACATCGCTGCTGAAATTTGCTGAGGGTTACACAGCTTTATTATCATTTTACTCCATTCAGCCTTCCTCCCCTGTCCCCTTCCCTGTTGTCTTCTCTGTGCTTTTCTTCGTCCTGGCTCTGTTCAGCTGTCAGAAAAGCTTGTTGGAGGGGTTCTACCAGTTATTCTTCACAGCTTATTGCATTGCTATTGCAGCTCAGCCTCAAGGCTTCTTCCAAGGAGGCACTCAGGGTGTACAGGGGGCTATATTTGTAATTTCTGCAATCATGCTCTTTGTTACCACGTTCAACATGGTCTCCAGTACCATGATTCCAATAGGACAGGGCCATTTCAAGGCTTTGTTCAGCAGGACGCAGAGAATTACTCTCAGAGCACACAATAAAGAACTTCACACTCCTCACCTGGGCTACTCAAAGTATGCAGATGCAGAGGCATTAGGTCACGCCTGCAATGTGCTGGCTGCATTTGCTGTCACGGCCACAATTGGTGCCAGAAATCCTCTGACCGTGTTGGTTCTCCCCTGGGTGGTAATGGCTGGTGGGACCCTGCAGCTGTTGTGTGGTTCAGTAGCTTTCGCTCGGGGTAAAACCTTTGAGAGCACAGTATTTTATCTGTACGGGTTGATGTGGATAGTGTGGGGATTGACACGATACGGTGGCCTGTACGGTGAAACCAGAGGCTTTCAGCTGGCTGTTGGGATCATTAGCTTCATGCTGTTCAATGTTTTAGTGACTGTTGCAGCACTGTTTCTGAATGTAGCCTGGTTTATCTACGCATTCACCTTCCAGCTCATACTTATCAGCTTCCTGCTGGACGCAGTAGGTGCACTGCCTTTTGGTTATGACATAGGAGTCACCATCATCTTTGGCCTCGTCAGTTTTTATTGTTTCTTGGCGCACATTTTCAACGGCACATTCCAATCCCCCCAGATCCCATTAGGAAAACCTATAGTCAAGATGAGTGGGGTGGGGGGAGGGGCAGATGTCTGTCCACATCTACCAGCCCGCAAGCTCACATCAGTCCATCAGATTGCAGGTGAGATTTAAGACAGTGACTTTGATTTGATTACTAATAAATACACATTTATGGACATTTTAAAAATAATTTGTTTCCTTTTTTATGTCAAACAGAAATCATGAAGAATGGCGGCATTTGCGGAATGCCTACTGACACCGTCTATGTGCTGGTGGCTGCTTGCAACCGGCCAGACGCAGTGGTTAAAGCTTACAAGTGAGTTTCATTTCTAACACATGTTCCGGCATTTATTTATTGCTTTCATATTCTGACCATTGTCACTGTTCCTTCCAGGGTGAAGAAACAGGCACAGGACCGACCCATGTCCATGTGGATCTCCTCCATCAAGCAGCTGGAGCCGGTGCGACACCTGCTGAGCCCTCTGCTCCTGGACTTCATGGAGGCTGCATGGCCGTCATCCATTAGCATGGTCATACCCAGAGGTAGGTGTAAGATTCTGGGCATGTCTCATGCCTGTTGAGGCTTTCATGAGCATCATACTGTATTTCTTGTCTCATGCAGGACCTTGGATGGACACCTTTGGTTTGGGAGATGCTGCCAAACACATAGGGACTCCACAAAGCATTGCCATCAGAAATCCAGACTGTGCTGTAGCCACACATCTCATCAGTCTGGTATGGAACATGAATATTAATCTGAATGTCTTAAAGTTATTGAAGATCAATCAGCAGACTCTTCAATGCAATAGTTTTCTTGTGTTTTTAGGTGGGGCCCATTGCTGTAACCTCAGCCAACCCCACAGGAGAGGCAGACACAACTCATCATAACCAAGTGTTCGCCAAGCTAGGAGACAAGGTAATGACAGTGTTTCAGTGTAATTGAACATTTGAGGGACATGAATATGAAGTGAACTGTATCTTCATTGGTTGATCAGGTGGATGGAGTATTATGTGATGGACCCTCCCCAGAGAACATTGCATCCACTGTGGTCGACTGCACCAAGATTGAAACTGGACACATTGGCTTCTTCAGAGTGGGTCTCATTCCTAAATCCAAGGTACTAAAAATATTATTTTTGTTAATTCTTAGTAAACTTTTGTTTCATTGGGTATATGTTCACAATGGCCATTTCTTTTAAGCCCTGCTTTTTTTTTCTTTGTGCTTTCAAGGTTCTTGAAATCTTTGAGGAGGTCCAGAGGCGTCACAGGCAAGGACAGACAAATCCTGGGTTTGAACCTGATGTGTATTCAGAAAGGCTGCCAAGTTCAGGAGGTGACAGCACATCAGAATCAGGAACAGGAAGCTGAAATTCAACACCATTCACTGTTTAACCAGGACAAAGTCCAGCCCTTAGAAATGGCTCTTAGTATTTGCACATAGCTTAAAATATCCATTAAAAGTCCATTTTATATGAATAGCTGTTTCCATGATGCATATGTTGTATCCAAGCAGACTCTAATGTCATTTAATCATGTATGATGTGAACAATATCTTAATTTATATTTTTTTAACGAATACAGTTTTGTTGTGTATTGTCCTTCTCTTTGTTTGTTAATTGTAGCACTTTAAATACATTTATGCACTGTATATTCTGAAAATTAATTAAATGATGCCTACGGATGATGTTTTATTTACACAGTTTGGCTTTTTGCTTATTCGGTTTATTCTGTTTTCTTTTTTTCTTTTTTAATGATGATGTCTTCTCAAGCCTGAAGCCAAGACATGTCCCTCACTGTCCTGTAGTGTTTTGTGAGCAGACAAATTACACTATTTACATCATTAATAGTTCATAGAGTTTGGTGATTTCATGCACAATCACACAAAGTGCAACTCCACCCAACATCAGAGTGACTTGAGATCATATAAGACATCTACTGAATATGATGGTGCAGAGACATTAGCATGCACAGAAGAAAATAAAAATCAACATGTAATTTCATGAAACAATATAAGGTGTCAACAAGTCTTTTAGTTAAGTGACATTATTTAATACAGATATAATTTCAGTTGACCCTGCACTTAGAAATGAAATAAAATCATCTATTGGTTATCCCATGTAAGACTGTGTGGCTTGCGGTAAACCTCACAGTATGAAGACATGTCATTCTTTGCCAAGATATCATCATTGTAGGTGAAGGTACTATATCATTTCTCAGTTTTCTTTTTTTAGTTAAACCCACTGAAGATTATAACTTTAACATTTGAATTGTAGCTGAACTCACATTAATGACGATTATTGTTTGTGTATTGATCATGTGGAAAATGATTAGGGTAAACGATTGGTCAAGTCAAGACGTTACAACATCCTGGTTCATTAATATATCAATGCAAGTGTTTTTTAACCTCTCTGAAATGATAATATTATTCAGGTACCTTTACCAGTCTGAAAAGAGAGCAGAAATGCCACATGTTATGATTTGATGCTAATAAATATAAAATTGAATGAAGATGAATTGAAACAAGCTATTTACAACCTCTTTTCTTCATTGGGGTAGAGGCAAAGGGCTGCAGATGCACTTTATTATGTGGCCTTTGGAGAACCGAGTCGGAAGTGACTCGCAAACTTGCTCAGTTGTTGCTTTTAATATATAATTAGTGTTTTTTGTTCCCATCTCTTGATCTCTAATTTACTCAAAAAGTTCAAGGTTTGTGATTTCCCTTTAACTTACTCTGGAACTGGAAGCAATGATTACAGGGACAACAGTGAGCCAGTATGAGCTCATGACCTGAAATAATCCATCTATAGCAGCCCATTTATTATAGCCGAGAAATGACTGTAATGTGCAGAAACTGGCTTTACGGAGGCGGGAAAGGTGTGTCTTACAAGGAAATCTGGTGGGAAATCACTTGAAGTGATGGTATGGTTTACGTGATTTGTCATGTAATGGCTAATAAGTAACTCTAAGAAAGAAGGTGCAGCATAAACACTGAAACCCAAGACTTTTTTTCCGCCTGCCAAAATCTGGTGATGCTGTTTCCTGATTCCTTGCACGCCAGTTCTCCTGTTTTAAAGCTGTGTCTCATTGCCACCCTGTCTCAGGAAGTGTCTCAGAAAAATACTTGACCAAATATTAATGTTTATAAGTTTGTCATTTCAGAGTAACTGATATTTTAGCCGTTTGCACCCTAATAAAACCGTGGAAAGGAAACTACTGTATGTCAAATCTAAAGCACATCTAAAAGAATAAAGCACTCTTTGTCACTAAATGCTTCCTGGTAATGGGTTACTAAGTAACAGCAGAACTTTCTCAACAATTTATTTTTAACCTTTAACAAGGGGAAATCCCCAAAGATATGCTATTTGGTGTGTGTTTAAGATAGGCGGCACATTCTATTTGAAAAATGTCTCTTCAGTTATAATGTGGAGGAAAATCCAATCATATTTCCGTATTGATACAAGATATCCTTCACATTAAAGTACTTTCAGAAGATTATTTCATAAAAACAAGAATGATTGTTTCCTTATTACAAATCATATATTCCTTCAGTTTCTTTCCAAGTGATGATGTGGAAAAATTATTCGTCATCACACGCAGGGCAATCCAATCACATTTCCTTATTGGCACAAGATATACCTATCATTCAGTTATTTTCCTGAAGACTCAGGAATATAATTTGTCTAGCTGTGAGAAGCAGGCTTATGAATTTATGTTAATTAACTCACATAGCCATAGTCGTTTCCAGAGCATATCTTCTCGCCTTTTTTAATGTGATGCCTCACAGTCGCTAGTCTTCACAAAACTGTGACAGAATTCCAGTAAATAATGTTGTTCAGCAAACCACCTACCATGGAAGCTCACACAACTTGGCGTATGAAGGAGGACAAGTAACACACATAAGTGAATCTGTGGCGGCGGTACGCTAAAAGCTGAGACACTTGTGCAAAAGAAGTCCCTCTTCTAGAAGTTTCACACTGGCAGGATGGCACCGCTTAAAACTAATGCATCATATGCAAGCCTAGACTTTGAGCTCTCTTTCAACACTGACTTTATCCGCACCCTGCCATACAGCATGAGAAATAAAGTGTTGTGTAGCGTACAGTAGGAGCAGATTGATAGGACGCATTAGTAAAAACTGATTTGAAACACCTTCCAGCTCTCATCAGGGTATTAACATGAAAGAGCAAGCAGCAAGAGTCTGTGAATTATTATTATTTTTCTTTTTTTTGCCAAGCTACTTGTGGCTCTGGCACTGTGGGGTCAGTCCACCACTACTACATTCATTCATCTTCTGTAACCACTTGTACCTGTTAAGGGTCGTGGGGTCTGCTGGAGCCTATCCCAGCTGTCATCGGGCGAGAGGCGGGGTACATCCTGGACAGGTCGCCAGTCCATCGCAGGGTTAACACAGACAGACAGACACTCACATTCACTTCTATGGCCAATTTCGAATCACCTTTTATTTAATAATATTTAATACTGTTAAATATAATAAAGGGCAGGAGATTATTGTACACATCAGTGTTTCAAATTTATTTTGAATAAACTGACTACATTAATATTTCTAACCTTTTCCAAGGTGCTAGTACATTTTTCTTGACAAGTGAGCAACACCTTGACAGTGGAACTTTGTGTCACTTGTCAAAAATAACAAGATCACTGGAAACTCCACATACATCACTCCGCTGGTGGCGTGACTTGTTGACATCAGAGTTATGTTAAGCTGCCTGAGGTGTTTTGTCATGAAAGTAAAACAGGTAAACACAGAAAGTCATTCATTTATTCATCTTCTGCAAACCCCACACAGAAAGAAATGATAATGCTAACAGTTAGCAAGCTAACAACATGGTAACTAAATGTAGGAAATGTAACAGCATAAAGAAAAGATAACAAAACTACAAAGAATTTTTAGTGAATACCACAAGAGATTTATCTTCTTGTGCCTTGTGAAGGCAGCACCACGGCATGAGTTTTGTCTGACATGACATGTTTTAAGTCATACTTTTTATTATTCCTCTTGGTATGTTCAGTGGAGGCCTTGACCTGTTTCAGTGAGGCCTTCTCTTTGCTGCTCATATTCTCATCCCATCTCATATTTTGCTGACAACAACTGAGATTTTGTTCATTGTTCGTGATTGTGGACACACATGCACATTAACAAAGGTTTTGACACATTATACGGACAGTGTTTTAGTTTGGGGATTGTGGAGAGTGCAGCCTTTTTTCTGCCTCGCCTTATATGCAGTTAGAGGGAGTGAGATTTTATTCATTGTTGGTGATTGTGGACAGACATGCAGCTGGTTGTGTGAACACAACCTGGAACCTGCATTTTGCTTTGTCACTGATTTACATTTGTTTGCGTCAACCTTTCATTGTCATATCCTGAACAGATGGAAATGCCCTAAAAATATTTTTAAATGAATCTACTGAAACTCACATCATTGCCTGCACTGCTATTTTGCATTTAGGAAAAACATATTACACAGTATCAGGTGAATACTTTCTCATAGAATTATTCAGTGTACATACCAGTACATACTGTACATCAGAGAAGAAGATTACTATGCTGATCCAAACACAAAAATCAACATGTGTCAACACACTGTACATGGTTTACATTTATATTCACAGCATAATCGATGAAACAACAACAGCACAAACATATTTTGGCATTCTTAAAGTAACATCGACATTCAAATTCAGTTTATTTCACGTCACATAAGTTACTTCATGTGAATAAATTCGGAAGTTTCCACCACAGACACTGGAAGCAAACCATTGTAAACTTATCATACATAAATCCCCAGACATCTGAGTTACACGTTAAAGAACAACATTTAAATTGTCTCTGAGATTAGGAGCTGAAGAAGTAGAACTTGGAGGGAACCAGCCACCAAGATGCTCTCAAGAAGAAAATAAATTATATAAGTAACTATCACACCATAGAGCTTTTCACTCGGTCAAATATCTGTGTGACTTTAACTGCAGGGACACAGCCTTCCCTCACAATGGTGATGGTTCCTGTAGAAATCAGCTTGAGTTAGACAGTGCTTAAATAACCAAAAAAAGAGAGATCCTACAGTAAGATTTTTTGTGTTTTTTTACCTTCATCAATCCGTAGACAGTTGACCACGGTAGAAGCAACAAGTTCATTAGAGTTCCCGTCACAAAGAACTCCTTGGATCTTGTGTCCCAGTCGACTGTGGGAAAACCAATAATATTTCAGACATTGCATTTCTATAAAAATATCAACATTTTCATCTACTCGTTAATGTACAATAAAACCAACTTTGGCACTTACTTGATGACCATGCTGTGGTGGGTGCTGTCTGCCTCTCCGCTGGGATTGGCTGAGGTAATGGCCAGCGGTCCAGTCATGTCACATAAGTGTCCGGTCACCGTGTGGTCAGGCACGCGGATCATGATGCTGTCCCTGGTACCAACGCGGTCGTAGGCTGGACCCACACCTAAAAACAATCATTTAAAAGCTGAGGTGAATACTGATTACATGTATTGATGCTGAGCTAATAAACTGGAAGCCTCCATGAAGCGTTTACCTAGTCTGAGCAGCCAGTCTCCTTTGCTGACGATGCAGCTGATGCCGCCGGGATACACGTTCCTCATAAACTCCCACAGCAGAGGACTAAAAGGAGGCTTGGCTGCCACCAGCTGCTCCACACTAGAGATGCAAATGCATATGGGCTTCTCCGCTGGTCTGTCCTGGAACAGGTCATAGATTACAGGTTTAAGAGCTTACCACCTTATTGGTCTATCCCATATTGCATATCAGTAGCTTATTTTTTATTCTTACTTTGATGCTATAGATTTTCTCAATGGCCTCAGGATTCTTGCAAGAGGCGGCCAGGGCATACACAGTGTCTGTGGGAATACCACATACTCCTCCTTCCTCCAGAAGACCAGCGATCTTCTTGAGGCCACTGGTGAGTCGGGAATTAGCCACTGGACAGGGGGGCTCTGAGAATGTCTCCTGCTTCTTTTTGGCCTATAACCGAACACAGAGAAAATGGATTGATTATACAGTATGCCTTTCAGTTGAATTGAAGTAAGAACACAAAGATGGCCTCTTTACTGTTAAGCAGCTCACCTTTAATAATGGAGGACCCATAGGTAGCAGTCTCTGTGAGATGATGCAGTTGACCAGTGATGCCAGAACGCCATATATACATATGATTGTAATCAGTGAGAGCATGGCAACTGAGAAAAACAAGAAAAATATGTCAGAATGTTTTATTGAGATGATAGAAACAGATTAATTGGTATTAAGAAGTATTTCCACATTTAAACATTTGGTTTTGTCTGTACGTACTTTCTAGACGATATGGAAGTCGCTGAAGGGTGGAGAGCAGGAGGCAGACCAGAGCAACCTCCATGACTGTTGTTAGAAACAGTAGAACCAGGTTCCTATAGGCGGCTGACAAAAACAACGATTTTAAATGGTTAATAAAACACTAGTTAAAGATATCTTCAGTTAAAGGCAATGTGCTTAAGCTTACCGATCAACATGAGAAAACCATTAATGACCAGCAGAGCAATGGCTCCTGCTGTAAAACCATATGTAGCCTCTGTGGAGAGCTGAAGCAGGTTACCTGGAAAAGAGTAAAGTGAATCAGAATCTAGTGCAAATCCCAAAGATAAATGTTAGCCTCGAATGTGTGTAAAACGTACCTGCAAACCTAAACCAGGTCCATGTTGCCCATACGCCCACATAGATGGATGAGATGACTGACCCAAACCGGCCACCCCCTGTAACTTGCAGCCTGCTGACGTAAATCTGGATGATTGCTCCAGAGATGAGGACCCAAGGGACCGTCTGATGAAGGAAGCTGAGATTCAGACTGGAAGCTTTTGAATGAAGAGCTGAAAGAGCTGCGACTCCATTTGTAAAGTAGAACAGAGCATCTGAGTCCTGGTCAGTTTGTGGCAGTTTCTCCTGGTCTCCCTGTGGAGACCGTCCACAACTCAAAAACATCTTCAGCTTCTCGGTGGAGATGGGCTGTCGTCCTACCGGGATGAGAGACTTTTCTGCTATTGAGTTGATGAGACGTGAGAAGGTGCCATAGATGGAGACTGCTGTGAACAGGGAGCAAGCTACACCAAAGAAGATGTAATAACCCTGGAGCGGGATCTGGGGGATTGTTGATACTGTGACCAGGACAAAGAGCATGTTGTGAATCAGTTCCAGGATGTCCATGTTCAGACTTCCCACGCAGAGCACCAAGGCTGCCATCACAAAGAACCAATTTCCCACCATTGCCTCCCTTGCAAAAGCAACTTTGCTGTTGTTCACAATCAGAGTAGATATCACAAACTCATCCCAAGCCTTGATCAGCCAGTAAGTCGCATGAATGCCAAACTTTGTAGTGTGGTAGCAGTCTTGGCGCAGATGGGAATAGTAGCTGGAGAACAGCTGGGCAAATGAAATGATTGAGACCCATACAACTCCTAAACCAAATGATTTCATGTACCCAAAGCCGTAGAAAGCAAATATGAAAGGAGCAACAGAGTCACAGAAGAAACCCAAGGCCATGGGCTCGGCATACTTTGTGTTTTTCTTCTTCTCTTGACCAATGCTCTGGGCACTTGATGAATTGGGGGTTCCTAACAGGAGAACATTAAAGAGGGGGGTCCCAAAGCCTTTAAGGACAAGACGCTGAGTCAGGCCTTTGATGAGCAGAGCAGCTGAGCCATAGATGGCAAAGAGCAGAATGAGCAACTCTAAGACCCCAGAGACCACGAGAGCCCAGGAGCCTGTTACTAGAGCTGCTGCTTCAAAGACTAAAGTGGCTGTGATGGCCCCAAAAACAAAGGGCATGATGTAGTTGACTGTGGCAGAGCAAAACGCAAGGAGAAAGGACAAAATAATGAAAGGGATCAGGCCTGCGATTGCTGACTCATTTGTGGACAGGCATAAATAGCAAACTGGGATGTCTGTGGAGGTATTAAGTGACATGTTGATTGGCATCATTGTGGACAGGGTCGAATTCATCCCATCTGACATAGCTGCTGTCGTTTCAGTTAAGGCGCCGAAGTAGATTCGGGTGGCACCAAAACTACCCCAAAGAGCAGCATAACCAATAAAGGCGGTGCCACTCAGGTGATCGTATTTTCGAAATGAGAGGAGTCCGGCCACCAGCTGGCATATACCACCAATCAGGATAAGATGAACACCTGTCGAAAAGCATTAAAATTACTTTAATTCTACATGATGTTTTATTACTTTTTTTTTATTATTATTCTTGTATATTTTTTTCGGGTTTTACCTGCAAGGATGTTCTCCACTCCTTGCGGTGCAATGCCAGTGTGTGCTGTATTGAAGTTCTGTAGAAGTACAAGGAACGCACTGACCCCATTGGATAACATCCCTAACACTCCTGGTTCCCCATAGAAACTGGCAGGAAATCCATCTGGAGTTGCCATGGTGTCTTTGTTGTGAATCTGCAGGTCTATTAAAACAACTACACAAATGACACAGACAACCCACCATGAATATACCCTGTATTTAGTAATACACAGGACAAGATGTTACAAACCCTTTTTTACACACACACACACACACATCTAAATCTGCCATAGTGTGTGTAGAAATTTGCATTAAAAGACTGTAACACTAAATGACAGTGCTCTTAAAAATAACATGACACAAACTCATAAAAATAGAGAAATAACAGATTGTTAAGTCCAACAAATTCCATGTTGCTAAAAGACTTGAGTGAAGCTGGAGTCAGACTGAAACTTTCTGCTCTCTCCGGCTCTTCCCCGTCTTATCTCACTGAGCACAGAAACCTGAGTGTCCAGCCCTGCCCAGTCTTAGTGTAGGCTGACACAAAACTACTGCAGTGTGGCAGTACTAAGCGACACAGAGGACTATGCAAACTTGTGCTCTAAGAAATGGACAGTAGCACGTATCCACATGAGAATTTTATCCTACGCCGACAGATCTATATACAGTCACTCCAAAGCAGGTATGTGTTTTGATTATTTTCATTTAAGGCACCAAAGTATGAGGTAAATACATTAAAAAAATACATGAAGTAAATCTGATATTTTCATATCTTCTTAAACTTTAAATTGTAGATTTTCTGTTTTGCCAAAGAGCATGTTTCAGCCAGTGTAAGTATTACACATTAGTGTAAAACTATGTCACATCGTCAGCATATTAGTGCTCCAGGCAGGTAGGTGAAAAAGTTTTCAAATGAAAACAAAGTCTTACCTGATGAAGATTCTTCAACAGATGATCTGCTGAGATGTGCTGAAGCATGGTTGAAGGTTTGTCATAAATAAGGCTTCCCTGTGTGTAGGAGGAGCTGATGAGAATTCCCCCACACATCACCTGCTGTCACCTGAGAGGTGACATCACTGCCTCACGCCACACAATATGGAAAGATTCTTTCCTCCTCCTCCTCTTCCCAGTAGGATGGAGGCGTTGGCTAAGACAATGACAATGACGACCACTTCAGAAATTCCTCCTCTTAATAAGATAAGATTTTATTGAGGATATTCCAGTATTTCCTGTTTCTCACGGGTTCATGTTGGAGTTCTTTGTGAGCCCTGGACTATATAAGGCAGGTGGTTCGTTCAGAAAAGCATCAGCATCCTCCAAGAACTGGTGGCAGCAAGTCCACAGCATCGAAGAGAGAGAAGAAAGAAGTTTGACTCGACAGAAACGCCAGCCTGAAGTCATGTTCTCCATGCTACTGGTAAAGATGAAAACCTATTTTTATATTCCTATTTGTGTTAGACTAATAGGGATGAATGCCTCTTTTTTGTGAGCACACTGTAAGAGAGGTTTTAGCGGAGCTCTTGGTAAATGTTCAGCAGATTGTTTACACTATAACACACCTGTTATGGAGTCACCTCTTCAGGACAATAGCTCTTTCTTTGAGTAATTAATATAAGTGTAATATTCAAAGGATAAGAAGAAAATTGCTACATGTCAGCAGCCTGTAATAGAAATGTGCCCTCAGTGATTTATGTGTTAATAAAGAAGAGACTGTGTTCTTTGTCCTGTAGAAACCCCTCAGACCTGTGTGCACCCTCAGAGGACTGCATATGTCTGCAGTGGAAGGTAACACTGACTGTTTGTTTGTCTTGAGTAAGATTTCAGTTATTCAGACTTGCTGCTCCACTAACTGCATTCCTCGCTCCTTTCCGCCTGCAGCCTTGAAGCCGCTACCATCTGATGACAGGGTCACAGGCAGCTTTGGAAACTTCATCAGCGAAATTAAGCCCCAGCATATGTCTTCTGTGGTGCTCCACCGCAGTAAAAGGATGGTGCTGGACAGCATTGGTGTCGGCCTGATTGGAAGCACGACAGATGTGTTTGAGCTGGTCTTGCAGCACTGCCAGGTGAGACAAAGGGAAAGGAATGAAAATAAGCTTTTGTCAAACAGCTCATCTGATACAATGCTGGCTGTTGTACAGATGAAAGCTATTCTTAAAACACAGCATTCACCCTAGTTATTAAAACAGATTAATGCATAGTAAAATGGTTCAGCTGTTAAAATGCCATTTGTTTTGTGTTAAGAATACGTTTTTGACTGTTTTTGTTTTCCTGTCTGCGTCTAGCACATGTACGCGCCTGATGACATCAGCTCTGTGTACGGACGCAGGGGCACCAGGCTTTCCCCGACACTGGCAGCTTTCGTCAACGGAGTGGCGGTGAGTGGAAATAAGACATAGACAGTTTCAGCTGCACCCATTACCACAAACAAAAAATACATATAAAGGTTTATACCCAACTACTGGTACAGTCTGTGTGACAAACAACGGTGGGGCTTAATGAAGCTGAATGAAAATTTCCATGATTTCATCTGTTTGCCTGGTGTCTGTATTTTCTGTATTTTCCTCCAGAGTGAATGTTCACTGAGAAAGAAGCCAAACAGCGTTATTTAAACATCATAATGTGCTACTGTGTTATTTCAGGAAAAGCAATATTACGTTCATGTCCTAGCTAGCAGAAAGGAAATGTATCAACACCCACCTAATTGCTGTCAGTACTAAACGCTGCGTTATCGTGTGCAACTGTTTGATGTGTCAGATCTTCTTTCTGCAGACTCACTCCATGGACTTCGATGACACGTGGCACCCTGCCACTCATCCCTCCGGAGCCGTCCTCCCCGCTGTGTTAGCTCTCAGTGACATGATGCCAGCCAACAGCAAACCCAGCGGCCTGGACTTCTTGCTGGCCTTCAATGTCGGCATTGAGATCCAGGGCCGGCTAATGAGGTTCTCTAATGAGGCCCACAACATCCCCAAGAGGTGAGTGCCTCAGAGCATCAAGAGACAATGTTGGACATTGTGAAAAAAATGTAATTTATAGGCAAGTAGCAGCTTTACAATATGTTTTCTGTTGTATTTGGTCAGCCCAACATAGCACTGATACAAATCCAGTTCCTAGTTAAAGGTATTTGTATTCTGCATGGATAATGACTGACTTTAAAATGTCATATTTGACTCTGATGAGCTCTGCAATGTGGTTTCCAAGGAAGCAGCTTAGGAGTAATGTGCAGTCTCTTAGTGGCATCAATGAGCTGTGACAGGTGTGCTATCATGTTCATCTTAGGAACGCCAGAGGCTCTGCGGGCAGTGTTAGCACAATTAGCTGTGTGGAGGAGAATATCACAGAGGCCTCATTTGGCATGTGTTTACACCCAGTCAAATGAGCCACCATGTTATTTGCTTGTTTGTCAGACGGCGGAAAATTTCCTTCCTTTAACACCCATAAAATAAACTGTTTCTGCATGTGGAGAATCACATAAAAGTCCGTCTGTCTGAACAAAAACCTTTTTAGGAGGCTCCACTATAAACATAATTATTTAATGCAACTATTTAAAAAATAAATAAATAGAGTAAATAGAGACAAACACCTTGAGCAAATTCTCTCTGTATGTCTTTCTCTTCAGGTTTCACCCTCCCAGTGTGGTGGGGACTATGGGAAGTGCTGCTGCCTGTGCTCGCCTCTTGTCTCTGGATCCTTCCCAGAGCAGTCATGCCTTGGCTATAGCTGCTTCTCTCGCAGGAGCTCCAATGGCTAATGCTGCCACTCAGTCTAAACCCCTCCACATAGGCAATGCTGCACGTTTGGGGCTAGAAGCTGCTCTGCTGGCCTCCAGGGGCCTAGAGGCCAGTTCTCTGGTCCTGGATGCTGTTCCAGGGGTGGCAGGCTTCAGTGCTTTTTATGAAGACTATGTGCCGCAGGCTTTAGAATCTCCCAGCGATGAAGGCCATTTGTTCCTGCTAGAGGTGCAGGACATGGGCTTCAAGCGCTTCCCCGCCCATCTGGGGATGCACTGGGTGGCAGATGCTGCAGCCTCAGTCCATAAGCTTCTTGTGGGAGCTGGTCCTGGTACTGTCTCCCCTGCTCAAGTCCAGGACATCCTGCTCAGAGTCCCCCAGTCTAAGTACATCAATAGGCCTTTCCCTGAGTCTGAGCATGAGGCACGCCACTCCTTCCAGTTCAACGCTTGCAGCGCTCTCCTGGATGGCGAGGTCTCTGTTCAGTCCTTCACCCCTGCTGCCATGAGCCGCCCTGAGCTGTTCGCCATGCTGGGCCGCGTTCGTGTGGAGCATCCCCATGACAACCCAGCTAATTTCAACCTGATGTATGGTGAGGTCCAGGTGACACTAGCTGGGGGGGACATCCTGAAGGGACGCTGTAACACCTTCTACGGTCACTGGCGCAATCCGCTGTCCAACGAGAGCCTGAGGAAGAAGTTCAGGAACAACGCAGAGGTGGTGCTCACCTCAGAGAAGGTTGAGCGGCTGATTGAGGTGGTGGATGAGCTGGACCGACATGCAGACTGCACGGCCCTTCTCTCAAACCTCCAATGAGCATTACTGCACGTACATATAGTATATATTATATATAAAACCTTCATACAAATGTTTGCAGTTGAAAAATTTCTTTTACCTGCACATTTTAATACAGTGCCTTCTGTAGGAGTAAAGGAATTCTAAACAGCTTCAGGATAATGCTCTGTACACTACAAACATTTTTATTGAACCATGGTGTTTATCTGCTGGAAACTTTCAGATACAAATGTTGTTTATAAGCTGCAGGATCAGAGTTAGTTGCACTATTATTTTAATGCTTGTAAATAAGTACTATTATTGTTCCATGTGTAGCATTGCTATTTGTTTGTTGTAATTTTAATAAAAGGAATAAGACGTGAGAAATTTGCTTGTGTCCTTTTTCTCAGAAACGAGTTTCACGACAACACCCATGAATACTTAAAGTGCTGCTAAAACAAGTAAAACGAAAGCAACATAACATTACATAAATGTTACATGAAGTAATCTGACTGGTGAGGTTTCAGTGTGGGCTGCATAAAATCTATTACTAGATGAATCACTTCACTACCAATAAACCTACTGAAACCCTTTGCTCACCAGCTGAGTCTAACAGGATATTTGCAGTCAACAAGTGATAGAGTGAAACTACCATAAAGTAAAGTCTGTCAATACTAACACAGTAGTCTGTTTTAAAAGCAGCAGTTCTGGGAAAAGAGCATTCAGAGTTCCTTTCACTGGAACTAAGGGGTCAAGCCCAGCTCCTGAAAACAGCCCCATACCATAACCCCCCCCCCCCCCCCCCCCCCTTCAACAAACTTCACACTTGGCACAATGCAGTTAGACAAGTAATAATAATAATAATAATACATTTTATTTAGAAAGCGCCTTTCACGCCACTCAAGGACACTTTGCAGCAGTTAAAATCATCAATAAATAATACCAGACAAAACACACAGCACAGAATAAACAACATTAAAAGCACAAAATAAACAACAATAAACACATCAGTGAGAATGAATAATGAAAAGAACAAATAAATAAAACTGTGCAGAATAAAAGGGAAGTGTTACGGTGAGGGGTGATGGGGTGGATAGGCAATTTGAAACAGGTGGGTTTTGATTTTTGTTTTGAAGAGAGGGAGAGAGTCAATGTTACGGATGTGAGATGGTAAAGAGTTCCAGAGTCGGGGAGCAGAGCGACTGTAAGCTCTGCTCCCCATGGTGCTGAGGAGAGCAGGGGGGACAGTGAGATGGAGAGAGGAGGAATATCTGAGGGAGCGTGCTGGAGTGGCAATGTGGAGAAGATCAGACAAGTATGGAGGGGCGAGGTTGTGGATAGCTTTGAAAGTATACAGAAGGATTTTGAATTGGATTCGTAATGTGACCGGGAGCCAGTGAAGTTGCTGTAGGATGGGAGTGATATGGTGGGAAGAAGGGGTTTTGGTGATGACACGTGCAGCAGAGTTTTGAACCAGTTGAAGCTTATGGAGAGACTTGTGAGGGAGACCGAAGAGGAGCGAATTGCAGTAATCAAGACGGGAGGTGACGGGGCTGTGAACAAGGATGGAGGCGGTGTTGGGAGTAAGGGAGGGACGGAGTCGATTGATATTACGTAAATGAAAGTAGGCAGCCCGAGTGGTGTTATTGATGTGAGATTTGAATGATAGAGTGCTGTCAAGGATGACACCCAGACTCTTAACCTGAGGGGAGGGGGAAACTGAGGAACTGTCGATAAGAAGGGGGAAACGGTCAATTTTGGATAGTGTAGATTTCGTGCCAACTAGAAGGATTTCTGTTTTATCACTGTTTAATTTGAGGAAGTTGGAAGTGAACCAGGATTTGATTTCGGTTAAGCAGGTGATAAGGGAAGAGGGTGGGAGTGCGGAGTTTGGTTTACTGGAAAGGTAGAGCTGGGTGTCATCCGCGTAGCAGTGGTAATGGATGTTGTATTTACGGAAGATGGTGCCAAGGGGGAGGAGATAAGTGATGAAGAGAAGGGGCCCCAGGACAGAGCCCTGGGGCACACCTGTAGTGACTGGGGAGGGGTCAGACTTAAATGATTTGAGCTGGATGAACTGAGTGCGGCCTGAGAGATAGGAGTGGAACCAGTGAAGGGGGGTGTGGGTGATGCCGATGGAGGAGAGTCTATGAAGGAGGATGTGGTGGGAAATGGTGTCAAAAGCTGCACTTAGGTCGAGGAGGATGAGGATGGAAAGTGAACCGGAATCAGCTGCAGTGAGAAGATCGTTGGTGATTTTTATGAGTGCAGTTTCGGTGCTGTGGCGGGGGCGGAAACCAGATTGAAAAGGATCATAGAGGGAGTTTTGAGTTAAGTGGGTGTGTAATTAAGGATTTTGGATATGAAAGGTAGGTTGGAGATGGGGCGGAGATTATTGTAGTTGTTGGGGTCTAAGCCAGGTTTTTTCAGAATAGGGGTGATAGCTGCAGTTTTGAGGGGTGAGGGAACAGTTCCAGTTCCAAGTACTGATCTCCTGACAATTGCCAAATCCAAATTCATCCATCAGATTTCCAGGTGATTCAGCACTCCAGAGAACACGTCTCTACTGCTCTAGAGTCCAGTGGCGGCGTGCATCCGACACCTTGCATTGTGCTGGTGATGTATGGCTTGGATGCAGCCACTCAACCATGTAAACCTATTCCATGAAGCTACGCACTGTTCATGAGCTAATCTGAAGGCCACATGAAGTTTGGAGGTCTGTAGTGATTGACTGTGCAGAAAGTTGGTGACCTCTGCGCATTGGCAGCGACCTCTGCAACACTTCATGACTGAGTTGCTGTCGTTCCCATTTGTTTCCACTTTGTTATAGTACCACTGACGGTCGACTGTGGAATATTTAGTAGCGAGAAAATTTCATGACTGGACTTGTTGCACAGTTGGCATCCTATCACAGTGCCACGCTGGAATTCACTGAGCTCCTGAGAGTGACCCATTCTTTCACCAATGTTTGTAGAAGCAGTCTGCATGTCTAGCTGCTTGATGTTATACACCTGTGGTCATTGGAAGTGACTGGAACGCCTGGATCCAGTTAGTTGGATGAGTGGGTGAATACTTTTGGCAACTCAGTGTATGTTGGGTTAATTAAGAAAAAATAACAAAAATAAATCCAAACTTAAGATGAAGGAAGTTTCAGGTTGATTTTTCTTTCAGTTCTTGGTTAAAAATATAAATAAACATGAACATAGACTACACCCAGCCCATATGGGTTCTAAAAACATTTTTAAAAACCTGCAAAAAAAAAAAAAATTCTTTTACCTGCACATTTTAATACAGTGCCTTCTGTAGGAGCAAAGGAATTCTAAACAGCTTCAGGATAATGCTCTGTACACTACAAACATTTTTATTGAACCATGGCGTTTATCTGCTGGAAACTTTCAGATACAAATGTTGTTTATAAGCTGCAGGATCAGAGTTAGTTGCACTATTATTTTATTGCTTGTAAATAAATACTATTATTGTTCCATGTGTAGCATTGCTATTTGTTTGTTGTAATTTTAATAAAAGGAATAAGACGTGAGAAATTTGCTTGTCACCTTTTTCTCAGAAACGAGTTTCACGACAACACCCATGAATACTTAAAGTGCTGCCAAAACAAGTAAAACGAAAGCAACATACCATTACATAAATATTACATGAAGCAATCTGACTGGTGAGGTTTCAGTGTGGGCTGCATAAAATGTATTACTAGATGAATCACTTCACTACCAATAAACCTACTGAAACCCTTTGCTCACCAGCTGAGTCTAACAGGATATTTGCAGTCAACAAGTGATAGAGTGAAACTACCATAAAGTAAAGTCTGTCAGAGCTAACACAGTAGTCTCTTTTAAAAGCAGCAGTTCTGGGAAAAGAGAGTTTTTTCCTCATTCCTGCCGGTTCCTTGAATTCAGACTTCACTCTGCCTCGAAATCTGAAAGCAAATACTCTGTATTGTCAAAAGTATTTGCTCATGTGCCTTTACATATATATGAACTTAATCCCATTCTTTATCCATACTGTTTAATATGACATCAGCCCACCCTTTACAGCTTCAACTCTTCTGGGAAGGCTTTCCACAAGGTTTAGGGGTGTCTTTTTGGGACATTTTGATCATTCTTCCAGAAGTGCATTTGTGAGGTCAGACACTGATGTTGGACGAGAAGGTCTGGCTCATAGTCTCCGCTCTAATTCATCCCAAAGGTGTTCTAAAGGGTTGAAGTCAGGACTCTGTGCAGACCAGTCAAGTCCTTCCACACCAAACTCACTCATCCACGTCTTTATGGACCTTGCTTTGGGCACTGGTGCGCAGTCATGTTGGAACAGAAAAGGGCCACCCCCAAACTGTTCCCACTAATCCCCACTAATTGTCCAAAATCTCTTGGTATGCTGAAGCGTTCGGAGTTCCTTTCACTGGAACTAAGGGGTCAAGCCCAGCTCCTGAAAACTGCCCCACACCATAACCCCCCCTTCAACAAACTTCACACTTGGCACAATGCAGTTAGACAAGTACTGATCTCCTGACAATTGCCAAATCCAAATTCATCCATCAGATTTCCAGGTGATTCAGCACTCCAGAGAACACGTCTCTACTGCTCTAGAGTCCAGTGGCGGCGTGCATCCGACACCTTGCATTGTGCTGGTGATGTATGGCTTGGATGCAGCCACTCAACCATGTAAACCTATTCCATGAAGCTACGCACTGTTCATGAGCTATTCTGAAGGCCACATGAAGTTTGGAGGTCTGTAGTGATTGACTGTGCAGAAAGTTGGTGACCTCTGCGCATTGGCAGCGACCTCTGCAACACTTCATGACTGAGTTGCTGTCGTTCCCATTTGTTTCCACTTTGTTATAATACCACTGACGGTCGACTGTGGAATATTTAGTAGCGAGAAAATTTCATGACTGGACTTGTTGCACAGGTGGCATCCTATCACAGTGCCACGCTGGAATTCACTGAGCTCCTGAGAGTGACCCATTCTTTCACCAATGTTTGTAGAAGCAGTCTGCATGTCTAGCTGCTTGATGTTATACACCTGTGGTCATTGGAAGTGACTGGAACACCTGGATCCAGTTAGTTGGATGAGTGGGTGAATACTTTTGGCAACTCAGTGTATGTTGGGTTAATTAAGAAAAAATAACAAAAATAAATCCAAACTTAAGATGAAGGAAGTTTCAGGTTGATTTTTCTTTCAGTTCTTGGTTAAAAATATAAATAAACATGAACATAGACTACACCCAGCCCATATGGGTTCTAAAAACATTTTTAAAAACCTGCAAAAAAAAAAAAAATTCTTTTACCTGCACATTTTAATACAGTGCCTTCTGTAGGAGCAAAGGAATTCTAAACAGCTTCAGGATAATGCTCTGTACACTACAAACATTTTTATTGAACCATGGCGTTTATCTGCTGGAAACTTTCAGATACAAATGTTGTTTATAAGCTGCAGGATCAGAGTTAGTTGCACTATTATTTTATTGCTTGTAAATAAATACTATTATTGTTCCATGTGTAGCATTGCTATTTGTTTGTTGTAATTTTAATAAAAGGAATAAGACGTGAGAAATTTGCTTGTCACCTTTTTCTCAGAAACGAGTTTCACGACAACACCCATGAATACTTAAAGTGCTGCTAAAACAAGTAAAACGAAAGCAACATAACATTACATAAATATTACATGAAGTAATCTGACTGGTGAGGTTTCAGTGTGGGCTGCATAAAATCTATTACTAGATGAATCACTTCACTACCAATAAACCTACTGAAACCCTTTGCTCACCAGCTGAGTCTAACAGGATATTTGCAGTCAACAAGTGATAGAGTGAAACTACCATAAAGTAAAGTCTGTCAGAGCTAACACAGTAGTCTGTTTTAAAAGCAGCAGTTCTGGGAAAAGAGAGTTTTTTCCTCATTCCTGCCGGTTCCTTGAATTCAGACTTCACTCTGCCTTGAAATCTGAAAGCAAATACTCTGTATTGTCAAAAGTATTTGCTCATGTGCCTTTACATATATATGAACTTAATCCCATTCTTTATCCATACTGTTTAATATGACATCAGCCCACCCTTTACAGCTTCAACTCTTCTGGGAAGGCTTTCCACAAGGTTTAGGGGTGTCTTTTTGGGACATTTTGATCATTCTTCCAGAAGTGCATTTGTGAGGTCAGACACTGATGTTGGACGAGAAGGTCTGGCTCATAGTCTCCGCTCTAATTCATCCCAAAGGTGTTCTAAAGGGTTGAAGTCAGGACTCTGTGCAGACCAGTCAAGTCCTTCCACACCAAACTCACTCATCCACGTCTTTATGGACCTTGCTTTGGGCACTGGTGCGCAGTCATGTTGGAACAGAAAAGGGCCACCCCCAAACTGTTCCCACTAATCCCCACTAATTGTCCAAAATCTCTTGGTATGCTGAAGCGTTCGGAGTTCCTTTCACTGGAACTAAGGGGTCAAGCCCAGCTCCTGAAAACTGCCCCACACCATAACCCCCCCTTCACCAAACTTCACACTTGGCACAATGCAGTTAGACAAGTACTGATCTCCTGACAATTGCCAAATCCAAATTCATCCATCAGATTTCCAGGTGATTCAGCACTCCAGAGAACACGTCTCTACTGCTCTAGAGTCCAGTGGCGGCGTGCATCCGACACCTTGCATTGTGCTGGTGATGTATGGCTTGGATGCAGCCACTCAACCATGTAAACCTATTCCATGAAGCTACGCACTGTTCATGAGCTAATCTGAAGGACACATGAAGTTTGGAGGTCTGTAGTGATTGACTGTGCAGAAAGTTGGTGACCTCTGCGCATTGGCAGCGACCTCTGCAACACTTCATGACTGAGTTACTGTCGTTCCCATTTGTTTCCACTTTGTTATAATACCACTGACGGTCGACTGTGGAATATTTAGTAGCGAGAAAATTTCATGACTGGACTTGTTGCACAGGTGGCATCCTATCACAGTGCCACGCTGGAATTCACTGAGCTCCTGAGAGTGACCCATTCTTTCACCAATGTTTGTAGAAGCAGTCTGCATGTCTAGCTGCTTGATGTTATACACCTGTGGTCATTGGAAGTGACTGGAACGCTTGGATCCAGTTAGTTGGATGAGTGGGTGAATACTTTTGGCAACTCAGTGTATGTTGGGTTAATTAAGAAAAAATAACAAAAATAAATCCAAACTTAAGATGAAGGAAGTTTCAGGTTGATTTTTCTTTCAGTTCTTGGTTAAAAAAATAAATAAACATGAACATAGACTACACCCAGCCCATATGGGTTCTAAAAACATTTTTAAAAACCTGCAAAAAAAAATTTCTTTTACCTGCACATTTTAATACAGTGCCTTCTGTATGAGCAAAGGAATTCTAAACAGCTTCAGGATAATGCTCTGTACACTACAAAATTTTTTATTGAACCATGGCGTTTATCTGCTGGAAACTTTCAGATACAAATGTTGTTTATAAGCTGCAGGATCAGAGTTAGTTGCACTATTATTTTATTGCTTGTAAATAAATACTATTATTGTTCCATGTGTAGCATTGCTATTTGTTTGTTGTAATTTTAATAAAAGGAATAAGACGTGAGAAATTTGCTTGTCACCTTTTTCTCAGAAACGAGTTTCACGACAACACCCATGAATACTTAAAGTGCTGCCAAAACAAGTAAAACGAAAGCAACATAACATTACATAAATATTACATGAAGTAATCTGACTGGTGAGGTTTCAGTGTGGGCTGCATAAAATCTATTACTAGATGAATCACTTCACTACCAATAAACCTACTGAAACTTTGCTCACCAGCTGAGTCTAACAGGATATTTGCAGTCAACAAGTGATAGAGTGAAACTACCATAAAGTAAAGTCTGTCAGAGCTAACACAGTAGTCTGTTTTAAAAGCAGCAGTTCTGGGAAAAGAGCATTCAGAGTTCCTTTCACTGGAACTAAGGGGTCAAGCCCAGCTCCTGAAAACAGCCCCACACCATAACCCCCCCCTTCACCAAACTTCACACTTGGCACAATGCAGTTAGACAAGTACTGATCTCCTGACAATTGCCAAATCCAAATTCATCCATCAGATTTCCAGGTGATTCAGCACTCCAGAGAACACGTCTCTACTGCTCTAGAGTCCAGTGGCGGCGTGCATCCGACACCTTGCATTGTGCTGGTGATGTATGGCTTGGATGCAGCCACTCAACCATGTAAACCTATTCCATGAAGCTACGCACTGTTCATGAGCTAATCTGAAGGACACATGAAGTTTGGAGGTCTGTAGTGATTGACTCTGCAGAAAGTTGGTGACCTCTGTGCATTGGCAGCGACCTCTGCAACACTTCATGACTGAGTTGCTGTCGTTCCCATTTGTTTCCACTTTGTTATAATACCACTGACGGTCGACTGTGGAATATTTAGTAGCGAGAAAATTTCATGACTGGACTTGTTGCACAGGTGGCATCCTATCACAGTGCCACGCTGGAATTCACTGAGCTCCTGAGAGTGACCCATTCTTTCACCAATGTTTGTAGAAGCAGTCTGCATGTCTAGCTGCTTGATGTTATACACCTGTGGTCATTGGAAGTGACTGGAACGCTTGGATCCAGTTAGTTGGATGAGTGGGTGAATACTTTTGGCAACTCAGTGTATGTTGGGTTAATTAAGAAAAAATAACAAAAATAAATCCAAACTTAAGATGAAGGAAGTTTCAGGTTGATTTTTCTTTCAGTTCTTGGTTAAAAAAATAAATAAACATGAACATAGACTACACCCAGCCCATATGGGTTCTAAAAACATTTTTAAAAACCTGCAAAAAAAAAAAAATTCTTTTACCTGCACATTTTAATACAGTGCCTTCTGTAGGAGCAAAGGAATTCTAAACAGCTTCAGGATAATGCTCTGTACACTACAAACATTTTTATTGAACCATGGCGTTTATCTGCTGGAAACTAATGTTGTTTATAAGCTGCAGGATCAGAGTTAGTTGCACTATTATTTTATTGCTTGTAAATAAATACTATTATTGTTCCATGTGTAGCATTGCTATTTGTTTGTTGTAATTTTGATAAAAGGAATAAGACGTGAGAAATTTGCTTGTCACCTTTTTCTCAGAAACGAGTTTCACGACAACACCCATGAATACTTAAAGTGCTGCTAAAACAAGTAAAACGAAAGCAACATAACATTACATAAATATTACATGAAGTAATCTGACTGGTGAGGTTTCAGTGTGGGCTGCATAAAATCTATTACTAGATGAATCACTTCACTACCAATAAACCTACTGAAACTTTGCTCACCAGCTGAGTCTAACAGGATATTTGCAGTCAACAAGTGATAGAGTGAAACTACCATAAAGTAAAGTCTGTCAGAGCTAACACAGTAGTCTGTTTTAAAAGCAGCAGTTCTGGGAAAAGAGCATTCAGAGTTCCTTTCACTGGAACTAAGGGGTCAAGCCCAGCTCCTGAAAACAGCCCCACACCATAACCCCCCCCTTCACCAAACTTCACACTTGGCACAATGCAGTTAGACAAGTACTGATCTCCTGACAATTGCCAAATCCAAATTCATCCATCAGATTTCCAGGTGATTCAGCACTCCAGAGAACACGTCTCTACTGCTCTAGAGTCCAGTGGCGGCGTGCATCCGACACCTTGCATTGTGCTGGTGATGTATGGCTTGGATGCAGCCACTCAACCATGTAAACCTATTCCATGAAGCTACGCACTGTTCATGAGCTAATCTGAAGGCCACATGAAGTTTGGAGGTCTGTAGTGATTGACTCTGCAGAAAGTTGGTGACCTCTGTGCATTGGCAGCGACCTCTGCAACACTTCATGACTGAGTTGCTGTCGTTCCCATTTGTTTCCACTTTGTTATAATACCACTGACGGTCGACTGTGGAATATTTAGTAGCGAGAAAATTTCATGACTGGACTTGTTGCACAGGTGGCATCCTATCACAGTGCCACGCTGGAATTCACTGAGCTCCTGAGAGTGACCCATTCTTTCACCAATGTTTGTAGAAGCAGTCTGCATGTCTAGCTGCTTGATGTTATACACCTGTGGTCATTGGAAGTGACTGGAACGCTTGGATCCAGTTAGTTGGATGAGTGGGTGAATACTTTTGGCAACTCAGTGTATGTTGGGTTAATTAAGAAAAAATAACAAAAATAAATCCAAACTTAAGATGAAGGAAGTTTCAGGTTGATTTTTCTTTCAGTTCTTGGTTAAAAAAATAAATAAACATGAACATAGACTACACCCAGCCCATATGGGTTCTAAAAACATTTTTAAAAACCTGCAAAAAAAAAAAAATTCTTTTACCTGCACATTTTAATACAGTGCCTTCTGTAGGAGCAAAGGAATTCTAAACAGCTTCAGGATAATGCTCTGTACACTACAAACATTTTTATTGAACCATGGCGTTTATCTGCTGGAAACTAATGTTGTTTATAAGCTGCAGGATCAGAGTTAGTTGCACTATTATTTTATTGCTTGTAAATAAATACTATTATTGTTCCATGTGTAGCATTGCTATTTGTTTGTTGTAATTTTGATAAAAGGAATAAGACGTGAGAAATTTGCTTGTCACCTTTTTCTCAGAAACGAGTTTCACGACAACACCCATGAATACTTAAAGTGCTGCTAAAACAAGTAAAACGAAAGCAACATAACATTACATAAATATTACATGAAGTAATCTGACTGGTGAGGTTTCAGTGTGGGCTGCATAAAATCTATTACTAGATGAATCACTTCACTACCAATAAACCTACTGAAACTTTGCTCACCAGCTGAGTCTAACAGGATATTTGCAGTCAACAAGTGATAGAGTGAAACTACCATAAAGTAAAGTCTGTCAGAGCTAACACAGTAGTCTGTTTTAAAATATATAAAAATATTTATACACCTGTGGTCATTAGAAGTGACTGGAACGCCTGGATCCAGTTAGTTGGATGAGTGGGTGAATACTTTTGGCAACTCAGTGTATGTTGGGTTAATTAAGAAAAAAATAACAAAAATAAATCCAAACTTAAGATGAAGGAAGTTTCAAGTTGATGTTTCTTTCAGTTCTTGGTTAAAAAATAAATAAACATGAACATAGACTACATCCAGCCCATATAGGTTCTAAAAACATTTTTAAAAACCTGCAAAATAAGTAAAAAATAATGTAATTTTAAAGCTAAACTGATTTTGCATAATAATTTAAACAGGACAAAACAGCACTTCTTGTTCATAGTAAGTTATTATACAAAGTATTGTCTGTACAGAAAGGTGAAGCAGTATTTCGAAAAGGAAAGCTATGATGTACATACAGCCATAAATACTAGAAGAGAGACAATAAAAAATAATAAAGAAATAAAAGCTACGGTGGTTTCATCCATTGATTCATTCATCTTGTGTAACCACTTGTTCCTGTTACGGGTTTCAGGGTCTGCTGGAGCCTATCCCAGCTGTCATCAGGTAAGAGGCGTGGTACACTCTGGACAGGTCACCAGTCTATCGCAGGGCTAACACAAAGAGATGGATAGGCATCAGTGCTAACCACTTTGCAAACTTAGTAATCTATTGTTCATTAAGATATGAAGGAAAACACCTTAAGGAAACACCTTCAGATGATCTGACCTACAAAATGACTGATGTGGTTTGGACCAGTACTAAAAATGGGTCAAGAAAACATGCAAATGAGGAAATGATAAAGTTTTATTTGGGTCGTGAGACCTTTTATTATTCGTCTTAATATTTTGAATATTTTCAGTGAACACTTCCTGTGTTTAGGTGAGGTGGTTAGCACTGATGCCTCAGAGCAGGAAGGTTGAATCTAGGCTGACTGGGTCCTTCCTGTGTGGAGTTTGCATGTTCTCCCTGTGTCTGCGTGGGTTCTCTCCGGGTAATCCAGCTTCCTCCCACCATCCAAAGACATGCCCCAGCGACAGGACAATCGATTACAGAAGATGAATGAATGAATGAATGAATGAATGAATGAATGAATGACTTTCTGTGTTTACTTGTTTTACTTTCATAACAAAACATCTCAGGCAGCTTAACATAACTCTCTGGATGTCAACAAGTCACACCACCAGGAGGAGTTTGTAGTAAAGACCTGAGGGTCTCTGCTTTCATCACTGTGTCGTAAGTGGAGTAACGTATGTGGAGTTTCCAGATATCAGTGATCTTGTTATTTTTGACAGGTGACACAAAGTTCCACTGTCAAGGTGTTGCTCACTTGCCAAGAAAATGTTCTAGCACCTTGGAAAGGGTTAGAAATATTAATTTAGTCAGTTTATACAAAATAAATTTGAAACACTGAAGTGTTAAATGATTTCCTGGCCTTTATTATATTTAACAGTATTAAATACTTCTTAATGTCTTCTCTTTATTTCAGCCTGACATATTCTCTAAACATAGGAGATGGTTTGTAACCATAAAACATAAAGTTACCTCTGATGAATGACAAAAAGTCCCACTGTTAAGTTGTTCCACATGTATCAAAACTGTCCCTCTGTCATTGGGAGGGGACCATTTGTCCCTGTCCTCTTTGCCTATGAATGGTGCTCTAACAATGGCTGGTGGCAGGTGCATTGAAGAAACTCATCTGAAGGCCACATGAAGTTTGGAGGTCTGTAGTGTAATAGTGTACTAAAAACACTTTGAAAACCTGCAGCATAAATTAAAAATAATATCATTTTACAGCTAAACTGATTATGCATAATAATTTAAACAGAACAAAACAACGCTGCTTGTTATTATACAAAGTGTTGTTTGTACAGAAAGGTGAGGCAGTATTCAGAGGAAAGCTATCTATGATGCACACACAGCCATAAATACTGGAAGGGAGACAGTGAAAAATAAATAAAGGAATAAAAACAGCCGAGGTTTACATTTGATTATCTTCACCTTCAGGGCGTTATGAAAAAGTTCAAAGTCAATGGGGCAATGGGTTTAATGTCTGAGTTAAACGGAACTCAGGAATAAAGAGAGGCTTTAAAATAAGATATCAAGGAAAACACCTTAAGGAAACACCTTCAGATGATCTGACCTACAAAATGACTGACGTGGTTTGGACCAGTACAAAAAATGGGTCAAGAAAACATGTGAGAGAACACGTCTCCACTGCTCTAAAGTCCAGTGGCGGCGTACCTTACACCACTGCATCCAACGCTTTGCATTGTACTCTGTGATATATGATTTAGACGCAGCTGCTCGGTCATGTAAACCCATTCCATGAAGCTCTCTATGCACTGTTCTTGAACTAATCTGAAGGCCACATCAAGTTTGGAGGTCTGTGGTGACTGACTCTTCAGAAAGCTGACGACCTATGTGCACTGTGTGCCTCAGCATCCTTCGACACTACCGTCAGTATTTCAGAGGAAAACTTATCTATGACACACATACAACCATGATACTGGAGGAGAGACGATAAAAATAAAGAAAGAAAAAAATGCTGAGTTTTTCATTTTATTGTCTTCACCTTCAGGTCATTATCAAAATGTACAAAGGAAATGGGGACTAATAAGGAAACATGGAAGAGATGACGAAAAACCTGGGGTTTGACTTTTGAGTTAAACCAAACTCAGGAATAAGGAAAGACTTTAACACTCTGTAATCTATTGTCTCGGGGGGAGGTGCAAGAGCGTGGGACAAACTCTGGACAGGTCAATCTATCGCAGTGGGCGAACAACAAAGAGATGGACCGGCATCAGTCCGAACCACTTTGTGCGAAACTAGTAAGCTATGGTCATTAAATGATATGAAGGAAAACACCTTAGGAAACACCTTCAGATGATCTGACTACAAAATGACTGATGTGGTTTGGACCAGTACTAAAAATGGGTCAAGAAAACATGCAAATGAGGAAATGATAAAGTTTTATCTGGGTCGTGAGACCTTTTATTATTCGTCTTAATATTTTGAATATTTTCAGTGAACACTTCCTGTGTTTAGGTGAGGTGGTTAGCACTGATGCCTCAGAGCAGGAAGGTTGAATCTAGGCTGACTGGGTCCTTCCTGTGTGAAGTTTCCATGTTCTCCCTGTGTCAGCGTGGGTTCTCTCCGGGTAATCCAGCTTCCTCCCACCATCCAAAGACATGCCCCAGCGACAGGACAATCGATTACAGAAGATGAATGAATGAATGAATGAATGAATGAATGAATGAATGACTTTCTGTGTTTACTTGTTTTACTTTCATAACAAAACATCTCAGGCAGCTTAACATAACTCTCTGGATGTCAACAAGTCACACCACCAGGAGGAGTTTGTAGTAAAGACCTGAGGGTCTCTGCTTTCATCACTGTGTCGTAAGTGGAGTAACGTATGTGGAGTTTCCAGATATCAGTGATCTTGTTATTTTTGACAGGTGACACAAAGTTCCACTGTCAAGGTGTTGCTCACTTGCCAAGAAAATGTTCTAGCACCTTGGAAAGGGTTAGAAATATTAATTTAGTCAGTTTATACAAAATAAATTTGAAACACTGAAGTGTTAAATGATTTCCTGGCCTTTATTATATTTAACAGTATTAAATACTTCTTAATGTCTTCTCTTTATTTCAGCCTGACATATTCTCTAAACATAGGAGATGGTTTGTAACCATAAAACATAAAGTTACCTCTGATGAATGACAAAAAGTCCCACTGTTAAGTTGTTCCACATGTATCAAAACTGTCCCTCTGTCATTGGGAGGGGACCATTTGTCCCTGTCCTCTTTGCCTATGAATGGTGCTCTAACAATGGCTGGTGGCAGGTGCATTGAAGAAACTCATCTGAAGGCCACATGAAGTTTGGAGGTCTGTAGTGTAATAGTGTACTAAAAACACTTTGAAAACCTGCAGCATAAATTAAAAATAATATCATTTTACAGCTAAACTGATTATGCATAATAATTTAAACAGAACAAAACAACGCTGCTTGTTATTATACAAAGTGTTGTTTGTACAGAAAGGTGAGGCAGTATTCAGAGGAAAGCTATCTATGATGCACACACAGCCATAAATACTGGAAGGGAGACAGTGAAAAATAAATAAAGGAATAAAAACAGCCGAGGTTTACATTTGATTATCTTCACCTTCAGGGCGTTATGAAAAAGTTCAAAGTCAATGGGGCAATGGGTTTAATGTCTGAGTTAAACGGAACTCAGGAATAAAGAGAGGCTTTAAAATAAGATATCAAGGAAAACACCTTAAGGAAACACCTTCAGATGATCTGACCTACAAAATGACTGACGTGGTTTGGACCAGTACAAAAAATGGGTCAAGAAAACATGTGAGAGAACACGTCTCCACTGCTCTAAAGTCCAGTGGCGGCGTGCCTTACACTACTGCATCCAACGCTTTGGTATATCCAAAAAAAAGGTTCAAAAAACGCAACTGGACTTGTTTTTGTCTTTTTTTAACTGAACTGAAAGACGCTACTGGTGGAACGTCTTCTCAAAAAAACATTACAAGTCCAGTTGCCTTTTTTTATATATATAAAAAAAAAAAACAACATAAAACACAAAGTTACTTTATGCATCATTATGAATCATGTGACTGAAATCATAGGGTGAACAAATAATTATTAGTGAGATTGTGGAATTCAGTCTTATGTTAAAATAATATCTTATTGGATGTTAATCAGTCACATCATCAGGTGATGATGATGACACAGTTAACAACAAGTCAGAGGCATACATTACGTATGAATAGTTCCTATACTCTCTCCACTCTCAGCACATGGAACTCGAGACTTGAGGCTATCACTGTGACATAGGTGGTGTTTCCAGTTTTAACAATAACTTGCACCGTTAACATGTTAAAACACTTTTAAAACAACAGAGATAAAACTACAAAAAAACGACCTGAGGGTCTCTGCTTTCATCACTGTGATGTAAGTGGAGTGATGTAACTATTTGTCCCCGTCCTCTTTGCCTATGAATGGTGCTCTAACGATGGCTGGTGGCAAAAACACCAAATTCCAGTTTATTTCAAAAAGGCAAGGCAAAAACTGGTCCACCCTAAAGACAAAACACTCAGGCAGAAACACAAACCAAACAACCCACACAACTGGTTTAATGCTTGTAAATAAGTACTGTTGTTGTTCCATGGGTAGCATTTCTATGTGTTTGTTGTCATTTTAACAAAAGGAATAAGATGTGAGAAATTTGCTTATGTCCTAAACTACTAAAACACGTGTATGCAAAAATGAATGCAACATAACTCGTAACAGAAAATACTACATAAAATAATCAGATTTTGTAAAGCATGACTGGTGAGGGTGAGGTGTGGACCACTTAAAACTGTTATTAGAAGAATCACTACCAGTAATTCTACTGAAACCTGCCCTTTGCTCACAAGCTGAATCTCACAGGATATTTACAGAGGATGGAGAGGCAACATGTGAAAGAGTGAAACTAGCATCAAGTAAAGTGTGTCACTACTAGATAGATAGATAGATGGATAGATATGAGAGAAATCCCTGGGTTAGACATTTGAGTTAAACAAAACACAGGAATAAGGAAAGACTTTAACACTCTGTAATCTATTGTTCATTGAGATATGAAGGAAAACACCTTAAGGAAACACCTTCAGATGATCTGACCTACAAAGTGACTGATGTGGTTTGGACCAGTACTAAAAATGGGTCAAGAAAACATGCAAATGAGGAAATGATAAAGCTTTTATCCGGGTAGTGAGACCTTTTATTATCCGTCTTAATATTCTGAATATTTTCAGTAAACACTTCCTGTGTTTAGGCGAGGTGGTTAGCACTGATGCCTCAGAGCAAGAAGGTCCTGGGTTCAAAACCAGTGTGTGTGAAGTTTCCATGTTCTCCCTGTGTGTGCGTGGGTTCTCTCTGGGTACTCCAGAGTAAAATGATCACCTGCCCTTTATTATATTTAACAGTATTAAATACTTCATAATGTCTTCTCTTTATTTCAGCCTAACATATTTATAAACATAGGAGATAACCATAACGTTCTCAGTCATCCAGGTCATGGTATATCCAAAAAAAAAAAGGTTCAAAAAAGGCAACTGGACTTGTTTTTGTCTTTTTTTAACTGAACTGAACTGAAAGACGCTACTGGTGGAACGTCTTCTCAAAAAAACATTACAAGTCCAGTTGCCTTTTTTTAAAAACCTTTTTTTATATAAAAAAAAACGACATAAAACATAAAGTTACTTTATGTATCATTATGAATCATGTGACTGAAATCATAGGGTGAACAAATAATTATTAGTGAGATTGTGGAATTCAGTCTTATGTTAAAATAATATCTTATTGGATGTTAATCAGTCACATCATCAGGTGATGATGATGACACAGTTAACAACAAGTCAGAGGCATACATTACGTATGAATAGTTCCTATACTCTCTCCACTCTCAGCACATGGAACTCAAGACTTGAGGCTATCACTGTGACAAAGGTGGTGTTTCCACATAACAATAACTTGCACCGTTAAGATGTTAAAACACTTTTAAAACAACAGAGAAAAAACTACAAAAAAAAAACAACTTAAGGGTAAGAGGATCTCTGGGCCCTTGCCGATTATTTAACAGTATTAACTTTTCCTATTTAACCTCAAACTTCCCACCAGTCCCTTAGAACTGAAGAAGCATGAATGAGTGGTGAAACGTCTTCTCAAAAACTCTACAAGTCTTTTTAAAATGTTTTTTGGAAATATAAAATATATTATGATAGACACTTGTATTTTGTGACTTAAGTTGAAAAGAAAACTATTATATTTCCTGAACTAAAATAATCCTTTATATCAATGGATGTCAACAAGTTACATGAGTCACACAGGAGAAGTTTTCAAAACAACACACATTTTGCAACAAGCCAGAAGCAGAACGCATGCTTTCCACCCTATCCGCTCACACCATCTGAAACACTGGCGCACAACGTCATCTCCGTGACACAGGTGGAGTTTCCAAGTATCAGTGGCCGGCCAGGTTTGTTTTGTTGAGTGACAAGAAGTCCTATTGTTAAGCTGTTGCTCACGTCTCATCAAGCACCTTAAAATCGTGAGTACACGTAATAAAAGCCATTAGATATATTGTTAGAAGCATTTATGACGGCAATAAAAGTGAAGCACAATCTTATAGCAGTCCTGAAAGGTCGGCGTAGACCAGAAGTTTATATATTTGTTAACTTTACCCACTCAGCTTTTGTTGTTTTTGGTTTCAAGATCCTTACCTTCAGAGAATATTATTTAACAGGTGCAGGAAATAATGACTATGGAGGAATGTGGAATAGAGGATAAAGATAGTCGAGTTCTGTGGTTTAGGAATTCAAACAGGAGAATGGTTTGCCAGTAAAATAGGTGTGAATAGTACAATAGAAGGAAAATATCTTGAATTCTGGACTAGCGTGAGCGCCTTTCTAACAATACAATACATCTTGCAAGTTGGCCTTACCCTTTTATAAGGAAGTATTACTGTAAATAGGGGAAAAAAGACTCATGGAAAGTATGTACCAAAGGCTCAATGTTATATGCTTGGAGAGACACTCAAGACAAAGGCATGGGCATGTATTTCACAAGCATGGTTTCCCGCTCGTCTCCACCCACTCTGGACAGGACAATACATAATATGGACTATTATAGTCTAAAAGCCTGAAGTTTCCATACAATAATGGGTGGTTGGTTGTAATGGGTGATAAGAAGATAAGAAGAGCTCAGGTTTCCTACCAGGAAAGAGAGAAATAAAGGTTCTTCCCCTATTCAACATGTTTTCTATAAACAATGTTGAAACTTTGATATTTACCCACTTAAAACCTAAAAATACACGCTGTGGCGGATGTAAAACATTGAATAACCTTCGACTTGGTTAATTTGTGAAAGAAGCAATGAAGGAATGCAAAGTTCAAAGACCGAAACCAGACCTTACATGTCTACAAAAACAAGGAATTAGGTCAGAACAGGTGTATGTAGGTATTTAATGAAAATGGGAACGTTTTTAGAAATACAATTGAGGAGAAAAGGGCAAAATATCAAGAGCTGGCGGAGGATTGTTGGGTGAAGACCAGCGGAGGTGAGCAGCCGGGGATTTGCCAATCACACCCTGATGCACTTCCAGTGCAAGCCTACTGGACTTTTGGTACAATAGGTGCAAGTAGGAGAAGAGCCGTCAGTAGCAATGTGCAGGCAGCAGGGAAAGCATCTAGATGGCTCCGGATAAAGAGGGGGGAGCAGTGGAGGCAACACAACGTCACTTAGAAAGAAGCACCCTCGAGAGGTTTTGGCTGGGTCACCAGGACAAGGGAATGTTGTAAGACTCAAAACCCTCCAGGAAACAACACGGATGATGTGTGCAAGTTTGTTCAAGGTACTTGACAAGGCTGCATGTTTGGGTCCAGGCTGCAGAACAAATCAAATGCCTCCTTTGTGCGATTTGTGTGATGGAGCTATTGTGCCTTATCTTAAGATCTAAAGATTAAACGGGTTTAAATATTTGTACAAAACTGTGTATACAGAGAGTTTAAGAAAATCAAGTCTCTTGTGTATTTAACCTGATCTTCTTATCTGTCCAATCTGCTGTCTGCTTGGTCTCAACAGTGAAAAGCAGGAACCACTAGAAAAATAGTATTTGTATTTGTTAGAGCGAAAATGAATAATGAAAGTGATAATATATATGGATAAGAAACATGGCAGAAAGCTGAAATCTGGATTTTTTTTTTATTAAAATAAAATCTCCATAAGCATCCATTTGATCATGTACCTAAACATGTTTAAGTGTTATTTTTTTCATCTTTTATTGCAACCAAAAGACCAGTTTGTGCTCACAGCTGAAATGAAAATCTAAGCAGAACTGCACAGCCAGCTGATGTTATCCACCCTGTCTAAATCAAGCTGCTCAGGGTTGTTAAATTAGCAGCAATTTTGGTCTAAAAAAAACAGTAATTGCCGTTTGCCTCAGGGAGGTTCTTGGGCTTCCTGACGCATTTGGATGTATTCCTGGATGCTCACAAACAAGGCCAAGGAAAATCTCAAGAAGAGCCCTCTTCTGCTGACTCGTAGTTTGACACCTCAATGAGGTTGTTGTCGGGGTCTCTAAAGTAAAGTGAAGTGATGGTCCCCACAGCTCCAGTTCTATCCACTGGGCCCTCTTCAATCTCAACTCCACAAACCTGCAGAGGAGAAAAGATGACACAAACTGAAACTGACGGCTGGTTCAGAGTCGAAAACAGTCTGTGGAAACTTAAGTACCTTCAGATGTTGAGCCACGGTAGCCAAGGGGGTCTTGGTGATGAGGCACAGGTCTGCAGAGCCGGAGGTTGGATGCTTGGCTTTAGGTTCAAACTCCTGGCCCAGCTGGTGAAGGTTAAACTTCTGCTGCCCAAAACTCAGAGCCTTACGATTGCCCTTGAAAAATGCAGACGCAAAAGCATGAGGATGCTGATAAGTGTCTCAAAGCGCTTAAAGCCTGGAGGAGTGCCATCAGCTTGGATCGCAATCCAAGCCTGCCCCCTAGTGGCGGGTCTGTCTCAACCCACAAGAGTACTTCTGGTCCCTGTGTACAAATGACCACAGTGGGGAATTTTATAAACAATAATAATAATAATGATAAACAATATATATATAATTAATTTTCAATAAATAACAATAATATACCTTGAAAGTGACCACCTCCATGCCAAGGACGGATGTATAAAAGTTGACAGTGTCTGGCACACTTTTCACTGTTAGCACCAAATGATCCAGATGGCTCAATTCAACTGGACAGGCTGTTTTGAATCTGACAGCTCCCAGTGTTTTGACGGAGACAATCTACAAGAGGTAGGGGACAGAAACAAACAAATACAGTAAATCGATGTGTAGTCGATGTGAACGCGATGGGTTTGCAACTCAATCCTGGGTAAACAGCGCCGCTCGGTGGCCAAAGTCTGCT
Organism: Planiliza haematocheilus; assembly: GCA_005024645.1. Lineage (NCBI taxonomy): Eukaryota > Metazoa > Chordata > Actinopteri > Mugiliformes > Mugilidae > Planiliza > Planiliza haematocheilus. Next base: position 1,317,606 of record SRSE01000949.1, on the reverse strand, counting down.
ATGTACCTCCCAATGTATGAAAGGTGAAATTATGGAGATTAGCAAAAACCGTCGGTGTAGCCTAGCCAACGGCTAGCTAACACATGTGAATACCCTCAGTGGACGCATGTTAATAGTGGCCTTTTAACACGTATGAGGCGGTTTTGCTGCTTTACACCGTGGCTCTGGTTTCTTTAAACGCAAGTCTAAATTGCTGCTACGTTCAAGGGGACCTCGGTCCTGACAACGTCGGTGAGGACACAAGTGTCAATAAATGCTTGCGGTTAGCCGAAGTAGCATAACAAGACGTAATTTTACCTGGAGACAGCTCCTCGAAAAACGCGACAAACGGCTGCCAGCTGCTAGAAGCGCCATTCTTGTTTCAGTCTGACACTCCCGGTACTTCCTTGTTTTATTTTTTCCCCACCTCTGTTACTCGAGAAGCAACACCCCTCTGGCTTTAGTAGACAGTTGGATAATTAGCACACTCCTTTGTATGAATGTGTTATAGTATCAAAGTCCACATTTGTCTCATTAACACTGTTAGAGTGGGTTATTTGTTCTGCATCTATGAGGATGAATGTATTACACAGGTACAGCTTCAACACCTGAACAAACTAATGCAGCCCGGTTAGGACAACAAAGTCTACACTAATGAAGCCTATACTGTTGTTTCATTGGTACTTATCTTACCATTGTACCGTTTATTGTGTGATTACATCAGTCAGCCATAACATTATGATCCTCCAAATATTATGAAGGTCTCCCTTGTGCCTCCAAAACAGTTGTGGCCCATCAGAGAATGGACATGGACCTTCTGGTGGTGTCCCGTGGTGTCTCGCAACACAGTGGTGTTAGTGGGGGACCTTTGGCTCGTATGGGTTGAGGTGATGGGCCTCTGTGGATCATCCCATAGATACTTGATCAGTTTGGGATCTAATGAATTTGCAGGGCAGGTAAAAACCTTGTGCTATTTTAGTTGTTCCTAAACCATTTTTGTGTGTGCGCCTGTCAGGCTGCATCCTGCTGGGAATATGACTGCTGCCATCAAGGAGTGTTATTGCTATGGGGTGGGGGTGCCTGGTACATGTCTAACTAACATCTACACAAATGCCAGGTCCCAGAGTTTCCCAGCAGAAGATTGAATTATCAGAAGACGGTCAATGTTGTTTACTTCTCCTGTCGGTTGTTTTAATGTTGTGGCTGACCGGCAGATTAGGCAGCAGGTGAACATTTTGTTCTCTGGGTTAATGTTTGAAGCAGGACAAATGAGTGGGAGGATTCAAGTGACTTTGACAAGGACCAAATTTTGATGACTCTGAGCATCTCCAAAGCTGTAGCCCTTCAGGGTTGATCTGATCTGTGGTCATTAATACTCAACAAAAGTGATCCAAGGAAGGAAAAGTGATGAAACGAGCACTGGGTCGTGGACAGCTAAGGCTTACTGGAGCACGCGGGGAGGGCAGGCTGGCCAGTGTGGTCCGATCCAACAGACAAGCGGCTGTAAGTCATAGATGAAAAAGTATACACTGGTTGTGATGAACACACAGTACAAGGCTACAATAGGCACTCAAACATCAGAACTATACACTAGTGCACTGGAAGAAGATAGCCCAGTCTGATGAATCACTTTTTTTTTTTCTTTTACATGATACAGATGGCAAGGTAGCAGTGCGCCAAGACTCAAGAAACACCCCTTTGCTGTTGTCACATGTGAATACCCTCAGTGAACCTCCTATGAACAGCCTTGAATATTTAATTTGCACACGATTCCCATTGTTTTGGGCAAATTACTGTAGCAGCACTTTTGAAGCTCATTGTATTGACATATACTGGACACATGTGTACAATGGGTATGATTCAATACACTGGAAAAGCTCATCTTTGGAAGTTGGTAGGATCAGCTTTAGAGGGCCATGTAATAAATGACATCTAAAAAAACAAAAAAACAAAGTGGTAAGAAAAGCACTAGCGATACAAAGCTGATGCACAAAGAACTCATGATGTGTTCACTTGCATGCAGCATAACAGCACGATACGTATAAAGAATGTGTACTTGCAATGCAATTCATAGCATAACAACTTGTTTAATTCAGCGGTTAGTTTCATTTAACACCCAGTTAACATACTGCACTGGGCGGGTCACAGAACAAGGCCAAAACTAAAGTATGGCCTAAGAGGGAACATACATTTCAATTACATGTTTATGGTATTCAACAACGTCTTGCATTCAAACCTTTATGTCCCACACAGGGAAATAATAATTGTGGCTAAGACATCACACAATGAAACAAGACACATGACAGGATGGCATTAATAGTGATGCCCTCTTTCTTCCTTTAGCCAGTGTTCCTGTTCATCAACAATGCTATTAACACCTACAGAACTTCTAAATAAAATTAACTTCAACACATAAAAGGTAATAAGTCTTCATTTAAGATTTTAGCCAGAAACTGTTTTTTTTTTTTTTTTTTTTTTTTTTTTTAACAATAGCATTCATTTATATCATGGTGTGCATGTCCCTACTTTAGCATGTACAGCACACCAATATGGAGCACTTGCTCATGAGTCAGAAGGAGGGCACAGTGGACGAGTGTCTTGATCTTATACTGAAGCTAGGACTAGAGTACAGTGATGTGAATTTTCTTCAGACTTGATAATCTGCCTATTCAGGCTTGAATTAAAGAGGAAAGCCTACAATTCATTTATCTTTTGATTATTCCACTCAGCCAATGCCAGAACTTAAGTCACCAATTGATTATTAAAAAATCTATTATGTATTAATAATAAGCATGAAATGTAGGAAAATAAAACAAAAGTAACTATATTTCATCACATTTGTTAGTACATTTTAAGTGAGAAAATTCCCAGCTTGATAGACTCATAATCTATGGCCAATATGGAAACAACCCTAATTTCTGACAAATAAATGTGCGCCTGCTAAGGTAACGTATGCAGACTTTTTCTTTCTTTATACCACTACAACACTCTGTTTTTTTCCATTGAGAATTTTAATGGTATATGCCACTCCAAAATCATAGTTTGTTGCATGTGAAAGATAAAGAGTACAAGTCACACTGTAAACTGCAAACCATTTTTGTCCTTCATCCTTTGGACATCACAATCTGTAAATAATTCTGCTGTATGCACTGATACTACCCATTTGTTTAAAACCAAATTCATGGATGCTCCAAGTAATTGCAGCCAATATGACCCAGATCTTCATATGTGATAATTTACAATCAAAAACCAATTCACTGATACAAAGTATGATTCAAAATTATTTTTACAAGCTTATTTACAGCTAATACTTTGAACTGGTGTACTAAGAATTGTACCTATATCCAACTTATAGTATATAAGGCGCCATTTAGGAGCTAATACAAAGGAACAGATTTGAAGTGCCTCACCTACCTGCAGATGTGTAGCATTTATAATTAGAGGATTCTTTATAAGATATAGCTTGTGCGCGCCGCTTGATGCAGTGCAACACCGCATGGTTTATACAGGGTGATCAACAGCATGCATTGCTTGTGCCCAACTTTGGACTGCAATAATAAATGTCTTAAGTCCCAATGTCACCGTATGGAGCACCCCCAAATCAAAGTTGTGACTGCATTATGATGAAACTCACAAATGGGATAAAGGAAATAACATTTCAACATTGGAGACACATTTCCTCAAAGCCTCTTATGGACTCAGGATAATAGATTACTTCGGTTGAGACCAAATGCCTGCAGTTACACCACACTCTCTCGGTTAGCCGACACCAGGACAGCTCTGCGGCAGATGGGGCACGTTGAGTTTTCAGAGAGCCAGCGATCTATGCAGTGCACATGGTACTCATGTGAACAGGGAAGTTTGCGTAGCTTGTTTCCTTCTGCATACTCTGTAATACAGACACTGCAAGTCTTCAAGGCATCACTCTCACCAAAGTTGCGCATTGAGAGGTTATCAATCTGTTCTTTGGTCAGCCCCTGTGGCTGGTCCTCATCATCATCATTTAGGAGGAAGAAGTGAGCGAGCCGCAGGAAGGGCAGTGAGCTGGGCTCCTCTAGGCTGATGGGTGGTCTAGGTCGAGCCCTGCCACCAGAAGGTGGTGGACCAGTGGCAAGACCCTCATCCGTATCAGTCTCAACTGTTCTTCCCCTTACTCCAGCAGTAACTGGTTGCTCATCAGCATCAGCAGCAGGGGCATCAGCAGCAGCAGCATCTGGATTGTTAAGAGCTTCCACGTCAGCAGGTGTGTTGGCTCCACGGTTTGAATCCGAGGAATCGGAATCGGAATCCATGAGGTAGCCGAGCTCACCAAACCCAGTCATAATTTGCCGTATCATAGACTGGAGAGCCATTGAGGTTGCCTCTCCCAAACCTGCATCAGAGATTCTTCGGATAGGGATGCGAATAGTGCTGACGTAGGTCCTCACACCAGCACGCTCAGAGCGAGAGAAAGTCCTACGAAAGCCGCCACGCTCACTTTCATAAAGAAACGTGTTGTTTGAGTTCTGGGAGCGTGAACGAGTGCGACTGGCGATGCTGTCCCTTTGCCGGTATTCACCTGGACGCACGCGGCGCACCTGAAGATCAAGCATAATAGTAGGGGGGCGACGCCCTGCTGTGCCCCCTTCCCCACCACCAGCATCTCCTTCCTGAGAGCCTACATTTTGGGCCTCTGGGACAGACTCAGCTCCAGCCCTAGATGGCTGAACATCAGCATCTGGGGTGCTTTGTCTGGAAAGTACATGTTGTCGAGTCCGAGAACTGCCCTCTACTTGAGGCAAAGGGGGAGAATTTGTTGAAGAACTTGGGCTTTGAGAACTGTACGTATGTCGTGGGTTAGGTATACCATCAAGCTGATCCAAGTTGAGAGGGGAGCGGCTCCTGGCTAACCGGGCCCTAGTCCTGCGTGGTTCGGGACTACGACTGCGGGCTCTCCTTTGTCCTCTGCGTGGAGAAGTGCAAAGTGTTGGCTGTGTTGGCTGTATTGGTGGGCCAGCAGGCAAGCTGGGAGGTCCTCCTAAAACCTCTTGTGAAACAACCTCTTCGAGTTCAGGCTCCGGTTCCACTATAACGGCCAGCTCCTCCACAACTGGTTCCTCCACCACTTCTGTCTCCATGGGAACCTGTGGATCTGCATTTATCACTGCTTCTTCAACCACTGGAGACTGTTCTGGGGTCTGCATCAAAGGCTGCTCTGGGATCTGCATCAAAGACTGCTCCGGGGTCTGCATCAAAGACTGGTCCGGGGTCTGCATCAAAGACTGCTCCGGGGTCTGCACCAAAGACTGCTCCGGGGTGCGCACCAAAGACTGCTCCGGGGTGCGCACCAAAGACTGCTCCGGGGTCTGCACCAAAGACTGCTCCGGGGTCTGCACCAAAGACTGCTCCGGGGTCTGCACCAAAGTCTGCTCCGGGGTCTGCACCAAAGTCTGCTCCGGGGTCTGCACCAAAGACTGCACTGGGATCTGCTCCGAAGACTGCACTGGGATCTGCTCCGAAGACTGCACTGGGATCAGCCCTGAAGATGGCTCCGAGGTCAACCCTGAATACGGCTCTGGGGTCAACCCTGAAGACTGCTCTGGGGTCAACCCTGAAGACGGCTCTGGGGTCAACCCTGAAGACGGCTCTGGGGTGTGCTCTGAAGATTGCTCCAGGGTCGGTCCTGAGGACTGTTCTGAAGACTGCTCTGGGGTCTGCTCTGAAGACTGCACTGAAGAGGGCTGCTCCCCTTCAGCAGCTGCCTGCTGTTCAGCCAGGTTGCGATTCACACTGATTTCCAGGCTGAAGCGAAAATCGCCGCTGTTTGGGTTGGTCTGACTTACAGCCCGCCATGACTGGTTTCCACGATGACCGGTTCTGGTTGTGTTGCCGGTGCGCCTCACTGTGTTCAACCAGTCCAAGAGACTATCACCACCTGCAGGATCCTCAGAGCTTTCTTGTTGTTCTGAAAATCGTAAGAATTAACAATCAGAATCAGCTTTAACGGCCAAGTATGTGTGCACATAAAGGGAATTTAACTTTGCTCTCTTGTACAGAAACACATGGACCTTAAATAAGTGAGGGGGGAAAAAATAATAATTATTCCTAATATGTACGTATAAAATATAGGATAAGAAGTGACAAATCACAATTGAATGTGACAATAAACTACAGAAAAAGGACTAAAGAAATGAAAACATACCAACTGGAGCTTCTACACTCTCAGTACTTGGCGTATTATTTTGCTGTTCTGGGCCATCTTTGATTTGCTGAAGTCTGCTGAACAGCTCATCTTCTGTCACCTCTCCTAAAAGAGACATTACAAAACAACATTCTGTTATTGACAATGAAAAATTAAAATTTTGGTAATCCACATATTCCGCCTAGAAGTGTTGGGAAAAAGACTTCAGTGTCTTTTGGCTAGAAGAAAGGGACAGATGAACTCCCCACAATGAAAACAACATTTGTAAGAACATAAAATAACGGTTTCTGTACTGCTGTTTGGTTTTCTTTGAGCACAGCAACAGGACAATACTTAAAACCTCCAGACTTACCAGGGCATGCCACTGTCCATTCAATGCCCTCTCGTTGTAGGGTGCTCCATTACAGGATGCGCCAAACTTACATTCACCTCCCCACTGTCCTGGGACAGACATGGATTGGACGTATTCAATAGTCCATACACTGCTGCATTTTGACCATAGCGGCAAATTCAAAAACAGGGTTTGCGTTAGGAATTTTTCTTGGCAGTCTGGTGTCCGAAAATAACTTACGTTAAATCAAAAATATACCAATCATATTTCAGTAACTATGTTACAATATGTTATCATGTAGACTACAATTCAGCTGTCTGAAGACTAAAAATAAGTCAAATCAGTTTGACTATTTAATGAACAATAAAAACAATAAATTATGAAAGAAAACCTCAACATTTGTCAATAAAATGTAGGCAACTACTAAATATCTGCAACCTATAACATCTGACCAAAAAAAAACCTGCAAATATAGCCTAAAGGCAGTAACATTTTTTTTTCTCCTTCATTTTAGCAAAGTCCTCTGGTGCCAATTTGAAATTAAACATGTCGGATGTGTCTTTGCAGTGTGTTGTGCATATAATCCATGTAACCTCCAGAAAACCTCATACTGCCATTTCATTTCATTCTGCAGAGAGAAGCCACTCTCTTCTGTCCCAAAGGGGTACAAAACACAGGTCAATCAGTGTAGCTTAGTTGAGGCATAGCTTACTGAGTTCATAAGCACCATAAGCTGCTGGAAAATAGTTTGGGGGAATCATCATCACTGCCACTACATCTAAGGATAGCCTTTGGTAATAATACACATACAAAAGGCACAGATGTTTGTGACTGGCTTGTTGTAAATTATCTTGTTGTTGTTTTTACCAAGTGAAAAAAAATAAGTCATAACCCTGGTCAAAACTAGACGCCAAAGCATGTTTACTGCGACCAGTCGACCTATTTGGCAAGCAGGAAATGAGTAGGATGGGAACAAAGACTTCACTGACAGATCACAAAATTATACTGTCAACACCAGTGGGCTTAGACTAAAAGAGGTTGGAACTTATTTCTCCCCAAATTCTAGGGATAAATCTTGGACATTTAGTGGCGTAATCTGGCCTGGAGTTTGCTGGGTACTGAGGTTTAGCCTATTATATCTCACAATGTAAGAATTTCCAGCTATGCTCCTTAACCACCTGGACAATGCATAGACTATTCAGGTTGTCCTGATTAATATCAAATATGTTGGATATTTAGGATTTAAAATATGGATCATTACAGCAGTGGTTTTACAATAATCAATAAGACAGATTTACACAGAGCAGTGTTGTCAAGTACGAGTAAACATTCTATATCTCATAGCCCTGTTGACCGAAATGTAAATAAAAATGTATCAACGAACACAGAAGAAGGCAAATTTGAAATGTGGTTTGTGTGACACCATATCAACATAACAGATAATGTATCACTTCTTATTATTCATGAGTGTGCATATCTGCTGCATTAAAGAGACACTGTGGCCTACACAACATATAAAAGGTCTAAGTGAGTCACAAAGACATTTTTTTCAATGATCATTTGAAGTTTATCAGCATCTGTACTGGCAATATTGTAATATTTTTATAAGGCAAATAGTTAAAAACTTACAAAGCGAGGTGTGGGTGTCAGTGTATCACATGGGAAATTGTGAACAGATGTTACGACAACAAAGATTTATACAGTCACAGATTTCTTCGACAAGAATAAAGATGAGCATAATTAGATTAACAGTTTCCTACCTGGAGTGCCCAAAAGATTGTTGTCTCTCATGAGTCGATAGTCTTCGTCACTGAGATTGTTGACAAACTGGTAGAAGGCCTCCTCCCTGCCCAGGCGGTCCAGCAGCCTTCTGCGTTGAGACTCCGGCTGGTCACTGCCACTCTGCTCTGAACTGTCAGACCCTTCCATTGATGCAGAAGGGGGGGGGAGTCTAGATATGCTCTCCAATCTTTGGCTAGATCCAGTTGCTGCAGCAAGGAGGTAAACAATTAGGAGGGTATCAAACACAGATGTCATATGTGCTAATTCTACATCTACTTGGAAGAGTTAATATTACAAACTACAAAAAACGATCGACTAGGACTCACTACCAAAAGAAATGAAAAGGGCCTATATGGATCCCTTAAATATTCCTATAGCTCTTAGTCTATTACTAACAACAAGGCAGACGTAAAACATCAACCGTGTAGCGAATACTAACACGGGTTACAAAGCAAACTGACATGTTAGCATCACTATACGGAGCTCCAGCAAGCACAGCAATTGCATTTACCGCAATGGACAACCTACATATCATTACGAAATGTCACTTTTACATGTTTACTGGGAATAACATTATGACTTGAGTGATTTAAAACCCTATATCGAAGCCGTATGTTGCTCCAAGCAAATAACTATTTGGCCAAAGTCGAGATAAAAACAAAATGGCATCACCTAGCATAGCTTACGTCTACCATTTAGCATTGTACACGGTTGCTAACACTGACAACTACAAACACTACTACCCAAAAGGGAAGAGTCGGAGCGTTTGTAGTAGTATACAGATGGAATAGTGGGCGGTTGGTTAAGCGGTATGTGATATAATTTATATCACCTGTTCAAAACAGTTGAAGTACATGAACAAACAACCCCGGCTATGTTGCGCTAAAGGCAGTTAGCTTCCATGTTAACTAGCCAAGCGGCTAGCTACATAAGCTACTAACGATCTTTAACATTAGCTTACCCTAACTGAGACAGTAGCTTAGTGTCACTGTTCTACTTCGCAATAACATACAATAAATGTCGACGTTTATGTTGCGTAGCTTGGCGTGGACTGGATATTTGTTCTATTTCTTCTTTACTGTTACTGAACACAACGGTGGTTTCCATTAAAAATACACTGGGCTAGTGTTAGCATCACCGCAAGCTAACTGAGCAAACGACGCCAACCACTGACGTCCACAGCCAGAACATAACCAGATCGAACTAGCTTAAATTAGCTAGCTAATAAGAATAAAGTTCTACAGACAGAATATATCGTCTGGTAACAATTCAGTTATTTACCTGATCGGGAATGTTAGTCGCGATATAACTGTACTGCCCAGTTAATCTTTTAATATTCTCAGAAAAGCGATTGACTGTTGAGCTAAGTGCGATTTCAGGATTCCATTTTCTTTCTTGTAGGAAAGCTGCAATCATCTTCCGGAAACTGAGAAAAGCGACAATTTACCCAGAGTACTTCCTTACAGGCATGCAGAGAGCCGCTGAAACACATAGAAAATCGCTTGCGTTTACGTCATCCAATCGCAGCGAAGGACGCGGGCAGAGATGTACGTTGTCTGACAGGCGAGGCTGCCTGGAAGACCGAACCGAGGGCACAGAATCCCCCTGATGCTGCCTAGAAGGGAATCAGCAGAAGGATGTTTGTTTTGAACAAGGCTGCCTCTGGTCTGTTGTAGCGTCACTGTGCGGCCGTAAACGCAAATACTCCTGTGTTCTGCAGAATGGAAGACAAAGACCTGAAAACGGCTCTCTACTTAAAAGGCCATCATATCTAGGACGGAAAGACGGGATGGCCTATTTGAAACTACCAATCGAGCCAAGTACACTTTATACCTACTAAGGTATTATGTCTCATTTAGTTAATTAGTCCTCTGTGTTGCACAAATAATGGTGTAAAATCATACATTGCAGTCACTTGCCACTTCATTAGATACACTAATGACAATGAATGCATTCTACTATAATAGTCCTGCACTAAATCATATCTTCATGAAGGTTATGATACTAAGCATTTGCTTAGAAATAACAAGACATGTTGATTCAACTGTGTTTACATTTTGGAAGCTGTGGTTTGCAGTACTATTGAACTGTGTAAATAACAGTGTGTCATTCAATACAGTTTAAGAGCACCGCAAACTACATCCTCCAAAACGATCATACGGATGAAGTATCACCTTTCTGATGCCGTTCCAACATAAACTGAACATTACAGCAGTCATTCTAGGGGGTTTAGTGCAGGACTGTTGTACTAGAGTGCCGTCATTTTCACCAGCGTACTCAAATGAACTGTCAAGTGAGTATATATGCAAGGTACAGTACATATTTTGTTGTCAAGCAAGTTCACTCGCTGATACTTTCACACACGGTCATTTCTTTTTCAGTTTGCAGGACTGCTATTCCTGCTTTGTCATCAAAGCAGATACAGGCACACATCCACAATTAGTAATGCTTACAGCAAACTGTTAACATGCAGACATTTATCTACATCAAACTGAAAGAAAAGAATGAAGAACAGTGTAATACACATTAAATGTTTGTCAAACGTTTGTGTAAAAAAAAAAAAAATCTTAGCTCTTTTAAAGTAAAATAATTATAAAACACTTTAAATCATAGTTGAGTGAAAACAGCCCTGTAACTGAACTCTTCCTCAAATATTTTGCCTGAAAATTCTTATGATTATTATGATATTTGCCAAGCTAGTTAAGTATTATATTACTGGTTTGGTCTTTTGCTTCTTTGTTGTGCCCCAGTGGTTGAGGGAAATGCCACATTATTGCAACATCCACGGTTTTATTACTGTGTATTACTACATTGTCTCTTTCCTCTATTTAGGGAAACAGTCTTTAAAAACATTTTAAATCAAATTACCAGAAATGATTACAGTTCAGAACATAAAAATCAGTCCGACAGCTGAACATCAAAACATCCAAAATATTCTGTACAATTCAGCACTGCAGCGAGTCAAAGTTAAGGAGTGCAGTATTCTGAATCCAGCCCGACTTGGGCCTTTTCTGTGTTTCCATGCTCTCCCTGTGTCTGCGTGCGTTCTCTCCGGGTTCTCTGGCTTCCTCCCACCGTCCAAAGACATGCTCATTAGGTTAATTGGTGGTTCTAAATTGACCGTAGGTGTGCATGTGAGTGTGAATGGTTGTCTGTCTCTCTGTGTTAGCCCTGCGATAGACTGGCGACCTGTCCAGGCTGTACCCCGCTGCATTCTCTCGCCAGTTGACAGCTGGCATAGCCCCCCCCCCCCCCCCCCCAACCCTTCACACAAGCAGTCACAGAAGATGAATGAATGAATAATATAGAGGAAGACTCAGCACAGGCTTATAGCAGGCCCTAGACATTTAAGTGGGTGGAGGAGGGATTGCATTGATGCAGCAGCTTGCCCGAAGACACCCAGTGATGACCGTTTTGCAGAAGGTGGCATCTGCTTACAGGCCATTTGCAAAGCAATGTACAAAAAAGTGCTTGAGTGCAGACGCACACGTCTGGGAAAATGTCCTATTCCTCATCGTTATCTTGTAATACCTGAAATGGCTTAAGCCGTTGTTCTAACACATGAAAATGGATTACCTAGCAGCATTCCATTTTTAATGAATTTAACACAAAAGATTACTCTGCAAAAGCTCAAAAGAAAATTCTTTCTTTTACAGCAAACCTGTCACCCAAATAAAAATGTGTTGCGTGTATCGTCGGATTCTGATTTCATTCAGCTATATGAAAACATGTAGATTTAGGCATGCTGATTAGATCAGAATGTTACTCTGTAGTTTCCTGATGTGAAGTTAAAGCCACGAACAATTGCCCTAATAACAAAGCTGCCTATGGCTGTCTACGCTGTGTGAGCACGCACTGACAAAACAACCAGGATCTCATTTAATAACCACAGGTGTACGCGATCCATTGCATTACACATTCCATCTTATAATTTGCTTGCTCCTTATCTGCCACGGGTGACTAAAGAACAAAAACAATGCTAATACCAGCTGACAATTTCGGAGGAATACATCACAGGATCTGTTTATGGTCTGAGACTGTATCTCCAGCTCCAATTAAGCATGCCAGAATGAGTTGCAGCGCGGACCACAGCAGCCCAGCTCGGAGTTATGGATGAGCAGTCACTCTAGCAATGCCTGACCCTGAGTGCTAATTAGATATGACATTAAAATAACATGAGCCGCAGCCAGACTTGTACAGGAATTAAAATGACTTTCGTCTAAGAATCTTCCAATATAACAAACACGGAAAGACTAATTGGAAATATTAAGGTTGTTTTTACGCTGACACATTTTGTGTTATGAACAAACACTGACTAGAGCAGATTATACTCTTCCCTGTTACTATTATTGCGATCGTATGGAGGAATATGTGCTCAATAGATATGCTACCTACTCTTCCCTCTTGACATCTTAATACAATATTTGTAATATTACCTTTCTCACATTATCTTTTTCTAATTGTTATTTTGAATGGGCTGCAGTGGAGTTAACAGCGTGGGCATTTTATTTTTACTGTAATGCAATATAGTTCCTGGCTAGAGCAACGGGTGGGCGGTAAAAAACACAACCCAACTCTCTTCAGAAAGCAGCATTCAAAATCTTATTTTAATTTGTATATTTACTCCATAAACATTATTACAAAACTCAGCAAGTTACCAATATTACATTATCACCATACAGGCTTGATCACAAATATTTAAAACCTTTGCAACAGTTACAACAAAAAAAACAAAAAAACAAAATAATACTCAAATAATTTACATGAAAATCTATAAAACAGCAAATTGTTCACAAATTATATTTTTTTTCCAAGTTTTCATATTTTTTTTTCTTTGCTTATTTGTGTTTTGCACAGTAACACAACACTCTCACAACAAGATCATGGTCTTATTACAAAACTCCCAACAAAATGTAAATATTTCTAGTTTTTCTGTTGATACTTTCATATTTTGGTTTTTAAAACCAGAAACTTGTCGTTGTATATCCTTTCCACTGCCCATAGAGGCGCATAAAAGGTTACTCACACACACAAATACTTCACAGCACTTTCTAAGAAAAATATACACTTACAAAATATGTTACAAATTGGCACACAAAAAATATACAAGATTTTGTAGTGTCAAGAGTTCATTAAGATTCCTTCTGGTAACAACTCTAGACAGTATATATAAAGCTCGGTAATCTTTTAATGAAAAGAGCAAAAGTAATTCCAATCAGTGTCAAAGAATCATGAAGTGAATACATCAAACATAACATTATAATATACATTCATAAAGAGGGTTAGGTACCTAATCTATTTTGCATTTCTTTTTTGTTAACTCTGGGAAAACAAATTAAAAAACAAATTAAAACCAAACAGAAAAGAAGAAAGTAAAATAAACAATTGTCAGCTTTCTTAGCACCATTAACATGAGGCAGCTCAACAGTGGCACATTTTAGAAACCAAAACAAGAGAAATCAAAAGGAAAACTATGAACTCAGAGAAGTACATTCAATTTGACAATAGGCAGAAATGAGAGAAGGCAGACTAAATGGGCTCGCGGCCCATGTGAAGCTTCCCATCAGCAGCTTGTCTTGGTCCTAACCCTGATACACTGGAGAAAAGAAACAAAGGATCATGGCAGAGAGGAGAGAAGGAAAAAAAAAAGACACAGAAAGATTGATTATGATTCCTGCCGTATGCAAGGAATCAATTACTATAACCTGTGCGTCAGAATTGCCATATCCAGTGTGACAAGGCCTGTTTTGAAATCAATCAATCAATTTGTCCGCACATCCCCGTGCAGTCTCATGTAATTACTGCAATGTCTAAAAATTATATTCTTGTTCCAAAGAGAAAGAAAGTATAGGCCTTGCATGAGTACATATTTGTAAAAGGTACCGTTTGATTGGCTCTGCATTTCTCCTGAAATTCCTTTAGAGTATAAAATCAAAAGATTTTATAATGATTAAAACATGATTGTGTGGTCCTGTTTTTTCAGGTGGAATTGTAGATGTTTATTTCAGAGGTGTGAGGTAGTGAATGAGCCCAAAGTAATATAAATTGTAATACACTGGATGAGATCGTACCAAACATTATATAGGTATTTTTATTTATTTATTTGCAAATTGTGCCCTTAGTTGGCCTTGAATTTCTGGTCACTGAATGTTCTGCCAGAATATTAAGCATTCAAAACTGAAAAAAAAGGACATATATATATATAAAAAAAGGTACCTTCAAAAGAAAAGTCAAATGTAGACGATGTGTGAAAATGAACCAAACACACACCAATGGTCCAAACTTACAAAGTATGGCAGTGTTAAGAAATAAATGACACGAGAATGTCAAGAAAGGTTACTGTTTAAATTACCAGTTCAGGTAAGATAGAAGTATGGAGTCGAACGCAAAGACATGCTTTCCTTCATTTACAAGATTACTGTTTCCATTTGTACTGAAAACCTGCTTTCACATTCACATTAAACCGAACTGCAAAAATGTCCATTCACGACTGATGCGTGCATCAGAATCTCTGTGAGCCATAAACTGCCTTAAATTTCCAGTACAAACAGCTGTTCAGTGAGGCACAGCCCCGAATGACAAATAAATTCCCTTGCTTACCCTCAAACATCTGCACTACCACTCTTCTTGGTCCAGAGAACGCTCGTTTGAACATCTCTCTCTTTTTTTTTTGTTTTTTGTTTTTGTTTTTTTTTTCATCTCCTTCCTCTACAGTAGCCTTCAGAGCAGATCTCCCCTTTGCCTCTCTTTTGTTGCTTCTCAGTGCCAGGCGATGTTGAGGTAAATTGAATTTGGCAAACAAAGTGGGGGAAACGAGGAGAATTCAGAGTCTTTCTGATTTGGTTTAGTGAGTGGTGGTGTACCACTGCCAGCTGTTGGTGCCTTTCATCAGAGAAGAGAGAAAAGTCTCAAATAAAGAATTCCTGTAGTTGCAAGTCTCTGTAAGGAGTCTCCAACCCAAGCAGCCAATATTCCAATGGATAGAAAAGAGGAACAGCCAATATTCACACATATATAAGAGGTCATTTACACAGCATTGTTACTTTTGGCACATTGATTTTAAGATTATAATTATCTTTTTTTTTGCAAATATTGCAGGTCCCTGTACAACAACATTGACAAAAATACTCTGAGGGTGGAGCTTTTATGAATTTGCAAGGCGTAAAAATGTAAATTTAAAACAACCAGTTCCTCTAAACTCCAGAAGAAAAAGAAACGCTCGATAAAAGGAAATGGGGAGTCATTCCAACTTTGAGGGGTGAAAAAAAAAGAAGAAAAAAAGACAACGTCTGATATGTCATCAATACAAAATAGTCCCATCTTGTGTTTTTAAGATGTCTTGGGCTTAAACAGGGCTCATTAACTGTAGGTTTCCCTCTTGAAATGAGCCAGGCAGTGTATGAAGGACAGCAACAACAGGACATCCATAGTCTGCATACAAAAACAGATGAGGAGGAGGGGTGCGTAGATGTCACTCAATGCATTTGTGTATATAGCTACATCTTTAGGGAAAAGGGAAATAAATATATAATTCAGGGAAGCTAGTTCTGCTGAGAAAATACAAAAACAAAGTTCCTCAAAAAGGCGACAGAACTGTTTTCAAGGCTTATTCTTTTTCTTTTTTCAGACAAAAATAAAACAAAAAACGACTATAAGAAGAACAAACAAAGCAGAAACAACAAAAGCAAGAAAAATGCAGCCATGGTCGTTTCAAATCTCAATCAAGCTTGACACAATCACTCAATAGGTAGTTTGCAAAGTACAAGAAGTTTTTTTTTTTCATGCAGATATTAATTTCCTCTTCAGGGGGATCAAAGGAAGTGGGAGTAGTCAGGGGGAAACGTAGTACTCATGCAGCTCTGGCATAGCGTCAGTGTAGGTATGTTTGGGAGGGAGGGCTGAGCAGGTAGTGGGGGAAAGTGAGAGGGGGGGGGGGGGGTAACAACAGCAGCTGATAACAAAATATTACCTCAGTTTCTCAAATGAGGTCATCAGTGCTATGTCCTTATTTGGGTCTCTCTCAGCTCGCTTCCCCTTCAGTGTCTCAATCCGAGGGAACTTTGCACTGGTCTTGTGGCGGTACAGCTTTTTGTGTGCAGGCCCGGGGTTTATAAAGTTGGGTTTATCAAACATGTTGCAGCCCAGAGCTAGTTGAGGGAATAACGGGTGAGAGGGGTTGAATTTGGCCTGGTTCTTGCCTCCCTTCCCCCCGGCCTTTCTGCCTCTCCCGGCCCCCGTTAGCACACCTCCTTTTTTCTTCAGGTCAGCCTCCGTTCCTGCCAAGATTTTGAGGGTCTTTAGGTTGAGGCTGTTGGCCTCGGGGGGCATGCAGGCCTCAGACATGGGATTCCACAGTGGTTCAATTGAGGCCATCATGAACCTTTGGACCTCGGCCATGCCAGAGACAATGTTGGACAGAATATTGGAGGGCTCCTCAAATTCTCTCTGGTCGTCCCCTACCAGGCTGTTACTCTCTGACCAGCCGGTGCCAGGCCAGTCCCCAGTGCTGCTACTGTCAGTCAGGCCTGTGCCACAGCCACCTGCCTGGCTCTTTGCTGCCTTACCCTCTAACATGGCCTTTATCTTTTTGGTGGAACGCGAGTTCTGTTTGGGGGCCTTAACCTTTTCTGACTTGGGAGCTCTGGGAGCCCGGACTTTCTTCGGGCTTTGTCCCGCGGCCGTCTGTTTGCAATTGCCTTTCCTCTTTGACTTAATGCTTTTGGCACCAGCCAACATCTCACCAGTCTGTTCATCAAATTCGTTAACACCCAGCTCCTTTTTATCTAGACCTAAGACATCCTGACTATTGAAGTTGTGCAGCGGAAACTGGCTGTCCTCTGGATATGCATTTGCTGTGTGCTCAGGTTGCTGTATAACGTCACAGTTCCACTTTACCTCCCTATTGCAGTCTATACTTATGTCATTCACATCCTGGAATTCTCCAACATTCCCTGCAATCTTCATCTCACGCCCCACCACCTGCGGGGACAGGTTAGGGGTCTCGGGAGGGGAAAGCTCTGACAGTGATGAGTGTCTAAACTTGTCAGGGGTGAAGTTGGAGATATCCAGCAGGTCTGAGGACTCCCTGAGTGGGGTAAGGGCATCCACACTCTGCTGAATCACCACTTTAGGACTGCAATGAGCTAAGAAGCTGTCTCGTCCCTCTTCCTCACCCTCTCGCTCACAAGACTTGAGGCTGAGGGAGCTGTAATTGCTGGAGGAGGCTGACAGAGAGCCTACTGAGTCATAGCTGATGAGCCTGCCATTGTCCGTGCACAGGGACCCTCTCTGGTATTGCACCTGGCCCTCCACACAGGCAGACTGACACACTTGCAGATCTGCCCCGGGCTGCAGCCCAGCCTCAGTCAGGTAGCTCTTCTCATAAAGCAACCTGTCAGCCTCAGGGCTCAGCTGGCTGTAGTTAGACACAGGCAGACTGTCATTCAGGGGCACAGCAGCTGGGAAGTTGTTGGGTAAGATGGGAGTCTCAGGGGTCTCAGGCCCAAAGCTCTGACTTGTACAGAGCTGTGGGTGCCACATCTGGGGAAAGCTAGGGCAGTTCTGGGGAGACTGCTGGAGTTCGGACTCAGAGGGAGGAGACAGGACGCAGCTCTGCGCGAGCTGCAGAGAAGAAAACTGTTTCTCCTCCAGGGACAGCCCCAGAGGATACTGCTGCCTAGAGGACTGCTGGGGGAAATAAGAGATGGCTGCTCCACTGGAGGAGTCTGTAGCATCTAACAGGGTCTGCAGGTAGCCCCCTGGAATGACAGGGACACCCGTCTCCACCCCCTCCGAGGAGGGTGCTTTGTCAGAAGAGCAGGTGGATGAAACAAAGGGAAATTTCTCCTCGGATGCGTGAGCGGTGGTGGTATTGTCAGAGAAATGGGGTTTGACTGTAGTTGAACTAATGCCTGCCTGTTCTAACCCAGCAGTAGGGTCCTCAATCTGTGCCGCAGTGACACAGGCATCCGTTTCATTTGTCACGCTCTTCCCATCCTCTCCTTCTGCCTCTTTCATTTTCTTGCTCCTCAGCCTGGCTTCGCTTTTGAATTTCCTTATCCTGACTGTTTTATTTCCTCCCAATCTCCTCCCCTCTCTCTCCTCCCTCTCCTGGGAGCGGCTCTTTGCCGTGACCGTGTGCGTGATGGAGTTTGTGTCTAATGTAACTGGGAGGCCTGGGGCTGCTATTATTCCTCCTACCGAGGGGGTGGACTCCTCTTTAGTGACACCTCCCTGGCCCTGATCAGAGAGAGGGGAGCCCTGTGCTGTTGCTGATTGCTCCACAGTGTGAATCCTCTGAACCTTCAGCCTGTTTGCAATCTTGTATTTCCTTTTGGGATGACTAGAATTAAAAGGACGATGGTGGCGTCCGTTTAGATGAAAACCGCGGTGTTGTTTATCTCTGGCAGCCAGCTTAAGCTGTTCCTGTCTCTCTCGTTGCTTCTCCTGCCAGAAATCCTTCAGAGGAGCCAGTGTCTTGTATTTGCTTACTGTGTCAGCATTTAAGCTCACAGTAGCATCCACAGGGTCCAGCTTCCCCAGTTTTACCGACATGAGTCTCTCTCCTTTAAACCTGTTGATGATTATGTACTTGATGACCACGGGTGGCTCTTTGCGACAGGATTTCCGTCGCTTTTTGGGGCACCAGTCTACATCCTCCTCCTCTTTCTGACCAGAGGGAGCTTTCTCTTTTTTCTCAGCATTTTTCTCACTCTCAAGCGAGTCGACATCATACAGGTAATCATCGCTGTATCGAACCTTTCTCTTGGAGCGCAAGCCATAGTTGAGAGGGTTGGAGGGGCTGAGGAATCTCTTTGAGTGACCCTTTTTAAACTTGCCCTCCTGCAGGGTGTCTGAGGAGGAGCCAGTGCAGGAGCTGTCATCGCTGAATTCTCCTGACTCCTCTGTGGAAGTGAAGTCCATTAGGTAGCTGACTTTGGGAGTGGACATGGGTGAGCCTTGGGAGCCGTCTAGTGGACTCCGACCACTGCAGTCCCCAGCCTTTCCCTCTTGCGCTGTCTCCAGGATGAGCTCGTCCGTTTTGGGCTGTAGCTCCTCGGCACTCCTCCTCAAGACTGCTGCTCCTTCCTCTTTCTTGGCACAGTTGGCCAGGACGCTGGGGAAGAAGTTGAACTGTGTCTCCTCCTGGAGCACATTAGTTTTCTCCCTCATGTTGTCCTGGAAAGACTCATAACGAATCTTCAGCGAACAGACGTCGCTGCTTAATGTTGAGTCGTCGTCTTCGTCGTCAAACAGATTGTCAACATCTTCCTCAGAGAAAAGGTTGACTGACAGTTCATTCTTAGAACAAAGGTCCAGCAGCTCCATTTTACTCTCACTGATGAAAGACTCAAAGTAACCCCAGTCCTGCCCGGCATTAGCCAGCAGAACCTCTTCTCCGCTAACTTTGTCCAGTAACAGTCCCTCATACAAGTTCTTAGCTGTTGCATCATCCTCCGGGTCATCACAGTCCTCTGTTGTTTTGTTTCCATCAACTCTCTTGCCCTCACTCGGGGCTTTCGGCAGAGGAAAGCTAAGTAGCTGGTCAGAGAGGAGCTGTTCTCCATAGTGACTCACTGCCTCCCCCGCATGGCTCAGGCACTGAATGCTGATATTGTTGATGTCCGAGAAGTCCTCTCGGCTCACATCCCCTATCCTTACACTTAGCCCAGTCTCTGCCTCAGGCGTGGCGTTAGGGTCATGGGGCGGGTTCTGAATGGGATTAGGATCAGTAGCATCGCGGGTTTCAATGAAGCAGCCGAGGCAGGTAGGGGTAGGCTGAAGAAGACACTCTTCTGTCAGGGCAGAAACAGTGCCAGGCTCCATCATCGTAGTGGATAGCGGCAGGGCTTCGGGCAGTGGAAGGGTGTTTTTCTGGGCGTTTCCTGTTGGATCCCAGGAGCTCACAGCTGGGGTGGGAAGTGATGTGGTAGTGTGGTGAAAGGGGGGATCTACAGTCGGAGCTTCATCTGAGGTGGGGTCGGGCGCCACCGTCAGGCCCAGGGAGGCGTCGGTGCCAAGGGGCAGGGGAAGGGTTGGAGATGAGGGAGTGGTCCTCTGGTGCGCTGGGCAAGCCAGCTGTGAAGTCTCTGCAGCAGGAGGAGGTGAGGATGGAGGAAGAGCAGCATCGACGAGTCCGCACAGACTCAGATCCCCACTCGGCTCACATTCCCCTGTAGAGAAAAAAAGGAAAGAAAAAAAAAAATACTTAAACTCTTTGAACTGTAAGTATGAGGTTAAATTACCGTTGTTTTTGTTCTGTGGTTACTCCACTGTGTTCAACGGCAATTAGTGTCAATTAACCCCCTTGAGCTCAAAATGTCATTTTGTGATGCCAGACTTAAACATTTATAATTCAGTTTTACAGCTAGATTCAGTATGAGGTATTAGCGATGTCAAGACGGACCCATTAACGCTTTATGTTCAAGTGAAACTGACGAGACAAGGGCGTAAGAAACACAAACCCTACCGAAATTCTCAGGACACATAGAAAGTAGGACGAATTAAAGGGAAACTACTGTTTTTTTACAACCTGGACCTTATTTCTGGCATAAAAGACAATCTTTTACTCACCCATATAACTTTGTGTAATTTCTATTCCTTTGGGAGATAATTAGATTAGCGTATGTACATGTAGCAGGAGTGACTGGGGCACTGAAACGCAGTCTTTAAATAATATATTATCTTCTGCGAAACTCGTTCATTTCATCAATATTTTGTTATCGTACGCTAGTGCTATTCCCCGTTGAGTCCGGAGTTTACGTTTATCATGATCCAGGGTCTGTAGATTGACCTACGGACCCCAGATGATGTCTTCTGACCTGAATGAGCGCCACGTGAACCCGCCACGGTTGGCTTGTTTACCTATAATTTGCTACTGCTATAGTTCGTCCATAAACTCAGAATCGGAAAAATATTCAGCCATGTTGTAAAAAAAATAGTAGTAGGAAATTACAGGTAAACAAGCCGACCATCGCAGGTCAGAAGACATCATCCAGGGTCTGTAGGTCAATCTACAGACCCTGGATGATGATAAAAGTAAACTCCGGACTCAATGGGGAATAGCACTAGCGTACGATAACAAAATATAGTTGAAATGAACGAGTTTTGTGGCAGATAATGCGTTATTTAGAGTCTGCGTTACGGTGCCCCATTCACTCCCACTACATGGATATATGCAGATCTAATTATCTCCTGAAGGAATTGAAATTACACAAAAGTCTTATGGGTGAGTGAACGATCGTATCTTATGCCAGAAATAAGGTCCAGTTTACTGTATAACAGTAGTTCCCCTTTAAGTCACCTGCTTTATGCTAAGCAACAATGGTGGCATAGGTGGAAGAGATAGAAAAGCTGCTAGGAATACAACAGGTTCATTTAACAGCACAAAATGAGCATCTGCTTTATATGCTTACAAGAAGCAATGCCAAATTGTCAGAAAGTAGATCTCCCTGAGAGAAAATGATCAGTGGAAGGACTTTAAACGTTTATTTTATGAACTAAAAGCTCCTAAATGGTTTAAATGTTGTGTTAAATATACCTTTTTTTTTACTGAGATATGAGAAACGCCACTCTGAATAGCTCAGAAATAATATACAACAACAGCATGATGGTGTTATATGTATTTCTTTCCAAACCCAATAGCGCCGCATGAGATCAAATGAAGGCACTCGTCTTCCTTTACCTCCCCCTCCTTTTAGCATCTCTGTGCAGATGCAAATCCAACTTAGCTTTTAAGCGACGAGAAATGATAAAATGACACAAACTGGCAGCAACAATAGCAGTAATGACTAAACGGAAAGTAGGTTTTGGTGATTTTCTACAGGTCAGTTGTGACAATGTCTTAATCAGTTGAAGACATCCATCTGATGAGTAACAATCAAAACTCACAGAAGCGGGCTTGTAGCAGCAGGCAGATAGCTTTGTTTGCTCTGCATAATTAGATGACAGCAGCAGAGGCAGGTACGTACACATGGGACACGACAGGCCCATATGCTGGAGACTGTATAACCAATATCATCTACACCTGCCTCCCGCTACAATTCCAAGCTGCTGCCTCGCACGTAGTCTTAAAAAAGACGCCAGGAAAAAAAAAACAAAAAAAAAACAAAAACTGAAAAACATAGCATGGCAATTAATGTGCTCACGGAGGTTAACTAGCAACAACCCCCATTTCAGAATTGATGCACCTAATCATTATTGAGGTAGTGACAAATGCTTGAGGGATAGACTGCTTAGCAAACAGTTTTCAGCATGGCTGTATTGGTGGTGAGTAAATCTTTGAATGTGGATATGATTTGAGACTGATTTAATGAGGTAATGAAATTTCTGAGAGCCGGCCTCTCGGGGTCCGGGGCCTGCAGACACACAGGAGTAACCAGAACACCTACTAAAAGCATACGACTGCGCTACTGTCATCCTTAATGAAGAAAAGCTCAGGAGAAATATGCATCTTCTTTCTTCCTCTCCGAGTCAGAAAACTGTTACAGCAGCAAGTTGTCAGATGCCGCAGAAGCTGCACAGCGAGGCGTTCGCCATCAGTTCCTTTCAATCTGTGAGCCAAAATGACCTCAGAGCAAAAGCCTGTGACTGACACATGTTCTCCGCGGAGGGTCACGACAGATATCCTTTTCTGCATTTAGTATTCAGTTTCAGCCACGTTCTATGGTGCTTGTCGTAATGAGAGGGGGACAAACAAAGAAAGATCTTTTCAAAGATGGCCACAGTCCATTAGGATTTATTTGGGAAGTACATGGGCACAATGGGCAAGAAATAAAACGTGAATAAATAATTAATTATATCTTTCATAGCCCCCTGCAAAGAAGAGAAGCCATGAGAAACAAGGAGGATACAAAAAAAAGGGAATTAACTTCCTTTATCCCCGTGTGCTCACAGTGTAACCTAAGCTGCCACCTAATATTGCCAAAAGATTGCTCGAAAATGCTGCGAAACATTAAACTCACATTGAGAAATGTGTTTCCTCAGGGTTTATAATGGATTAACAATCTATCCTATCCATTGCGCGCGTTTCCTACTTTCTGTATATGTGTGTGCGTGTAGATTCGCGTGTGTAAACATGTGAGTGTGTGCGTGCGCGCGTGCATGTGTGTGTATGAGAGAGAGTGATAGAGTGTGAGTATTGGCTTGGGGGTATAGTGTTATCGAGAGGCCATCTGTCTCCAGCTGGACCATTAGCTCTTCAGCTGTTCAGAATGTGCCACAGATCAGTCAGTCAGACAGGTACACAAGCACACAAACACACACGCGCGCACAAGCGCACACACACGGGGACGTAGTGCGATGACTGTAGCTGACAAATCGAGTTTGACATTGGAGGTCAAAGAGGGATCAGCGGCCACATATTCACTGATACGGCACAGCATAATGTTCCTATACTGCATCTGAGCTGGCAAATGTAAACAAGATAAACATCCAAAACACTCGGTGCTGCCAGAATTCGATATCTATCTACTGAAAGAATAATTCATATGCTGACTTTATAGACTCGGAGATCATCCTGACACAGTTGTAGTTTTGTGAACGGTGTTAGGGGGAGAAGCTCCTCCAATAGAACAGAAGTGAGGCTGGATGTGACACAGCTCATGCAATCTGGCATGGACATTCACCACTGAGCATATGGAAGGACCCCGGCTGCTGGCAGGTGGCGGTGATCTTCTGATCCCCGGCCCTGCCAAGCCCAGCCATGCTAGACAGCCCGACCACCGCCAAACCAGACCAGACCAGACCAGACCAGACCAGTTAGCCGCATCTCTCTTTCAAGCCACAGCGTTCAGGGCTTCATCCACCTGAGGTAAGCCCGAGCTGCACGGTGCCAGGCAGCTCTGCACGGATACAAGCCCACGCCGAGGGACATGCTCATGGACATGAGGAAAGAGACGAGTTGGCGCCCTTGGCTCTGCCCATTAGTGTGTCAGGTGCCACACGTGTACGTACACATGCATTCCCTCTCTTGCAGCCCACTTGCTACATAAACAGAAAAATATAATGTTTCTATATGAACGCCACCAGTCCGTGATATTAAGATGAATTCGATTCGTTCATCCGTTTCATGAGGCCAAAGGAATAAAATAGCTCAATATGAAGTACAATGCAAAGAAAAACAGCTGACACTGCCTTTTCCTCCTTTTAATGGCTTTTTGAAATCATTTATTCCCACCCCCCTCTCTATCCATTCCCCTTTCTGCTCACTATCTCCTTCCCAACTTCCCCGCTCCTTATCCTGGCTGCACGGAGGCTTTTACATTATTGCCGAGCAAGCCGTCTGCAGCTCAGCCACCCGGGGCGTTCACTCATCCAGCTGGTAGGGCAGCCACAGAAGCCGCTCGCTCCATCTTCACTATATGGCATTTTGTGAATGGTGGTGGGGAGGATCAATCCAGCCAGTACAGGATGTTCATAATAAGTGGTGAGTAACTGCAGCGTGATTCATGGCCATCCTCCTGCTCAATGGAGCCGCTTTCACCCTTTCCTCTATTTTTTAATGCTCTCATTCTCCTACTTTCAGTCTCTCTCTCACTCTCTCTCTTTTCCTGTCTTTCTCTCTCCCTTTCAGTGCCTCTCAAGGAGCAGGCGAGTGCTGGGGATAATCTGCGTGATTCTCACAGCAGGGACCGGTCAGTCCCCACTGAGCCTGACCAGAGCTGAAACACTAAGATAAACCTCATCTAAGGATCAGCGGTGCTTGGTAGAGGTAAACTATAGGGGGCAGTAGGCAGTGGCTGAATGAGTCCTGGAAAATGCACAACATCAGTGTGGCTCATAATAAACGGAACAGACTGTACTGCAGGCACACCTGGATTCATTTGAATTGCGTTTCACAGCGAAAGCTTACATCACAGACACATAATGCATTTTTTATGTGCAAGTACCGCCTAAAATGAAAAGTGAATAATAAACAAACAGGTCTGAAAAAAGCTGTATTTTAAGCACATGCCTGTTTTGTCTGTTTTGGAGAATTGCTGGTTCTGTCACAGTTGGCCCTTTTTACGAGACAAGGTGGATGTCATATTTCTGGAGGCGTCGGCGGAGAGGATTAACAATGGCTTGAAAAGCTTCATTTAATGTTTCTTTTCCACTTTTCATTTAAAAAAAAAAAAAAAAAAAAAAGACAGGGTGTGTTTCACGCTCCCCACATCTCGTCAGAGAGCTTAAAACCGAGGGTGAAAAGCTAATTCACAAAAAAACATGTGGCAATGCTAATTGTCTCCTCAAAGTCTTCGGGCTGTTCTGAGAGAAACTGTTGTCGTCTGGCTTTCGTTTATTCCAACAAATGATCGAATAGTCGCGATTTAGGTCAACAAACCAAGCTTCTCCAAATGATACATTTAAAAGCACAGAAAAGCAAAATGCACAAAAAAAGAAGTCATGCTTTTGAGATGTAGTTAATACCTGTGTTCTCCACTACATTTGCGTGCTCTGGTTCTGAAGTCTTCACGATCAATGTGAGACTGCTGTCTGTTAACACATCCATCAATACGGCTCAGTGCTGCACCACCTACGCATCATTTTGACTGTCCCACCTGTTAAAAGACAAAGACAGAGAGAGAAATAGAAAGAGACATGAGTACGAAGGGGATCGTTAAAGGGTGACTGCCATGTGTCTAATGCGGAGCAACATTTACGGCAGGGCATTAGATTTCATTATAACAAAGACTGACACTAAACACAGGCGAGCGCAAAGTTGAGGTAATTGAAGAAAAAGCTCCAAACGTTATACAGACATCAAAGGGGCCCTTGGGGGCACCAAACAATCACTCATTTCTTCTCTGTATCGCAGATTCGTGTCTAAGATTAATTTAAACTTTGCCAGCCAAGAAAGTACACAAAGAATCACAGCTGAGATCACTATGGCAACTGTATGCCATACTATCCTATTTTAAGCTTCATTTAACATTTATAGCAGTGTTGTTAACCTATGCGAACCTTACATAGGCGGCTCTGAACATATTTGTTTATTGTAATTAGCTGTCTCTCTCTCTCCCCTCTCTCTCTCCTGTGCGCCGCAGCAGCAGAAAAACCAACCTGGCTCAAAGAGGAGAGATTAAAGAGATGTGACTGAGGCGGTGACAGCAAACCGCGAGCACCAACAATACTTTTCATTGTAGCAAGTGGTGGTGAAAGTGGGGGCGGCGGATGATTGAGCGCATGAGTGCGTGCACCGATGCAAAACAAAATGTTAAAGGTAGAGAGAGAGAGGTTGAAGTTTGTCAGCCTCTTGAAAAGAAAAAGCATATTAATCTGTTGCGATTGTGAAAGAACAATGGCGGTACGAGAGACTCTGGGCCAGTAAATGATGAGCATTTGATGTTGGGGTCTCCTGCCTGTTTATATTGTTTTGTCTTTCCCTGCTCCTGCAGTCCTTCTCTGGAGGAGTGCTGCTGCAGGATGACAAATGAGCTGAGGGAGGGGATCTAATAACATGATCTCCTTGTGGTGTGAAAACGGCGGCTGGGAGATTAAGACAGACGGCGGACAATAAGACAAAGGTAGTGTGCGGCTCCCTCCAACCAACTGCCACCTCTTTCATCCTGTTTCCTCTAAATGTCATTAGCTGTTCACTGACCTGAGCAGGAGAGCTACCTAAAGGGAACCCCTGCTTCAGCTTACAGTTGCATACACACCAGCTCAGTGGGTAATTACCTCATGAGCCATCACATCTACTCATGTGTGCAGCAGGTACAGGGACCCTGTAGGTAGGCCCAGCCAGAATCTGTTCTTCTCTTCAAAGAGAAGCCCTATTACACCCGAAGCTCAGGCTTAAGTGCACATTTACAGAGCTATGAAATGGCTTTGAGGTCATCAATTTGACTCGTGGAGAAACTGAAAATCTGCGTCTGGCAATAAACACATGCCCTTTAACAAAACAGGAATCGGATAACCTGTCTCGCACTGACTCACACATGCTAATCTGCCCTCATCTGCCTTATCGATACAACAATTCTGAGTAAAATCCTGAAGTCGCAGCAGCACCCGATTACTAAAAATAGGCTGCGTCCTTTGAGCAGTGTATCTGAGCGTGACTGTGACACAACACACAGCTGGGATGCTGGTCAGGCTGCAGAGGTGCTGCTAGAGTTCAGCGCTGAAAGCTGCTTGTGGGTGTGTAGCAGGGCCTGTGTGCTGCGAGCGTGCGTGCGTGTGTTTATGCTCAACTGCATGTATGTTAGATAAAGCCTCAAGGCTGAGGATCCACACCATCAACATCCACTGGCAAGAAGCCGCACATACAATCACACGGAGGGAGAGGGAGAGAAAGGCAGAGAAATGAAAGCCGGGCATTTAAAAACACTTCCAACACCCTTCCTGCCAGCCGGCTCCAGTGCCTCAAATGTGTTTATTTTCCACATTATTCATGATTCTCCTGTACGCTCCCCCCCGCTCTCCCTCCTCTCACCATCTCCACCACTCTGTCAAGACCTGACGAGAGGCCATTTCAATAATGAAGATGGACTAACTGCAATAGAGAGTGCACATAAATTGGAGCTACAGCCAACAAGCATGTCCAATTTGCCAAGCGGTTAAGTCTGATGTCTGGGTGCAGCTTTAAGAGAGCGCCGCGGCTGCCGTCAACAGGTTTGCGCCGACCTGATTCATCCATCCACATCATTAATACTTCACAGAGGGCACCACCATTTAACTCTGCTGCGGGAAACCGCTCTTTAAACACCACACATTAGGGCACGTAATCACTGTGCACTCATTTCTGGAGCATTCAGCAGGTGTAGGAAAATGGCTAGTACTTGTGACCCTTCTATTGTTCTTGCTCGTGGGCAGGGGTCCTTTTGCGCGACGAGAAACAAAAATAGAGACAAAGAGCAGAGAGTGGAAAAAGCCAGAATGATTAGGATTTGATTTATCCCTTTAAACCCTCCTCCACACACCATGTGCTAATGTGCAAGCTGGATAACAAGATAAGAACATGTTTACTTGCGCTATATGGAACTTATCAGCACCACAATCTAATTCCTGCAAGCCTCTTCTCTGGTCCCCGTTTGACTGCATTTCTCCTCGATTCAATTGCATTTCTCTCCAATGAAGCGGCAACAAGAGGGATGGCTGGAGTGGGATCGTGTATAATTGCCAAAAAAAGGAAAGTCCAAGGCAAAATCCCACAGCAGCAGTATATGTAGGTACAAAGGGCCCATTGTGGCAACAGAGGCAGAGAGTCAGGGGCCAAGGAATAGATCCCCAACAGAGGAGCTCTCAAAGAGGGCATAGCGCCACAGGGAACACTGATCCAAACAGACAGCGCTGAAATGGCGACTCCTCTTTTCAGCACAGGTATACTGTTTCAGAGCAGGTTCAGCGGATGGCTGCAGACAGGCTGAGTAACCTGCCTCACACGCAACTCACAGAAATACTCGTGAGCTTGCAGCAATACGTGGTAGGAGTGCAGAGTAGCACGGCTCCGGTACAGACGGGGGGGCACAATAATACATGCAGCAAATTTTAAAAATAACACATGCCCGCTGCTCTCACAGACGTTAGCTCTTATGACTTTCATCTTAAAGGCCGGCATTTCTGGAAAACATCCCCATAGATGGGAGATCTGCTTTAAATAGACCTGAGTATGATTTTATATGCCCGGGTTTGACCTCTGAATCTAACCCGCGCTATTACCATAAAGAAGAAAAGGTCCCTCTCACTCCTTCTGTGTCTTTATCACAAACATGAGCAGCAGGCCTCCTCACAGTTGTCATGTCAAAGCGCTCCCGCTCTGAGGGGCCCTGACATAGCGGGCTAACCTCAAAGATGAAGCACTGCCGGTGGACAACAGATCAAACACTTTGCATCACCTCACGTCGCTCTGTGTCTCGTCACGATAAATGTTCCACCTGAACACGGCGCTAAGACTGAAGTCGAGTGCTTTCTGACAGTCGACGCGTGTGTCTGCAGGACCGGAAACAACACGTTAGCTGTCAGCGTTTGTAATTAGAAATGATATTCATTTTCTTTTCTTTTACAGTATCAGCACAATGCAGATTAGACTAAAGGCAAACACCAGAAGCCTTCTTCACACACAAGAGCTTAAACATTTATTTTAATAATGCCACTTGGCCTCTTGGGATCTGTGCAACAAGCAGCATTGCAAGACTGTTCATGTTTCCACCTTAAAACACATGATACACATTAAGAAAAGTGCTAGTTTGCACATGGAGAAACAGCACTCACTAGGACATAAGTCTACCTTTGACTTTATTTAAATATCTGTCCTATTAGGTGCTGAATGCTCCACTGTGTTCACCAGTCTGAAGCTAACTCTGTCCGCTTTTTGGTACGTAAAGAACAAACTGTGCTGCTGGACATTAGGGATCTTCTGTCTGGTACCGGGGCAGATCACGGCATTTTTAAAGCATTCATATCTGATCGGATAGAACGTGTAGCCGTGTCTGACACTTTGTTCCAGTTGTAACGTTAAATAATGAACACATCTGCTTTCTAAAAGTTCTCAGAAGAAACTCAGCAACTGATTTTGGTATAACACAATTAAACACTGCTATTTATAAAGATGTTTAAAGTTTTTTTTGGGGGCTAGTTGTTTAGTTCATTAAAACTACCTAGCTCTGTGTTTTTTTAGTGATAAGAGCCAAAATATTTTTACTTACTTAACTGTTCTTTAATTTGCACAAAGAAGGAGGCTTTACTATGGTAAAATAAAATGAAAACCTTTAAGGAATAGCTCAGGGGCACGTATTTGTTTTCCTAATGCGTTGCAGAGCTATTAAGCGTAGAGCACACGGGATCTAGAAGAATACAATAAGATAAAAAAAAATGCCTTTATGAATTATAAGGGGAGGAAATTATTTTGTACAGCTATATTTTTTATAGTTTTAAGATTATTTCAGTAAAAAAAAAATCTGTACTTGCTGTACACACAAAAAAAAAATTATAGGATCTTTTTATAATTAATTTACTTCCGCATTTGTTCATCTCCATTAACACCTGGCTAAATGGGTAGCTTGTTGCGCCATGGCCGTAGGAGATCCACCATATGTTTCCTGAATGTTGTTGTTTCAGCCATCTCTCCACACAAAGCTCCCACTAGCTAAGTCTGTCATGAAGATTGCTTGTCAGCTAAGATCTGTGCCTCAGCCGAGGACAAATCTCAATGATTTTGTCTCTGACATGAAGAGAGATGAGGGAAAGAGAGAAAAAAAAAATCATTCCTTATCTGTATATCTTAATTCAACGGTGTCTCCAACATGCGCCTCTGCTACTGTGCCGCTGTCCCTGTCAGCTGTTTGCCGCCGCATTTGATCCAACATCCTCACCTAAAATCCCTGACATGGCCGCGGTGACGGCAGAGATATGGCATCCGCTGGAGATAGTCATCGTCAATCACAGGCTGCTGAAGAGCCCGGGAAACATTTGATAGGTAAAGATTCACTATGAATCAGGATTATAGAGCTGGATCTTTATCGGCACAGCACAACCTGCAGAGACAGGCCTGGACAATTGCAACCGCTGTTACCTTTAA
This sequence comes from Planiliza haematocheilus, assembly GCA_005024645.1. Lineage (NCBI taxonomy): Eukaryota > Metazoa > Chordata > Actinopteri > Mugiliformes > Mugilidae > Planiliza > Planiliza haematocheilus. The sequence continues at coordinate 1,286,835 of SRSE01000949.1, read as the reverse complement.
GGCTTCGGCCTTACCCCGGAATAAAAAAAAGTGCAGAGCTCTGAATCTGTGTGAACATTCAAGGCAAGTTTTTGTGTTGTGTCTAACTGGTGTCATTTCGTTTTTAAGGTAATATGTAGATACCTGTGTTTAACTCAGGCAAAGGAACCGCAGGCGTCCACATTTGCATTTAAAAACATTTAAGGACAATTTGCTCAATCACAAAGCTCCTGCAGATGCCTGTAAACCCTTCTTGTGTCTTCAGTACACAAAGTCAGACCCAATCTGAGGTTAGATACACCGGTAAAATATCATGTAATGCAGTATAATATTGCAGGGAAAAATACGTGTGCAGTATTTTTGCTGGATAGATAGCGTAGTTAGGTGTTCATTAAATTCAATCGACAAAACACGGCAACAACTTAATGCTCTACTGCTGCTGGAATTGCATTTCAATGCACGCTGGTACTTTGTCTTCACAAATGCAGTACTAATGTCTCACAGTAGCTCATTAAATGACAGTATATTTTCCAATTGTATGTCACGTTTGTCCCTGCTATTGGGTCAGGAATCCTCAGACTCAGCTGTATGTGCATCAGCTATTTGATATTTAAATGGTCGACACATCATTTTCTTTGTTTTGCTATTTAAAAAAAAATTCACACAAAAGAAAACATATGAGTTAAAGAAGGTATTCTACAGAGCACGGCACTGTCATATTTCCGCGTGCGAACAGTTATGAAGACGCTGCAGATTGAGTGCATGGTTATATTTGTTACTCTCAGTCTTAGCTTTACCTGGAAACAGATGTGCTATTTAAAAGAGGTTTCTTATGCAGTGCAAAAAGACGCACCGTATGAAACTACAAGCCATGTAACTTTTAAATTGTTGTATGTGCTCTGATAACGCGTTCTCTGTTTATCTTTTGCACAACCTGAGCTCTTCAACAGCGGGGAGAAGAGGACATTAAGTGATAAGGAAGAGAGGGGAAAAAAAACGCGGAGGGAAGGTCAAGAGTGAGGAGAGAGACGGCGGATTACGATACATCACTGCGCGCCTCTAGAGACTGTGTGTTTACAATGCTGCCTCATTCATACGTGCACGGGCGATGATCAGTCAAAACAATGCTACCGCTTGAAGCAAAAACAAAAAAAATACGAAAAAAAAAAAGAAAACGGGATGGGCCCCTGCCGGTGAATGGCAGAGAGAAGAATGGCAATAAGGCAGGCAGTAGGCGAGGTGTTAAAAGTTGATTAGGTTGTTAAAGGTCATGTAGTCAGGCCTCATCAGCTGTCCCGATGGAGCGCAAGAAGCAGCTCAGGGCCTCGGCACGGCCGCTAATGAGGCAGAAGCAATGGCATCCTCGCTAACATATGGATATATCCTTCTCCCATGTACAGCAGTCTTCTTATGGTACATGAGAGTGGATGGCAGCTAGCACTTAATGCGACGACATTAACAAAAAGAAAAACCATAATCTCGACTAGCCTGAGGATGTTATAACAAGCCCAGCACATGGCACAGAGGAAAACTGTGTTAGGCATGTAATGTGAAATGATTTGATCACAGGAATTGGAAAATGTAGCGTATGTTGATGCTGCTTTTGCACACAAAGCACGCGCACAACATAAACGTTCACTTCACAGATTCGCGTGCACATCTGAGCAAATCCGCGTTTGGTCCGCCCACCGCTCCGAAGGGGTCAGTCTTATGAAATGGTTGCGTATTTAATGAAGCGCTGCGTACAAGCAGCTCTACGCGCACACACGCGTGCACACATTCCCATACACAGTGCTCCCACTCAGTCCAGTTAAAAAGATGCTGATGTATGAGTAACTGCTGATAAATTCAGAAGATGCAGCCGCCCTCCAGAAACCCAGAGCCAAAACCAACAATCATGACCAACCCCTTCGAACTCCTGACTGATGACACACGGAGTCACGCATTCATGCACATGCATCAAATAATCTTCACTGCGGCAGCTTAAAAAAAAAAGAAAAAAAAAAAGGTCAGGCACCAGAGATGCAATTATCATATTTCCAACAGGTGCATTTATTAGCGCTACACTTCATTGGCTTTGCTGAATCTAAATCAGGCTGGGGGTGCTGGGGGCCATTACGCCACAATGATCAGTGCTAATACAGATGACATAATGTCCTGGAGGTTTACATGCCTGCAAAGGCACTCTGTCAATGCCTGTTTCTGCCGCAACAACTCCTGTCAGACACATTATGGGCTGAAGTGATCAATATTTTTTATTACCACCACTTTGTTCCACCTCTACCAGCTCTAGAAAAATAGGCACGTTTCACGATCGCTAGCCTTCCTTTCTTTTCCACGAGCGAGCATGTGTATGCCTCTGTGTGTGCTGCGAATGAACAGGGGCAGCTTTTGTCTGTGGTGATGCGTAAGACAGGAGCGCGCGCGCGCTGATGCGTGTTGCTCCGCGTCCGAGCGTCTGTTCGCTAAAGGACTTAAAGTTAGAGTCCTTCGTAATGAGAAGCCCTTAAAGGTGAGGCTGGATCACAGGGAAAGGGCATGAGAAGAAGTGATGATGGTCGCTATGGTGCTGGCCTCCATGGTAGGCAATCACAGGTGAGGGGGGAAAAAAAACAAAAAAAAGACACTTGTAGCAACACAAAGCTATACTGTACCCATTTTAATTCAGCCTGTGTGAGAGCAGGTCTGCCTACAGCGGAGATGGGAGGAAAAAAAGCAAAATCACACTCAATATCAGTGTTGGCTACAACTGCCAAGAATGGCTAATCAATAGAGCAGTGCACCTATGGGAGACATGTTCCATTAAGTCTGTGGGTCAATGTGTTTGCCGGCTGATAGCACTGTTTTATTTTCCCCGACGCTTGTCCCCATCCCCATACTCCTCATGCTTGATTAGCTGCCCTGCTTGGTTCCATTGATGTGTATCAGTGATCACCCCCGGAGTCTGATCAGTCAGTGACTCTCCGATGGCGGAGGGGTGAACACGGAAGACCTCTGACCTCTGCCCCCTGACCCGGCGTGACCCGTAGTTAATTAGGTGCGTGTGTTTACCAAACATCTGCTCCACTTGCATCATTACTCTACTGTCTGAGTTATGATGCAGAAGTACATTAAGCGAAATAGCTAACAGCTGAAAAACTATTATCCAATACGTTACGGGCTTGAAATGTGGGTTTAATTTTTTACATAAGTGGCCATTTGTCCTTTGGTTGATATTTCCTTTATTGTCAACAGCAAGATCTTTTGTCAGCCTGCACATGTCATCGCTTCACGGGCTGACAAACACGCAACACAAGAGCTAGTAATTAATGAAATGACCTCTGAATGCAGCACCTTCAGCAACCCCCCCTCTCATCACGGCCGCACACGCGTGCACACACATACTAGAATAGAACGGCTGTCTGTAGCTGCTGGAACCTGCCAATTATTCTGTACTTTACTGGACCCTCGCTGCATCGGAGGTGTGATTGGAATAACAACCACCCTCCGAACCACGCAATTCTGCATTCCCTGTAGGGCAGCACTGAACCAGCAGGGGAAGAGGGAAGGGAGCGCGACGAGACGGCGGCGATGATGGGGAAGAGGGCGCGTACGGAACAGGAGGAAGAGGAGAGGGAGAGGACGCAAAGAGATGAGGATTACATGATGAAGGAGAGGCTGGGGAGGAGAGGGGAAGAAGTCAAAGCCGGGGCTCCCTGGCAACATGCAGAGGCAGAGGCAGTGTGAGAGTGAGTGCTGTCTGAGTGACACTCACTCTCATATCCCCCCCTCTGGGGAAATAACCCCCTTAATCCAGCATGCTCTTTCAGATAGACAAGATCCCCCTTCTTCTCCCAGCAAGGATATGAAACGCTCCCCCTTGTGATTCAAATACCAGGGATGAGGGCTGGAAATCGAATAGACAACAATGTGACGTGGCGCTGCTAGAGAAAGACATCAATGTCCCTATCTCCTCCTCTCCGGCAGCTGACTCGCTGCCACAGAAGAAGGTACAAAGTCATTGGTTATCACCGGAGGAAGTGGCCCGCCATTGGCTCGTTTGTTGGGAGGTGGCATAACACTGGCAATAAGAGGCTCAATATTAGATATTCCTCTGCCTTTCACTTTGTCTTTCACACTGCCTGCTCTCTGCAGAAGAAAGAAATCTCAGCCCGCGTTCACATTTTTTGTACGCTTGCGTCTCAATCTAACAACGTATCTCTAATAAAATAAGCAGGTCCTTCGCATTTTCTCATGGTTTCTTAGAATCAACAGCCTTCCTGCGGTCTTTAATGCCCGGTAGCTCTTAGTAATAGCCTTTCTCATAAGCGCACACAATGTGACAAACACTCGGATACAGAGTTAATTAACGGTACACAGCGCTGGATGGACGGCGGAATCAATAAAGTCAAGGCGGGCCCAGTCGCAGCAGGCCGAGCGGCAGGACCCGCCAACCACGCAGCCTTTTCAGTGCGAACCGAGGGAGGTCTTTTTCTCTCCATACTGGTAAATCACTCCACAGCCAGGCTGCTTGGTACACAGAGCGAACTGCAGAGCTAGGCCGACACAGTGTGATATTATATTAGCATTACAAAGGCTTTCCCACCATCTGTGACACACTGTGGAAAAAAAAAAAAAATCACTTTTCTGTTTCCAAGCCCTTAGTGCTGATGTTTCCATAGGTTCTGTGAGGAGGGCTGACGGGAGTGTGGCTGGGAATGACAAAGGAAACACGCATTTATTACAGCCTCTGTGACACGCATGATTCACCTCCAGTACAGTACATACAGTACATAAACGAGTTCAAAGCCTTTTCTGAGCCTTTTAACTTCAGGACGCGGTTAACAAATTATTATTCTCAGGCGTTACAAACTAACATTACCACATGGTGATGTTTCGACTCCGATTCAAAAATCTACATTTGGTTTATATGTTAATTTTCAGCACAGAGCATGATAAAAAAAACAAAAAACAAAAAAAACATAAAGTGCTATGTTTTCCTCTATGTTGTGAGAGCAGATAGAGTTCTGTGCTTCACTCAGCGGCCTAGGGGAATGAATAGACTTGGCTCGTCCACACAGCTCTCCTTGCTTTCCACTGTAGCCTGTTGTCACTAGCCCCTGGTCGTACGCCAGTCGCCTACTTGGCAGGGAGAGGTGCTGTACAAAGCAACTGGCAGGTCTGGTAAATAATGCTGATGGAGTGTGATAGAGAGAGAAGCATCTCCTTTATTCCACACAGCTACTCTATCTGTTTCAGCAGGGGGAGAGGGGGGACAAATGACGCCTGTTTTTTTTTTTTTTTCCTTTTTCTTTTCGACCGGAGAAGCAGGAAAAAAAAAAAAAAAGCCGACCTACCTAGCTTCTCTTTGTGTTATCTTTCATTATGTTTGCCAGCTTAAGAAAAACCAATAGCTCTCAGCCAATGGCTTATGAGAATACTGAGCACTGCAGGAGCAGACGACCTGCCAACAGCTGGGATTTACAGTTGAAACTTCATGCATACAATTACACAGATGAAGGAGGGACAAGTGGACAATGGCAAAGCAGCGTTGAGGGGAAACACTCATCCAGGCAATCATGCAAAGCCCTCTACTTAGTCAGTGAAACAGGAAAGAGGGATAGTAAGAGAGAGAGAGAGGGAGACACGGCGATCACGCGCCGTATAACTGACTTCATAGTTCAAGCTTCAGCGCCATCACAGAAACATGATCACCCTCCTGTGTGAAAGTTGACTATCCCTCAACTGTAGTGTCTGAATGCGGGGAGCATGAATGCACAGGAAACGTCACTCGTGCATTTGCAGCAGCTTTATGCAGAACTGTACCTGGGCCAGAAATACTCGTTGCTCATTATCACCATTCACTAATTTTACACCTTACCATCAGTGCCGTCGTTCTAAAGGCATAAAGGCATATTTCCACAGCCTATATCTAACAGAGGCAACCACTGTTTAGTCTACGTGTGCACGTTTGGAGGCTTTAGCCAAATGAAGCCTGAACACTTATCAGTGGAATGAAAAAAAAACAACCTGTAACCCATATATCTGAATACGTTGCACATGATGACCTCTGTCAACGTGATGCGGGTATTACCTGGAGTATTACTGCATATAAAGAGCCTTTAAGGCTCAGCGGCAGTATATAAAGCCACTCTCAGCTCTCATCTCTGTGGGAGTGCACAGGGTCAAAAAGGTTTTCCGGCCCAGTGTAATATTCCTGTCATTGCGCCTCGTTCTGGAAACACCTGTAGATGCACCCTGCATCCTCCCTTTCACTAAGCGTAATTCGCATTAGCATATGGCCCGGAATATCCAGTCAGGTGAAGCAGGCAGGACGACAGCCTGGTGAGAGCGAAGGTAGCAAGGTTAGCTCTCTTGTCAAAACCAATATCCACCTCTTGAAGACTAGACTGGGGAGAGGCAGCCAAAATCATCAGCATAAAGGAGAGGCACTAAAATCACCTCTCATAAAATACGACAGGGGAGCCAGCTCACACTGGTTAAAGCATGATGAAAGGAATGGAATCCAGCACAGCTCCCTGTCTGTGGATAATCAAACAAGCCGGGCGCTAAAAGCATGGCATTCAAATTCAATTGTGAAAGCTGCTGCTGTCTGAGAAATACATTCCTCTTGTTTTGAACTCGGTGGGAAGCTTAAAAGATGTATTTTATAATGTCTCCCATTAGAAATAAACACAGAAAGCCCAAAACCAGAAAAAATAAAAAATAAAGTTAACTTGCTATACGCTGAACGGAGACTGATTGGCAATGCAAAGAAAACAATAAAGACGTATTAGAGCTGCTGGCAGAAGCGCGATCTCATGATATCTTCAAGTCAGATCACGACAGCAGCATCTAATCCCCGAGAGAACAGCACATATTAACGTGCAGATGACGGCGATATATCCCGTGATTTGTCAATGCACGAGGTATCCGTGTAGCTTGAGGCTGTCAGAGTAAAGACAAAGGGTGGGAAGGATTACTCTTTAAAAAACACGATGCGTCTGGTTAATAAAAACGTGCATACATGTAAAGGGTGGGAAAAAAAAAAAACATCAGGGCACGTCAAAGAGCTGCACGCGTTCCCTGACACAACAGCTGGCTTTTACACTTGGACTGCAATGTAGTGGTGCGCCAAAACAGCCGAGGCAACAGCGAGAGCGTATGAATGCCTTATTACAGTGTGTGAAGTGGAGCTGGGAGCAGGGAGGGAGAAGGGGAATGTCTCAGTGACAGAGGCAAAGGCTGATGAAAGCCCTGCACGGAGCAGTTGAAAGCGCAGACACATGACACAGCTCATAACTGCTCACCATCCAGGACAGGAACGCATTCATGTAGCCCTCTCCCTCATGTATATTTAAACACCCGCGGCTCCGGTTCAATTTCAGCTTGAGAATGTTTACTTTTTCCAGCGCATGAAAATAAAAATGTATGTGTGAAATCAGGGCAAGCCTCGCATAGGCTTTACCCCGAAATGGCGAAAAGTTTATTTGCGTCATTGTCATATTTTCATTTTAATTAGTAGAAAGACTGAGCAGGCTGTAGTGGCCCTGACACATTAAGACTGTGTGATCTCACACATGGTGCATCTTCAAGGCCCTTGGTGTGTTTGTGTATGGGTGTCAACGTGAGAAAGCGCGTGGGTGTGTTTGCTTGACTATATCTTTGTGTAAGAGGAAAAAAAAAAAAGTCGAATGACGCGGTGATGAGAGCGACCGCGTGAGAAAAGAATATGGACAGGAGAGCTGAGAGCGAACGAGAAAAAAAAGATGGTTGCGATGGCGGCGGCGGCGGCAGTGGAGGGGGGCCTCTGCGAGCCCAGGGGGTAGGTAAGATTACAGATGTACACACAATGTTCTGGAGCACAGGCCAAGGGCTGAATAACAGAGTGTTGCTGTTTCTCCAGAGCTGCTTGCTGCAGCTCACTCTGTGCCTTGTTCTGCTCAATGCCCAGGGCAGCCATTCAGAGACGCTCCCCGAGTAGCAGCACGGATAGACTCTCATATCCCAAATAACAGAGTTCCTCTAGCAGAATGGCACAGTTGTTGATGAGCTCCGCGCTGAGAAATTCAAGCAGGCACACATTTTTACTTCACTGCGACACTATTTGCGTTTACCAGCGGCCGGCTCTTCCCACAGCATTCCTACAAAGGGATTGCTGTTTCTAATGTTTAAATGTAGGGCAGTAGGTAAGCCTCCTTTCATCAGCGCCATCGTAACCAGATTAAGGCGATACGACAAATATCCCAACCGTCAAGTAAACATCCCGACTCATGTTAGTCAAATTAAAGTAGAAATAATCAGATTAACCTGGATTAGTTGTCAATTAATGTGACACGTATGGGGCTTAGTCTAACTTCTGTCTATGATCTGGTTCTGATACGTAATAGTAAAAAGGTGCATGTTCGTGCACACAAACCCCGGCACGGTTGAGAAGCAACAGCATTTTTAATAATTCAAAAACAATGAACCTTGTAGGCCCTTGTTTTTTCCCATTTCCACGACACCACGACACCACTGTCTGCGGGCTAAAAACAGCCTCAGAATAGTTGGGGAACATAATTTGGTTACAATGCGCGTGTAAATTCTGACTGTCTTTCATTAAATGCTTTGCAAATACAGCAAGTGGCGGAGATGGCACAGAAAACAAGGTGCACGTTGTCAATCAGACGGAGATAAAATGTGCAAATTGTGAACGCCGTTTCCGCCGGGAGGTGGTAGTAGTAGTAGTAGTAGTAAGAGAGGCAGTGGCACCGAAAATGCGTCTGCACTTGGAGAAACAAACATTGCGTTTTAATCTTCCATTCTTCGTCCAACCTCCCGTTTGCTTTACAAATTGTCCGACTGAAACTGAAGGGAAATGCGCATCGACTCGGGAGGCTCCGGCTCACAGACACGCGGCTGCAGTCTCATTACCTTGACGGCGTTATTTACTCCAACTTATAGCAATCACCACTGTGGAAAATGGCGTTCCTACTGACTAGAGCGCGTTGCAAAGTGCTTCAAATCAGGGCAATCAACTCGAGGCAAATCCAGGAAAAAGTTCCAAATATGCAAGAACATTGCAAAGTTTGGGAAATCTGGATTTTAAGACGTTTTTCTGCCGTGGCTATTTATCTTTGTTTTTGTAGTTAGTGCTTGCGCGGTCTGTTCTGCACATGTAAAGTGATTGAATATGTCTTGGATGTGTAATAAATAATCACTGGTAAGTACAATGAAAATTATACAACCGGTCAGAGTCCTCTTACAACATGGACGAAGTTGTGCGCTAGGAGGGTCGTGTCTGGAGGCTTCTGTTTGCGTATGAGTAATAAGTGCCTGAGAAAATGTGGCACAAAGAAAAAAAGCAGAGAGCAGTACAAAAATAATCACTATTTGCTCACAGAAAAAAAAGAAAAAGAAAGAGTAGCATCTGAGCAGACGCAGCCTGTTCACAGTCTTGCTCACCATTTTATGAGAGGGAACACTGCAGGTCAGCGCTAACTACAAAACAACAGAGTTCGAATGCAGAGATGACTAGTTAAGATATCACCAGCGAAGCTATCACCCATGCACCGTGCTCCCCGTGCATGAACCTACGTCTCTTGCCCGCTCTGTTATTTTAGTGCGCTTAACGCAATGCTGAAGAGCAATTTCCACGGCATTCATTGGCACAAGTGCACGAGCAAAGCCCTCTGATAAATACTTTTTAATATGTGTTAAGCCTCTACAGTAAAATCTTTAATTTTGCGCACGGAAATAAAAATACAAATTTTAATGAGCTTATGGCGGGGAGTCTGGCGAGGTCTGCGAGCGCCGCGGCACTCAGGTGGAAGCAGGACTAACAAAAACACAAATTCCTGCACTTTTCTTCAGACCAGGCCAATAAGTTACTCCTCGAGTTCACACTGTGCACATAACAAGCGGAGCTGGAGGTGTTACAAAAAAAATATATATATCAGGGTTTTTTATTTATTTATTTTTTCCCTGAGACAAAACGATGAAAACCAAACTAATATTTCCCAACATGAAACAAGGATTGCTATGGGAATTGCACAAATGCAATCATGTAAATTGCTACAGTAAAACAGGCAATTGCTTTCCCACAGGATATGGATTGAGCTGTGGCTTGTTGGTTGTGTTGTCACTGTCATTATGTAATTGGACGTAAGTGGTGTTGATTTGTGCTGTCACTATGTATATTTTTATATGGAGCCGGGGAACAGGGGCTGTGATTCAGGGCCTAATGAGAACCTTAATACACCAACAAAGAGCACAGTATAGTTTTCATCACTAGGAATGGAAGGGCACGTCGCGCGTCGCCATAATTACATAAAGGAATATGTATATTTTTCTACTAGAGATGCTGATGTGATTGACCCTGCCGAACCTGCTCCAAACTAACAATATAATCATTTTCAGATCACCTCATCATATATCTCGTCCCTAAATCTGTTCGTTCTTCAGAGGACTGCATGTCGCCGTCGCTAGAATATAAACTTAAGGACTGTTTTCTGTCTCCTCCAGCTGCTTCGTGATTATTATGTTTTGGGTTTTTTTTCCAAGTGATCCGACAGTGGAACCTCCCAACCTGCGACGACCCGCGCAGCCTGCCCCTCATCATGAATATTTAATACGGCCCTAATAAAATCACACAGACCTTGAATGTTTCTCAGTTTAGCCAGAAACCTTGACCCTAATCATCTCAGGTCAAAACATTAATGTTAAAGTCAGAGCATCGCTTGAAATTCATCTCTGGGCAAAACTAAAGAAACACAAGCTTAATAAGACGGTGCGGCGATACATTGCGATATTTTAAGTGTATCCGTTGTAGGAAAATCAGCCTTTTGTACTGAAGAGTATTCAAGGGATCCATCGATTGGAGATAAACCGGCTCTGCCAGTCGTCCCAGCAGCTCAACGTTCATGAAACTGGGTTTAACAGTATTTGGCGTTGGTGTAAGAGAATGAACGTGGGTTTGGACTACGCAACAGGATTTTACAACTTTTAACCACACAGCATCGTCAGTTAAAACAAGGCTATTGACAGGGCGCCGCAATTATCAAGTTGTGCGATTTATGGAGCCGCAGCTGCACGACAACACGCGCGAGCGGTGACAGGTTTGAGGAGGTCAAACGCAGGTGGAGCCCACGTTCATTATCTACTGACAGATCTTGGCTTGTGTGTGAAGGCGAGGGGAAACTGACACATATTCACTTTCACCTAGCGACCCCTTGAAGCGGGCGGCTTTCATCGGCTTAACTCTTTTAAGTCGTGGCTAGTGCGGCTGCCTTCATGTGCGCGCAGACGTAATTTGGATTTTCATTTCGGGAAATCGGATCTGATGACATTTCTCATTCAAAGAAATGTCTGAAAACGATGAGCATGTTTTAAATTTGTTTCCAAACAAGCTAATCGACGAGGATAGCGTTAAACCCAATGTGAAAGCTATAGTTTTCTTAGTGAGAAACAGTTGAAAGGGTTAGCAACAGGTTGCAAGTCATGGCCGGAGATATAGTGCTGCAGAGCGATGTCCAGCACTTGTCGCTGCATTAGGAGCATGACTAGCTACACATCAAAGTGGTTTCAACTTTTCTCAGCGCTTATATCACATCGTGATATCTGTTTACTTCACATGTGACAAGTGCTTGAGCAACACTTAAACGGCGAGTCGTTACGCAGCCTTTGCAGCTTGCAACGCAGCGTGACAACACAAATGTTTCTGTAAGATCGAGACATTCGTGTTTTGTTCCGACCGCCAGTTGAAAATATTTATCAATCAAATTAACGCTCACGTCTAAAACCAGTGAAATTTGCTGCGTTTAAATAACCACTTAAATAATCAAATATCGTAATTGCCGCCGGTTAATTTTGTGTCGTTGAGCTAATTGCTAAATTGTGTTTCATCAAAAAAAATAAAATGTGAGCTATTAAAGTAGCTAAAGAGTAAAGAATTTGTGGCTGTTGTAAGTATCTATTTCCCCGCTGTCGGATAAATTAAAGTATTATCTTATCTCATCTTATCGTGGTACGTTTTCTGTTTTGTTGTAAAAGAAAAAGCATTCTGCTCCGTTTTAATGTGAGTCCATCAACCAAATGATGCTGTTGATGAGATGTGAGAATATTGTAAGCATTAAAAGTGCATTTTCTGATCCGAATCAAGGCCACAGTGCGGTTATGTCACAGAAACAGTGCCTCAGCTTCAGCACAGCGCCTCTCTGACCTTGTTAGTTGCTTTTTTTTTCCCTTTACAATTAGAGCCTAGTATTGGGCTTTTGTCCTTGCTGCCTCTATCCAGCTTCTCCTGTGTGAATGACAGCCGATAAAAGCTCTGGGCTTTTGCTGGCGTCACCGGCACTATGTAATTCCACTGCAGGGGAGTGTGCTTTTAGCTATGAAGCCCACTGTCACAAGAGCACTAAAGACACCGGCACAAACCCTCGCCAAATTGCCCTCAAGCTCCAGAGATATTTCATCTGACATTTTATTGACAGAGACAATTGTCGCCGCTCTAGCCACGTGTTATTTATTGTATTGCATCAGTAGCCCCGCGTACGCCACCAGCAGCACTGAGATAAGCCCCGTGGCTGCATCAAACACGGCAACCCTAATTATGAGGGTCCGCATTAAAATTTCATAACACAAAAACAAGATGACAATAAAGCCTCTCAAGTCAATAATGCACCGAGCGCAGCACAATGCAAAATTATTTCCAACAGCCCAGGAACCTCAAGTAAAATACTGAACCCAGCTTATTTATGCTTGTAAAAATGTGTGTGTGTGTGTGTGTGTGTGTGTGTGTGTGTGTGTGTGTGTGTGTGTGTGTGTGTGTGTGTGTGTGTGTGTGCAAGAGAGAGACCTTGAGTGCAATGGGAGGAGTAGATGCTGCAGCATTCAGGGAGGGAAAGCAAAGCTAACTGTGAGTCAGACTCTCTTTCTCTTTCTCTCTTCGGCCCTTAGCTCCCTCCTTCCACTTCCACTCTCCCCTTCTCCTCCCTCTCTCAGCACTTAAGCAGCTGCCTCCACTTATGCGGGGCACATTTCAGAGGGACAAGGGGGGAGGGAGGGAGGGAGAAAAAGGGGTGGAAGGGAATGATGGAGGGGTGGAAGGGGGGGAGCACCGGGGGGAGGGAAACAAAAGGTTGCACGATGATTGCACAACGATTCAAAAGCTGCTGAAGGGGGGACATTCCAGCTTAGGTGAGGATGCTCCCCCCCCACACACACACACACACCTCCTCCTCCTCCTGCTTCTGCTCCTGCTCTAAAAACCCACGCCGCTATACATCAAAGAGGAGAAGGTTAACCGCTAGACACAGTAACCTCTGTAACAGAACTGTTTTCTAATGACCATCAAAGAGTGTTTACTACCCCTGGGCCTGTGACTAATGGCTATATGCACAGGCAGCCTTCCAAATATCCATCCTCTCTGCCTGTGCTCGAAGATGGCGAAAGAGATGTGGAGGACATGACCGTCTGGCTGGAAGATCCCTCTGAACGCACCTCTAGCATCGTTAAAGACATGAGTGGCTTGATCTCCTGACCACTTCGGTAAAATGTCAGCATCAAACCACACCAGCAGAGGACACAGCGAGCGTCCTGTAACGGTGAATTCGTAGCTTTTAATGAATCATGACAATGCAGCTTCGGTACAGAGCCAAACCTCCTAGAGGCTGTAGTACATGTTTCATGTGATATACTTAATTATCCATGCCACAAAATGCAAATTTAACAACAAATACATTTTTTCTTTCATTTTTTAAAACTGAAATCCTTTCTGTCTTTCTTTCTTGTGTCTGCATTGTTTACCTCGAGTTTTTCCACTAGGGCAAAACAACAAATCATCGCCGCGCCATGAAAACAATGGATCTCCACAATGTCAGCCTCTCACTCAATGACAGTGCATTTTTCAGATAGTCAAAGTGATTTTTAAACGCTCTGTAAAGCGCTGAAGTTACGAGCCGGAGCAGAGAACTCTGAAATCCATGAAAAAATAAAAAAATGTGTTGTTTGTGCATACCCTCGAGAAAAACACATCTAACACCCCTATCACAGCAGGACGACATCATTTGTCCGTCCCTTCCAAAACTTAGATTTCAGTCGTGAAAAAATCATCTGCTTTATGATGTTCCGGTACTATGGTTTAAGCAGAAGAACAAGGAAAAACACTGAAATATAACGACTATGTTTTAGAGCTTAGCTGACATTTTTGTCAGGTTTTTAGTGAAGTCAGACAATAATTGCTGTAAACTTTTTTTTTGTTGTTTTTGTCTGTTAGTCTCGTCACATTGCAGCCAAAGTTATTTCAGGTTATTTCCAAGTCCCAAACTTAATGGACTTTAATGCTCTACATAAATGTCAAATAAAAAAAGACAAAGAACATGAAGAAATAAGTGATAATTGACATTATGGTTACAGTAGAAGTCAACAAGATGGTAAGTCCACCTGCACCTGCTCTTGCCACCACACAGCTAATACTGTTGTGAACCTCAACTGTGCACCTGTGCTGGTACAACACCATTGACTCAGTGTGTTTCCTGCTGTAGCTGTTCTAAAATCTGACTTTTTTTTTTTGGCAAAATTTCTGATTTTGTCTACCATCCTACTTTCTTAAAGGGAAACTACTGTTTTTTTACAACCTGGACCTTATTTCTGGCATAAAATAAGATCATTTACACACCCACATAACTTTGGTGTAATTAGTATTCGTTCTGGATATATTTAGATCTGCATATATCCATATAGTGGGAGTGAATGGGGCACCGAAATGCAGTCTCTAAATAACGCATTATCTGCCGTGAAACTCGTTCATTTCACCAATATTTTGTTATCGTACCCTAGCGCTATTCCCCGTTGAGTCTGCAGTTACCTGTTATCATCATCATCCAGGGTCTGTAGGTCAATATACAGACCCCAGTCTTCTGACCTGGAAGTTACAGGTAAACAAGCCGACCATCACAGGTGCGCGCGGCGCTCAAAGATGACATCATCCAGGTTAGAAGACATCATCCAGGGTATATGGAAAAATGCAATCTTAATATCTCTCGAATGACTACAAATTACACAACAGTAATACAGGTGAGTAAAGCATTGTATTTTATGCCAGAAATAAGGTCCAGGTAGTAAAAAACAGTAGTTTCCCTTCAAAGATTTCGTTTAGTTATGATGGGATGAGTTGGCATCTTTCACAGCCTGTAACCAACTACGTGATATGGGTGAAGGGGGTAAAATCAAAGCGGATTCTCCAACTCAAGTAGCCAGTGATTGTATTTAATTTCCCGTAGCGGAGAAATGAGGAAGCAGTCGAGGGGAGACATGCAGAGGCTGCAGCTGCATTAGCATTGCGAGAAGATCCCTGAAGGCAGGGGATGTCCAAAAAACCGAGCTGCTGGAAGCGAACAAAGATCTTTCATCAAATTGCTCTCGGACGCCAAAAGTAAAGGAATCATTCTTTTGCCCAGAATTTCAGTGTGGGCTGTTTTTGTTGGATGCCGTTACTGACGCCAACCACGAGGGAGCCTGTGTGTGTTTTGCTTTACAATGCACGAATGTTTTACTCCTCACTTGGACAGAGGTGTGTGGAGACCTTCTTTAAGATCCCCAAAAATATTGGAGAAACAGCCGAGACTAGCGGGACCGAGAGGGCGGATGACTATTGAGTAAGTGATGTTATTTTTGTCATATAACGCTATGTTTGGCCCAACAAAGTAACAGCTACAGGATAAGGAAGTGATACACTGATAAGTTAACCAAGTAGGTTTCTATTTCAGTTGCAAACAGCAAATACTTTTTATTTTGTCAGCGCTCTACTCAATTAGTTATCTCATTTTAGACAGCACCACCCTTTGTAGACTTGTATGCATTATGGTACATGTAAGCCTGCTCAATAAGCACTGTGCAAGCAGGACAACCCTAAAAAACATGTTCTGCCAATATAGCTTGCACGGAGGAACGTATATCTTCAGTTTACAACAATTAGCATCAACAATTGCTTTATGACCACATGAAAGGTGTCTAATCATCCCTTTAAACCAGACATGCATTGCAGCTGTCTTAACAACAGATTCGGTATCATGTATTATTTCAGGAAGAGTCAGCTGGATAATATATCAGCCGTAACCATTACACTAAAACCGATCATGTCTAATTACTGGTGACAAAAGCCCAGTAAAGTTGTTTCGCTGTAAGGTCGGTTTCCCTTGCGACTGCGCCGATGGCTGTGGAGTAAAGATGACTAACAATCTGACTGTCACAGCTAACGGAGAGAAAGCTGAGGTCATTCCCCCACTGCCTCTGTCTGCTAGCTGCCACCGAGGAGGAAGGAGGCTGCAGAAGTGATGCAGCTCTGGCCGCCGCTGGACTCTCTGCTGCTGCTGCTGCTGCTGCTGATACAATGATTACAGTAGCTCCCCGCCGTGTGTGGCCTGGAGTCTGCTGCACAAACCGTTCGCACGTTTTTTTCTGATCTGCGTTTTCGTAACAATTAATGAAGACAGGTTATCTGCGGTGTCCACACTGGTGCTCACAGTCTGGGCTGCCAACGCTGCATGAAAGAGGATTTCATATTCAACAAAGACTGTTAAGAGTGAGGGATATTTTCTTATCTTACTAGAAAAGATCATGTTTTAAAAGAAGATAGTTTTTAATGCATGGCATTAAAACACACTTAAAAAGAGAAGCCGGAGACTTATGATGGGGAACAATGCAACTCCTGTGTCTCTCATGTGAACCTGGAGGCTATTAGTTTAGCTTTGCATAAAGACTCAAAGCAGAGGGGACACAGCTAGCCCAGCTCTCTCCAAAGCTCTTTTATACACATACTCCAATCAAAATGTGGGTCGGGTTTAGTGGAGGGGGGGCCGTTAGCAGAAAGGGAATACAGTATATTGATAATTAGGTTTCTATTCGTACGTAATCACCTGTAATTACAAATCATTGTGTTTTTGATTGTTTGCCCAAAAAGAGCCCTTCATGTCTACTAAGGGAGCAGGACCTTCTGCCACAGAGCCCAGCATGATGCACAGCCATGTTTGTATAGTAGCCCAGAGCGGACAAACCAAACACTGGCTGCAGAGGGGCCTTTCCCATTTTTTTTTTTTTACATTTAAGCAGCAGCCATCATCGCAGTTTCTCCTGCTCGCTTGGAAAAGGAGTTGCGAGGGAGGGGTATTCAGCCGGCTGCAATCTGCAACCTCACCCAAGATGCCACTAAAAACCTTTTTTTATTTTAACACTACCTCTTTGTTTTGGTTTAACCATTCCACCTGATGCAAGAGCTGCTCTCGTTAAACTTCCTAGGCATATTTTTCCAAATGCTCTTCACTATGTTTCGGCACCTGCAGCAGACAAAGCGAGCACCCTTCATGGGAACAAAGTCGAGCGTCTTTTGGGCCCAGATGGTGGAGATCAAACCTGAGCTAAAAGGAGAGTAAATATTCAACCGACGAACTCACGGAGCCAGAAACATAACTCCTAAACAATGCTCGTGTTGTTTCGTGTCGGAAGGATTTGAAAGCAGGTTATTGGGAAACAACAACAGCGTGTTTCTGTGCATAGTAAGTGAAAGTCAATTAAGTCGGGTTCCAGCTTCATTATTTATTAATTTTTTTTTATTATTAAACGGCTCTAACATGAACTACTACGAACACTGCCGTATGCTTAACATGTCACGACCTATGATTTGAGTTATTTGTCTATACTGAGGCAAATAACACACTGACTGCTGGCAAAGTCTGTGGTCTTTAGGCAGTCAGTCGTGTGTCCAGTCATACCCAAGTAACGAAACACTTATTTTCTGTATCCAGTAAAATGTCCAGTGGATTTTCAGCACCTATCAGAAAGCCAGCAAGCAATAAAGTAGAAGGAGGTCATTAAATCCTACAGCACCGCTTCACTTTCTTTTTGGAAGTAATTGCAAATCTCTCTCTCTCTCTCTCTCTTTTTTTTTTTTTTTAAATATTTTTGATGATTTAATAATGTTCTCTCAGCTTACTTTGAGATTTTTTGAATACAGAAGGGTCACAAACTAATTTATTCATCCAAGTAATGGAAGAACTTTCTGGTGTAAAGTGTCTCCTTTTCATTAATTCTTTAATATTTTCTCAGATAAATATCGCGAAAAAAAAAAGGGAAAACACCAATGGAAGTTGCGCTGAGTATGAATTACTTTGATTTGTTTGTCATCGGTGAGAAATTAAAACTCCTACTTGAGCTCAGTAGCGTTTTGAGACGCTGAATAATACAGAGTATCCGTCGAGAGCGCTCAGCGGACAGATCCCCTCGTTCTCTGGCTTCCCAACTCCGTATTTTCAACACAGTAAATGTCCTGCTAATGCGTCCACAGTCTCCCAAGCCAAGACAAAAGCAGCTCATTGATAACGGCTCAATAAGTGAGCATGGAGGGCTTTGAGGAATTTCCAGTCAATATGTGGCCATAATGGATTGCACATGGCGCTTTTTAGAGCTGTGTTTCGCTCCTGAAATTGCGGCCGCTGCAATTTGATGCAAACTTCCGCACTTTGTGAACCGCCGCGATTTGATGGTGAGATTCTTTGAGGTGTGTTATTTCTTTAAATCTAACACCCACGACCCGTGATGAAACACGGGTAGATTTTATTCTTTAGATTTTTTTTTTATCCCCTCCAGTATTTTGTTTTTCAAAATGAGAGCCTAAAAACTGAAGACAGTTTTCATGCACATCACAAAATCCATTCCATTACACTCGCTGTAAAGATTTCCCTTTGTTCTCGGAGCCACAAATTATTTCCCCGTTGCTTCAGAAGGCGACTCCTTTACTTGGCTTCAAAACCAAAGGACAGGGGCAGGCGGGGTGGAGGGAGGGGGGTAGCAGAGGACAGAAGGAGAAGAAAGGAGATACACAGAGAAAAAGAGAGAGAGGGAGAGAGGGAGAGAGAGCGAGAACGAGGGAACGGGAGAGGGAGGGCAGAGCGGAGGGGGAAGAAAGCAATGAGACAAGACGGGAAAATGCAGGGACGGGTGTCAGTCAGAGGAAGAGAGTGTTTGAATGTGTTTGGGGGGTAATAATGAGGAGAACACGGGACGGAACAACAACAGTACCCTGCCCTTCAGACCGTCGGCAAACTCAAATCTCGATATTCACCCACCGTCTCTGGCTGCTAATACGCCGCCTTTCTTTGATATTTGTTTTCCCTTTTAAAGTCATTGATGTTATTAGTTTTTGAAACCCGGCTTAGAGGCTTATTGATAGGCTGTGCAGATGGAAATATAAATGGCCTCAGAATCTCTGATGAGAGAGAACAATAATTCTTGTCTATTGCTCTGCAGCACGTCTGCAACGCAAACCGCACCAGGAGGGAGTCTCTGTGTTTTCCTGCACCGAGGCACTCTTCTCTCTGCTGCAGTTTTTTTGGCCACTGTGCTTTCACGGGGGCTCTCTCAATAATAAATAAAAACCCGGTTTCCTTATGAAACACTTAATCGGCCAGTATGGAATCAGTGAGAGCGGTAAAAGGAGCACACTGTCACGGCTTTAATGTGTATCTCGCTGTGTTCGGTGTTGGGGGGGCGGGGGGGTTAGCCTCTCTGATGTGCCACAGCTGAAATTGGCAGGCTATCAGTCACAACCCTGTAACACAATGTACAGCATTTCTAAACAGTATAAAGAGATATGACAGCCAAGGAGGCAGAGAGACGGATTGAGGGAAGGAGAGAAGGAGAAGGAGAGAGAGATGGAGCGCCAAACAGAGTGAGGGTGAGAGAAATGCCATTTTTAGAAGCCTGATGTGTAAGTCTAAATGTTTTCTTTACAACTGGGTCAGAACGGCACATTATTCTAGACTCGGGGGTTGTTAGCGCTCGACGTTTGACTCTCTCAGATCCAACTCGAGGCGCAGCGGGTCAATTTTCTCATCACAAACAGCAGAAACATCACAGTCGTGGTCTTTCAGATTGTGTCTGAATGCAGGGAAGTTGGCAAGATGTTCGGGAAGGGGGGGGGGGGGGCGGGGGGTCATGCTTTTCCGTGGACAAATGAGAACAAAGGACGGTCTGCCTCCCTGTTGGTAATCAGGCCTATTGATTAGCCCCTGTGTGGGTCTGTGAGGAGCTGGGAGCCAGTGGCTGTGTGCATATGCACTGGGGTATTAGCAGCGCTTATTCTCCAGACCTGTGGGACAATGCAGCCTCTGAGTGAGGTGATTAAAAGGCCCGAGCTATTGAGCTCCTCCAATCAATGCCCTCCTGTGCTACTGGACAGAGCTGGAGGCCACTTCCTAAACAACATACACACATATGCTAACATGCTTTCACCTCCGCAACCCTTCATTTCTCCCCCCCCCTCCTCGCCCAAGTCCTAAAGCAGCTTCATTAAGTGTTGAGGCAAAGGGGGCCACATCCCCGCTGCTCTCCTCTATGGCTCCCGTGACCACGCCACGTTGCGGAGGGACTCGCCATTTTCATCATGCGCAATGGCCAATTAAACAAATCTAATACTGGAAAGAGGAAGGGGTGTGGGATAAAAGTAGGAGCTTTTCATTTAAATGGATAAGGTTAATGAGTTATTTGTATGGTTGACGTATTCCGATGGTTTAAAAGGTTAGGCGCATCTACACAGCTGCCCTTTGGAGTGATCTCCTCCGTTTCACGCTCCCTCAAGCAGTGGTAATGAGAGGTCACCCTGCAGCACGAGGGCCCTGGGAGCCAGCAGCCCTGGCCAGACAACCGCACAGACATATTACTATTTCCTCCAAAATAAACAGGCCTTGAAGAGAAGAACAGGCCATTTCAGCCCTTTCTCTTAACCTGCCTCTCCCCTTCCATCTCCCTCCCTTTCAATATCCTGACAAGTGGTCTGCTCTCAGTTCGCCGTGACCAGAGAACACTCCTCTCTCTTGTTTTTTAGAACATCCACTTTCATATTTTCAATAACTGCAGAATCCTATTTTTGTTTCCTAATGGAGCCCCTCTCTCTGTCTTTCTCCCTCTCTCCCCCTCATCTCTAAATTCCATTTCTGAGAACTGGCCTGCCTTCTTTACATTCGCTGTCATAATCAGGACCTGCTGTTTCTCGTCGCTGCGCGTCTCATCAACACCTCGGTTAATCCGGTCAAAAATATCACATATTGCTGACACATAATCAGTCATGGAAAACATAACTCAATTGCAGCCTGATTATGGAATAGAGTGCACAGGCCAGTTGTATATATATTTGTATATGAGACCAATGTCCATACCGGCTTTAATCGCACCACAAACTTGGGCTAGGTTAGTGAGAGTTATAAGAAAAGTCCTCACTTTGCTTAATTCGGTGCTATTGATTTGGTAATTATTTCATAAGCCGCTATGTCCAAATACTCACAGGCACAGAAAAGCCCGTATCACAGGCGACCAGGCAGCCTGGGGTGTGTTGCTGTCAGGTTTGCCAGTGTGAGCGGACAGAGGCGGTGGGCTCTGCTTAAGACAGAGTATTGGACAAACACAAACAAACGAGGCAGCGGCCACTGTGACTCAGTGCTCTAATGAACCAGCGTATTGACTTGCTGGCTTTCTCTTTCTCTCTGCCTCCGTGTCTTTCTCTCTCTCACACACACCCTGCCTCACTCGCTCTCTCTCTCCCTCTGTCTGCTATGTTTGTATGGATCCCAGCTGCCACTCGGAATACCAATTACTGTAGGTCCAGGAGTGGGGGAAGGAGAGAGAGAGAGAGAGAGAGAGAGATGGAGTGAAAAGGGAGAAGGAGATAGAGAAAGTGCGATGGTGGCAAATGGAGAGAGAGAGAGAGAGAGAGAGAGAGGGATGGAGGGAAAGAAAGAGGAGAAGACATGGAGAAGAGGGAGGGAAAATGGCTTGCTAGTTGGCAGGTGATCCGGGACGCTTGTCCTCACTTGGTCACCGGGAGAAACAGCTCGGAGTTGCCGCTGATGGTGAGGAGAGGGAGGAGGAGGAGGGGGGAGGAGGTGGGAGTGTGTGTGTGTGTGGGGGGGGTCTTCATCCCTGATGCTGTGGCACCTCGCGAGGAGGGAAAATCAAAAAGTGTCTCCATGTGAGACACTTACAAGCCTGATGCTGTGACACTCTTGCAGCTGACATACAAGGAAGGGAAATCAAAGGGGACCTTTTTGTGGTCTGCCACAAATAGGTGCAGCCCCTGCTCAGGGAGAGAGGAGAGGAGGGTTGGGGGGGGGGCTGTCTCACCGGCAAACGTAACATTTTCCCTGTGAATTCCTGGGACGAAGCCGGGCGCCGCATCTCCCATTACAAGGTATTTGTGTTTGATAAAGGGATTTAGACCACAGAGAGCTTTTGGGTCCAGTGACACTCCTTCGCTCCCTCTCCCTTTCCCCTCTCTTCTCCAACTGCCGCAACAATTCTCATGACAACCATAATGAGCATGCTCACATTCTGCACGATACCACTAATTTGAGAAATTTCCAGCACAAAGACATAATTAGACAAACTAATTAGACGAAGACTTCGCTGCACAGAGATCCTCCACAGTTCAACTCATCCGCCTACCTGCCGATGACTAAAATAGGAAGCAGCCGTCAAGCCCATCCATGCTTATTCCCCTCAGTTAGTGCAGTGAGATGTTTGTGAGATGGCGCACGAGGGAGAATAACACAATCTCTCCCAAGGGCTGCAGACGCTCCTCAGCAGCAGCAGCAGCACACCGATGCCTTTGTTGTGGCTTTAGTGTCACATAGGACTAACAGGTCTTAGCTAGCCACAGATTGTCTTCCTATTTATAACCGAGGCAGCAACATTGTCTACACTCTGTAAAAAAAAACAAAAAAAAACCTGCACAGGCCTGCACCTATACGCCACCGTGTAAGACATATTAATAAATCAGAGAGAGACACTCAATTGTGCCAGGAACACTTAAAAATACACAGTTCCAGTTGAGGTGTTCATAGTAGCTATAGGTGAAGTGGTGGGTTTTCTAATGAAGAATATGACAAGAGTACTTAGAGAGAGTTGGAGAGGCGAGGGAGGTAGAAAGGTAATTGATTTTAAAAGTGATGGGAAAACCCACAGGTCTCAGGAGGGAGCAGAAAACCGTCTCGACGGATACAGAGGCCCCAGCTGCATCCAAGAATAATGGAATTAATTCTTAGTCTCCCTTAAATACATTTCATAATGGGAACTTAAATTAACATTTCGTAAAGCCTCCAGAGATGGAGTCAAAGTGTAAATTGTTACAATTTTTTTTTTTTTTTTTTTTTTTTGCTTTTCTCTCAACAATGGAGCTTTTGTCACTGGAATATGTTTTCCTTGTAGGCACACGGAGCTATCCAAATAACTGCATTCGCTCGTTATCATTTTGCACAGAGAACGATGAAAAAAAAAAATATATTTCACTCTTATACAAATGAGGGCCGACTCACGCGCGCGTTAAAAACAAACTTCCGTGCCCACATAGGAGCTCGTGGGGCCAAATAAGCATGTGCACATGCGTACGTACACATTCATATCTCCAAATGCTTGGCAGACTGTCACTGCATTCACCGCGGCGTCTCAATAGTCGTGGGCAGATTTGTAAGACCGTAAGAGAGCGATGCAGACGGCGTGCCACGGTGTTTGTTATTGCTAATTTTCCGTCAGGTCACTAAGTCCAGGTAGACTCATAGCATCCTGGGATTAACAGTCAGCACAGTCAGAGAGCTTCTAGTAGCTCTGGCTGCCCCTAAAACTGATAATTCATGCACAGGCACACACACGCATAAACACACATACCGTAGCACATACACCAGGCACAATGCACACAGATACACCGGCTCTCTAGAGGCCTCATCACTCGAGCCAAAACACTGCAGCAGCATACATCTTTGATAGCAGGTTTTAGACCTATTAGATCATATGGCTATAAAGAATGCATGCAGACTGTACACCAGCTCTCCCCTGACAAAGAGTTTCCCTCAGTGGAATTACCGGCATAAATAAACCATAAGCAAATCCCAAATAGTGAACACAAAAGGCAAAAAGGTGCACTCACGCATGCATACACACACGCGCGCACACACACCTCAGAGACGGATCTCAGAGGAGCTGGTTATACACAACGTCATTTGAATATAAAAGGAAAAAACCTGGTTTTGTGGTGCTCCCAAAGTATTTAGCCCACAGTGACAGAAACAGAACAGAGAGGAAAATGATCAAACAGGAAGTAGAGCTGGACAGATAAGGGGAATGGTGCTTTAAATCACTGCTTATCCTAATTAGTAGTATGTTACTGAATCGGGTTTTTCCAAGTCGCTGCCTGTAGCGGTGAGGGCAGATACGTGTGTTTCTGGTGCACCAGTACGC
Source organism: Planiliza haematocheilus (assembly GCA_005024645.1). Classification (NCBI taxonomy): domain Eukaryota; kingdom Metazoa; phylum Chordata; class Actinopteri; order Mugiliformes; family Mugilidae; genus Planiliza; species Planiliza haematocheilus. Next base: position 1,262,616 of record SRSE01000949.1, on the reverse strand, counting down.
ATGTTAGAAAATGCTGCACGTTCATGGCATAGCTGTGCAGCATTTGCAAAAGGGTTTGATAGCGATTCCAAAGCGAGTTCCCTGGGACGAAATCAAAGTGAAATCATGGAGTTGTTGACAAAGACTGCTGATATTTGAAATCAACAGCCCAGCACACAGAGGCTTCCCTTCAGAGCTCCTTTTAAAGCCCGAGCCCCCGAAAATTCAGGGAGGCGCATTGCCAAGGCAACGACACCAACAACAGACGTATTACTATCATCAAACCTGATGTCTCCATCATGGTTAGCTTTCGGCACAAACCTATAATCCACACGTATATGTCACACAGGTCTTAGGTCTCGCCGCCATTACAAATCCCCGGCAACGCGACGCCTTCTTTTTCACTTTTTCCTTCTTCTGACCTTCTCCTCTTGGACTCTTTTTAGAGTTGAGCATATCATGTGCCAGATATAGTGTCCGTTTACAGTACAGATGGTTGCCAGATCTCCCTCCTTCCTTCCTCTTACCTCTTGTCCTGAGCCTGAGTGCTGCTGGTTTACTGAAAATGTGTCATGTGAATCACTCCAAGCCCATATTCTTTGTTTTTAGCGATTTACAGAGCCAGGACTGTTCAAAAACACCAGATTTTTATTTAATTTTTTTATTTATTTACTGCGTGCAGACAGCTACTGGAGCGTGAGGAGATATTTGCTGAATTTGACAAAAAAAAAGAAGAAAGAAAGAAAAAGTAGTGGATTAGAATCGCTAACTCCACCTCCAACTAAGCTGCAACCAAGGATTATTTTCATTATCTGCTGACTTCCTCTTTCGTCGGACTAACAGCCCAAGACCTTAAAATATTCAGTTTAATGTTAAATAAGTCAAAGAAATGCAGCAGATGCTCCCAATTTAGGAGCTTACCGCAGTCTTATCACAAAACAGCCAAATGGGAACTTCGCTTTAATTAAATCCTACAGTTTAAAAAGGAGCTGAAGAACAATTCTCATCAGGATATATGATGAAAAATTAAGTAAACAATGCTGGAACAAAAGCAGTCAGGGTCACCCCAAAACACAGCCAGTCGGTATGAAAAAGAAAAAAGAAAGAAAGGTCAGAAAGAGTCAACGCGCAACCTTGATTAAATTGATGTACTTATTTCTGAGCAGAGGTTTTCTTTGTTTGCGGAAGGACACCAATTAAAACTAGCATCGCAAGCATAAAACGATAAATAAATGCGGCTCTTCCTTCAAGAGATAGCTCGACACCAGCACTGGTTTCACAAAGAGACTGTTTAGTGAATCCAAGACATCTTGAATTCCGACAGTATACAAAATATTACAAAGAATCTCGGAGGCTTTGTGTGACTAAATGATGAATTAGCTCCTTTATCAGCGGCGGCTGCACCGAGGTGCACATTTGACTCCTTCTGGAGAACGTTTTACTGGCTCAACTGTGATATATGTGGGCTGCATTCTGACAGTGTCGCTGAAGGATGACTTGGGGAAATGGGTTAGAAGAGCACCGAGAGATAGCGAGTTGAAAAATGTCTGTCTGTGCGTGGCAGGGCTCCGGCACGTCACCGAGCGTCGCTGTCAGGGGTGAGCCCGGAATAAACGCGAAAGCCGACGTCCTGGCCCTTCAAGTCTCTTTATGCTACAATTAGCCGCTTGTTTATGACAGCAAAGAGTGGGTCACTGTCACCGTGTAAAATATACAGCGTGTTTGTGTGGGACTGTCTGTGTGCGCTGTGTGAGAAATAACAGGAGTCACAAAGCTGAAGAAAACCCAGAGCCAGCAGAAAATGTTAGTGAGGCGCGCCGGAGCTAACACACACAGGGAAACAGGCGAGTATACACACAGCTGTACATCCTAGAAGTCAAAGAGACACAGTGCACACTTCATACACTCTCCTGCGATGCATCTGAAATGAGAAGTCCTAATTATTATTTCCATTGTGCCCCACTCCTGTGACAAGGACCACTAGCTGTGAATGATTATAATTATTACCCGTAGTAGAATAGCAGTCATGCTGTTGTATCATCAGCAACATCATCCAACAGATCAGGGTCAGATCCAACTTGAAATTCATGTCTGCAATCCACTTCACATCCTCTGTGTTAAGATATTCAAAAACATTTCTCGTTTGACTTGTGCTTAGATGTGTTGCGCGCGGATTATGTTTCGCCTCCGGCGCGCCACGGTAAATGAAAAGTAAAGCGGCGTACGTCAGCTGACTGCATCTGACAGGAAGGCCGCTGCATCAACAGGCGTCTTGCCCTCCTGCTCCCCCGCATCAACCGCAAACCTACGTTTAAAAAAAAAAAAAGAAAAGAAAAGAAAAAACAGCCGCTCGATTCAGCTATCGCTAATGTTTGATTAGGCCACAAACGCCGCAGTTCCCCGCCAACAGCAGCGCAATTAAAAACAAATGAATTGCAACAGATTCCCGTTCGAAAACTCGCCAGCGCTCACGACGTGGATTTCTAAACCTACCTACGGCTCGTAGGCTGTGAAAAAAAAGATTTACGGCAAAATATAGCCTGTCTCTTATTTGTACATAAATTCACAACATCGTTTAGAGTAGCAAACAAGGCTGTCTTGAATGGCTGGTAATTATGTACAGCAGCAAATAAAGCGTGGTTTCTTTCGGAGGCACTGGTGGCTTGTTAAGTGGTGAACAGACAAAACAGCATTTAGAAAATGAAAGGTGCAGGGAAACATCCAGGGCACAGCGAGCTTCTCTCCCATTAGAAACAGCGCTGTCTGTCTCGCGCCCGTTTGTTTGTTCCAACTGGCTGTACTGGAAAGACGCACCCTGAACCCCCACCACCAACAGTAACTATGTCTCTTCCTTTTTTTCTGTCCCCCCTCGCCCTTGTGTCTGTCCAGCCCTTCCTCTAATCTTCCCACCATGTCCATCCCCCCTCTCCCAGGCAGCTCCTCTGTTTTTTTTTCCTCTCCCTCTCTCTCCCTCTATCTCTGTGCATCCTAACCAATGTTTTGGTCCCTTTCTCTTCATCAACCCCTTTATTTCATCTAACCCACCTCCCCCTCTTTTCCTGGCCACCAAATCAAAAATAAAGCTAATGAAGGTAGCTTATTATTCCAGCGTTCAGGACCCTGATAGTGTACACATCCAGCATACCATGAATATGGAGCTCCTACGGCTCAAACATCAAGAATTTAAAAAAAAAGCATCATGTCCAAATTAGACAAGGGGCATTGCAGACAAGGAGAATCTATTAGTGTTATTATATAACAAAATCCGGGGCTGTTATTGCCACTATGTGTGCCATTACAAAGGGAACAATACATAGGAGCACACTGTGTGAAACCAATTAAAATCCAGCCCTGTCATATAGCTTCCTCCCTCCCGAGTCATGTTGTGAATATGGCGCTTTCACACCATTCATGTCAGTGCACCTGTGTCCACTGCATTAAATCTCCACCTCTTTCGGGCTCCTTCTCAAATTTCCCTGCATCACATCCCCACTATCTGTTTCAAGAATCCCACGAGCTGAAATGCAAGGGGGCCCAGGAGAGTGCGAGCAGGACTGGGGGAAATTTCACATTATCTATCCATCTGCAATATAAGGGTCTGATGTGGAAGCAGGAAATGAGCTATGAACGTCAGGCCTGCATGCTCACGGTCCCAGTGGCCACCAGCCTACATATTGAGATCAAGTAGGCAATGCGGAAAGTGGTTTAATAGACCCCAGTTTAATTGGACTTTTATTTGTTAATGGCTGAAATCCTGATGCATTACTTTAATTATCCTGGCAGAACTAATTCATGAACACGGCGCAAAAACGTGGCTGGACTTGGCACCGGAATATCATTTCCTCGCTCTCTTTTTGTCAAACCTTCCATCCTCAAAGTGCGCTTGCCTCGGCCGGCCACGGGAGTCTCTGTGATAGGACTAGTAAGGCATGCGGTGGTTTAAACCCTCAGCGTGCTTTAACTAGCACGCCGCCGTGAATGAATCCACAGAGGAGAGGCGAGGAGAGCGCCGAGGCCATTTTCCCCCATCTTTTAAAAAAGCACAGAGGCCCACCCAGATCCTATATGTGAGCATGTCCATGTTTGCCCAGCCCTCCGAGTGCAGAGCTGCCCTCATCGGTTTGGCTGCTGCTGCTGCTGCTGCTGCTGCTGCTATGGAAGTGAAAAGGGAGGGGCGGGGGCACAACCACCGGCAGCCTCTGCACACATCTACGCTTAGCCCAATCACACATCAACCGCTCTGTCAATGCCAAAGAGCAGCCAATCAAGGCAGAGAACCTTAATGTCTTTCTGATTGCATTGTTTTTAATTCATTACTGCACTGTAACAGTTTTGCCTCAGCACCTCGCGCCTCACACTGACACATATTTTTCCAAAACGGGGCGTTCTATAAAGTAGAACAGCACAGTTTGCCTGTCAGCTACAGATGTAATTTTTGCTTCTCTCAGCCACTGTGCATGGATGTTTCAGGGCATGTGTGTGTGTGTGTGTGTGCGAGAGAGCAGCAGAATGCATTCGAGCATGTTTGCGCGTTTGCACATGAGCATGCTAGCAGCGTGTGAGTACAAACGTGTGTGTCTTCCTGGATCAGCTCCCCGTCTGGGGGGCAGAGCAGGCAGCAAAGAGCTCAGCAGCGCCTCAGTCCCCCAGGACACGCTGCAGCTCTCTCCTCGCGGCCATGAAAAGCAATCAGAGCCCAGCCTTTTCCCCTGGACTTACCTCTGCCTTTAATTACAGAACTCAGCAGAACAGAGAACGAGTGCCTCTGCTGGGCCGCGGCCAGCATGTCACAGCCCAAACCCAGGGCTGGGGTCGACACAGCGGGGCCTCCGCGTACAGTGGCCTGACATAAACACAGCATGCTCATGCATGCAGCCCATCCTGATGGCCTCAGCATGCTTCCACATGAGCCGAGCCAGAGCCAAGGTGCTTCCTTAATATCACAATACAACGTGCAGGGGAAACTGCAGCACTCCAGACATGAAGACACAGCGGGGGCTACATATATGCAAGGAAAGACGTTTTCTGTAGGCTGTGTGAGATGTTCCCACCTGTTCTCTGCCATTTGTAAAAGTCAGAACATGTAACACGAGTGAACTGGGATCTTTAAATGACAAAAAAAATCAATCAATCAATGACATAAAATGAGTGTTTAATACTGCAGTGTGTCATGATGCGCCCTTTCCTGCTTTGTAGTGATGACAATATACAAGACGAATATACTGACTAGAAGCATGACGCTCATATATGAAGAACGTGTCCACTTGTGAGAAGAGGGAAGACTGATGAGGATGAGTTCATTGTGTATAATTGAGACTCCCCCCCATCTGAGAGACATGCTAGTAGAGCCCAAGCACATGTGCCTAAGGCTGAAGCCGAGGAGAAGCCACAGAGCACACATGGACAGGGGAAGATAAGAGGCTATGTACACAAGCTCCTGGTTTTATTGCTGCAACATGACGCTCGGATAGCATTTTAAACACTTTTTTAGAGAACCTGCCAGCGCCGTCCTTGCTACTGTGGAACTGAGCCATGGTGTTGAAATGTGTCATTGGGCTCAATTTCTCACCCAATTTAAACTGAACAGAAAATGGTACTTTAGTGAAAGCAATGAGACTGACCAGGAGGAGATGTAAATGGCAAACGCTGCGAAGGCAAATCTCCGCGGCTCGCTTGGTGGCAGATCACAGAACGAAGACACAGTTGATATGATAGCTATCGGAGTTTCCGCATCTGTGATCTTCAAACAAGGCCGGGCGGCCGGAGCAACGAGGCCCTCTCCCCTCCAACATGTCACATCGCCTCGAGCCCAACGGCACACTGTGCCGTCACACATGATAATGACACCCCCATCAACGTGTCAACTCAATTTGGGCCTCTTATAGGCTCTCTTTGACTCAATCAATGCATGGCTTTCCATCTGGTTTCCACTGCTGTCTTCACATTTAGGGAAGGAGAGGGCAGTGACAAGCATTTTGCTAACAACCCGCCGTAGCTGAACCCTGGGCCCTTGCAGTTTAACATTACAAAGCATTTTAAATGCAAATACTCCAACAAGCACCCGGAGCACGCTGAAAAGTCCAAAGCAACCCGTCGAATTTGCTACAAACTTAAATCAAACCAAGTCACGTCAGGTCAACGACTGTGTGCGGCGCAGATCATTAACTGTGTCGAGAAAATTCTCCAAGTTCTTATTCAAAAATCCCGTCTTACAAGGCATCCCAATAAACATCAGCCAGGCAAATTTGTAGCTCGTTAAAATTTAATCCAATTAAAATCCTATTTAAAACAAAGTTACACCTCCACAAATCCAAGAACAGAGGCTGTTATTAAGGGCTGCAGCTCATTATTTTTCAGCACGGCTTGTCTGGCTCTCAGTGTGGCTGCCTGGGACATCCAGTAAACATCTGTCACGAAGGCATCCTTAAAGGGGAGCGCAGACACACTAAGCTACTGATCTAGTGACCCGACAGTGCAGGCATTCACACATGCCTTGGTGCACCTGTGTGTGCCCCGCTATCATAATCTTTAGGCCATTTTCTTTTAAAGAATCTGTGCTTATAAACCGTTTATGAATCATTTATTGGCCATATCACAGTGGAGGGGCCTATAGCTGTAAGATGATGTGTTATCCAATTAGGTTTCAATAGCCCATTCATGAATCATTCATTAGTTTGGACTATAGATTATTCCCCTTTATTCATTCCTTATTCATTTTGGGGCAGTGCTGCTCGGGATGCATAACGTTGATTCAAAATGACGTCCACAGGCCACTGTTTGTCTCCAAAACACACAAACAGTGGAAGGTAACTGGCTTCAATATGAAGCAACCACACGTGGCATCTGTATTTGTGTTGGATATCCGAGCCTTAAGCGAATAAGTCAGAGCCCGTGCTTTAAGTAAGTAGGGGTATTTTTCGCAGGGAAGAGGTAATCGATGGAGAAGAGACGAATGAATGTAGGCTACGACAGCTGTCCCAAGGAGGTGCTGCTACTACACCGCATGCATGGTGTGTTCTCCCTTTGAATAAAATGTCCGATCAGACCAAATCGGGGGATATAAAGCGGCGTGTGTATAAATCAAGCTGTCATGTGCATACCTAATAGAGCTCGCCGCCTGCTCAAATACACACGGCACGCTGAATAGCAGCATAATAACGATTTCACTGCCTACCTCCAGAGCGTGTGTGCGCCCGAACTGCGTCTTTCCCCCGCCGCAATGGGATCCTCCTCAGCTGCCCTGGACAGTATCAGAGATGCGTCTTTCCCCCGAAATGCAAACACTTCCCCTGCATGTTCCCCCCACCCTCCCCGCCGCCACCACTACCACCTCCACCAGCACCAGCAGCAGCAGCCCGGGCCTCCAGTAATAGCAGGTGGACGCGCCTCTCAATGATGGAGACAGCGCGACTCTCCTCTCCCCCGCCGCTCCATTTTCAATTACGGAAGAATTCGTATTCCAGGAAACGCGCTATAGGGCAGCCAGCATGTCCTAATATCGCCGCTTTTCTCAGGACAAACGGGGACCGTCAAACTCCCGACTCCCGATCCGCGGCGCCCCCTCGCCTGGTATCTACCTTTTACGAGATGCTTGATGTTGCCATTGTCACGGCGTATTTTTTTTCTTTTTCTCTTTTCTCTTTTTTTTTTTTTTTTTTTTTTTTTTTTGCAGCTGGACCTCTCCCCCTCCTTGCGACGCGCAGTCTCGTAGGCGCGCACTTTGCTTTGCTCCCCCTCCGATTCTTCTCGGTCCGACCTATGAGCGCGCACAGCCAGCCGACGCAGGGCCACGCACTGCTTTGACGGACGCGCTGAGCAAATCAGGTAGCCCACTCCAAATACGACTGTATCATAACAGGGCAACTGCAATGACATGAATAATGAATAGGCTACTCATGTTTGCCTGTGTTGGATGATAGGACCACTCATAACGCGTACTGGACTGGAAGCAATATTTGGACAGACTTGAGGGTCTCTCTCGCTTTCTCTCTCTCTCTCTGTCTCTCTCTCTTTCTCTTTCTCCCTCTCTGAATTAGATCTGCAAACCAGGAAAAAAACGATCATTCAACGTACCAACCGATCGGCCCTTCACACTACATAAAAATCTGTAGCTATTTAAATAAAAAAAAATATTTGCATAATTTTGGCTAAATGGTTGATTTCATGGATGCATGGTGAAGAATTAGAGGTATTAGAGCACAAATATGGTTGCCTCTGGAGTCCCAAAGTTTCAGGGGGTATGTGACACACAATGGATTTATCTGGGCGTCTGGAGAAAAACATTAACAGCAGGAAAAATAAGAAGAAAGTATAACCAAACACTGCTGCAGGTCCACAAGCATAAATATGGAACAGACACAACCATATATTCAGAGTAGACGTTTTTTGGCATGCAACTGCAGTCACATTTGTTTTCATCATCTATTAATTTGCTGATCATCTAGGTATAACATGCAGGATATAGTGAGATAATCCTTTACGGCTGGCCGCATTGGTGTATTGTGCAGTTTTGCAGCAGCACGGAGAGCATGACAGCAGCACGATGAGGTGCAAAAGCGGCAAACAACTGAAAACAATATAGAAAAATGATGTTATGAATAGCTGTCCAAAAAGGCTGAGCTGGCTGCAATGCATAGGGAAAATGATAGTGACGCAGCACAGTGTTGGTGTTTCTAGTACACTTGTCTGTACATGCTATTGCACCGTGTCAGTCTAAAAGCAGAGATCACTATAGCTGATATTGCAAATGTCAGACTGCGGTGACACATGCCTCCTATCATTCATCAGGGGCCACTGGTTCAGACTGACTCAAAGTTTGTCATTGGCAAAGAAAAACCAACAAACCCCGACACAGAAGAGGCTTCATCCAGCAAATGAGAACAATTAATTGTTTGACTAATCTACAACAATTTATCAGCTAACTGAGTATTGACAGGATGTCAGCTGTGATACCGCGTGCACGGCCGATCAAGTGTAAACGTTCATCTACACGCTGCTTTCTCCGTTTTATTTATCCATTGCTATTGAATATCCGTTTTTGTCTGATTAAACTTGACATGCAAAGACGTTACACTGGGCTCTGAGCACTAATGACACAACTTTTTGTCTATTTTCTAACGTCTTACAGACAGAACCCTAATTCAGGTACTTAACTGTTCACTTGTCTGAAATGGTCCTTTCACGTCGACATGAAGAGGTTTTTTTTAAGCTTGTAGAGACAGACTACACACAGGAATGGATTCAGCAGACTGTAACAAGAAGAAGACAAAGAAAGTAGTCATCTCTGATTATTATTGATGGATTATATAAACGGCTATGTCTATCAGTTACTTGATATCAATCCAACTCACTGTTTCAGCCTAACGTCACTGAAGATGTGTCTTCTGTAAACGTTCCCCATTAGATGTAAATGTTGAGGTATCCGTGCTGTGACGGCCTGTGAGCGATCTAAGTAATGATCAATGAGAGAGAAGCACTACACTAAACAAATCATTCAAACCAAACACGCTATTTCCTGTTGTGTGGCTACATGATTGAGATGTAATGGCCCCCAGCGCAAAAGACACCTCTTGCCCTGCACCTCAGTCACACACCCATTACTGATGTCACATGTAAAGACAGGCTGATGTTGAACTCCTTCTCCTGTCGGTACACGCTCATAGCCATGCTTTGATTTACTGTATCTATCTGTCTATCTATTACGGTCCGAGCGCACGCTGCAAATTACCATGGCGATAGATAGAGTAGCACTTATTTTATTAGCTGTGTTTTCAGTTTAAACGCAAAGAACAAGACGTATGCTAATGATCTCCATAGTGACTCCATAGTAACAGAAATCATACCCACGCTTCTTAAAATACCTTTTCAGCCGCAGTCGTCGTTACAGGTGTTTTTAAGAAAGACACAAATTAGATTAAGGCTTCATTTAGCGCCGCAAGTTAATAACAAAACTCAAAGCTGACAGGAGGAGAACATTTTCATGCTGCTATAATTACAGACTTTCTCTCGTGTTTTTACACTAAAGTACTGCAGTACTGCGGGTTTAATGTGAAGAGTCACATGCTCGGCTGTACAAATTCACAGTCCAGCTTACATATTACCTCCAGAATTTATGAACGTGCATGTATATTTTGGGCTGGGTAGAATTTTAAGGGTTTGGTTGTTGGTGGAAGCCATTCAGCATTGAAACCGTTTAGGCATTGATCATGAATAAGATGTCATTCACGTCAGCTCCAGACAAAATGGCAAAGTACTATTTCTTCTCCCAATAGCATAAATATGGCATAATAAAGTGTTTGAAGGTATTAGCTTTATTACTATGGATTGTTAGCAATGAAGTGCCCCCTGACACACACATGCACAGACTCTTAAAGCATGTGTGTGTCTATATATATATTACTCCATAAAACAATATATATCAGATGACTGCAATGAATTGTGCACTTTCTTTCCAATGTGAAACAGTTCCTTCTTCATTTAAATCCAGACTTTTTTATTTATTCTTTGTATATTTCATAATGCTTTCATGTCTTTCTTCGATGTCTGTTTATTGCATGAAGCGCCAGGACAAATTCCTTGTATGTGTAAGTTTACGTAGCAATAAACACGATTCTGATGCCAAAGAAGCAGCTTAAAATAAAGTTCTTCAGCAACTATGTGTCTGGAAATAAAAGAAAAATGATATAAAACCATAGCACAAAGGTTAGTAATAAGAGGTTGGCCACAAATGAGTCAGGTGTCCCTATGGTTTTGACATGAAGGGAAATTAAACAGTTGAAATTCATGCACATTCTGCACCCTTGATATCTTCCCCAAAACTCACAGCTGGCTGGCTGGCTAAAAAAAAAAAAAAGTAAATATATAAATAAATACTGCAATGCAAATTAGATGAAATGATATGCAGGAACCAGAAATGAAAAATAACAAATTGTTTGCATTTCTGCATTTCGGAAAAAACAGCTTCACTGACAAGCTCACTAAATGCAATCCCCAAACAGCTGTCCATCACAGCTGGAGGCTTTTACTGGTCCAAATTCTGCTTCTTCTTCTTCTTCTTCTTTTTGTTTTGTTTGTTTTTACACTGACATGAAGTTTCAGAAGTTTCACTTTTAGTAGAAAAAAACGTTGGTGTCGTTTCCACTGGGAATGAGTCACACAATCATTGTTCTTACTTTATCACCGCACTGAGTATCAGGCACTCTCCTTTTGTTTCTGAAGGTAAATACATTTACACTTATTATTTGTTGACTGCGGTTGATACAGGGAAAGCTTTTATTAATTATATCTAAGTGGCATTATACGTCGAGACAAACACACAGTAAACAGTTATTAGGTAGTATAGACTGACAGCATGTGACTGATTCGACATGATTTATCTCATCTGGTTTTTCAGGTTGAGCAGCTGGAAAGATGCTCTGGATTACGTGAGGGAAAATGTGCAGATTCTTTGTAAAGTTTGAACAAATCCACAGGAGGTGGCTCCGCCATTCAAGCTCATGTAAAATTAAAGCCTCGAATGCTTTGAGAGCAGAATGTAAATGCAGAAATTTCAGGCTTTGACTCTCACCGCGCCACAGTCAGTGTGAAATCTCCAATAAGGAAACGAGAGTCGTAACCTGCATGAATCAATCTTTGGATTATGGTCACTGTGGCCGACCAAACGGTCCGAGAGTAGGGGGCGCTTGGTCTGAATTGTCAGCCTTAAGCTTGACCCATCGTGGAGCTGAAATGTACATGCAGGATCTCTGTTCAAAGGACCACTGTATGACAGGGGCACAAGCGGAAAGCTTATTAACATAGAGGTCTTGCCACACCTATCTGTTATGTTGACCGCTTGTGTTTTACCTTTTTGCAGACTGAGGCCCAGACCTGACAATCTCTCCTAAAATAGAAGTCACTTCTGTTTTCGTATAACGTGGATGTGATCACGTTTCTCGCTGAACCACGAAGAGACCGCAGTAGTAGTGATGATGATGTCACGTAGACACAAACCCCAGAGCTGCGTCTTAGCCGGTGAATAATGGGACTACCCCTGTGGGACTCTTTGACAGCAGCGACGTCTTACTGGGACATTTTCTGATTTACAGCTAGCACAGTCACATTTAAAATATCCACCAGTTCTGTGCCAGTCACCTGATGATTTTCACCCTAGACGAGACAGTAATAACTCTGATGTCCAAAAGTGGTCCAAGAACAAGACTTAAAAGATTTATTTTTTTGGAGTTTTGCAAGTTTTGAACAAAAAAAAAAAAAGGAATTAAAAAAAAGGAACAGAATCTTCTTTGGCAGATCTTTTGAGTCTACATGAGACGTTTAGCATCATCTGATGTATCTGGACATATTCAGCTTTTTTTATTGTGCCAAAAAAGAAAGACCTTGACTCCTGTGAGGACCAAACCCATTCAGATTCATGAGAGATTCTTAAGTTTAGTATCTGCGGCGAGCATATGTGCACATTACAAATGTGTGGCCCGGATCAACGAGGCTCTGCTCAGAGGTTGCATCATCTGCAGCGCACTGTATGCGCAGAGATGGTAATACCGCCCTATCTGCGTTTATTGACTTTAAAAGGACCTGCTGTGTGTGCGGGAGTGCACACATTTGTGAATATTCATTCTCATTTTGACCAGGAGCACTGATATAGTACACAGGGATTACGCACATAAATTTACACTCCCACACAAAACGGTGGAAATAACTACATCTTCTCTGAGGCATCGATGCATATTTATCGAGGCGTAGACGCCCTTGGCCACATACTAGTTCCATTGTAGTGGGATGGGAGTGAGCTGACTGTCTGGTGCAGAGGGACCGCCCTGAGTCTCAGCCTGCTCTGCCTGTTATCACGATGAAAATAAGCGCAGAAGGCTTCAGCAGCGGGCCAAGGAAGGGTCAGCGGGGATTTGACGTGTGTGCTTGAATCACTCTTATCACCTGTGCTCTCTCAACAGCTTCCTTGGGACCAGGGATGCAGGTCTTTGGGCATGTTTGGAGGATCTACATTAAATGCAGCAGCACTAAAGCACCACGTATGATGCAGCCACGCACGGACGGCAATGAGAGAGTCGATGCAAGCGGGAGATCACGCTTTCTGTTCATCAGGAGCATATTCTTTGGAAATCTCTCATCCAGTGGAAGGTCATGGTTTGCATTCGGGGCTGACTCTCCTGCTGCGCCCCATATTAAGGACATTATTAGAGGCCTTTGTGTGTCTGTCTTCCTTTGCGCCTGCAGAATGCTGCATGGCAAACAGGGAAATGGCTTCCTCATTACCTCCTCGAGACATTCAGACAAACAGCTCGCAACACTACTAATCACATGCACGACATACAGAACAATCGGGGGTCAGTGAACAAAATCCCCCGTGACTCCGTTTTTTTGTTGTTGTTTTTTTTAAACATAAATAACAAGAAAGCAAACACCCTCTCTGTGTAAGTCCATCTCAGATTGCTTGGTAACTTCAATACTCGAGTGTTATGTCCTTGACCGCGTCAGACACACACACGCACACAAAAAGATTTGCCTCAGCAGAGGCGAGGAAAAGCAAAATATTCTGCACCGCGCCATATCCGAGGCTCTTTCAGAGAACCCAGGCAGATCATAGCGAGTTATGTTCACTGAATAATTAGCGAATAACCTGTTAGGGGCAGCAGCTGAACGGCATTGAGAGCCACTAATGAATAGTCTCATAATCTCTTCCCAGGTTAGATTAGAAGGACGCCATTAACATCAACTCATCTGCCTGGACATCTGACGCATGAAAGGAGACCCATCCAACCAGTAATCATCGAGTTGCTTCCCTTTTAAGCAGGGCTTTATCAAAGTCTACTTTCATCTATAATGTGTGACTTCCTCGGGAGGTGGTGGTGTGGGCACCACAATGGGGCGCAGCAGGCCCCTCTCTGTAACGTTATGTGGAGGTTTTTGTTAGGTTTCAATTATAATCCTACCAAAAAGTGTCATCTAACGTCCCCGGTCCCAGAGGAGGATCCAGAGAGCTGCAGGGGTTCTTGAAGGGGATCCACTGTCGTTCTGTCCAGCAGACGACGAACACAAAGAGTGTCAGTGTCACTGTTGTGTTCATAGCCCCCATGACAGGTCTTATCCTCTCAGATTCTGCGGACGAAAGATCAATAATCGGCTAAATGCAAAGTCTAAAACAGTATCTTGGACTGACTCATCATCGGGAACACCCTGTTCAGAATCCAACGTCGCTCTGATGTTAATCAAAGCGACGCTGGATATAAGAATGGGGTTTGTATTAAACTGCAAATGTCAAAGATAAAATTACCTTTGTGATTTATGTAAAAAACAATCACTGCGTATGTAATTTACCATCGCAGTGCTGAGCTAATAAAGCTTCTGCATCTAGGCACTTTTAATGAGACGGGGAAATTCAATTAATTAAATATGTGATCAATAAGATTTTGATGCAAATACCGTGCCAATGCAATATCGCTCACATTTTCCTTTTTTTAGCTCATGACTCAAACAAAGTCAACTCCTTGTCCAAATTAACATATTAGCATTTGAAGGAAATAGGAATCTCAGATTGTTTGATATTTTTAGACGGTGGTGATATTACAGAATATATTTGAAGACATACAGCAGTTTGAGATTATGGGAACCTGGTTTCTTCACTTTTTGGCTGAGAGATCAACAGCCATTAGTCCATTAGCTTGACTTAGCTTCCATTAGCACTCTGTCTCCGTCCAAAGGTAATAATATCATGCACACTAATTAAACGGTTATACAACTATTTGATATTTTACGTATAGTGTTATTATTCTTGAGTGAGCTGTGCAGAATAACCCATCTCTGCAAACCAGGACGCTCTTTGTGTGTATTAAACAAGATATAATAATGAGCTGCTGGTATGCAGATTTGTTCACCTTTGGACAGAGCTGGGTCAGCGGCGTCTCCTTATTTACACTCTTTTATGCTAAACCGAGCTAGCCAGCTGCTGTGGGTTCACATTTAACACTGACATGCATGGATCACCTTCAAAATTAGCCAGCAAATAAATAAGCATTTCTCCTAAAAGGGTAAGTTTATTCCGCTGACGAATAAAAAGCGAAGATGTGATTTTACATCGTTACTTATTTGTGAGCGTTTTAGAGGGCTACCTGTCCTCTGGATGAGAGACGCTGGTCTGATACAGTCTTAATCAGAAGAAGAGTGTCTGGAAGCTTTGTTATTTAGACAAAAGTCAACATTTATTAGTCTGAAGTGTGCTCACGCATCAACATAGTCCAGTATACACGGTTTAGATCGTTGCATCCACACCCAAATATTAATTTTTCATTTATAGATGTACAATAAGGAATATAACAAAATATGCATATCACCATCAAAACAGCCCTCAGAAAATGAGGACATCCATCTACAGAGTCAGAGTTGTAACTCTCAGGAGGAAAACTCTGTACTCTGGTCATACCATCTAAAAAGCTGCGTTAGCGCTGTTGAAACTCCACTGATAACTTCTCAGAGGAAGAAGACGTAGTCCCCCAGCCGAGGCGTAATCATATGGAAGAGTTGTCGACTCTTAATGTGGTGCCGGTTGTGGTGAGAAGCATTCATGATTTATTAGAGTTCCTCGCCGTGTTATATTTATAAATGTGACTGAGACGTTCTGGCAGCTCACAGAGGAGTCCTGACATATTAATAAAGTTGTAGTCCCCCTACTTGATTTATCAACCAAATGTGACAATTTAAGAACAAACACCTTCACCGTTGCTGTGGACAATGTGCATCTGCTTTACAAAAAAAGGTGTAGATCAGACGAGGTTAAGGTTTAACTGTGATCCCCCAGTCGGAGGATATACTGTAGTATGTACACACCATTGATATAAAAAGCAAACTACCGGCTCAATTTATTTTCTAAATAAATTAAAAAATGAAATCAATACAAATTTCGTGTCAACATCAAGGCATATGTAAGTCCTTAGATCTTCTGTCTCATCTGTTTCCAGTGCAACTGAAGATGTCAATAAACCTGATGTCAAAAATGAGGAGGGGGCAACCATGTTGACTAACAGATGTCTTACACACACGTATGTGATATACAAGGTCTCTTATGCTTTCATTCAGCTGAGACAACTGGCATATAAGCTCTATCTCTGGACACCAGCCAGCGCTAAACACACTTGCTCCCTGTTCTGCTCCTCCTCCTCCTCCTTCATTTTGGCGAGCGGTGGCCTTTATTCACATGAAGAGGAGGAGAGGCAGTGACGTGCGTGGAGGTTTGGCTGGGTTGGCGCTGGGGATGTAGCCCCTCCTCCCCATTACCGCACAGACCAGGGATTCCAGCGTAGGCCATCTGTGAGGGATGAGGAAACATGGAGGTGGCAGCTTCTCTCAACAGGAGCAGTTCCCGCAGCCCTTCACACTGTTGAGGATCTCCTCCTGCAATTTCTTCCTCTCCTCCTCCTTCTGGGACAGACGCTCGGCCGGCGGCTCGGCCGCGTTCTTGCCGCTGTTGAGGATTCTGTTGTTCTGGGTGTTCCAGAGGTCCGCGTACAAGCTGCCCGGGGTGCTGAGGAGGGCGTGGTGTGTGCCTCGCTCTGCCACTTTACCCTGGCAGAGGAAGGGAGGAAGAAGAACCAGGGGAAAAAAGAAAAACAAATAAGCAAAAAAATCGCTTCGCACAAAGTGAAACTAACGGGGCCAGAAACGCAGACTCCTATAGTTAGCATCTCTTCATGACCACACAGCACTGACCACACTCTCTGCGGAGAGTCAGCTCCCCCCTAGAATCCCTGCCGCCTCCCCAACAACTGTTGCATTCCTCTCGCCGAAACACGGACTCGCAGACACACGCGTGGATCGACGCACGCGCACACACGACAAACACACATCCCTCCCACACAGTCGAACAACAAATGAAGGCGCCCCCCTTCCCCCACCTCCCATGAGCATGCAGAGGTGTTGGCAACATCTTTAGTGCGCCCAAGATGAGCATGTGACTGCTTCCGCTCGTTATTTTAATGAGCACCCCAGGCAGTCCTCTGCTGGTGACACCCGCAAACGCCATGGCGACATCACACGCAAACATGCCTCCTCGCCACGACCCTCTGATCTCTGCCATCTGACTCTGGATCCATGGAACGACACATGCTCAACTCGCCACAGTTCAAAGAAACCTCCTCTCATTTTTATCCCATCTGACTACAGCTCTGGTGGAAAATGTCACTTCACCTGTGTTACATTTTATATTAACTCTTACTTTCCGGATAATAACCAACTTCCCTCCGTCTCTTTTGTGGTTTAGAGTGTCTCCAAGCCCTACCCATTACACGCTGCAGCATTTTTCTATTCAGCTTTTCTTCACAGGGGCAAGCCACAGAAAATATTCACTGCTCCTACATGTTAAAACAATCTCGTATGCGTCTCCATGGCTCCCTCAACCTCGGTGAAACACGTTTGACCAAAAACAGCATAGAAAAGCCGTTTGAGTTGTGATCTCCACTGAAAGACATGTTTAGTCCTGGAGAAGGCCTCATCAGTGTCTGGGAAGCTGGCCCATACATTATTAGTCACCGAGACAAACAAGACACGCCATCTGACCAAAACAGCCAGTCGAGTCTGACTGCTTTAATGAGCCCTTATGGATAAAATAATACATTCACTTCTACCAACAGTGTCCTGTTGTTGTTGAAGTTAATGAGAAAAACTAAACAAAGCATGTTTTCATCGTGCACGTCGAAGAAAGGTAACTGAGAATAAATGAGTGCCAAAAACAGAGGCAACTTGCTAAATTCTCCCTGCTGGCAGACACAGTGGGCTGAAGGTTAGGCAGAGGGCAGGTCATCGTCCTTCCCTTCAGTGTAAAACCGGCTAATTGGATTGGCAATTAACACGGTGCATGTTTATACTTGGACACTCTCAACTGTCACATAATTTCCTATTCATGATACTGACATCACAGCTGAAAATGTTAATCAGAGAAAGTACGAGATCAAGTAAAAATAAAAAAAAAAAAAATAAGTGGATGAGTTCTTACCTCACTGAGCACTATGATCTCATCTGCGTCTACGATTGTTGAAAGCCTGTGGGCGATGAACACTGATGTCCTGTCCATCACCATCCCCCTCATTGAACTCAGGATGTTCTGGAAGCACACGAAGACAAATAACATTATCCCTGGGTTAAGCTTTACAACAGCTTCCCCTGATCTAAAGGAAAATAGTTCACAGTTTGCAATAATGTAGGTTCTGGAAAAGGGGAAAGAGCACATGAATGACAGGATATATATGAAATATACTCCTAAAGTTTGAGGCTAAGTCAACACAATGTTGCTCAGCAACCTCATCCACCTTCATATGCTTTATTTCCAGTGTTTATATATGATAATGTAAAAAAACACAATGATGAAAAACATCAGAAATCTTAATTAACAGCTACCATCTACTGCCCCATTCTTCTCCCTGAAGTTCAGAGAGGGCACGCTGAACTTTCTCATTAACTGTAACATTTACAAAGACTGCATGGTTTAGGCTGAGCTGGAGATTAGGAAGGAGAAAACAGTGGCAGGTGGCAAGGGAGAACATGGGGGTGGTATGGGGGTGGTGTGTGTGTGTGCGCTGGGTGTGTGTTGGGGGGTGTGTGTCGCAGCAGGTATGTGACGCAGGAGTGAGGTGAATTATTGTGTTTCTACATCAGGTGACTGAGCGGGCGTTTGTTCTGCTAAATGAGTAGGCAGCCACGGCGACGTGTCAACCTGTACGTGCAGCAGAGAGCGGGCATTTGTGGGTGCATCATGTACGCGCGCTAGTGTCTGTCAGTGTGTTCGTTCACTGGCGGCCCAACCTCTTCGGTGATGGAGTCGAGGGAGGATGTGGCTTCGTCATACAGGAGGATGGGTGGATTCTTTAGTATAGCGCGGGCGATGGCGACGCGTTGCTTCTCCCCTCCTGAAACATAAAAGAGACGCCATAAACATCAGACTAAATCCAGAAGATTTAAAATACGTCAAGTTAGAGCGTTTCCGTCTGGGTCTCCTCTCCAGATAATTACCTCAAACAGAGGGTCTGCACAGATAATACCAATGCTACAGGCTTCAGTCTGGTACAACAGACCTTCATTTAATTGTGACGAAAAATCAGCAGGACTCAAAGATTTCTCCCACAGTGTTTGACTCTGCTTTTATTGCATATGAGCCGTGTGTGGCCTCTTGAAAGCAAGCGGCATTCAGCGAGTGTAAATATTGCTGGCAGTGGAGAGCAGCAATGAAGGAAGTTAGGAGCCTCAGAGCCCAGACTGCCCCTTTCCTGATCCCCCCCCCCTCCTCCTCATCCTCCTCTCACAAACTCGCTGGCAGCTGTCACGTACAGCAGCAGTGAAATTAATGAGAAGTTAGTCATGTCTTTATTTTGTCCGTTCTCTCACTCACTTAGTCACTCCACATAAAGAAATCTGTGCTGCCAGTAATTGCATCTTGACTGTTGAGTGAAGCTGCTCACACACTGTGTGTATACGTGGACTAAATGAGTTGCAGAGTGATGCTGGGGGCCTAATGCTACAGTCTTGTGTAGATCAAATGAGGCTGACTTCAACTGTACTTGCCATTAAACAAGTTCACACACTAATTGAAGAAAATGATAAAATAATGATGGTGCAGCCTGAGATTAATCACAGTTTTAGAAACTATTTCAAATGCCATGTCTTTGCAGAGATTGTAACGTCATGTGCAGACTCAAATCTCCCAAGGTTTCTTCGCAGTCCAGGTTTATTATGTGGATGCAGTCCTTTCTCACAGCTTACCATACTGAAACTATTGTTCCCAATTTACAAAGGACCATAAGATTATTTAGACATTTTGATTTAAACGTCACCACCAAAATATATTAAACAGTCCAATCTGGTAATATTCTCTAGCTCGGCATAAAGTCAGTAACCTCTACACAGGTGGAGTTAATCACATTGCCGACGGACACGGTTCACTATATTTCAGATACGGCTTAAATGCTGTGGTATGTTCAGAATAATCAAGTGACGTTTTTCTATGGTTAACATGTCAGTTAATCTATTTTTATGAGGAATCTTATTAAACAACCAAATGGAAGTTTGTTCATTGTATAAATTGGGTTTTTCTGAGCCACTGTTTCTCCAAGGCAGCAGATGAAGCACATTTAAGATGGGGTTAGGAAGTCCTGCACATAATATAATGTCTCCTAACTGGAATGTATAGTTCGCCTTTGGTAGTGCCAGTATTATAAATGATAATGATTACCGTGTTTGTTTTAGCTGCTGGAACTAACACCATCTTAACTTCCCAATATTTTATCCTTTTATAATAATGCAATGCCTCAGACCATAAATAAATTAATCACCACACAACTACGCTGCCTGGCCAAAACAAAGTCACCTCAAAAAAAAGGTCACACTGTAATATTTTGCCTTTAGCTTTGACTGCAGCTCGCATTTGCTGCGGCATTGTTTCGATAAGCTCCTGCTATGTCACAACACGTATTTCCATCCAGTGTTGCATTAATTTTTCACCAAGATCTTGTATTGATGATGGGAGAGTCTGACCACTGTGGAAATGCTCTTACTATCACTATTAAACATAGCGCTGAGTTCTGCTGTTGTTTTTCTTCAGTTTGATTTCACCAGACGTTTAAGTGATCGCTGGACACGATCTTTTTCTGACGCAATTTCTTCCTCAAAGACGATGGTTCCTCACTATCCTTCCAGTTTTTAATAATGCATTGGACAGTTCTTAACACAGTTTTAGTAGTTTCTACAATCTCCTTAGATGTTTCCTCTCCTTGATGTCTGCCAATGATATGACCCTTCTCATTTTCCACGACTATGGGATGTGTCTTTAGACATGGGTGTTTAAGAAATGAGAAGCTACTCATTGCATCAATTGGGGTTAAATAACTTGTTCCCAGCTGAAAGATAACCACCCATGCAGGCAGTGTATTTTTATAATGAAATAACGCTGGGGTGGCTTTTACAGGTAAATACATAGTTGTTTTTTTCTTTTACAATAGTAATTGGTTTGATTTTAGATCGTAAGTTGGACAAAAATCCAATTTGAGCATGAAATGAATAAGAGGATGAAGCAGAACAACAGCTAGTCTGGACATCACTGTACGATATTATAATATTACATTAAATATAAATCATGAAATGACCTTGCTCTTCCTGAGCTCCTATGTTGCATTCAACCAATACCAACAGTTTACTGAGATGGAACCAGTTCTTTTGTGTTTCAGTTTAGTATACTATCCAGGGGAAAAGATAAAACACACAGCTCTTTCACTGGCTCATGTGGAGAGACCATATTTAAACAGTAGGCACGGTGGTGCAGCAAACCTGACAGCTTGAGGCCCCGCTCCCCAACCTGGGTGTCATAGCCACGGGGCATCCTGAGGATAGCATCATGGATGCCTGCTAGACGCGCCACTTGGTACACATCCTCTGGTGTAGCGTTGATGTTCCCGTACTGCAGGTTGTAGAAGATGGTGTTGTGGAACAGAACAGCATCCTGACAACAACATGGTTGGGGGGGAGGAGAAAAAAAATGAGGCTTCGGAGAATATTTCTGTTGCAGCAGAGACAGAAACAGAGGACTGCAGACACAAAGACGAGAGTAAGAGGGAGAAAGAGAAAGCATGCATATGACAAAAATATGTTTATGTACCATCTGTTCAGAACAGCCTCTGAGCTCACTGCAGTAAAATCTGCTTATTTCTACAGCCACTGGTAACTATTAATATTAAATTGTTCTATGCTGCCCCCTTGTTGTGTGCAATCATCAATAATATCTCCTATGTTACATCTATTACTTGAAGACAATGGTGTACATACAATGCACTGTTGGTGTGTGTATATATCTCTATAGATATGTATATAGTGTTGATAAAATGATTTTTGCATTCTTGTTTTTAATTTATTTTATTGTGTTAGAGTGTGTTAGAGTGTCTCAGACCTGAGGTACAACCCCCAAAGCCTTCCTCAAGCTGTCAAGGCTGACGTCTCGGATATTCTGCCCCGCTACGTAGATGTTCCCCCGCTGGGGCTCAAAGAAGCGGAACAACAGCCGCACAATGGTGCTCTTCCTGCAACCAGACGCGGAACCAATCGTCAGCATTATTCTGCCTGTGAGCTGCACCCCCACTGTCTACTGATGACATCTGATGATAAGGCTGTCCGTACATGCAAATGAGATGCCACACACCTGGCTCAAGTTTTGACATTCAGTGTACTTTTCTGAGAAGTGACCTACCCTGATCCGCTGCCACCGACGACTGCCACTTTCTTTCCAGCAGGCACCTCGAAGGAGACTCCGTTCAAGACTTTCTGGCCCTCGAGGTATTCAAAATAGACGTCCTCAAAGCGGATGGTGGCCTCCTGTGGTGTGATGGCTAATGGTGGGGCCAGGTCCCTCTCCTGGTAGAAACAATTAGAGGGTTAAAAAATAAAAAGTGGAAAGAAAAGAGACGGATACAGAAGTGCCACTGGCAGAGCAGCCTCGACATGATGCAATGCTACTCCAACACCTTGTAAAGAGGCATAATGCGGGAGCATGGAGTCTGCATGTACAGCATAAAGCAGAGACATTCACAGCAAAAGGCCGTCTGATTTGTAACGCGCTGCCCTTCACGGTGACTGAAGGATCAATAAGCATGAAAACTTTCCGTACATAGCGAGCTCAGGCATAGTGCTGAGATGCAGCCAAGGTCAGCAGCGAACAAAACGCTGTCCTTAGCCCGAGAGTAAAAGCCTGTTCTGGTCTATTTCTATACCATCTAATAGCAACATAATCACACGCAATCCACCTCAGTCAATTAATACAAATAACTCGTAGTCCATTAGTATAAACAGATGATAATTTCGCACCCCCCAATGTAGAAAAAAGAAAATGTTTTTTTTTTTTTTTTGGTGCCGTTTCAAGAGAGGAGGAGTTTTAAATTATTTTACATCTACATAATAGGCCAATGTGTTCCACGTGCACACAGACGCGCACAAAAAGCATTCAGACAGTAATGGCCCGCTGGGCAGTGCCGTTCCACGGGGATTCACAATGGAAAGGAATATTACTGATGAGTGAAAAATAACTGGACAGATTCATTTCTCCTCGTGTAATTACAGGCTGGAGATGGGGATGGCCTTCATATTGTGTGGCAGCAGGCACATGTTTAAGTGCACTCTCTGCATGCAAGATGGGCTGTTGTGTAAGAAAAAAAGAAAGATAAATGCAATAAAATGTCCCACAAAAACAACAGATAGCCATTACACTGAAGCGTAAATATGAGGTTTATATATTTAAAATCTCTAATGATGAAGCGTTTTAAAGGTGAGTCTATAGACACAGAACACGTGTGTTGTGCCGCAAACGCATGTGACGAGCAGCAGCTGTTGGTTGGGACCAGGACTGAGACAGGTATTCAATGAATCCATTGGTAGTAATCACTCAACCATTATTTTTATTATGATTGAATTATTTCTTCATTTCTGAGAATGAAAATGATGGTTAATTGCAGACCTAGCTGGCATGGGCAATCAAAAGCAAGAGTCTGTTCAAGAACATTAATGAAACAGAGGTAAAAATGAACCTTAAGAGGCTGCCACCTACTTCCCTACTACTAACCAGTGACTGGTAGCTCCTTGAGATAGGTACATTTAGATTTGTCAGCACCTAATGAGTTACTGGCCTTTAAAAGCCTTATATTAGTCTATGAGCAAATTTGCATGAATGCACAAATTTTAAACAAGCACCATTCATCTGAACACAGTTTGACCTTTTCTTTCACACCAATGCCCAGTCACTCTTTCTGTCTTTTCCCTATCAGTGCTACACTAAACTATCCTACTTTAAAAAGCTTGTGTTGAATTATTAGTGTTGAATTATTAGTGTAACGTGACGCACGGAAAATGAACTGCAACACTGGACTGAAATACATATTCTGCACAAATAAAAACAATATCTATCTATCAATCTGTCTACACACTATAAAATCAGTTTAAATTATTAATGCACTAATTAAAATGTTAATAGTCTGAGCTTTTTTTAATATCTAAATATGAATATAAATGAAATGCAAAGCAGAAGCCTATCACTGATCTGAAGGGATTTGTCATAATATCAACATGCAGGTCAGACTATTGCAGCAAGTCATGTCATGCATTACACATGGCAATATATGAGGAAGCACCCGGGTGACATCAAGCATGTAATTACTACGTTTGACTGCAACCTATCATTTTTTACAGCACATGTGGATAGGTTAGTCATGCAGATGTAAAAATAACTCAGTCCTGTGTTAATCTCTAACCACTTGGTCAATTATACAGTCAGTGTTGCTGACGGAGAAACGGCCTGATCCCCGTGTTAACTTTCTACTGTCTGCAATTTTTGTATTTTCTGTTTGAGCGTTTAAGTACCTTGATTTTGGTGTCGACGTTGAGGAGGGTGAAGAGCGTGTGCATGTCTATTAGGGCCTGCCTGGTCTCTCTGTACACTGTACCCAGGAAGTTGAGAGGGAGGGAGAGCTGAAAGAGCAGACCATTCACCATAACCAGGTCTCCTACGGTCATTGTACCTGCAAGATGGCAACAAAACAGCTTACAGCACTGTACACAACCCAGTCCCACTGTATCATACATGTATTCTTGGAAGCTAGATCCAAAACATAACACTCCAACCTTTTTTTCTTTCAAGTAGTAAAAGCAGACAAAGCATCTCTACCCCCCTGTGATTTCATTTTCTGCATCAAGGCTGTTTTATTTTCTATTCATGCCACTTTTTCATGCTTGCTGTGCTTTGTTCTCGTTTAGTTTCTATTATACAGTTCAGTCAGGGTTTTATTTGTCAGTTTCATCTGTCCATTTGATTTTCAGGTGTTTTTATTTTTTTCCAAAGCTTTCCTTTTTTCAGATCTTATTTTCTCCAGGCTGAAGTGAATTCAGG
Organism: Planiliza haematocheilus; assembly: GCA_005024645.1. Lineage (NCBI taxonomy): Eukaryota > Metazoa > Chordata > Actinopteri > Mugiliformes > Mugilidae > Planiliza > Planiliza haematocheilus. The sequence goes on along the minus strand of SRSE01000949.1, from coordinate 1,237,718 downwards.
TCAGGTGAGGTACTGACCTCCAGCCATGCTTTATGTCTTGAGAGAATGATTTCACAGAAATCTCCTGAACTTTAACCCACATTTCCTCATCACCAACTAAAACTCCAGACCTGCTCACCTGATGCAATGCCCTTGCTGGCCAGCAACATGATGCCCGTGAGGCCGACGCTGAAGATGGCACTCTGGCCAAAGTTGAGCATGGCAAGCGTGGATGTTGTTTTTAGGGATGACGACTCATAGATCTTCAGGAATGCGTCATACCTTTCAGCTTCGTACTTCTCATTGTTGAAGTACTGTGGACGTACAAGAGAAACAACAAGAAAGAGGAGAGAAGTAAGCACAGACCAGCATGGATTCGCAAAAAGGATAGAAAGTGTAGGATGAGGGAAAGAGGAAGAGACACAAATATGGCTGAGGTTGGAGGTTAAGGAAGCATGGAGAGCAGTGTCAGGCAGATAGACACTTTAGCACAGCCTGCCTCAAGGCTGCATTTGTTCTCAGTGACCGCTCTGGGCATAGTCTGGGACTCGGTTGGCCTCTAAAGCACTTTTTCATGTCTCTGTATCTTCATCTGCTCCCAACAGATTTTAAACGATGTAGAGGGCGATAGAACAAAATCCACATCCCGCTTTGCAAAGCTGCAGATCTGAAGCATTGATCGTGGCAAAACAATAGTCAGAAATCTTATACTGTTATCACTGGAAGGAAAGCCAAAGCATCGCATCAAGTTAAACAAGAACCGCTGCAGAGTTTTCATCACTGGCGCCGTCATCACCCTCAGTATTTACATCTGTAGCAGCTTCCACAGACACCTACTTTCCAGAGCACGGATAGCTCTCTTAAGTGTAATGCAACACAAGCAGTACTAATTCTAATTAAGACATACAGCTATCATTTAGCAAAAAAAGGCCTCATGAATCAGTCACAAGCACATCTCTTATATTGAGCGCATAAAACGACAGCATAATCATAACAACAGACCTCCTCAGCTCTGCTGCCAATTACTTAATATTGTTGCTGTGCTGCTGTTTGTTTAGTTTGCATTATTCTTTCCCTGCTCTGGTTAAGTGGGCGATTTGCTTCTCCTGCTAACGGCAGTGAGGCTGTGCAGCTACCGACTTGCCACTGATTTGCATATAAGGAAATGCAGCGAATCAGAGAGAGAGAAAGAGAGAAAGACAAGAAAGTAGCGCATGGAGGACAAACCGAAGCAGCGCAAGGCACCGTGTTCAGGTTCTCATCCAGCCCTTTGTGAAAGTGGAACGGATTTCTGAGTGGGCGGAGATCTAATTACATATGCACACTCACAGCTCAGAGTGATGCTAAATCCGGCCGCATTGACACAGATGACACAAAATAACACAGAACAAACCGTTAAGAAAAACAAGACAGAAAATAATACGGCAAAGAAAATAACATGGTAACCAAAATATATCTGGAATGGCCGACAAACCATCCAAAACTTGATGGTGGTTACGTCTGTATGTGTATAATGCATTTACTTAGAAAGAGCCCGAAAACACCAAAAGATGCAGATTAAAAATAACCATAAAGTAATGTTTATAGAGCAAATCACACATGCCAGGTGTCTGCGAGTCTCACATGCACCCATAAACAACCCCGGCTCTCAGCTGACATTTCTATTCTAAATAAAACCTCCAATGGCGGCCACCTTTCAGTCCAAAACTATAATTGAGACACAATTTTGGGTCAGTGACTAACCCAGGAAAATAGTCCTGAATGTCCAGTGATAAATGTCTCATTGTTTGGAGCGACTGGAGTGACATTTACAAAAAAATGGGTGGACAATTTCACACTGAGAGAAGAAGAGCATCGCTGAGAATGAGTGAGAGAGTGAGAGAGAGACAAAGAAAGAAGAAAAAGGTAAAAAATCTGGCTCTGTGTGTGTTTACTGACTGTGTTATAGCTGAAATGATTAATTAATCTAGCAACAGAATATGAATCAACTATTTTGAGCTTAATTTTTTATCTTAAAACGCTAAATAATCCCGACTCTTCTTACTGTGATATTTATTGTGGTAACATAATTCTGAGATTAAGGATTTGTTTTTTAGTATTTCTGCCATTTTTTGCCATTAAAACATTTATTAGTAAGTAAATGTCAGTGGTTTACAGTAGAAATCATATGTACACATTTATTTGTTTAAATAACTGTTACTGTATGATCTCTATGAAACATAATTAAGTTTTAACATAGCTAGTGAAGGGAAATACATTCTAATATATTGAGCCCTGCATTACATCTCATCTTCATGAAGGTTATAGTGTTCAGCATTGGTTTAAAATAACTGAGGGAGCTGCTGAGTCAACGGTGTTATTTATTTTGGAGGCTGTTTGTAATACTATGCATCTATTGTCTAAATGATCCAGTTCAGCAGCACCACAAACTACATTCGCCAAAATGAGCATCCAGTTGAATTACCACCTTTTATCACACATTCAACATAAACTGACAATTATAACAGTTATGAAGGGGGATTTAGTGCAAGACTGTTATAAGACTTGTTTAAAATCCCACACTCTGCTTTGGTGAAAACAAAGAAGTGAGAACTGTGACCCACATCATGTAGATGAGCGAGGGACATTAATCAGTGACACTGATTGTTGGTCAGCCATCAATGATTACTGTTAAGATCCCAGTTCTAAGGGCAAAAAATTGATTATAATGGTCCAGTTTACACAGGAAAGTACGTGTTCAGTAATTTTAGTGGCAACATACACTGATCAGGCACAACATTATGACCACTGACAGTTATAGTAAATAATCATCTTGGGCTGGTGCAATGTCCTGCTGGGAAACTTTTGGACCTGGCATTCGCAAGGATGATACTTAGACCCTAACCCTACGTAGCACCCACCTAGACTAGACCACACTCCCACCCCATAGCAATGACATCATTGATGGCAGCAGCCATCCCCAGCAGGATGCAACCTGACACACACACACACACACACAAAAACAGCTTATGAACAACTCAAAAAAACATGAAGCACAGCACAAGGTGTTGACCTGGCCTCCAAATTCACTACATCCCAAACTGATCAAGTATCTGCGGGATGCACAGGAATAAGTCTGATCCAAAGAGGCCCCTCTCCCCAACCCATAGGACCCAAAGACCACCACTAACTACATTCTAATAGTAAGTAGACACCCACAGGACACCCCCATGTCCACTCTCTGATGAGTCAAAACTGTTTTGGAGGCACAAGGGAGACCTACACAATATTATGTCTGATTAATGTAGAGAATATTAATATTTGAAATCTTTTGAAAGATACTTTTCAAATCCTAATATCAACCAAGGTCTATGGGCTTATATTCTTAAGACACAGCTCTGCAATAGGTTGGTAACTGATACAGGGGCTGGCTATGATGACCCTAAATTCCACTGCTCTCATAGAGATTGTCAAAAAGATTTCAGATGTTCACGTAGCATGAGACAGAGAGAGGGATTAAAAGGCAAATTGTGACGGTGGCAATCATGCCAGTGAAACACTATTATCTCAGACAAGCAAATATTTGTTCACATCATTGTGCCGGGCTTAAGTGAGCAGGAGGAAGAAGAGCAGCAAGCAGGAGATAAAAGGGAAGGATTGACGCAGGGGGAGGGGTGGGAGTCGTGGAGGACTTAAAAGGGGGGTGTATGATAGCTGTGTGTACGTGAGCACACGTGTGGTTGTGTGTGTGTGTGTTGAAACTCACCTTAACGGTTTCATAGTTGAGCAGCGAGTCAATAGCTGCATTGCCTGCATCGTTGTCAGCTTTGTTCATTTCTATCCGGAAACGAGTCCTGTGTGCGGAGACACGGTTCGGCCAATTAGTGACCATTTTAACGGCGGAGACACAGAACGATTTACCGAATGTCTGTTACACACAGAAGAAAGTAGCAAAATCTTCCCTCATACCTCCACTGAGTTATAAGAATCGTGAAAATTGCATATGTTGACAAGGTACCCAAGGCCACTGCTGCAAACTGTCCTCCACACTTGTAATACTGGGGAATGAAAAGAAGAAGAAAAAAAGAGTCAAAAGAGCCGGGACAAAAGATCTTTTACATAATGTAACTCAACAAGCTCTGTGACAAAAAGTCAAGCGACCACATCCGGCCGCCAGATTCCTGTGTTCATTATACATGAAATCACACGGTATTTTGAGAAGGTACTGTTTTTGACCATTCCACTATGAAATTGAGTGTTACAAATGGACGGGAAACTACAAGAAGTAATCGTGCTAATGCTTTAGCTATTTGGGCAATGGAGTCTGCCGTCATTGCAGGCAATCTGACATTACGGTCCAGAATGGAGTAATAGCGTGAAGCTATAGATGAGCCAATTCTTTCAGTGGTGGCCAAGGAGGGAGGGGGGGGCATCTGTTTAGGGCATACTCTGCAGGAGGACATTAAGCTGCTACAAAGCATTGGGATTCATCACTGACACTAATGGACTCTGTGTTTCTACTAAAAGTTCACAGGGATTCATATTCCATTTAGAATGTAAATGAGACAATATCCCCGAAATTAATTTCCGGACAATCTGCTGTGAAGAGTGTCAAGGTGATGGAAGGTCCTGAGCTAACATTAAGGACTGAAATGGCAAAGGCAACAAGAAGTAAAAGCCACAAATTTTAAGTAGTGTTTCTAGTAGCATGCTGCAACAACAAAGCTTGTGATTACCATCAACACTGCCTTGATTTAACCCTGGAACTCACCAAAATAGCACTGACAAGGGCCATCTCAAAGACTGTGGGTCCTAGATTGAAGACAAGAGCACTGAGCACAAAGGAGATGCCCCGTGTGCCGCGATCGATGGCCTTGGACAGCGCCCCCGTCTGCCGGCTGAGATGGAAACCCAGATCCAGATTGTGCAAGTGGAGGAAGACGTTCTTGGCGATGCGACGGATGGAGCTCTGGGCCACCTTGCCGAACACAGTGTTCCTCAGCTCGTTGAAGAGGGCTGAACAAGCCCGTGAGGCACCATCTGGGATAGCGGAGGAGATGGAGAGTTTAGGACACCTGCTGTGAAAATCGGGGAGGTTTTAACAGCAGGGCCATCGAGTGAGAATCTATCGTCATCTTAAATACTGAAGACTGCTATTAAGCAGCAAAACAAGAATCTGACCCATACATTTCCTGTCCTATTAGAAGTAATACAGCATATTGAGGCAGCTGAGAATAGACAGGTTTTAAGGACGTCGGCTGCTCTGAAGGGAAATACTGTATGAGGTGGCAGGACAGGTCTTTCAAATCATCTCCTGCCCTGTAGTGCTGCAACAGCCTTGCGTCTGTAATTACAGAGCAGGATGCTGTCTGAAGACTCGCTACTATGGCGGGCCGGCACACTGCGGACTGAAGAAAAGGAGGATGCACAAAAGTGTTGTGTACGAGTGAGCAGAATACTAGAAGAGGTAGAGGAGGTTGTGATGGAAAAATGTCAATAAAATTCACTATGGTTAGAGACTGTCTCCAAATGATGAGGGTGGATGTTAGCAGCACAGCTTTTCTGTAATTTATTTTTATTATTGCATGAACAGGGAGTTGTTTTGAAGAAACATAACCGAAAAGCTGCAAAACCAAAGAAGCTCAGTCCAAACAAATTACCCAGTGTAATACTTAAAAAAGTCAATTATTTAATCTCTCACACTGCATATGAATTGTTATACAACCAGGTGGTTAGCATGACTGTCACAAATTGATATTAGTCTGTGTTTGAAAGACACATGGTCTTCCTGTGGTGATTTCGCCGAGTTGTGTGAACACATGACTTGTCTGCTGAGACCAAAGTCAGGGTAATAATCGCTCTGTCTGCCGGTCTTCATGGGGCTGTAATGTGGCGTTAAATAGGAATGCTCATCTAATGAACAATGTGTCCACATCTGACAAGGTAGGATGAGCACTGCGCAACCTTTTCAGCCAAATTACACCAGTCACTGCAGGCTCCAAGCACCAGGTCCTGGGTGTCACAAAAAAAAATCCTCTTCTATACTGGAAATGCCTGCATTCTTATTATACATGTACCATTAGTGTAGAAGGCCTAAGTGAGCTCATTAAAATAAGTGGCTACTGTTCTAGGTGTACATTGCATCCAAGCTGGTCTCAGTCAAGGCCTTGCAGTGGGTGTCAAGTTCACGATGTTTATTCTTTTTTACCACTTTTCATCACCAGCTCAGAGAGAAACTACTCTAATCAGGAGGGAACTAAACATTCACATCTCACCCCTAGCCCCCCCCCTTTTTTTTACTTGCTTGCCCATTTGGAAAAAGAGCGAGAAAAAAAGAAGTACTCGCAAGAAATTAAGTGAGAGAGACATCCCTGGCCTCACTAAAAACATATCTAACCTCTTTCAAAGGACATTGCTTTTCCTTTGCTTTAGGAACACATCCACCTCTGTGTGCCTTGGGAGCACACAAGCATCATACTGAAAAGTCGTCAGTACTCACAAGAGGGTTGTGTGGATTAAAAGAAGTGAACTCTGATGCAGAACGAAGCTCATAATGTAAACAATGAGAGGGAGAAACGAAAGATGGGGAGCGGCATTGATATGAATGTGTTGTGAAAGGTCAACCTGTAGATAATAGGCAGTCCCATAGTCCCCTCTGATGAGCATGGCACCTGCCAGTGCAATACAAGTCTGGGACTTACAGCCAATCAGCACAGCCGTTGCCATGGTAGCCACAGTGCTTGGCGCGTCATTCAGGTTCAGCATGTGTCCCGACATCTGGTTAAGCTCGTCCACTACATACTTAAACATGAAGGGCACGATCACATTGGTGATCTGGAAAGGCAGAGAGAGAGAGAGGGAGAGGGAAGGAAGGAAACATTCAGATATGAGGACAAAAAAAAAAAAAAGAGAGAGTGGTGGAAACGGTTTCAAATAGCCTATTACGCAGACATATGCTTGGAGCAGCCTATTGCCATTAGTCTAGTTCTCTGTGGTGCCTCTCTATGCATGTACACCAATCATACCAAGAATAGTTTACGAGGTACATCCAATACTATCTATTCAGGTGCATTCAGGTATACCCATGTGTAGTATGCTGTGAGAACGTGCATTCATGCACATGTACTCTTCTTGACTGGCTGTGCTGGTGCTGGTGAGGAGGCTGGTGCTTCCTGCTAATGGAATTGAAATGGTTATTAGGGCTAATTAAAAGCACAGGGACAGCTGTGTGACTCAGGCTGGGCGGTCCGCTGCACATTAGGACAGAGAGAACACAGCGAAGCATTTTCATTTGAAACCCATTTCATTTGAACCTCTTCACCTAACATAGCGGAGGGTTGCCTTTTGTTCTTTCACTCCCGTCGATTTCCGAATAAATACAATTTTGATAAAATAGCTAAAATGATGCAAAAAAACACATAAAGAACAAACCCACACCAACCGTGACGCAAAAGGACACCTAATAACGCACCATTTAAACCGCAAAAGCTACATCTCCAGGGTTCTTGCTGTATACACTTGGGTATTACTCAGACAATAGAAGTCCTCCAAGTCCCTCAAGGAAAAACAATATCTGCCACTTTGCTACCAAGACAACAGAACATGACACAAAAATAGCCTGAGCCTATTATCAGAGGGCCAAAACATGTCCTCAATTTTACGACTAATGCATGATAAGGTTGGTTGCACTCTTTTAATCCATTAACGACCACCACCGAGATTAAATCGACAATATGTCAATCTGTACCTGGCAGTGTGTCATCCTGTAATAGAGAGGCTGAGTCAAGTAGAGGAGAAAAGGCTTCAGGCTATAAAGAATCAGCTTAAGCTTATAGTATGGCATACAGGCAGGCAGAGAGGGCAACAAAAACAAGAGCCTGTGTATAATCATTTATTTGAAATGAAAATGTCAATGATAATGTGTCTGGCAGAGGTGTGATGCACTGTAACCACATAATTATTCAGTTGATTTAAAAATTGCAACCACACTGCTGGTGGTTTCGGTTCAAACAGACAAACTGGAGAAATCGAGGTTAACTCCAGCCAAGCAGGAAAATAGGAGGAGAAGATTGGCTTGCATGTGCGTGTTCTCTCCTCCTTAGCACACACTAGAGGGAGCCATGCTGAGTGGCAGCAGGACATGCTTATTTAGGAGCTGTGAATTTGTGATTGTTTTCCAGGGTGTAAATTAGAGACCATCAACAAAGGAAGAGGAACTACATCACACACTGATTGATGCATGCAATTATTTATTTTAGCAAAATGCTATCAGTTTTAAATGCACATTGATTTCTTAGTTTTACGTGGGTCCTTTACCCAGTGCAATCACCTATGGTAAGTGCTCATGCTGTTTGAGCAAAAGGCGGTCAAAGCAGAGAGGTTATCTGATTAAGCAAGGAGACTTTTTAATAACCCCGTCTAACAATGTTTTGATGTTGGTTTTCAATAAAACGCCACTATAGCTGAAAAAGAAAACGGCATCATGGTCAGTAATTTTCAAAATTATAAATTTTATGATGTCTACAAAACGATGCAGGCAGTTCATAAAGCAGTGATTACAGTTTATGTTTGGCTTGGAAAGACTCGATGGCCACTACAGACATTTAGACAACATGACGCAGCGAGCTAGTGTTCAACCATAATAACAAGACTTTGTTTGAGCAGCGATTATGAGTAAACGCATTATTATTAGATATATTATTAAAACCACATCTATATTTAAACTTCCAAAATGCTAAGAAATAAGACATCTGTCAGTCTGAAACTAGAGGTCAACTCATCATTATGTTCTGGTGTAACTAATGAATACCTCTGCAATTTAAAATAGAAAGCCAATGTACAAAATAATTTTGACTGCAAAATGAGGCTTTAATTTTGCAAATGTGATTGCTTGTTCTCTTCCAGAGTTAATGTTCCATTAAAACATAAATACTACTACTATCACAAACGCCCCCGCCCCGATGACGGCTGGGATATTCTCCAGCAGACCCCCGCGACCCTTAACAGGAATAAGCGGGTACAGAAGATGAATGAATGAACGAATAGTCACAAATTCTTTGCTGTGTGAGTTGCCAAACCTCAGCTGTTGGAATTCAAAGCATCTTACCAGAGAACAAATGCATCACATGACCGTGCTTTACATATCAGAATTAGCCAAAACAATGACGTGCTGCTGATAAGTAACGAACGCAGGCGTGAGGCAGATTTTAACCAAACCAGTGATCCTGTGGCCTTCCCTGACATGACTTAGTATTTAGGAGGCTTTATGCCTGTTCAGGCTTATTGGTTGAACACAGTCATTCTTTCTTGAATTCTTGCCTCAGAGACGGCATGAACTTGAAAGACTGATCTCTGACACTAATCTTGTGGGTTTAATTCATGTCAGCTGCAACCTTGGATCATCTCTTCTCTTGTTCGGTGTACTCCACAGTTTCACTGTAAAAAGGTACGGCTGCTTTTTCAATGCAAGACCCAGTAAAAAGAGGCTCTGGGTATCCACAGCTACTTACATGATTTATTATTGTTATTAGGAATTTGGGTATTGTTTATTCACCAACGGAGGAAAAATTAATAATTGCCTTTTCCAATTATCAGTTCTCTGTGATGCATCCCTTTTGAATACGGGGACGAATTAAAACGAGCAGCAACACTGACTCTGAAGCTGTTGGAATGGATGATGAGTGAAGCCTGGAGTGGGTGTTATGTAAGCTACCACAAAGCTAATGATGGCCAACAAGGCCATCAATAGCTCCTATAATCAGTACAGTTTATTTCATCTAAACATCTTACTTGAGTCTTTCAGCTTGATCAAGATGTATCTGAGAATATCGAAGTCTTAACGACATAAAGGAGGGTGTTAGCTGTTGTTAGAAACTTTTACTTGAGGTAGAAGAAATCAACAAAGCAGAGGTGAGAAGTATGACTAAAGTAAAGACAAAAACTATACATAGACTGGAGGAACTTCCTTCATGTTAAGGCTATAAATGTATATGGCTTTGTGGGATCTCACCAATCAAACATCACCAAGAAGTAAATGGGAAAGATGCCATTAAATTTAATAAACGTGACTTGTCCACTGACCTTGGCTCCAGCGAGCAAGCCCAGAGAGATGACAACACGGGCCCGCAGGTCTGGTCTGTCCTTTGGCCAAACGTAAGACAGCATTGCTGATAGGATCTGGGTTGAATTCACCTCCTTCAGCTGTGAAGAAGAAATGACATATTATCTTATTAGACCATACAGTGTTGGTTTTAGAAATCAGTCCATCTTGAAAACACACAGGTCAATGTGTACAACTGTAATTACTAAAATGTGAACTGTTTTCCAGTATTGGCGACTAGCTTGCATTTTCCATTCAGTGTGACAATCACAATAACCTCTGGGCAGACACAAGAAACATCAAATGTCAACGGGGGTCCCCCGGGAGATCTGGCAGCAGCAACGACAGCACAGTCTCCAGGTGGACTTGGGGATCCAGTCTGACACGACAAGTCCCGGGAGACACCTGGGCTGTCATCCCAGCTAAAGCTGAGAGCCCACTGGTGCCAGCATGGCTGTTTACCTACACTCCGACACACATCTGCCACAGGGACTCTCTGCAGGCCAAAGGATATGCAGTAATTCCTCTAATCCACTCAATATGGTGGCCCCCGTGTTACAACTCTGCTGTATGGCAGCACCTCCTGAGCAAATTACAGTGAATGTGCCCAACACCTGCCTTTAATCAAATACTATCAAGCAATATGTGACACTGTGTAGGAAGGACTAACAAACAGTTTAACGTGTTAATGAAAGTTTCTGTACCACGAGTAGAGGAGGAAATAGAAGAAGAAAGACTAAGACGACTTTCAGTTAAAGTTAAACTGTCCTTTATATATTTTAAGCTGTAAACTGTAAAAATACAACTTTGAAATGAGCACGGATGACACAAAAGTTCCTTATTACTAATCTATCAGCCGTAGGTACAAGCATGTACAGATGCACGGCCAGTAAGTAGCAAATGAAGTTTTGCGCAAGTGTTTGTTGTCATCATACATTTACAAAATTAACTGGTGAGGAAAACACCTGTGATTGGCTGGAACATCAACAGAGCTCATTAATGTTCATTCATGAAAAATGCTGAAGCCCGTTTAAACTTAAGCTACACATCATGCGCATCACACAGCATCAAACATCTGATGTCAGTTTATAGCTTCATATCGGCAGCTTCCATTGACAGTGACTTGCAGCCTGTTGCAAGAGTTCGAGCAGTCGTGTGGACATAGCTTTAGAATAAAGTCACCCCAAAACAAAGGCTAGATAACAATGAATTGCTAAACAGATATATCAGCAAAGACAGCAAAGTTTTTATCTGTAGGAAGATGAGGATTACAACTGTAACCTAAAGGATCTTATCATATTAAAGTAAGCATAAATCTATACTGACTATACCCACTAGTTTAAAGGAGAGTACACTGTATTAAAATTAGAGCTTTGTTTGTTTCAGCTCTCAAACACAGCAACAACAAAAAAAATCTTTTTCTGAATATTTTCTACTCACCACATTTTTTGGATCTGCACTTAGACCTCCTCCCGCATGTCCGTGCCAACATGTCCGTTTGTCCATCACCTGCAAATGCTGTGAAAACATAATAAACTGTTATTCTATGTTTGATTGTGATCACAAACACTTACTCTTGATATGTTTCCCAAGCACACTTACTTTTGCCGCCTCCAAAATCTGACGACTGTTTGTGCTCCCGTTTGTGTTCCATGTTGCTGTTCGTAGGAGGGGAGGGGACGTTAACTGAAACACAAGAGACGGCTCATTTGGCTGATATTTCTCATTGCTTCATTCGAATGTTTAAATGTTCAGACACACTAATAACTGACTGCACTGACATTTTATTCCAATAGAAAAAAAAACACTGACTGAACGATTTCTTCCCTGTGCACTTTCACCAAAGTCAACATAGGTCAAAGTTCAAAGGTTACGCAAAGATGGGAAACAAGCTGAACAGAGGAGAAGCTGGTTGAGCTGCAGGACTGATTTGAGAAGCTAATGTTATGGAAGTGTTTTGTAAATGAGTGACTAACAGACACTGTAAAACATCTATAGGAACCACTAAATGTCCAGACGTTCAAACTGTTTCAAAACCTGTGGAAAATAAAAACTCACTTACTTACACGCCCACAGAGGTTGAATGCTTCATAATGCAAAACGGTTGTGGGTGGTTTAAGACAAGAATACTGCACTTAAACTTTGTTTTAGCCACATTTACAATAAGTCTATAACAAAAAATGCATATCTTTATTGGCAAATATTGAATACTTTCATTTCCTTGAAGACACTGTATCACTGAATATTTTGCTTATCTGTGATGATTATGCAAACAGATGCTGTGTGAAATACTGGCAAACCCCACTGAGCTGGGAGCTTATTGGGTAAGACCAGCTAAAACTAATGTAATGATCTCACAGACATAAATGGACGGATAGATGGATGACTAAACAACAGAAAAGCTCACAAAACAACTAATTATGACACCAAAAATAGACATAACCTGAATCATCGCTATACTAAAAGCAAACTAAATTCATGTTGTGTTTTATGATTAAGAGTTAATTAGGAAGCTGGTTGCTGGGTAACAGTAAAAGTATCATATCATCTATAGCAGTCTGTCAACACCAGTTGTCCGGGTGGGACAGACAACCTTATCTAACTTGTCAGTAATAACACGTGACTGAGCCCACTGTCATGCTACATGGTTAGCACACGCTGATTAATGGCTGCTATTGTCAAGAAAATAGACATATGTGTGATATAATCTGTTAATTTGACATTCTGTCATATTCAAGGTACATGCCACGCATTTGCTACCACTGACAACGATGTTAAATGTCAAACAGCCAATGTCAACAGAGGTAACTGAACTAAGTTGTTAAGTTAGCCGTTAGCTAGCTGTGTGGTCCAGCGCAAACTTAGAAGAATAGTAAAAAAAAAACAGTATATTAACATGACAACGACCGGACGTTCAAATAAACGTGGAACTTAGACCAAATAATTAATCCTGGCTTCCCTGGAAGTTACTTAGAAATACTTTGCATCTCTGCCCTTGCGTGGTGACTGCCGCACCAAAAACACCGTGTCCTTTCCAAGCCGACCGCCGACTCACTCACCACATATGTACTTTGGCGTTTATGGTCCGTCCCGTGATCAATTCGACTTTTGTTCCAAACGTGATACGAGCTCGTCTGACGGATGATAAACGCCAATTTTCGTCTTTGAAAGTGAAAGCCGCATTTCAGTGGTGCCAACATCGGCGCCATGTTGAGGAAGGTAGAAAGGCGGTTAGTCAACACGCCGGGTACGTCATATCCGGCCTACGTCAACGTGTCAGTGTCAAAGCTAGCGAGCGAACACCTACGGTTAATGCTACGTTTCTGGAGAAATAACACCCGTTAAATTGCTTTTTTACGACGTGGTACAGTATTTTTGTGCTTTTTTAATGCGGTCCTAATGGGCGGTCTGCTGGTGCTGCTTGCCTAAATCGACCAAACAACACTTGAAGCTAAAGGAGGAGCACGTTGTCTCCTTTGTCAGGCGGTGGGATACCGTTAGTAAGCGTGTCGCTCGGCCAAGTTGCGCTAGCAGGCTTTAGCTTTAGCTCAGGGACGTTTGGTCTCATACTCAGGATGCCATGCCACAATCAGCAGCTAAACAGTGTAAACAGTGGTCAGGAGCACCCAATGAAGCAGGTTCGGTTTGCAAACAACAACAACAGCAGCGTCGGTGCAGTGCTGCCCAACTCAGGACCAAGTGATGTCCCCACACAGCCTGTCAGCCAAGACAGCCTGGGACCTCAGCTCAAACTGCTTCCTCTGAACGACCAGATCCGAGAATTGCAGACAATAATCAGAGACAAGTGAGTCCCCTCTCCCCCGTACTTACACACAGGCCACAACATGACAGTGATAACCACATATATAAATCTGGTGGAAATCTGTGTAGGAATTATATAATATTTACATTTCAGTGGAGGATGCTGTAGAGAAAATAACAGAATATTTCACTCACTGTTAATCACTGATCATGCACAACATTACTGCCACTGCATATTAGTATATTACCTGATATTGGGTAGGTCTCCCTTGTGCCTCCAAAACAGTTCTGTCTCAGAACAGTTCTGCGTCCTATGGGTTGAGGGAAGGGACATCTGTGGATCATCCCACAGATACTTGATCAGTTTAGGATCTAGGGAATTTGGAGGCTAGGTCAACACCATGTGCTGTTTTTCATGTTTTTTAACTCATCCTGCTGGAGATAGCTGCTGTCATCAAGGAGTGTCATTGCAATGGGATGGGGGTGTCTGGTCTGGTCTGGTCTAGGTGGGTGGTGCATGTCTAAGTCACATCCACATGAATGCCAGGTCCAAAAGTTTTCCGAAGAACATTGTGTTATGATGGACAATGTACTTCTCCTGTCCGTGGTTTTAATGTTGTGGCTGATCGGTATGTCTTTCTAATAAAGACACAAGCTGATAAAGGATACGGGATGTTTCTTACTCACGGAAATAATCTGGATAATAAAATCCAGTAAAATAGTTTGCACAAGCGCCAAAGGTCCACGAGTGAGTGAACATATCCTGTTATAGTTTAGAAGTCTTGAGCAGCTGTAACCTTTTTTTTTTTATGTATATATTTTTTCAGGACAACCAGCAGAGGAGATTTTGTGTTCTGTGCAGACCGACTGGTAAGATCACAATATAATCACTAAATACTTAAAATGTGTATATGTAGGCCTACATTTATAGTTATACTTTTTTCTGTCCAACAACAGATCAGACTAGTTGTTGAAGAGGGCTTGAATCAGCTCCCCTACTCTGAGTGCACCGTGACCACACCAACAGGTGAGGAAGATCTCATGTGGATTGTCTTGAATGTCCGGGCACAAATGACAAAATGTATTCAGTTGCATGAAATACAGACTGCTGATAGATATGTTTTAGTTTAATTTAAACAAAAATGTGCATATTGTGAGCTACGGATGAAGTAAAAGTCAGGTGTGTCAATTTGCTGCATAGCCACAGCATTAATTGCAGTGATAATGTTCTGTGCTTTGCATTCTTATGGATGGGTGTGACCCTCACACACTCAAAATAGTAAATATATTTTTATTAACCACATTTAAAGGTCAGCCTCGTTTAGAAAATGCTTGTTTTGTTTTTCTTACCTGATATATCTGCATTTTACCCCTTCTGTCTACATTACCTGTCACATTGCAGGGGTTTGCGTTTTTTTCCACACAGCACTCAAATCCACCGCCCTTATATGGGTTTAATGTGCCGTTTATGCTAATTGTGTTTTGCTTGGCACACACATCTAACGTATGAGTTGGATTTGGCCGTCAGGGCATGTTACAGGAATCCCACGTAGGATTTTCTTACTTCCTCGTACTGCTTTGAGTGAGAACAAATGTAAGCAGAAACATAGCCAACATTCACGCATGAGGCACATTGTTTAAGGTTTAAAAAAAAAAACAAGGTTAGAAACTAAATGAGCCATCTAACCATTTTAAATGCATGAATAAATGCAGGCCTCCCATCCTGCAGTATTATACCTCCAGCATAATATATAACTGAGTGGGCTTATTCAGCACAGCTACACTTGTGACTCTTCCTGTTTCTTTTCTTCCCTCAGGGTACAAGTATGATGGTGTCAAGTTTGAAAGGGGCAACTGTGGAGTCAGCATTATGAGAAGTGGTGAGTTAAACCTGTCTTTCCCTTGTAAGGCATGTAAGGAGCCTACGTACAATGCATGTCAGTCATGTGAACTTGGGCCTCACTTGTTTCTATTATCCAGAGTCAGATTTTGTCTCACTGAAACTTGGCTACTAGATAACACCACCAAACCGTTTTATTTTGGGCATTTGAGACGAACAACATATTTCTACATGCTCGCATAGCAACACCTCTGATGGCATCACAGTCAAAACAAAACACAAGCAGAAGGGACTTTCTCTTGTCCTCCACCTTCCGGTTGTATGACAATGTTATCATAGTCTTATGCTGAGCCCCTGTGATCATTTTATGACTGTAACACAAGGTCGCAGAATGAGTAATGTGGGCATGACAGGCACACAGTGTTGCTCATATGCTACATCTTAAAGGCATCGCGTATTGGAAGTGTGTGATGCAATCCAAAACATGTGCTCCTGTTGTTTTTCTTGTTTTTCTTCTGCTTTGCTTTTGTCTGTTTTTCTTTTGTCTTTATTTGATAGTGTAGAAATGTAGCCAGTACTCAATAGTATTAGTATTTAATACAGGTGGAGGGCAAATGTCTACAAGTTTGTTGCTGTGATTTTGATTTTACTCTGCATGTTTGTACAGCGGTGCACACAAACGTCACTTCATGTCCAGAGATATAGAATCTATTATACTGAAGTGATTATTTATGGCTGTTGCTGTTGCTCATGTAATCTACTTGAAAATCAGGTTTCAATCATGGCTGATTTTATGTTTATGAGCCACGCATATGCCTCTGCGTGGCTCAAAGGAAGTGTAGTTATACATACATCACATCTGTTCGCAAGACTGAAGACTGTTGTTTTCTCACAGGTGAGGCCATGGAGCAGGGTCTCCGGGACTGCTGCCGCTCCATCCGCATAGGCAAGATCCTCATCCAGAGCGATGAGGAGACACAGAAAGCTAAGGTCTACTACGCCAAGTTCCCCCCTGATGTGTACAGAAGAAAAGTGCTGCTCATGTACCCCATTCTTAGTAAGTAACAGAGGGTTGAGCACAGTTTAGCACACTGATGACTCCGGTTTATCACCTCCACTAGCAGGTAAATGTGAAGAGACATCTGATTTTGAGTGTAAAAAAAAAAAAAGAAAGAAACATTTTATGCATTTATTCATTTTGAGAAATCTCCCTCGGGTTGACCTTCACCACAAAGTCTGCACTTCCACATCGTACAGACCCATTCACACTGCTCTGATAATTATAGCTCTCATGGGAGAAATTATACACTGCCTGGGAGATAGCCACCAGGCTGCTGAATAGCATAATGAGGGCCAACAAAAATAGTATCTTAATAGCCCTGGTTTCCTAATGTCACAAAGCAGCATTTTTCTGTTCTCAGATTTGGAAAAAAAAATGTAATGCCGGCCAGAATTAAGGTATATTTTATTATGCTAGAATGATTTGAAACATTTGATTCATCCATACACACTGACCGGGTGAAAAATGAAAGTCTGTCATGTCCCAGACTGAGTGTCAGATCAATCGGCTCACAGTCTGTACCTTTTGACATGCTTGTAAAATGAACCACTTATATGTGTTTTATGAGAAATGTCCTGCAATGTTATAGTGTATAAACCCTACATATTGTAAAGGTGAGTCAGCAAATCTAACACAGTTATTATTTCTGTAAATTAAGTGCTTATGTGAAGCAAACCTCTAACCTTAAAGTTTCTGTGTCTCCAGGTACAGGAAACACTGTGATTGAGGCGGTGAGGGTCCTGATAGAGCACGGAGTGCAGCCCAGACATATTATCCTACTCAGTCTCTTCTCCACACCTCATGGTATACCACCCAGTTCAAGCCAACCGCAATATATCACCAGTTTGCTTTTGTTTACCCAAGGGGCCGCCCCTTTTGTCCTCTATCTCGCCCAGCTCTGTTTCTGCTGTGTCTTTGTCTTCATATGGCAGTGCTCTTCAGTGACACTGCAGATCATACGTTTTAACCTCCAGTTTGGCAAGGAGAGGAAAATTTATTCACGTAACAAGAACTAGTGAGATTAAATATTTTGGAGGTCAGGCTGAGTCCCAGCTGAAGATAGTAGACGCCCCATGGAGTCTAGAGTCCAGGGTTGGTGGAGCAGATAGGCTGATGGAGACTTCTAACAGAAAGGACCCGGTCTTGGGACAAATTGAGTTTCCTTATAAAGTGTTTGGTTTTAGTAAACAGGTTTGGCCTGAGAGAAGGTTCCCCTTTGAGCATTTAGATTTAATATTCGGTATTTTTTTCATATAACTATTTTCTCTCCATTAAAGGACATGTGTCCAGGATCTTGTGACATCTGGTGGTGAGGTTGTAGATTGCAACCGACTGATTAAAAGGGTGTCCAGTTTCCAAGAAGGGCCCTGTCTAGTTCTAGTGTTTGTTTTATCTACTGCACAGACTTCATGGAGGACATGTCCCCTATATATGTATAAAGGGTTTGTTCTAAGCTAAAACATAATAATTACAGGGGATTACACACTAATAAAAGCATTATTCTATGTTCAGTTTCGACTAATAGATCTCCCTCAATCCTACACACTGGACTGCTAAGTACGGTCCAGACTGTGGTGACATTTAAAGTGGACATTCACAGTTTCCTAGAGAAAGATTTCTAATGAGGGAAACCTCTTGACCTTTCTTCTGGTAAACCTCTGTGTTCAAAGTCTCCGTTTAAACACACAAAGTATTTAAATCCAAAGGGCATGTTTCCACAAAATGTTAAAATCTATTTAATGCTCTAAACTGGATAAAGCCATATTATGTGACTTGTTTTTTTTTTTCCTATAGGAATACATTATATCGCCTTTGGGGATTCCCAGAGGACTTTGCAGTGTTAAAATGTTGAGTCATGTTTACATGAGTGTGGAATTACCCCAGTGTCCCTCAACAGTATTTGCAACCTTCAAGGAGCTACAGTTAATAACCTGTATGTGCAGCTCTCCTTCAGTTTATATGAGGCTATAGTCGGCTTCAGTTAATAATTTAGCTGCACAGACCACAAGTTTCTAGTCCTGTTTTAGTCTCACTCCTCTGACGTCGCTGTTAGCCACAGTGTATTAAAGAGCACCCAGTGTTTACTACCGCTTGCACCCACATGCCACAGATGAAGCAGCAACTAGAGATAACCCAGAAAGAGAATAATTGACTTAATAGTCAGTAGTTGGCTGGTGGAAATACAGTCTTTGCGTTGTACTTTTTGAAATCCCTACCAGCATTTAATAGCAGTCTCACTTCAGATGATTTTGTTAGTTTCTCAACTCGTTACAGCTACGTTTCCCGTTACAAAACTGATTATTTGGATGCCTGTGTCTCTTCTAGGAGCCAAATCTATCATCCAGGAGTTCCCAGACATCACCATCTTGACCACAGAGGTCCACCCAGTGGCTCCAACGCATTTTGGACAGAGGTATTTTGGCACTGACTGAACCGGGACAACCTGAGGAACATGGTGTGCATATTGTTTTGGGTATACTTATCTCATCGTATCTCATGTTCTCCTTGTTGTGCCAAATGCTGCTTCTTCTTAATTTGCAAAGTTTCTAAACTGATACCAAATCATTAATCTGATCCACTGTATTTATTATGTTTGGTTTTTTTTGCTGTGTATACTCGTGTTATAGAAAGAAGACACTGAAACATATAAAGAGTTTAACTTGGAGCATTTTATTTTGCATGTTACAGCGATTGATGGATCAATAAAGAATTTATATTTGTTTACAGACAGAACAGCAAATGAAACCGTGTCAGTATTTTTGGTAGTGATGGAAAAAGGGGGAAGCACCACAATCACATACTCCAAAGATCCAAAGACAGTTCAAATGGGACCATATGTGCTCTAGTAATACTTAACCCCCGTCTGCCAACTGGGTTTGATTTCTCATCTTCTAATTCTATAAATATCCTACTGTTTGATGCCACCACATTATTTCTATAGTTGATTTTAAAACATCACTTAATGGAGCAAAATATACAGACACTGCCCGCAGCAGGTATGAATCAATGAATACACAGGGAAAAATAAGGATGAACATTATAACAATAAATAGACACAAGACTACATGAGAACACTCGACGTCCACATCTTTCCTAATACATGCGTTCAAACACCAAATCATAATTCAGAATAAAAACTCTTTTAACCAAGAAACAGAACTACGTCTCAGACATGAGCAGCATTCGATTTGGCTTACCCAACGTAGAAATACAGATCTGATGGAGCGACTTAAAGTGTCGAGATCAAACAATCCAAAGGTGGATTTAGGCCCAACGTTTTGCTGAATAAAGGTACTCGGATGCAAAAAATGGTTTTCAACTAAGTACACCGGATAAATATGCAGCGTCGACAACGATACTGCTTAATCAGTATTAAAAATTTAAAAATACAGACACAGGTACAAAATAAACCAACATCATATTGCAGAAGACCACCGTCCTCTACCAACCAGTGGATGAGGAGCAGTTATAAGATATAGATATGTACAGTAATCTGAATGTTTTAAGAGATCAAAAATGGAAACCGAGAAGAAAATACATCCTCTCCTATGAGTGACTTTGTGCCCGATGATGAAAGCTGTTTCACTTCATCATCCAGCAAGTGTTATCTTACTAGCAGATAGCTGATATGATGGAAAATCAGATTTTGGGGGATAATACAAAAAAGCTAAAACTTTTCACAGTTTGTTTCATCCCAGATTTAAAAAACAAACCCATCACTACATTTTTTACCCCCAAACAAAAGTACCCAACAGCACTAAGGTCATAATATCCAGTATACTCAGGATATGACAACACTGAAAAATGTCAAATGTATTGCAGTAACAGTCAGATGTAATGAGCTCTAGCTGTACTAGTTGTGTTTTTGTTACCGTTACATACAGTTACATCAGAAATTGCGATTGCAAAAAAAAAAAAAGTACTCAATAAAAGCATAATATGATAATCAAAAACGAGAGCAGGACGATGAGCAGGAGGGTACATTCTTAAGACTTCTGACACAAAGGGATACTTACATTAAATAAGGCGCAGGTTGAGTCGGGTACTTTAAAATGCTTATGTTCACTGGAAATAAAATAAAGTCAAATGTCTATGTGCTGCAAAAACCCAAACCGGTAGAGGCCACACAACTGAATCAGTACAGGGGATCTCTGGAGCCTTGTGGTTGGTTGCGAGGACAATTACGACACCACCCTGCACGAACCAGGCTCTAATGTGCAGCACTGTAAACTCGTACAACATATCACAGTGCCATACAGAAGCTTCCCAGCTAACACTGGTAATAATCCCACAGAGGCCAGCGTCTTCATTATGATCAACAACGAGAGGCAAATATACAGTAAAGTATGACCACGGCAAATAACAGTTGCCTTTTTGCACACGAGGTAATAGTCAATAATCTTTTACAAATAAAACTGATGCTGTTGTTAATCCGTCTATACCAGGAGAGGTGATGCTGCCACTGTTCCTCCACCGAGTTCATTTTTTTTCAGCAATATTTAAAACACAAGGGGTAAAGATGCCGATCCAAACGCCAGGATTGACGCCGCACGTCTGGCCCGCTCCAGTGTGTCCGAAACACCCTCGTGACTTGGAATGCATTTACCTCGTGTTACACAGTGAGTGTGATACATATATACGTCTTCATCCTCTGTAGCAGTCTGACTTATTCCTCCATCTCTATGGTAACAGAGGGGTCTTGATCCTCAACTGGAATAGAAAAGAACGTAGACATTTCAGTATGGAAATTCACAGAACTTGTTGTGCTGTTTTACACAGTGTGTTTCATACGACCACCAGGTGGTAGCAGAATGTTACGGTTCCAATGTAACACACGGCAGCCGCAGTTACGCAAGGCGAGACTGATGAAACCTCCAGATCACTGAAACTGAACCAATATTATACAAATCTGCAGCTGTTCGGAGTGATTACTGCAGCAAAGGAAGCCTGCAATCCAAGGATTTTTTAATCAAAGGTTACAAAGTGTGTCCTTTTTCAAACGTTTTCTTAGACTTGGTGGTAGAAGGCGACTTTTTTGTTTATTAAATGTGAAATTTTTATGTTTCTAGTCTTGGAAGATTAGTTGTATATGTGTATAGATACATTTTGAATTTATCGAAATTAAGTGCGTCTAAAAATACTGCCATCACAACAGTAAATTCATCTGTAACAATTAAGACTTAACAAAAAAGCAGATGCAAACAAACTAAAGGTCACACAGGCAGTCTCATACAATGCTCATGTTGGATGTGAAGACAGTGGGATCTTTGAAATCTTGGGCAAAGCGTGCAAGTTAACACACGCTCTTACCCCTGAATCAGTCTTTACTTCTGTCTTATCCACATTATAGGTTCTAGGAAAACAGCTTTACACATTTTCTCCGCAATAATCCATGAAAGAAAACATATATACAGCAATATTAAGAATAATTTAGGGCATACATATTGCGGCAATGCCACAGTATGCCACAGAAGTGACTACACTCCTGTGCAATGATTCAAGTACGGAAACAACACGATTGCGTTACTTCCAAGATGACAAGT
The DNA here is from genome assembly GCA_005024645.1 of Planiliza haematocheilus. Lineage (NCBI taxonomy): Eukaryota > Metazoa > Chordata > Actinopteri > Mugiliformes > Mugilidae > Planiliza > Planiliza haematocheilus. Next base: position 1,215,456 of record SRSE01000949.1, on the reverse strand, counting down.
ACAGAATTTCCTGTTGTGAAAACTTAAAAAGCAGATACTTCAGACAACTATACTGACCACACCTGTGCCAAAGCAGACATTTCTTCCAAAAAGAGATACGAGTTGGATCACTCAAACAAAACTGAATAACCCTGTGATTACTAGTGACCCTTGATTACAAAAGCTTTCTCAAATACGCCCGTGTCTATTTGTACGTCTCTGTCACGGCTCTACGTGGATAGAATTGTCAAACAAAATGAAAAAATACCAAGAAATCGCTGACTAACAAAAGAATTTGTTGAAACGCAGCAGTGATCAGGAAGTAGCGGCTGGGTCATTAATCAGAGCTTCCTAAAATGAAAAAACAACAACAAGACATTGCTTTGGCACAAAACTGCAGGATTTATCTTGACGGCTGATAAAAAATTAGGAGCACACATTCTTCGGTCAGATAAGACCAAGATGGAACATGACTTTTATAGAGGAGGCCAAGATACCGGCTGATACAATGAATCCCTGTGTCTAGACGCTCAGCAGAAGAAGAATATTCCAGCATGATGAATACAAGGATACAGCCAATAAGAGTTTCTAAAGAAGACAAAAAGTCAAAACAATACTCTGCCCAAGCTTGTCACCTGACTGGAAACCAACAAACACCTTTGGGGTATAAAGAATTTATTACATTTGCTTCTCACTCTTTATTGATTCTCTTATCAATTCCTGATCTGTCCTACATACTTTTCAGCTACCAAACCAGCTGTTTTATTATCTGTCAAGGCACAATCTCCTCCTGACACTTGACTTCAACATGCTAAAACAATAAATAACATGAAAAACAAACGATGAATAATAAAAAGAACGTTAAAATAAACGTCTGCAGCACAAACACAGACATTCAGCTAGTCTGGAGCGGTAGCAGCACTCTTAATTCGATTCCCGTCCCTAAGAGTAAAGCAACACATCCCCTACAGCCAAGACCAACTGAAAAATGTAAATTAGTGCAAATAGCCTGTTGAGAAACTTAGAAGTAAAGCAATTAGTGCATAATTCTTAGTCAATCGGACATTTAAGTGACATTACAAATGGCTTTGTTTTCAGACTCCCTTCAGTTTGACTATAAAACATATTTTCCTTAAATGTAAAAGGCACTGACTGCTCTCAGGTGTGATACTGAAGAGCCTTCATATTCTAGATCCTACAGAGAATGTGTGTACGTACGTATAAACATGGCAAAGTTTAAGTGAACTCACCGAAGCTTCCTTCCTCGGACCCATCGTCTGACTCATCCCACATGTCCTCATTAGCTAATAAGGGGTTGCGAGATTCAGAACTGCGATTCTTCAAGGGAAAGTAGTGGCCGTTCCCCTGGCTGACATGAACAAAGTGCAAAAGGAGATAGAAGCTTGTTAAAGATCCAAGACTATTCCAGCCATCAGTTTTTTCAGTTCAACATGCAAACGGCTGTATTGTCATTTCTCTCAACTATCCTTCTTCTCTATATATTAGATTATTATTCATCATTGCAAACCTGCTGCAAACAGTATAAAGGGCCAAATAGGTTTACAGGAGACAACGATGCATCTCTATCCTGACAGAAGTCTCACCTTGTAAAGACAGGGATGAACCACAGCCTCCTGTCCTCTCCAAACACCTGCTGCAGGTTTTTGCGTATGCCAACGTTGAAGCCATTTCTGTCCGGTCCACTGACAAAAACTGGAGCTGAGAAGGCCTCTAGAAAAAGAAAAATGAGCCACAGGTCAGAAAGTGTTTTCATGCTTCAACACTGAATATGTGCACCGGCCTCATAAAAGTTTATTTGTTCCTCCAATAATAATGTAAACCCTCACCTAAAGTGGATCTGTTCTTAGCTACCAACCAACAGTGGTAGCCAAAGAGGAACATGAGACTGACGAAGAACATGAGCGCCACAAACATGAGGAAGAGGACGTGAAACTTCGCGGACCCATTTGACAATTCCCCCTGGAGGAGAGAAACAGGAGAACTAGAGGCTTGAGGAAAATGAGGAGGCTTTGAAAGCCATAACCTGTGACGAAAGGCTCGTTTCTCTGTTCTTGTGGATAATGTGGCTGTGAAGAACCTAAACTAAAAGTATGAATATTATCAGGCGTCCAACATGAGCAGTGACACTCACCACCCAAAACTTGAGGAAATACCGAAAGACTGTCGCTGCAATGAATACACAGTACAGCATCGAGTAGGAGAGGAAAAGCAGGAAAAACTTGTAGTTGGAAAAACCAACACAGTTGTTGACCCTAAAAAAAAGAGAGAGAGAGAAAATCACTCAACTGTATGGTTTTGCACATTTACACAGACTATTCCAGGCGTGAACCACAAGAGCTGTAAGAGAAACCCCAAATGTCACAATCACTCGAAACAGACACTAAACACACTTTACACCGTCAGCTGTTTAGTACAAAGTCTGTGTAATGTCTGACTGAGCCCGTGTGTGGATAGAGCAGGTAATTGTCCAGAGTATTTCCAGTAGGGACAACACATGTAGGGAGAATCAGATCTGAGTGTTTATTCATTTGTTGGCGACGGCTCAAATTACAACTTACCAGGGACAATGGTGGTCCATCTTCAAGACACACCTGAAAAGAAAGACACTTTGTTTTTGTTTTTCAGCATTCTTCACATGTACACATGACAGCACTGATTTATCATTAAGATATTGTTTCCAAGAGATAGCATGCCAGCAAAGCAACATCTTCTAATTATCACAACAGCCCCTGGCCAACAGATACCTCCTCACAGGGGCCAACCTCTTTAGATGAATGAATTGGGGAGGAAAGAGTGGCTTACATTTCACAAACTGAGCAGTGGTGGCAGCGGTCAGGCTTCAGCACCTGGCAGCGGTCGCAGAACCTGATAGCTGAAGACAAGAGGATGGCCAGTTGAATGGACGACATTTGAGCTGAGCTTACCCTTCCCGTGCTTCCTGCAGCCTAGATCTTAGCAATCAGCACTAATGAAAGAGATACATTGGCTGATCACGCTAGATGGGGATGCTTGGAGCTAATTGTGCCAGCCTGCCTGCTTTCAGCACACACAGATTATGTGCGACAGGATGGATTGTGGCTAAGGTAACCACCTTGTAACCTCAGTGGTTTTCATATTGGAGATAAATGAATGATATCAGGCGCAAGATTATTTGACCACACGGCTTACCTCCAGACTGAGCTCGAGTGAAAATGGGGAGCTTCTTTGCGATCTCAACCAGGATTTGCTTCTGAGCGTCCGGCCTCTCCTCCATCTCGTACCTCTGTTTGTCTGAGTATGACAGCTGAAACTGCAGACACAAACCACACCAGGTGGTGTAAACAGCCTCAGCAGGTGCTACAGTAAATAAATACCATCTTCTGGTGTGTGGGTATACCTTTTTGCATGGTGATGAAGGGGGGGTAAATATGGCCTTCCAGTAGGTCCACGAGAACATCACAAAGCAAACATGAAACACCAGCAGATAGGCCGCTGCAAGCACAAAACCGACCACAATTATATACACAACAGCCGCCACATTAGTCTAACTTGTGGTTTAGCTTTGCACAATGCAGGTGTCATGAATATGAGAGGGGCAACTTACATTTTTCCAATGTGTTGGTGAGTGTAACTGTCAAAACAACAACGTGACATTATAAATCACAAACTGGACACCAAAGATTAGCGACACTGAAGTTGTTTCGACTGACATTAGTTATTACTCCATAAGGAAACATTTACCGGCTAACACGATTAGCCAGATTGTCAGATTGCTGTTAGCTAGGAGCAACACTGGTACAATAGTTGTGTATGAAACTGAGGTTAACACTAATATCTAGAGAGGAAATTAGATATTAAATAACTCTTAAAAACAGCTCGCCGCATTTAGTACAAAAGAAAATATAAAGCACACACCCTAATCCACTTCCGCCTAGTTTGCTAGCCCCCGGAGCCTACAACGTTATTTTTATCAACACTGCTGTGCGGTAATCTGCGGCGTCTATGAAGAAACGGCCCAAATCACAACAAACACTTTGTCATACTCACAGAGACATAGCTCAAAGACGTAGGCGTAATACGACCACAAGACAACCGCGGTTATGATAAGAACAGGTATCCAGGAGAAAACCCTTTGACAGCATCTCAAACCTCTGGAGAGAGCCATATTCTCCCATCTAAACCCCGCTCTCATCTGCGCTCGACTGCAATTCCTGGGATTTATCAGCGACATCGGGGAGCGATTCAACGCACTGGTGTTGCCAGATCTGTATGTTTGCCGTTTTTTTTAAAGCAGTACGTGCCTAATATTACTTATACTGTGCTATATTTCGATCCGTCAGCATAACAACACATAACATGGCAACATGCGAGAGTCAAGAGTTAAGTAAACACATGCGAATTAGGATTTATTTACATCTTCGTGCCTGCCATCCCTTTAACAATTCAGGTAAAACTAATAAATAAAATAATTCAAATAATATAATTAACGGATAACATGTTTCCATATAAAAAAGGGCAATCCAACCAAATGTGTGACTGAAATAATTCACAAAATATCCAGAAATTAGTAGCGTTGCAGCAGCAGCAGCAGACCTTTTAAACACATTAGCACATGGGAAATAAAAAAGAAGCATTAAAACGTCAAATAACTACAAACATTTGAACAATTAAATATAATAGAAACTGCATGTGTGACAAAGGGGTGGCCAGCTGTATCTAGCCAGTGATTTGACGTTATCAAATGTAATTTTTCAATTAAATTAAATTCTTTACCACCCTGCGCTTCATTTATTAGTTGCACAACAGCAGGCCACACACAAACAAGAAACCCCTAATTGTTTTGACCTCCCAAGAGCAAAACGACTTCATCATTGTTTGAAGGTAAGCTGCTGAATGCTGCTGTAGTTAATTAGCTTTGAATATAAAGAGCCCTCCATTCCCCAGACCCCCACCAAACAACACTGTGCAAATTACATGTTCTTGGACTGTTTCTTATTAATGTAATCATTTTGTACTGTTTGTGCATACAGTAAATCTTACATGTGTGTTACAGCAATGTGTAATACCATCATCAAGAGACACAGTGGAAGTAAGATTTGGACTTTCCTTTTTTTGTGTGTCTGCACGTGTGACACGAGGTCTTGTCTTTCTCGTCGTGTCAAATATATAATAATCTGAACTAATAAAGAAAGACAGCGCTTGAACGTGAACTTTTATTTGAGTCATCAGTTTCCGAGAACAATTATGTGCAAGCGTCGTGTACCAAAGTGCTGAAGTGCACGATGCTTGCACATGTTTGCTTGAAGTTCATGATGTCGGGCAGAGTTCATTCGGCTTCTTGTCACAGCACCGAGGTATGAGGAGGAAGTTGTGGGTGTTCAATGCTTCTGGTCTTCATGGAGGAGGTAAAAGTTATTGTGCCTGCGTTGTCTCGGTTTCAGGCCTGTCACAGACAACCTTTTCATCACCTTGAGCTGCGTCAATGCTGATCTCTCTAAAGTTGATGGCATGTACAGTTGCATGCTGCGAAGCAAGACATGCTGAGACTCAGTCAGAAACACATCATTGTGTTGTCTTTCTTTTTATTTACATGTTTCTAGTTTCTCCCTCTGGATTGTTCTGATAGAAATAAACAAATCTGGAGACAGCTCTCCTTTTCATTAATTGCAATTTTGTCTTCAAATGACCCCATTCCTTGAAAATACACCTGGAGCCAGAGAAACAGCTGAAAATTGTTTAATTGTCCAGTATTTAAAAATTATTAAAAACCCTATTTAACTACTGCATCATTTCTGTTTCTCTATTTTAGCATCTTGCCTCCAGTTTTTGGCTTTCAAGAGTGTGTTGACAGAATCAACAATTTTTCAAAACTTGATGCTCGTTCAAAAACCAGAATCACAATCGTTTGTTTCTTTTCTCACCTGAAATGTCAAACTGAATTTGACATTTTGTTACAGAATCAACACCCCGTGCACTTTGGCCGAGTTCCCAATAGGAGGCACTGTGAGACTGCTTTAAACAAGTGACTTCCTGCCTTTGCTGCTGCAGATGTAATCCAAGCAGTTTAAGAACACATCTTTTACTCATTTCTCTTTACAGAATCTCCGATTTGTATGCAGTCAAATGTTAGTTTAATGTGAACTCATTAGCCGTGTTGATCATGCGTCGCGAGTTTTTGAATTCTGCATCAAAGGAGATGGAGTCTGTATAATGAATGAGTGTGTGTGAACATCAAGGTATCCAATTATGCTGGTAATTAGACTTGTTTGAACGTAGACCCGTGGTTTTCTGGCTCACGCTGGTCGCTGCGAGATTTTTTAAAAGAAGGAAGAGTGGAGGAAAAAAAAGAAACAAACTGAGCTAATTCCAGGAAGACTGCTGATGTCACTATCAGCATTGATCTCTGTTTATGAGTGAGCAACTCTCATCTTTAATACACCCTTCCTCCTCCTCCTCCTCCTCCCACTCTTCCTCCTCCATCTCTTCAGAGAGATGCTGCTTCATCCATAGACTTTTCCCGTTCTCAAGATTTATGATATGCCGTCATCGTCTGACGTGGTCGTCCTACGCAGTGTGCGAAAACAAGTGTCATTGTCTCCCCATTACGGAAAGCTGTGAAACCTTTCATCATGGGACCCCAGGGTCGGAGGAGCGTTTAACCGTGGACTCTAACAGCCCAGCAGGCCTGTTGCTGTGCAGACAGGGTTTGAGTTCTCCACAGTACCACCTGCTTTCCTTATTTACGTAATGCAGACTCCTTCTCTGCAGTGCCTTCTGGGATAGGGGCGTGAGGTGAGCTGCACCCAGCACTAACCTCCTCCTTCTCTCTCTCTTCCATCACACATGTTTTGAGGCCTGCTCCTTTCCCCGATATCTGCTCCCACTTCAACACATTGTCCTGTTGCTGGCTCTCCATCCAATTCCTGCTCTCTTTGCCCCCCCTCCCCGCCCCCCACTTACCACCACCCCACCTTCCTCTCTCTCTCTTCAGGCAACAGTGTCGGCAGCCGGGCGATGACAGCTCCTCTCTCATTCAACCGCTCACTGGAGGCAGGGAGCGGCCATCCATCCATCAGCGCGGCAGCAAACCCCTCCACTACAAAGTCATTGTGACTAGCAAAATAGTAACGGCCTTTTAATCAAAACATTTACCCCTGTGTAAAAGTAAAACACAAACAGCCCGTAGCAGCAGGTTGAGGCAGACTCCTCGTCCCAGAGATGTGTGCAAGCACATCACGTTGGAAGTGCATTCCTTGCCGCCCTGGTGGCAGTCTACATAAACAGACAGTAGGGGCTGGAGGAGAGCCCGTTTGGCGAGAAGTCATGCGTGGCTGAAGAAAAGTGCGAAAGGACCGCGGTCCACAATGAACCACCATGCAGGCTTATTAACCGGCGAGGGGAGCACAATGGCTGACACAATCCAGTGTTAGCTGAGTTTGCTCTTGAGCAGCAGCTCACTGTTATGCCTTGAAGATGAAGTGGCACTTAGAGTGTGCATTTCATTTGACCCCTGAGACTCTCATGTCATGCAGTTGTGCTCTGCAGTCACGGCTGATTCAGGGAATGCCGATGATGCTAAGCACTTGGGAGGGTGATTCATTTGGGAGGTGTGCGTACGTTTCCATGTGTGCATGTATTTGTGCGGGGGAGAGAAAGCTCTTGTGCGCACGTGCACGTGAGGAAGAGGCATTGTTTGTTTTTGTGTGTTTGCAGACTTTATGTCTGTCTGTTTTTTTTTGTTTTTTTTTGCAGCACCGCGAGATGATGCAGTACTGAGTTTGATAGGATTTCCATTTCATTCCCCGCATGCTTGAGAGTCTGGACGGGGAGTTCATCGCGTGTGCATCCGTTTGAAGTCAATATGGAGCACATATTGGAAAGTCTGCATTCATCTTAGCATATTGTCATTGGTGTGTGTCCAGGTGATCAAAGCGGTGGTGTTTTGAGTTGCCCACATTTAGACAAAAGGTATGTGTGCAAAAATCAGACATGAGCACAGGAGCAATTAGAGAAACAGACCAGTACAAGAAAACACAGCTATGACTTCACAGAACATGGTCACACACGTCATTTGCAATTTAGCTTAACACAACACAGAAAAAGACTTAATCCATTCTACCATTAACCTATTAACACGAATGCACTGCACTGAGAAATGTCTAGAAAGCTGTTTTGATGCATTATGTATGTATGAATAAGTCAGGCTTGAGTCAGGGGGAATGGTGCATGCCATTTCTGCATTTTTACGTCACACAGTCAAATGTTCTGACTCTGAGGACGACTGCAGAGCCTCAAGGTCTGGTTCTCACAGCACGGATGGACACAGCGGACTTCAGACGTCTGGAAAGCTGTTGAGCCGGTGTGACATCAGCAAGCGGCGCTCAGCGGAGCAGGAGAAGCCCTTAAACGAGCCTATGTTTCTGCCTAGCCTCTGCTCACATTCACACTTAACAGCAGAACAAACAATGACAGGGCAGGGAGGAATTGCAGACACCTCACCCAGCATGTGTGAAAATAAATCTGCTCCAGGGTGGAGACCTGTGTGTCTCGAACAATCATGGAAATTTCAAGTGAGGACTGTGTGCGTTTTAATAAAGGCATTTCATTACACCGTGTCCATGTCGTGCTACTTGTGGGCAGTTTCTAAGTGACAACGAAGACCTCCACGGAGTTCTTTTCATTGCCTTGATGCCGACAGGATCTTAACCGAAAACGTATTTCAGCAGCATCTTTGTTCTCGACCTCTGTGCTTGTCATCAAACAGATTAATTGCATTTTGCCAAGTGATAAAGTAACACATTGTGTTTAACTACATGATAATATTTGGGGGGCAACATCAAAAGGAAACTGTAGCAGCTTTGTCGCTTTCAAGAGCCTTTTTGAAAGCTGAACCGCCGTTTGTCTAAACTTAACCACCTCTTCGCCGCTGAAAATACGTTATGGAAAGTCTGATCGCCTGGTAACCCCTTTCTCCTCAGAGATAGTGAGGACAAAAGGAAATCCTCTTACTTAGGTTCACTTTCATCACCTCATGTTGATTTTCCATGAAGACAATTGATTGTATCAATATGTGCTATTTGACTGAGTGAAAAGGAAGTGGTTGTCAAGTGCCACCGCTGAGATACAAACACAGACAAAACACAGTTCTGGACACAGAGTGCAGCTGGAAAGTCAATCATCTTTACATCATCTCAAGGTTTACATGCTGTTTGCCTTCTATTGTGTGCGGCCCCCCAAGAGCGCTTATCTGTGGCTGTAGACTCTTTCCAATCCCTCTTCAGATGTTTTAGTATCTGGTTGTGTCACACTCCGAGAAGGTGGGGAGAACACACAAGTTCAATAACCAGAACGCAAATATGAGAACATCCGTTTATTTATTTTTTTTCCCATCCTGCCTCCGAGAACGGATTACTCACCGATGGTGCAGCAGGGAATAGGCCGAGGTAGATGGTGGAAGGCCTCATTGGGTTCTGATGATCCAGGCCTACTGACGCAACTACGCCAGGTCCACATGGGACCAAATCAGTCTTCTTCCACCATTGGTGTCTGTCAGCCGTCCTCGTGAATAAACACTGCTCTGCCTATACACACACACAAAACGACCTCCATATATCAGTCAGTCACTCTCATAATTAATGTATTGGAACTATTTGAGCACACATAAACTACTGTATGAAAGGCAGAAATTGGATTTTTCCCCTTTTCCCACAATTTGAATCGCGGTCCCACGGTTCGCCATGCTGCAGAGTTCACATTCACCTGAGGCCCCACGCTTGCGAGATGACAGGGGTTAACTCGAGTTTTCTTGCAGTCCGGCACCAGATGTGCACGACTCCATCAGAGCCAGATCATACAAAGAACTGAGCTCTGACAGAGCAGTAATGTGGCATAAAGAAAATCTTGGTGACAACAGCTCATCTGTCTCCGGCAACGGCAGCGCACAGTAAATTATGAGCTCCCTTTTTGAACCATACACAAGCGAATGCTTTCCAAGATTGCATGCTCATAAATATTCTAATGAATGCCTGGAGTGAATAGGTGACCCCATCTATGACAGTAATTTACATTTCAAAGGTTGCAAAAACACTTTAATGGCTCTGGGTCCCCCCACCCCACCCCACCCCACCCACCCACTTCTGAAACCTTGAGTTTGGGTTGACTGTTTTCCCAGTCGTGCATGGAAAGGGTCTGGAGTTATCATCGTGTAGGAGATTCCTGAGCAGGTACTTAAGGGAATCTGTTTCCATGCTCCAATTTAATACAGAGAGTCAGAGAGGCAGACTGTGAGAGTGGAATAAATAGAACAGAGAGAAAGATGGATGTGGGGGAGAGAGAGAGAGATGGAGAAAAAGACAAGATGGCTGAGGAGTAATGAGAGCAAAGACCAGACATGAGGGTAAACAAAGCTATAGGTAAAGGAGATTAAGAAGATACATGAATGTGGGGGTGCTGACACAGAAAGATCCAGGTACAAGGAGCAAATCGAAAGCATATGAGGATGGAAAGGGGCTTATTGATTTAGTAATGCAGTCAGAGCTCCCAGCACGGTGAGAGAAGGCAGCCAAAAGTGGCACAGTTACCGAGTTGCAAATGACATTAAGAAATCTCGACCTTTACATTTAAATCCTCCCGATGTGGGCAGTGATGTGTTTCATGCTCCAGGTTACCAAAACAAACGGGGTGACCGTGTTTTGTTCACTTTCCTGAGGAATGTAACAGATGCAGTCTGGAGCCGCAGGGGGCTGGTTAGTAGTCATAGCACATGTCGTTGACCTTGTCTGCACCCCCAAGAAACCTGGACCAGTCGCTGTATTTGATACGTACATGCCTTTGAAGTGCAGACAGACAGACAGGCAAGCGTACAAACATGTGCCATTTCATATCACTGCCTTTGCCAGCAGGAACACTTCATTAGCAGACATTGCTTTTAAAAATAGAATATAATACATAAACCATGTGTCTCGCGAGTTGTTACTCATATTGCAAAGAAATTTCCTCTTGGTTTGTATAATTCTGCCTCGTGCCCGAAGGTTCACACTGTTTAATCAGTTGTGATGATAGAAATTCACACCAATAAAAACTTGGATGTTGCCAACAGCAACTTAGTGTTTAATTTGTCACGAAAAAGAAGGAGGTGGAGAATTTACATGAGACTGCAGCTATGCTAGTAGCTCGCCGAGGCTTCAAGCTAACCGCTCACGTCCATGGTGTAAAGTTCACCACGTTCCCAGTGAATATGATAAGTGAATATCTGGACACGTTGCTGGTTTTAAAAGGCTTAGTTACCACGGACACCAATATTCAACAAACAATTTGCAGAACATTCGTCCAAGTGGAATAAAAATGTGTCATGAAACCACCTCAGTCAGACCAGGCGCAATCTGTAATAATAATCAAAGTGATTATCAATAGGATAGAGAGGCGGTGAAAATGATTCATAATCAGTTCGTTATGAAACCATTTTGTTTCTCTCTGAGTGACATAAATACATTTGTTCTGTTTCTGATCTCAGTGCATGATTAGTCATGCGAGTTTCTGATGGGCAACACCTACAGATGTTCCTATTCAAACACCAACTTCCTACCAGTCAGCACTGAAGAAGACACGTGGATGAGTGGGGACACGTCATGAAACCCATGATTTTTCCTGGCACCTGGTGGTTAATTTTTGTCCTCTGTAGAGGACATGTGTTTCTTTTTATATTAAAAAGATAAATAAATAAGCTAGGGAGTTGAAACATGTTGTGCCATGTAGAGGACATCCTGGCCTTTCTAGTGGTATATCACTGGCTGGGGTGTAATAGCCGACATCTCATTGACACATCTCACATTTTATGGGAGACACAGAGACATAAATAGTTGAAAAACACACATTCATCTTGGTTCTAAGTGGATATTTGATATGTTTTAGTTAGAAAACGGTTTTAGCCAACCTTCAAACAAGTTTTATTCATATGCACGACATTTTAACCACAGAGCAGTATACGTTTTATCAATGTGGCCTGTAGTGGACATTTCATCTCTTTTATTCATCGTATCAGCAATGAAAATGAATATTTGTTTGAAAATTGAAATTGTATCACACTCATTGTGATGCTATTTGGGTCAGGAGCAGCATGTATGATTAGCAGTTAAAGTAGAAATAACTCTTGAGAATAAAAAAAGAGGGAGGAGAGTTATTTAAAAAAATAAAATGAATTAGAAAATAAAATAAGGCACAGCTTCCTAGCTTGGATGTATGCTCAGCATCATTCAAGTCGTCCATAAAGTATTAAGAGCAGTGACAGACAAAACAGGATCACAGTAACGTATTTAGTTTATGCATCGCTTCTGACACAATCATTAACACCAGTCACCATCTTTGCCTTGCATGGCTCTTGTTTTACTTGATGGTTCCTGTTGCTGGTAGGCTTTTCATGTGTAGGGCATCAAGTAACTTGACTGCAGTCAAGTTACTTGATGCCACCTGTACCTGGGGACAAAATGTCCCCATGGACATTTTGAAACTGCTGATTTCTCATTCTGATCACTGATCATTCAAAATATTGCCATAAAATGTAAACAACATTCCAGTTACATTATATTTCTTTCAGTTCCAGGTTTTAATCGACTTCATAATTTTGTTAGTTGTTGTTGCTGATATTGCAGCAACAGTTTGGTCAGATCGGACAAGAAAACAAAGAACTGGAAACCTGCTGTCCATTGTAAAGGACAAATTCATTGTTCATTGTTATTTGCACCTAAAATACTTTAGTTCATGCTAAAACTACAGAAATTCTCAAACTTTAATTATGCTGCATCCCAGGAGGTTACACCGTGACATTTGCAACTAAGAACCCCAACACAAATATTAGGTAACGTGACGACTTTCCAAAGGGGACAAAAACATGATGGTAGCAAAACCACAACAAGTGTTCAAACAATTGGTTGGCAAAGATGAACAAAGACAGAATCTCTGTGGGCTAAGTCAAGGAAGAAAAACTTCCTCTTTCTTTCATTTCCCGCGGATTAAATGCTCCACAATTGAACGAAACACTTCACTTCACAAATATCATTATTTTGGGGCATGGAAACACATTTGTCTTATCAGATATTAACAGTTCAGGTGGAATCAGTCACCAAAATGATTTCAATCAGGTTAAAGAAATATTGTTAATATAAACATAATTGGAAAAAAACATGGATTCACCAAAGTCTTGAAGATTCATGACCATGAATGTCACTGAATGCACCAAAGTTTTTGCCAATATACTGAATAGTTGTTGAACAAGTTCAGAGGAGAACCAGTCAACATCCACAATGTATACACAAAGCACTGACAATAATAATAAACGACAGTGAATTTTATAATATTCTGACTGAACTCTCATACTATACCTAACATTGCCACTGGTGAGCTACAGCATAATGAGAAATTTACAGTGACGTCTTGTCGGTAAGTGCAGAGAGTTTTTTGTCAACAGCACGTTTTATCGGCAGGGGAAAAGCCGGTTTCATTAAAGGTCTTTCCACTCGTGTGCTTTATTTTAAACGCTATTTTATTTAAATCTTTCCATTGGCAGTGTCATGTAAACCCTGGCAGCTGCCTGCGTCTCCCCCTGCATCGGATCCAGTGTTACGGCCCCGCTGCTGTCAGGAGCCACCGGCCAGACCGACAGCTGCCTGGAGAGAGACCCCGGTGAGTCCAAACAGAATCTTAGCTGGGGTCCTTTGGGTCTCAGCGTGAGTGTAAATCCTCATCCAGTCTGTGATGTTTAAAATATTCCCACCGCACACGGATACATTTACTCCCACAGACTATACCTACTGTAACCCCAACGCCTACTATGGCATGCCATTCCGGGGGCTATTATAAATTTGACAACATAAGTAATTACTGTCGAAAGAGTGCAAACACAAATTCTTCTTAATGTGAGTGTGATTCATTGATGGGAAACAGTAACCGAACGGGTAGGAACATGTTTCTCTTGGATTGTCATGTAAGCTTAATATTATGAGCAACTGTTGTACGGCCTGGACTGAATTCAGACCTAAGAATGGCACTACTGGTGTTTTGCTTCAGTTAATCTTCTGTTGATTTTTGCCTTTAGTTATTGTGTCAGGGATTAGCTCCCAATGTGAAACACAAGCACGTGTACCAAATCCGAGCTGCGGGACGTGCATGAATGTAAAATCTCGCTGCCAGCGGATGTTGATGCCCCGCAGCCAGAGATATGCATTGTATATACAGCAGTGTTTCCGTAACCATGGCGACAAATTCATCTTGCCCACATGTCATCAGGTGGCTGATAATGGACACGTCTTGTAGTGATGATGTCACTACCTCCGCACAAAGGAGAGCTGCGGCGTTAAACAGAGTGTGGAAGAGACTTCTCATTCACAGAAGAGCTCTGTGTTGAGTTAGGGATTAGGGGGGGAATTAGAGTGCCAGTGTCACCTCCAAATAGTTCCTCCATCTTTTAAAGTCACATAAAAAGTTAAATCTATGCACTTGGGCAGCAACGAGAACTTTGTTACATTGTATTTTCCATTCGGGGTTCGATAGCCAAGAAAAATATGGCATAACCAGCAGTGCTACATCAAAGTCAGGGATTGCAAAGGGAGGAGAGGGAAAGAGAAAGAGAGGGAGGAGGGGTACAGTTCATGTTGCTCCCGTGTACCCCACTCCCGCTTCCCACCCTCTGGCAAGTTAACAGGCATGCACTGCCTCAGTGCACCAGCGCTGGAGCTGCGAGCTGGGACGGCAGCCTAACTATTTAGCCTCTGCGGCCATACACCCTTCACACTTGACACTTCTCCCTGCAGTCCCTCAGCACATTAGCATAACAAACTTTCCACTTGAGGTAGTTCTCTTTGGTTAAAGCAAGAATGTCTGTCTTCTGGTGGATGGATAGACGCCGATGGGGCAGCCGCTATTTGTCACTGAGGGCCGGGCTTGCTTTCTGGTCCCAAGGGCTCACATGTAGTCCAAACGCCTTTCATGTTACCTGTCTCAGAGCGGCGATCAGGGGATCTTTCCTATTCATGACTCCTGTTTTTTTCACACCCAAAGGTTGAACCCAGTAACAGTAAAACCATGAAGAATTATTCACAGTGTGAGTGAGTAACTGTATAGCAAAGCTTTTGAGATTTAAAATAGATCTCGTATGTTCTTATAATAATCTCATACTGACTCCCAAACTCTGTAGTTTTAGTTCACCTGTGTAATAGCTATATTCAACAAAAACACCAGACACAAACAGGCAGAGATCTGAAGTCGAACATGGTGGAGAAGTTTGCATTTTAAATTTGGTGGCAACCAGAAAAAATGACTCTCTGCAGGTTAGAAATACATTTCCGAATGAACTGCATTGCTTACGTGTCACTATATCACAGTGACAGACAATAATATGTCAGTGCTTGTTTCTAGGGTACATCAGCCACAACATTAATACCACTGACAGGAGAAGTAAATAACCCTGACCATCTTGTGACAGTG